>CM052797.1:72032499-72097307 GCA_028533885.1 Nasua narica
CTGCCACTGTTGCCGCCAGCTGAATATCATTAGCCTTGCTGCTCCCACAGAGGCGACACTGCATGCCTGCCAAACCCTCGCCTTCTCCAGCTGGTTCGCAGCTCCTCAGGGCAGTCGAGCCTCCTAGCCTGCCCTCCCCGGGGGAAAGGCCAGAGCCCAGGACAGGAGAAGAAAGGAACAGAGCCTAGATGGGGAGGCTCGAGCTTTGGGCTGCGTCCCAGGGGCGCTCTTGCAGTGTCTGTGTCCCCAGAGTCACCTCCTTGTCCCCCTGGGTCCCTAAGCCCCTTGCCCTCAGCCATCCTAGGCACTGTGCAGGGGTGTGGCAGAGACGCATCTCTGGGCATCTCCGGTCAGCAGCTGCCCTTGCTGGCCGGGGCTTTCCACAACAGAAACCTCCTGGGCTGTTGGGGGCTGGCCACAGGGGCCTCAGCTGTCCCACATGCTGTGTTTCAAGTGGTTTTGCTTTTGAGGAACCTGCTGCCCAGGACACTAAGGGCCTCCCCTGCCCCGTGCATGTCCGGAGACTTCCACTGGCCTTAGCCCCCTTCCCCATGGCCCACCGGGCTGCTTGCTTCTCGCTGCTGATCCCGGGCTCCCGTGGCCAAGGAGGGCTGGGCAGACATTTGAAAATGCATCAGCCTTGCCTCTGGAGTGACTCCAGGCTCTGCTGGAACTCTGGAAGCTAGGCCGAGCCAGGGCTGCTCCAGAAAAATGTGTTGAATGAAGGAAATGCCAGACGTGCCAATGGGTCTTTGAGCCTCTGGCCTAGCCCTGTCCTCTCCTCCAGAACAGGCAGGGATCACTCAGGAAAATTTCAAATTTTCATTTGAAAATTTGAAAATGGTCATTTGATTCCAGAGAGGGTCTTTATATCCCCGAGGCCATTTTGGGCAAGGGACTTGAGCCCTGCCCCTTCTCTCACCCAGGTGTGAGGAACAGGGGGTCACAGGCATCATAAGTCAGCCCTGTGACGCAGCAGGAGGCCGCTGACTCCTTGATCTCCATTCTTACTGATAAAGATCCCATATCCCCAGCACTGGCCTTTGCAGACAAGAATCAGAAACTTCTGGTCTGCGGCGCTTCGGCCTCCTTACCACCGTGCCTTCCTGCGCACATGAAGGGGAGGGGCTGCCACTTCCTTCACGGTTGGTCTGTCTTCTCCCTTATGTCCAGTTTGATCTGAACTTTGACATTCAAGGCGGAACTGGAGAGAGCAAAGGAGAGATCATCTAGAATCTTCTGTTCTTGTGTTGCCTCAGCCCCTCAGGATTCAGCACAGACAGATGGTCTCAGGTGGTTCAGAAGTTATCCACTGGGTGTCCTGGAAATATGCTGAGGGATATAGAAGCACGTCTGGAGGTATGTTCTGGCCACGGTCTGCCTGCCTGGGACAAGTCTTGGGGATGGTAACGAAGGACCCATCGCCTCCCATCAGCCTCTCACCTCAGAAACAGGGCATGGCACCTGGGGGGTTCTGTGGGTTGAGCATCTGACTCTTGGTTTCAGCTCAGGTCATGATCTCAGGGTCATGGGATGGAGCCCCCCCTTGAGCTCTGTGCTCAGTGTGGAGTCTGCTTGAGATTCTTTCTCTCCTTCTCCCACTCCCCCTCCCCTGCCACGTGAGCACATGCACTCTCTCTCTCAAATAAATAAATCTTTTTTTTAAAGATTTATTTATTTATTTCTTTGACAGAGAGCGATCACCATCACAAGCAGGCAGAGAGGCAGGCAGAGAGGGGTGGGGGGAAGCAGGCTCCCCGCTGAGCAGAGAGCCCGATGCGGGGCTCGATCCCAGTACCCTGAGATCATGACCTGAGCCGAAGGCAGAGGCTTAACCCACTGAGCCACCCAGGTGCCCCGTTGATATTTTTCTTGAAAAAATGCATTACTTTCAACCCAGGCTTCTTATTTTTAACTTTTCATAAAATTACCTCCAATCCCCTTTAAAGTTGCATTTTAAAGTTATTAAATTTGACAATTTTGACACTTTTAATGGACTCTTCTCTATTGCCCATAGTATTTGTTTTAAAGATTTTTATTTATTTATTAGAGAGCGAGAGACTGAGAATGAGAGGGGAGAAAGTCAGAGGGAGAAGCAGACTTCCCGCAGAGCCGGGAGTCCGATATGGGACTCGATCCCGGGACTCCGGGATCATGACCTGAGCCAAAGGCAGTTGCCCAACCAACTGAGCCACCCAGGCGCCCTTGACCATAGTATTTTTAAATGAGAATTTACACTCTGTGTACGTGCTGAAAGCTCAGAGAATTTCTGTAAATAGAGGCTATTTTTAATTCTGATTTTTTATATTGCAATGCGTGAATACTTTCTTGGGCTCTGAGTTTCTCAAGGAAGGTTTGGCCGCCAAGAAGTCTGTCAGGTGGTGAATGCCGGCTAAGAGTCACTGTCCTTAGCTGTGTGGCCTTCGGCTGGGGTTTCCCCTTCTGAGCTGCAGTCTTCCCTCAGCCATAGTGCTAGAATATTCCACCTGGCTTCCCTGGAGGCTCACTGCTGCTTCCCCCTCCTGCCTCTCAGGACGGGCCTGCTCCCTTGCATCTGGCCTCAGGAGGAACCCAGGGAAGCTGTGGGTCTCACACAGCAGGCTGTACTAAGAGGCACGAGTCCCATGGCTGGGGGTTCCCACGTGTGCAGGGCACTCTCCTGAGCACTTGACATGGATGTGCACAAATGTAATTCGAACAGCCTCTAGGAGAAGTACCCTTACTACCTGTGTACCCTTACTACCTCCCATGTCCAAGCAGGCCAGCTCCTCGGCTTACCAGCAGTCTCAGACATGGTCCCTTTGACTCACCAGATCCTCTCTGCACTGTTTGCCCCCTGCACGGTGTCCGGAGGAGGCTGAAACCCCCCCCACCATGACCGACCCTGTGCTGACCCACGCCCTTGCCCTCCCATTGCCTTTTGCGGTTGGCCCACAGGGAGCCCAGGAGAGACGAAAGGGAGGAAAAAGATGGAAGTCGTTAGCTCCTGACACCCTCCATGCCGGGTCCCCTAGACTGGCCATGACCCTGGAAGGGACGTTGAGGCCTCTGACAGGCAGCCTCTTCCACTGAATCTCTCCTTCCGGATTCCAGGAAGTCAGGGAAATGCAGCTGCTTTGGACCCGGAGCTGTGGCCCTGGTCCTCTGCGCTCTTTCCCTCCTTTATATCTGTGCAAGTAGTTCCTTTTGTAAATGAGCCTCCACAGCCCTGGATGGACTGCCTCACGACTAGCCAGCCAGCCAGGCTCAGTTTGTCTTTGGGCCTTGTTAGTCTGCTGTTGCTTTTATTTTTAATTTTTCTTATTTTTTGGAAAGATTTAAATGGGTACAAAAGGATATAGTAAAAAATGCCCCTTCCTCTCTCTCTCAGTCTCTCTCTCTCACACCCTGCTCTCCCCACAGGCAACTAATGAAATATTTGGGGGTATTTTTATTATGGTTTAATACATGTAATATAAGGTTTACCATTTTAATCATTTTTCCCCAAATACATTTATTTTATTTTTTCAGTGTCACAAGATTAATTGTTCATGCACCACACCCAGTGCTCCATGCAATACGTGCCCTCCTCAATACCCACCACCAGGCTCGCCCAACCCCTCACCCCCCTCGCCTCCAAAACCCTCAGTTTGTTTCTCAGAGTCCACAGTCTCTCATGGTTCATCGGCCCTCAATTTTAATCATTTTTAAGTGTACAGGTCCGTGGATTAAATACATTCACATTGTTCTGCAGCCATCACCCTCATCCATCTCCAGAATTTTCTCACCTTCCCAAACTGAAACTCTGGAGCCATTAAACATGAACTCCTCAAAATGATTTTTTGGTGAGTTTCTCCAGAGACATTGTACACATCTTCCAGCAAATACGTATTAAAAAAACACAAATGCTAGCTTATTTTGTACACTGTTTCCATCTTGCTTTTTTCACTTAATAATAGCTCTTGGATATCATTTTGCATCAATTAATAATGCAATTCTCATCCTTCTGTTCAGCCTTCCCTTGTATGGACACACCCTATATAACTGGGCCTTCCCACACTGATGGAAACTGAGTGTGTGTTCAGTCTTTTGCTGGACAGATAGCTATGGTTTGCTTCTAACCTGTCTCCTTTCTGGGCTCACGACCCTGCGTCTCCTGCTCTGTATCCCTGTAAGGGAGACCAACCAGCACTGTGACTTCAGCGCCTTCAGGACTCTGGGTTCCTGACTTGCGTCCCTTCTCCGGAGACTACCTCTTCCTTCCCCTTTCGCTCTGCCGGGCTCCCAGCCCGTGCCTCGGGGGCCAGCACCCTCCCTGGCGGCCTCTGTTCCAGATGTGACAAAGCATGACACAAAGTAAAAGAAGAGGGCATCGGTGGCCTCCGTGGCATCCAGGGGTGGGGCTGCCTTCCTAACACAGGCTCATGGGGAGCTCCCACATGGCACCTGCAGGGCTAGGGGGCAGGCGGGGGTGGGCTGACTGCAGAGGTGAGGTGAGGAGCTCAGCCCCAGGTTTCCAAACTTAATTCAATCCAGCTGAACGTGCTGGCAATTACTCGAGGAGGCGTGGCTGCTGCGGGCCTGTTTTCTCTTTCCACCCCCACTGTGGGCTCCTTTTCCCCCCTAAGGCAGCCACCTCCACCTTCCAGGTAAAAGAGGAAGTGCAGACAAAGGAAAAAGAAGATGGTAGAGAAACACACCGTCCTCCATAAAAGAAAATGTTAAGACTCAAGATGTACGCTGGGTCGGGCTGGGCCAATCATGACAAGTGCTTTCCACGTCCCATTGCTACTAAGAGCATGTGTTTTAGAAATATACACCGGACACGTGTGGAGCCCTCGCCACCCTGTGAGGTAAGTACTGTTGTTTGTTTGTTTGTTTTCCCCACCATTTTACTGAGAAAGAAAGAGGCTCAGGGAAGTCAGTGCCAGAGGTGGGGCTGGCTGGACCCCCCTCCTGACCCCGAATCTTCATCCCTGCGGACATTTCCCAGAGTTGGGCCTGCGGTCTTGAGACAGGCTTGCTGGTCGGTGGTGCTGCTCAGAGAAGCTGCTGAGGGAACGACAAATGAACGCAAAGGGCCGGAGGCCGTGAGGCCCCGGTGGTGACCGGCACAGATGTGGGGTGACGGTCAGCGAAAATAGGTCAGCTTGCAGGCTGAGTCCCTGGAGGGTGCTGGAGGGGACGATTAGAAAGGGCTGGAAGGCTGGAGACCAGCTAAAGGTGTGTGTGCACTGTCGTGAGAGCCGGGCCTGCTTGGGGAAGGAGAGGAGCAGGAGCAGGAGCAGGGCAGGCGCCCTCGGTGTACCAGTCAGCGGATTATATTGCCATGTCCACTTCTAGGAAATGCGGCGCCTCACAGAGAGGACCTTGTCCTCTTGAACGGAAGGCTTAGAGGTGGAGTTTTTATTTAGCGAGAGGCAAAGTAAAGATGGAACTGGGGGTGCAATAGGGATGGGAGGAAAACACCACGAGGAGTTAATTCAGTTGTGTTTCTTTCTCTTTTTTTTTTAAGATTACTGCCTTTTTTTTTATAAGATTATTTATTTATTTATTTATTAGAGAGAGAAAGAGACTGAGAATGAGAGGAGAGAAGGTCAGAGGGAGAAGCAGACTTCCCGCAGAGCCGGGAGTCCGATATGGGACTCGATCCCGGGACTCCGGGATCATGACCTGAGCCGAAGGCAGTCGCTTAACCAACTGAGCCACCCAGGTGCCCTCAGTTGTGTTTCTGGCCCTCCTCTCCAGCTCCTGCCTCCAGCATCTCTTCCAGACGCCCCGGGTGTGAGGTCCTTTCCGGCTGTCCAGCACCCTAGCCCGAAGAAACTCCAGCAAAGCAGGGATGGAGGCGAGGGGAAACAGACTTAGGTGGGGAGGCCTTATCTGAAGACAGGGCTCTCTGGAGGAAACTTTTCTCCTCTGGCTTCTCGGGGTCAGTTGAGGAAAGCTTTCAGGAGAAAGCAGAAGCTGAGGAGGCCATCTGGGGGACACCCTAAGAACCTCTCCTCACTGAGACCCCACCTTCCTGGCCTTCTTGGGGAGTACCAAGGACGAGGACAGGCTGGCTTGTTAAAACCAGCAGGTGTCTCGATGCCATCTGTCCTAAGGGCCCAGATGTGCAAGCTAGATGCCACAGAGGATAGCGAGATGGGCCAGCCCCCACCCACAAAGGGGGCACAGGCAGGCACACAACCCACAGCGGCCTCAGAGGTCTCGGAGAGGACCTAAGAGAGGACGGGCCCCCAGCAGTGAGGGATGTGGCTGAGACTTGTGGGGAGAGGCTTGGGAAGTGCACAGGGTATAACGGCTGTCTGCTTTCCTCCTGGCGTTCCTGAGAAGCTCTGGCCTCGCCCTCCCAAGGAAACACACACACACCCATTTCTGGCCACTGGCCATTCTGTGTGCACTGCCTCAGCGAAGGGATGTGACAACAGAAAGAGAAGAAAAAGCATAGGAAGTCTTGCTGACTTCTGGGAGCTCCAGAATTACAACTCCTTAGAGGAATGAAAGACCGAGGAATAGACAGCGGGGAGGGGGGTGGGGGGCTCTTTCACAGGGAAGAGCGAGGCTTGTCAGTCTCTCCAAACAGATGGAGTCCCAGGGCTTGGGAAGAGGGCAGAGGTGGGGGTGTCTTGAGATGTATGTGGATGTTGGTGGGGTCCTGAGAAGGGAGCCCTGCCTGAGTTTCCCAGGGTGAACCCAGAGGAAGTGGTAAAAGTCTAGGTTAGAAATGGCTGTCAGGGGGTGGGGCAGCCAGATGGGCCTCTGCATGGCTGCAGCGGCAGAAAGGGTCCTGCGTGCTTGGGAGTGCAGGGCCAGGGAGGAGAGAGCGGCCATGGAGGGGTCCTGTGGGCAAGAAGTGAGAGCCCAGAGTGACCAGACAGGGAGTCCCAGGAGACTCCATGTGGACCGCTGGACTGGAGGATGAAAGGGCCTCCAGCATCCCCTCACGTGCGAGTAAGCCCACCCGAACCCAGGGCCATCCAGGAACTTTGCGGGGGGACGAAAGGACCAGCTAGTCTCTGAATTGATGAGACAAAGTGTCTGTCACCTTAGGGGAATGGGAATGGAAATGCAGAAATGAGGATGAAATATTAAAAAAATCAGTTCTTGCACACCCTTATACGTGTATTGAAATTCTAACCTGCTCTAAGGCAGAATCTATTAGGGCAATATGTATACAAGAAAAGCCTGCAAACAAAAGACACGATAAACTGGGAGAAATTATTATATTTTAATTATAATATAATCATTATACCATTATACTATATATTGTATACTATATATACTATATATAATATAATTATACCATACCTAACAAGAGTACTAATTTCCTTCATATGTGAAGAACTCTTATAAATCAGTAAAATAAAAACTAGCAACCAATAGGATAGTTCATAAAGGATATGAGTCATTCACAGAAAATTACCAATGACTTCTTAACATTTGAAATGCATCCCTCAAGCATAATGACAGAAATGCAAATCGAGATGACAATGAGCTACCATTTTCACCTATCAGATGGGAGGAGGTTCATACGGGTAACAAAGTTGGATGTTGGTGAGAGAGGACAGAGGAATATCGTGTTTCGGTGACTGCTGACTGGAGGGTAAATTGGAACAGCCCCTTCGGAGAGCAAGGTGGCACTATCAGAGTTCAAATACACATTTTCTTCGACCTGCGATTCCAGTGCTTGGAATTTACTGTGGCATATCCGCACAAATCCACAGGGATGTTTATTCAAGGACGTTCGCAGAAGCATTGTTGGTAGTGGCAAAAAAACGGAGACACTCCAAATGCCTATTGATACGGGACTAGAGCGATAGATAAACAATAACACGTCAATGGAATACTATGCGGCTATCCCAAAAGAAACCTCAATCTGTGTATGCCCATATGGAAAGATCTTGGAAATAGGTTGTTAACTAAAAAAAAAAAAAAATAAAAGCAAGATGCAGAACGCTGTGTATAGTTGTCCGCCAGTTGCATTTATAAAAAATATATGCGAATATATGCATGTTTATGCGTGTATATTCCTTTTTTTAAAATAATTTATTTATTTGACAGAGCGAGAGAGAGAGAGAGAGAGAGAGATCACAAGCAGGCAGAGAGGCAGGCAGAGAGAGAGGGGGGAAGCAGGCTCCCCGCTAAGCAGAGAGCCCTACGCAGGGCTCAATCCCAGGACCCTGAGATCATGAACTGAGCCGAAGGCAGAGGCTTTAACCCACTGAGCCACCCAGGCGCCCCTATGTGTGTATATTCCTAAAGCAGCATGGAAGTTAAATATCCACATATTTAACTTTGTAGTTTCAACGGTTCGTGTCTGGGGATGTTTCATTTGTATGATTGCATTACGAGTTAAACGGGCGACCGGGAGCAGCGGGGGGAAGGCACAGCTCAACTTCTGCTGGCCTCAGGCTGGGGTGGGGGCAGCTTTGTTCCCTGGGGAATGAGTGCTCTCTCCATGTAGAAAGCCTCAGACTTCAGGGACTGGGGCTGAGTCACAGCCACCCTGGAAACGGTGACAAAAATCCACAGTGGGCAGGCATTGCTGACATGCTCTAGAACAGTTCATCCTTGAGGAAGGCACACTGGAGGCCCTCTAGGAGGGGCTGGGAAGGATGAATAAGGAGGTGTCTGCAAGGAGATACGGAAATGAGTCCTCTTGTCCCCAGCGAGGCTGCTGTTAACTCTGCCATGAGAACTCCTATTTCTCAGCAAAATCTACCTAAGCTCAAAGGTGAGATCAGCAAAGAGTTTTAAAGAGTCATTTTAGATTATTATTAGGAAGGTTGCAAATACTTGCACAAGATAAATGAAGAAATTCAAAGTCTAGTAACAGATGAACAATGAGAAAACTAGAAACATCAATTAAAAAAAAAAGGCCAGTTCAAATTCAAACGAGGAAATTCTATTTTCCACTCATCAGATTAGTAAAGTTGTTAAGGATTACTTCTAGTATTGGTGAGATGGTGGGAAAACAGGTGCTTTTGAGCACCTCTGGGGAGAGTGAAAATCACTCCAATTTTTTTGGAGGACGATTAGGCAGTAACAACATGTTTAATGTGGAGTCACTCTGATCCAGAACTTTCAGTTATGGGAATCTACCCCCGAGGCAGGCTAGTAGACAGACATACGTCTTTTCTGTGTCACCTGAGAGCCTGAGGAACAACACCCTTGTAGCAGTAAGCACACTGAGCAGTCAAATCTTGGCTTCTAGAACGATTATCCAATCATAGGGCTCCTTGGAGAACAGACTGACTCTAGGACTGAGGAAGATGAGCCTGGAGCAACTTGGAGTACTTACACTTACAAATCCATTAACAAGAACGTGTCAAAGGGCCCTGGGAGCCAAATGAAAGAGCGCCCAATGGCCTGAGCTGGAATATCTTGAGAAATACAAGTAATTGGAGTATAACCCCAAATATAAAACGAGTCCATATTGATATAAAGAAATGACTAAATAAATTAATAAACGGAGAAAAAGAGACATATCTTCTGTGCAGAATGATTTAAAAACAGAAATGCATTCTAAGTCCAGAAATGCTCAAGACAGCGTCTTGGCATTTTCAGGGGGAAAAAAATGTGTATATACTAGTGTTATCCGTCTATAAATATTTTGCTCATAAAAGATTTTAAAATCTCAAACTTCAAAAAATCTGCAATACAGTTTGCAAATGTTCATGTATGTCTCTTTATGTACATAAGTGTATATGTATATACATTTGTAAATTTCAGTGCTGTAAAAATAAATATACACTTGTATACACATATATGCTGCAACACCTCAATCCTGGCAAAGTTGCAGGAAACTTGTTCTCGCTTCGGCAGCTCATATACTAAAAAGTTGCAAGAAACTTCATACTCGCATCCATTGCTCTGAGCAGTGTAAGTCCACACACGCCTTTGGACCACACCTTGGCAATATCTATCAAGAACTAGAAAAGAATTCAAACCCCTAAATATGGTATTTCTTTCTTTCCTGGGAATTAATTATAAGGCAATTTAAATCACATTTAAGCAAATTGCACTTCTGCTGTTAGCTTAACTTCAAGGAACAAAACTGGAAACTCAATGTCCCGCAGAAGGTTACAAAATGATACAGTCCCTTGGAAGAGTATTAGTTAATTACTAAAAAAGGAGGCTATGAGGACTATATAGGGACATGGAAAATGCTTATGAGCATTTATGAGAAGTATAAAGTAAGACATGCAAGTATGCTATCATTGTGACTTGATAAAAGTTTGCACGCAGAGGCTGGAGACCTGGAATACTGAGCCGCTGGCCGTGGGCACCTGGACCCTTCCCCTCCTGCATCCCACAGCCAGCCAGACAGACCTCTTCTCTGTCCTGCGGGGTCCCGCAGCAGCTGGCTCCACCCTTATGACCTCAGGTACTCTGGGCACAGACAATGCCTATTTTTGGAAGAAATGTTTATTTAATTTAAATTCAGTTTATTCACATGTAATATATTTGGAAGAAACGTTTTGTTACTGTTGTCGGTGGTTCAGTGGTTCGGCTTTGAAACATTTTAAACCTTTGTTTACCGGTGAACCTGGATTCAAACTTGAACAGTGTCTGTCAATGCCTTAGTCCCCACTGAGGCCTTACCCAGACCTCCCACGACTCACACATCCTATTCAAAGATTCCGTGGCTATCACACAGCTACCTACCGGCTCTCTCAAATGAGTGCAAGAAAGCCCCTGTGCACCCTTCCTTCTAAGCAGAGGATTTTAAAAAGTCAAAAATGACTGCTTGAAACTCTGCTTGGATCTTATCTGGAGAATCTAAGAATCAAGACATCTCACATCTGGGCCGCTTGACTTTCAGTCCAGGGAAAGGGGCGGACTGGAGGACCTCTGCAGTTTGTTGGGAACTAGAAGTGGGCCTGGGATGTGGGGGTGGGGGGCTGCCCTGGGCCACAGAGGGCAGGTCTCCTGAGCAGCGCTCCCAAAGACATGGAGTGCACCCCAGAGGTAACTGTAAATGCCCTAGGAGACACATTTAAAAAGGGTAAAAAAATAGGTGACATTCATTTTAATATGTTTTGTTTAATCCCAAATCTTCCAAACATGATGGTTTCAACATGTAATTGATAACAATTATTATTTTTCAAGGGACTTTACTATTTTTTTTTAAGATTTAAAAAAAATTTATGAGAGAGGGGCGCCTGGGTGGCTCAGTGGATTAAAGCCTCTGCCTTCGGCTCAGGTCATGATCTCAGGGTCCTGGGATCGAGCCCCATATCAGGCTCTCTGCTCGGCAGGGAGCCTGCTTCCCCCTCTCTCTCTACCTGCCTCTCTGCCTACTTGTGATCTCTCTCTCTCTGTCAAATAAATAAATAAAATCTTTAAAAAAATTATGAGAGAGAGAAGCAGGTTCCCCACTAAGCAGGGAGCCCAACGCAGGACTCAATCCCAGGACCCTGGGATCACCACCTGGGCCGAAGCCAGATGCTTAACTGACTGAGCCACCCAGGTGACCAATAACAATTATTAATTGTTATATAATTGACATGCCTTTCTTCATACTAAGTCTGAGATCCAGCATCTGTTTTATACTTATAGCGCATCTCAATTCCGATCAGCCGTATTTCAAAGTCTCAATAGTCCTACGTGAGCAGAAGCTCCCGAACTGAATAGCATAGCCCTAGAACTTTTATCTTCTCATTTTCATTTCTATCCCCTTTCCTTCCCCTCCCCCACCCTCCTTCCCTCTTTCCCTCTTTCCTATTTCTTTCTTCCTCTCTTCCCCTTCTCTCTCCTCTCTTTTCTTTTCTTCTTTTTTGTTTCTTGGTTTGTTTCTTTCCTTTCTTAGAAAAACATAGCATTCTTTAGAAATGAGACATATATCTACCTGCCTACTGCATTCTCCAGGCAGATAATTCTAGGAATCTTTTTTTTTTTTTCCAGAATTCTCTTTCATCTAGTGGCCTTCGAGAGGACAAACTCCTGAGTGTTGCAGCATGCATATGACCAGGTGACTTTGGGTTTTCTGGCAGCCCTCTGGTTAGACTCCCCTGGATGTGTCCGTCCCCTACAGACCATGGTTGTCGGTAACAAAGCTGAGCGTCTCTCTCCACGGAGTGAGGGAGGAAGGGTGATGCAGGCCCTTTATTCTTTCCTGGCAGTCTTTAACACGTGGCAAGACTCTCCATGTCTTTTTCATGATTGGAGTTGCACTTGGCATTGGAAGTTGGCTGGTGGCCAGAGGCTCTTCTAGCCTGGAGAGCCCCTGCATCCGTCTCTGGGCCTGAGCCACGCTTTGGGTCCCGAAGTGGAAGGCCTCCCAGAATTCATTACCTAGACTGTCCCATGTCCCTTTGCGATCCTGGAAAACTGCTGTGGGAGCTAAGCTCCTGGAGAAAAGATCTCAAGAGAAGGGCTTTCAAGGGGATGGGAGGGATAGGGACTAGGAAGTTGTCTTCTAAGCATAATTTTACCAGAAGTCATTACTGTTTTATTTGCATTTCCTTTCATTATCAAAGTTAAAAAAAGCAGCCGCAGCAGCAGCCCCATTGCAGTTATGCAATGGTTTATGCAGTCGCTATGAGCTGTGCTCTCTGGGCTGCGTGCGAGTTGGCTTATCCCTGGCTTCCCGCACTCAGGGCAACAGGAGGCACTGGGAATTTCTCAAATGTTCACAAGAATGTCAAGAGGGAGTTCTGAGTAATCACAATTCCTTGAAGTTCTTGTGGGAAAATGCAGCCCCAATTTCCTTTTAGAGACAATAGTCGTTGCAAACTGCTGGCCCCGAGAGTTTTCATTGGTGCAGAAAACGGTGGAGAGGCACTTCTTCTTTTTTTTTTTTTTTTTTAAGATTTTATTTATTTATTTGACGCAGAGAGAGAGATCACAAGTAGGCAGAGAGGCAGGTAGAGAGAGGGGGGGAAGCAGGCTCCCCGCTGAGCAGAGAGCCCCATGAGGGGCTCGATCCCAGGACCCTGAGATCATGACCTCAGCCGAAGACAGAGGCTTTAACCCACTGAGCCACCCAGGCGCCCCTGAAAAGGCACTTCTGTGGAAGGCCCCGGCAGGTGGAAAATCCTTCTGTGGGGACATCACGGCCCTAAGCACATTCCCCGGCCACCGATGCCTGCCTTGTTTCTGATCCACTCGGACTCCAGTGTTTTGGCCATTAAGGTCATCAGCCTAATAACCCTGTCGATGCCCTTGTTGCTGTCCTCTTCTCTGAGAGACCCAAATCTCGGTCTCCCCCTGCCCCTGACCTCTCCTGCCCCAACAGGTATCTCCGAGGCAGGCCCAGAAACCAAGTCTCCAGGGAGATAAGCAGGATCTGCTGGTCCTGTGGGCGGGCCAAGGAGGAGCCACTAGTCACCCAATCCTCGCTGCTGGCCTCTCGCCTCTACTGGGGACTCTCAGTCTAGAGTAACACCCTCCCCAGCCTCTGGTCGCCACCAGCCAGGCTGACAATTAGGTTAAGTCAGGAGATGGCGAAGAAAGAAAAAGGATGAGAAAAGGATAGAAGAGGCAAGAAAAAATCCCCCAGCCAAGATGGCCTGGCCGCTCCCGGCAGAAGGGACTCTGGAGGTGGCAGCTGCCTGAGGCAGGGTTCTCGACTCCCAGGTGCAGCTGAAGGTGGGGATTCCGAGGCGGGAGGCGGCGTCATGGGCTGACAGAGCCCAAAGGGTGAGGACCTGCCTGCCCGCCCCCAGCTGGCTGCCCATGCCTCCCAGCCTGGCTGGGCTGGTCTAGCCTGGACTCCCAGCACCTGTCATCAGGCCTTTGTTTTTGTTTTTAAGGAACAAAATAATTTAAAAACTTTTGATGGTCTCAGCCAACACACACTCTTTATAATCCCAGAAATAATGAGTGGCCTTATTCCCTCCAGGTGTTCGGGGCCAACTCCTACCTTCTCAGAGGGACGAAAGGGTGAGTCCTCGGGGTGCACAGATCCCTTGGCTCCCAGCTGGGCGTCTGCTCCTTTGTGGGGACCACGCGAGCCTCGCTCTTCTCTGCTGAGCAGCCGGACAACAGGGAAGACATGGGTAGGAAAGTACGGGCTTTAGGGTTTTGTGCCAGCTTCACGCCATTTCTTCCTGTGTGCCTTCGGTCATCTAACAGACACGGATGGAAAGCTAGGGGCCGAGGGAACAGAAGTGAACCCCCGTCCGGGCTCTGAGCGCCACTCCCCTGGACGGCTGGAAAGGCTCCCCTCCTGTGTACCCCCAGGTTCCCTCCAGGAGGTGAAGCGCCCTCACTTTGAAAAATGCCTACCGAGCAGTTTCGTGCCTCCGTGAATGAGCTTTGGCAGGCACATGGCTGAGTCACCGTCTTGGTGACACAGAGCACGTGGCTTTAAATTGCCCAGAAGAATGACTGGCACTCCAGCCTGTGCCTCCCCACCCTGAGGGGTTCCGTCAGCTCAGAAAAAGCGATCCCAAGATAATCCTTCTTGTTTTCTAAAAGCCAGCTGTTGAGTTTCAAAGCCTGTCCCTACACGGTGAATTCCTTGAAGGCAGTTGAAGTAACTGCTGATTTTTATTTTTTTTTTTAATTACCCAAGCTCAGAGCCTTTTTCTGAGAAGAGCAGATTCCCCCTGCGGGTCTCCTGAGCTGGAGGGGAGGGTGGAAAATGCTCTTGCTTGGGAGCTGAGTGATGCGATCAGGCCCAGGTGAAACAGCTTGCTGGTGCCAGGGCCCTGGGTTCCTGACCCTGGAAGCTCACGGGACCCACCCCTATATGCCCGACCCTCCCTGGAGCAGCCCCCGTGTCCTACGCAGGACAGAGCAGAGATGAGGGACGGCAATGGCAGCCATCCCGGCGTCCACCGCGCAGGGTGGGGGGGGCAGCTGGTGGTTTATCAGTGACAGGCTGAGGCCTGACTCATGGCCCCGTCTCAGCCCCTAGTGGAGGACTGACCCACAGAGGAAGTTACACAGCACTCTGTGGCCCGTGGCAGAGGCAGGGGCTTTTCCAAGCGCATCAACTGGGAAGTGGCCTTCACCCACGCTGGAACCTGAGAGCCGGGGACCCCCGCTAACTTCAGGTTCGTCCTGGTGACTGCAGGAATAGGGTGGCCTGTGCAAACCCCTTGTGCAGTTCCCCGTTGGCTGGCAGGGCGCCCACATCCCTGACCCATCTGGGACCGAGCTGTGATGCTCGTGGAGCCCGCCTTCCACATGCCGTTCCTCCGGCTGCAGCCTCTGCTCGAGCCCCAGCCACTAACCCAGAATCTACGCTGGCCCCGGAAGCTTGCCCAGAGAGCCTCCATCAGAAAAGACAGTGCTTCCAGGGGGACCAGAGGCCGCTTCCCTCAGAGAGCTATGTGACGCTGGGCAATTACATTAAAGGTGGGCAGCCAAGGTCCTGCTTCTCCAGGAAGAACCAAAGAATAAATCGAGTAGGTATGTAACAAGAAAATACCAGCCAAGGACCTCCCCTCTGCCCAACCCATGCTCCACAGTCACCCCCAAGCTCCTGCCCCTTCCTGCTCTGCCTGCTGTCCCTCAGCCTGGAGGGCCATCTACTAGCACTCCCAGCTCTGGAGCACCCCCGACGCTCCTGTTAGGGCTCTCATTCTCTCCTGGGTTCAAGTCTGGCTCAGCCACTGACCTAGCAGCTCCCAGGGGTCAAGTCCAGCTCTTGAGGCTGGTCCCCGGGACCGGCACGTAGTAGGCACTTTGTACACAGTACGCAGTAGCACATCATAGGTACTTTGCGTTTGCAGAAAGCCTGGTGGTGAGGCCGAATGGAGCGGTGCATGAGTGCGCACGCACACAGGGGGAACACATTCATGCTGTCCCTAGGAAGTGCCAGGCCAGCACTGGGCCCCACACTCATGGTGTCTCCTTCTGTCAGTGTAATTTGTGTGTTTGCTTCCGTGTAAGTTCAGGGTGGCTATTTATTTATTTATTTATTTATAAAAATATTTTATTTATTTATTTGACAGAGAGAGAGAGATCACAAGTAGGCAGAGAGGCAGGCAGAGAAAGAGGGGGAAGCAGGCTCCCCGCCGAGCAGAGAGCCCGATGCGGGGCTCGATCCCAGGACCCTGAGATCATGACCTGAGCTGAAGGCAGAGGCTTTAACCCACTGAGCCACCCAGGCGCCCCAGGGTGGCTTTTTATGCAGATATTCCTCAGCTGGGGTGGGGAAGGGGAGAGCCCTATCTCTATTTTTATTTCCCCCTTTGGAGGATGCTTTGGCCACAGCACCCCTTGCTTTCCTTCCCAGGCACTTTCCCTTACCCTCAGCTGCAGCTAAGAGCTTTAGGTTTGCAAAGGATTTGCTTAGGTTTGCTTCATACCCAGTCCCTTCCTTTTCCCTCCTCTCCTCTCCTCCCCTCCCTTCGAGCTCTGCTGGCCCCCAAGACCTAAGCCTCCTTTTCCAGAAGACCTTCTGTCCCCCAGACGCCAGCCTGGGCTGTCTGGGGACAAGATCCCTACTTCCTCCTACATGCGGGAACCACCTGGGCTGGAACGACTGCCCCCGTCCCCCAGCATTTCAAGGGCTCAGTGGGCTAATGGCCTCCTTTCCTTAGCAGCCTGGTGTGGGGGGGGGGGGGCAGACGAGACTGTGGCTAAGGAACTCCCCTGACGCCTCTGCATACCTATTGAGGTTGGTTTATTTTAATCTCTTCCACCCCCAGCTGAGCTTTAGGGTAATTTGGGGTTGGAGGTGCAGTGGAGACTTGTGATATTACATTTAGGAAGAATGTATAGTTATTCTGCATTTGGTCTTTAAAACCTCCCTGCAGGTGGGTAGGTAGAGAGGGCAATTATTCTCTCTAATTGATGGACAGGAGCCATGAGGCCCAGAGATGAAGGTCACTCTGAGTATCTTCTGAATCCTTACTCAAGGCCACTTCCCTCCACCGAGGGCCCCAGAAGCAGGTCCAGGTGCCTGGTATGCGGGCTAGAGGAGGCCTGGCCTAGAGAGAGAGTTTTGGGGACATCTCTCCCCAGGGAAGGAAGATTGGGAGACCCATGGCTCCACTTAATGGCCAGCTGGCTCTGGGTGTTGAGGAGGCCCTGAAGCTTTAGTCTCAAGAGCAGAGACTGGGTCCCCGCTCTGGGCTGGGTCCCCGCTCTGGGCTGGCACGGGATAATAGCTGAGATCAAGGTAACGCTTAACTCCATTCTGTGCACCAGACCCCATCCTTGTACGCGCCGAGATGGACTCTAATCCTCGCCAAGCCCTAAGAGGGGACAAGAGTATTCCCATTTTACAGATAAGAAGATGGAGGCACAGTGGGGGTGGGTGTTAGGAAACCTGCCCACGTTCACACAGCTGGAAAGTATCCAATAAATGTCACTTTTCACCAGCTCTTTTTAGACTATTAGAAAACAAGACTGGCACCCAGATTTGGCCCCTGGACATGATGAGATTCAGTGTCCCCAGTCTGCTTCGTCATTCCTCTGCTTACCGACAAAGGTATGCTTTTGCTTGCTGGGTACAGCTGTGGGTGGTTTATTGGATTTTGTAGAAATAAAACTCCTCTGGCTGTTTTACGTTGTAGGGATAAGAAGTCTAAGTTTCATTTTTAAGTAATTTGCAGTCACTGGTGCTTTCCTTCAGCTGGGATTCTTCACGAGGGTGGCCCAGAGAGGGGACAGTGACTGAGCAGCTGGAATTTCTAAGTGGTCTCTGAGGTGGAACATGTGATTCAGGGGCTTTTCAGGACAGGGGACCTGAGCTTGCTGGCGACAGTGACTGCTGGGCAGAAGAGCGCGTAGGTGCCTGGGGCCAGCGCTGCAGAGGGCTCACCAGAGGAAGTCTGTCCTCCTTGAATGGCCCCAGGACACAAACCCAGCCTGATTCGTGTCTTTTGGGACTGACTCTGTTTGACTGTTGAGACATCTGGATGCAGCTCTAACTTCAAAGACAAAACAAAGCCACTTAAACATTAGCTAGCAGTGCCAGACACTTGTCCCTCCGGCTGGGCTCTCCAGCCCCCTTCTCTGCCCTGAGGGGGACAGTGGACCCCTGCTGGGCTGTCCAGGCCTGGCTCAGCCCTGGGGCAGCAGCAGGAGGGAGAGGAGGCCGAGCCCATCCCCTGGTCTGGCTGGGGGCTCTCAGGGCTCAGCCATGCCGCCCTCCCCTCCTGCCGCCCACCGCCCCCAAGCCTCTGGGGTCCAGCTCGCTAATGCCTCCCTCCTTGCACTAAGCCTCCTGCGCCCCCACCCACCCACCCTGCCTTTTGCCTGTCTACACAGTCCCTTAACTCAGTGCGGTGACAAACTACCCTCTGTGTGTGCGACAGGTTCCACCAGTCATGCGCACAACAGATATTTCAGACCCTCTCCTCTTATCCAGTCCTCACTCCCACTGTATGCAGCTCAGTGACCTCCGTGAGTGCCACCCTCCGCTGGGGACGCCCAGAGCGGGGCACAGCCTAGCTTGGTGTATTTGAAGGAACGGATGGGGCTTGATGTCTGGAAGGATGAAGACATCCCTGGGGTGGGGGAGGGGGAAACGACAGGCGGATGTGCCGAGCCGTCCGCCAGAGGCGAAACCTCTGGATGCGCCAGGGGTCAGTCCGACCAGTCCGACCATCCACGGATCCGACCGAGACCTCCACAGCAGGGCGCGCGAGACCCTCGCGGAGCTTGCAGGCTACGACCCCAGCCCTCCTTCCCCACCGCCAAAGCGGGGACAGGGATGACAGCTCCGCGCTCCTGCCACGGCGGGGTGCCCTCAGGCCCCAGGAAGGGAGGTGCTGTCTTTTTTGGCCTGCGTTGCTCCCGGGATGCTGATGACCTGTGAGCCTTCGGAGAAACAGGAAATGCTCACGTACTGGGCCACCCTTGGCACTCTCGGTTTTTTCCAGGTCCAGAGAGCAATATGAAACGCATCCTGTTACGGTAACATGAGTCAGCTGAATCCTGCCGGGCCTTCTCCAGGTGCACAGAGACGCGGCTGGACGGGGGGCAGGGCCTGGAGTGTCAAGGACCCAGGACTCCGCAAGCTGGAAGAGAGGCCGGGGAGCTTCTGGCCAACTTCCCCATCACCCTAATTGCACAGACAAGGAAGCGGCCTGGGTTGCTGAGCGGGGCTAGAACCCAGGAATCGCAGCCTGGAACAGCACCCTTCCTACCAACCCTAAGCTATCTTCTGAGCAGCTTTTCCAAACCTTTTGCCCAAAGGCCCAGAGGCTCAGGTTGAAGATGCTTCATTGAAACCTGGTTGTTCAGAACTGGGGACAGGTGATCCTGGCAAATTAGGGAAGGTAAATGCTGCCTACTTTGAGTGAGGGTCCCCTTCCCTGAAATCCTCTTTCTCGGTATCTCCCAAAGTGGACTACATACATTAACGTTCTTCTGTATCAGTCCACATTTTCCATGCAATGTCAGTGCAGAGACGGAAGAAGGTCTGATTTCTGACGCCTGGGCCATTCCAGCCAGGACAAGGCCTTCTGCAGCCCAAGCAGGGGTGGGGATGAGGGTTGGGCCAGATTAACAGGAACCAACTGGGGTTATTATCTGGAGCAGAGCAGATAAAAAGACTTCCTATTCTCTGCACTACCTTACAACTAATATTAATGGTTACATTCTTGAGAGCTTTACCATGGCATTTGGATTGATCCTTTCAACCCTATGGGGAGGAACTACCCAAACCCCCAATTTAAAGATGAGAAAACTGAGGCACAGAGAAGTTAAATGATGTCTCCAAACCTCATGGCTGGCAAGTGGTGAGGCCAGGAGGCTGCCATTAACCACTATGTTCTACTCCCTCCCCTTCCCGCCAAGTGATTCTATGGTGACCTCCCTACCCCTGATGGGACATGGAGGGGTCCTCTGAGCAGGGAGTCACAAAGGCTGCTCAGGCAAGGTGGGTTCCAAGATCAAGGAGCTTATTCTTTGTTAGGTCACCACGAGGACTCCAGTTGTGCTATGACCTCTGAGTTGTGAGACATCCTTGCCCAGCCCCCACCCTCTGTTGCCCAGGGGGCCTCTGAGGCAAAGAGTGGGCATGGAAAGGACGGCATGAGGAATGGGTCCGGCCTGAGCCTGGCCCACCTCTGGTGCTGCCTGCTGGAGGGCGGGCCACAGAACCCTCACCAGACAGCTTCCTTGTTGAAACAGACTGAAACAATAAGGCTGGAAACCAAGCCAAGACGCTGGGCTAAGAAGCCAGAAAAAATAGGAAAGGTGCCTCCCCTTATCAAGATCACAGAGGCCCCATCCACTGAGCTGCTGGAACAAAAGGTTCCAATTAGAACGCAGAGCTGTTATTGAAGGAGACAATTTGGGAGGAAAATCAACGCTGTGTAGCCAGTCCACTCCCTTCCCAGGGCAGGTGCCCGGCAATCTTTCCTGCCTCTGTGAGTGGAGATTTCGGCCAACAGAAAGGCGCTTCCAGCCTCCCACTTCCTGATCTTGCAGCAGTCCTGGCTGTCACACCAGCGTCTTTCTACCTTCTGTGACATTTACTAGGCTACTCACTGTACTCATTTCTTAATAAGGGAAAAATGAAGTAAAAAAATCTTGGGAAATCTAGGAAGCTCATTGCAGGAATACCTCAGAAACGTGACTCAGTACTTCATTTCACAAAGAGAACCAGGAGTTTCGCAAGAACAGTGTTTCCCTTTAAATAAGCAGATCGAACCAGGATTTCCTGACTCCTAAACTTTTTGCTGAACTGGGCTCAGTTAAAAGATTTGCAGTTGGCAGGAAGAGCACTCTCACCTTTTCAGAAATGGTTGAGTCTGGAAGGGCTGAGGGAGCCGATGTGTTCCTGCAGAGCATCGAAGATCAGGTCAGCCCTGGTAGCGGGGTGTCCTTCTGGAACACCGAGAAAGGTCAAACTATGACTCCATCTCATGAACCAGAAGCAACGGTGCCAACAGAAAAGTCGCCTATGAATAAGACATGAAATCATATTCAAAAGCAGGTGTCCAAAAAAAAGCTTTCACTCACAGCATGATCAATGGTTTCTGATTTTTTTTCATGAATGTCCACTTGCTCTTATAAATGTATTTTGTAAATGTATATGGACTTTTATGGTCATTAGTCAAGACATTGGAAGGATGGAAGCCAAAATTTTGTTTTGTTGGGGCTTGCTTTGCAAAGTTACTTCAGTTGTTTCTTTTTACAAAGTACTTTTCCAGATGTCATGCCCTCCTTACTCATGCTATAAGTTTCCTAATTTTGCCCAAGCCTCACATATGGTGTATTTTAGCCAACAAGAATGCAATCAACTTTAGAACAGCCTAGCTGACATCTCAATCATGGCACCCGCTTGCTGACAGCAACCACAGCATGGTCTGGCCGGGAGCTGACTGGAAGGGTTGAGAGAGTTCAAGACTTGGGGTAGTTCTATTTTTAACTTTTTGAGGAGGCTCCAGACTCTTTTCCAGAGTGGTTACACCAGTTTGCATTCCCTCCAACAGTGCAAGAGGGTTCCTCTTTCTCCACATCCTGCCAACACCTGTTGTTTCTTGTGTTATTGATTTTAGCCATTCTGACAGGTGTGATATTCCATTGTGGTTTTGATTTGTATTTCCCTGATGATGAGTGATGTTGAGCATCTTTTTGTGTGTCTGTTGGCCATCTGTATGTCTTCTTAGGAAGAATGTCTGTTCATGTCTTCTGCCCATTTTTCAATTATATTATTCAGTTTTTGAGTGTTGGGTTTTATAAGTTCTTTGTATATTTTGGATACCAGTTCTTTATCAGATGTGTCACTTGCAAACATCTCGTATTCTGTAGGTTGCCTTTTAGTTTTATTGATTGTTTCCTTTGCTGTGCAGAAGCTTTTTATTTTGAGGTAGTTCCAATAGTTATTTTTGCTTTTTTCCCCTTGCCTCAGGATACATATCTAGAAAGAAGTTGCTATGACCCATGTCAAAGAAGTTACTGCCTGTGCTCTCTTTCAGGATTGTTATGGTTTCAGGTCTCATGATTAGATCTTTAATCCACTTTGAACTTTTTTTACGTTTACTTTTTTTTAGTAATCTCTACACCCAACATGGGGCTCGAATTCACGACCCTGAGATCCAGAGTTGCATTTTCCACCAACTGAGCCAGCCAGGCATCCCATTTTAAATTTATTTTTGTGTATGGTGTAAGAAAGTGGCCTAGTTTCATTCTGTTCAGTTTTCCCAACACTCTTTGTTGAAGAAATTGTCTTTTTTCCATTGGATATTCTTTCCTGCTTTGTTGAAGATTAATTGACCATATAGTCATGAGTTCATTTCTGGGTTTTCTGTTCTGTTCCATTGATCTATGTGTCTGTGTTTGTGCTGGTACCGTACTGTCTTGATGATGACAGCTTTGTAATATAAATTGAAGTTCAGGATCGTGATGCCTCCAGCTTTGCTTTTCTTTTTCAAGGTTGCTTTGGCTAGTGGGGGTCTTTTCTGGTTCCATACAAATTTTAGAATTGTTTATTCTAGCACTGTGAAAAATGCTGTTGGTATTTTGATAGTGATTGCATTAAAATGAATAGATAAAGAAGATGTGAGATATAATGGAATATTACTCAGCCATTAAAAAGAATGGGCTCTTGCCATTGGATGGAGCTAAAGACTATTATGTTAAGTGAAATAAGTCAGAGAAACACATGTGTTTGTGGAACACATATGCACATATGTGGAATTTAAGAAACGAAACAAATGAGCAAAGGGGAGAAAAGGAGAGAGAGAAGTAAACCAAGAAACAGACTCTTAACTACAGAGAACAAACTGATGGTTATCAGAATGGAGATGGGGGGTTAGGTTAAATAGGCCATGGGGAGTAAGGAGTGCACCTGTTGTGATGAGCTCCAGGTGTTGTATGGATGTGTTGAATCACTGTATTGTTCACTTGAAACTAGTGGGAAGGACATCCTGGGAAAGATAAAACTAGTGATGGTTGAAAGGATAAAAAAATAAGCAAAAGACACACAGGAACTCTCTGTGCATATATCTGCTAGGCAGGGAGCCTGCTTCCCCCTCTCTCTCTGCCTGCCTCTCTGCCTACTTGTGATCTCTCTCTCTGTCAAATAAATAAATAAGTAAATCTTAAAAAATATTACAAATTAATCTTAGCTACAGAGTAGATCTCAAAATTACTACTTTGAATGATTTCTTCCCTAACTTAATGCATTTTTTTTATGCCATATGCAAAAGATATGATTCAGCAGGCGAGGAGCTGGATGTTTCCTTATGTACATATTTGCAGATTAGCAAAGTTCTTGAAACATATCCATTCCAAATGTCAGGAGCTACTGTATTAATGTAATGAATCTCTTATTGCTGATATTAATAGAATTTAAATATAAAGGGAAAATAATTCACCCAGGGGCACCCATCCCATCTCCAGATCCACTTTCTGAATACGATTCAAAAAAGGGACAAACAGTCCCTGCCCAGCCACAATCAGTAATTTACTCACAACCCTACCATATGTCTTTTTCCCAGGCGGTGTTCTTATTTATGCATGATTATATGTAAGTGTAAGCATAGAGTAGGTACATTTTGTATTCTTTTTAAAATTCATCATATAGGGCGTCTGGGTGGCCCAGTTGGTTGAGCAACTGCCTTCAGCTCAGGTCATGATCCCGGAGTCCGAGATCAAGTTCCACATCGGGCTCCCAGCTCCATGGGGAGTCCGCTTCTCACTCTGACCTTCTCCCTTCTCATGCTCTCTCTCACTCTCTCTCTTTCCTAATAAATAAATAAAATCTTAAAAAAAATAAAATAAAATTCATCATACACACTTTTCTTTCTCCTATTCCATGTCACAGTTTGCCTAACTTCTCCTCTGCAAGTAGATAGCTGGGCTTTCTACACCATTGCTATTATAAATAGTGCTGCTATGACCATCTTTGCAAATGTTTTATTTTGAAATATTTCCTTGGAGGTATACCTCTAAGTGGGGCAGAGACTGTTTTGTTGCCTGTTTCCAAACTGTTCCTAGATCTACCCCACCAAAATAAATTCCAGATGGATTTGAAGTTAGATATTAAATAAGTCTTTGAAAGAGAAATAATCACACAAGAAAGATTCATAGAATTGATTTAAAACATTTTAAGCCACATGGAACTGAGATGAGTAAAGACTATTTCCTGTGGAAGCGAGGGAAATACACCTCTAGGCAAGCCTATGGCCTCTGCAACCCAATAAAACGTAGACAGTGAAATCGCAGTGGTACAAGCGCAGAAGTAGCTTGTACCTTGTGGGACAAAATATACTTTGCTCGGACAACAGCATGAGAAAACACACAGTGTGCCTGAGCTGAATAATACCATGGTGAAACATGTCAACAAAGTCCAATACTATAGAGTTTTTAAAAATTAAAAGAAAATCTGGTAAAAGATATTGATAGGCAAGATGACAAAGTGTTAAAATTCTGACTGTATATTAAATGGGAAAGAAAAATACTACTAGTCCAGGATAGAGAATATGACTAGACAAACCACAAAAGAAAAGCACAATTGATTATTAACCAGTTGAAAAGGTATAATAACCAAATACTTACACTTAAAATAGGATGTATTTACCCTCTATCAAATTAGCTGACTTTAAAAATGTGTGATATTCACGGTTAAAAAGTGCGGTTGTTGAAGTGTTCTTACTAACACACCGCCAGGAAGAGAGAGGCTTGCTCTCATAAAGTGCACCCATCTGGCAATACTGTAAGGAGCCCTCGTAAGCCCATGCCCTTTGGCCCAATACATGCTTTTATGAAATGCCATCCCAAAGATATAACCTTAAATATATAAGAAGCTCTGTAGTCAATATTCTTTCCAGTACTAAAAAAAAGTGGAAATAAACTAAATAACATTAGAGAAGTGATTTGGTTAATTACAGTATTTACTTGTTGGGTATTATGCAACAGTTTAGACTTAATGTTTAAATATCTTATATAATATGGAAACTGCTTACAGTATGTTACATTTTAAAATAGATTACAAAAGTATATATGCACAACTACATAAAGAAAAAATGGCATAAAGTTAGGGAAGAAATCATTCAAAGTAGTAATTTTGAGATCTATTCTGTAGCTGATTAATTTGTAATTTTTTTTTTTAAGATTTACTTATTTATTTATTTGACAGAGAGAGATCACAAGTAGGCAGAGAGGCAGGCAGAGAGAGAGAGGGAAGCAGGCTCCCTGCCTAGCAGAGAGCCTGAGGCAGGGCTCTATCCCAGGATCCTGAGATCATGACCTGAGCTGAAGGCAGAGCCTTTAACCCACTGAGCTACCCAGGAGCCCCTAATTTGTATTTGAATAAGGAAGGTTTCCTTGAGTTAGTTGAATTTTTTTTTTTTAACATGCATTTCCTTTACAATGAAAAAGAACTAAAGTATAAAAGGAAGGCACCATGAGCCCTCCCTCTCTGTTGGCTAGGATTTGGTCATCTGGTTTATTCCTGCTGGCTGAGGGGGGTCGTTTATAGTTATTTGATTTTGCATTTCTCAAACTTCTCTTCGAATGTCCTCCAAAAGACCAGAACTGAAGATGTTATACAGGGAATCGGGGTTTCAGGGAGGCGATGCAGGAGCAGGATCCATGTGCATTTAAAACTTAGAACTAAGAAATTAGAACTTGAGGGCGAAAGGCAATATGGGAAAGGAAGCAGCTGCCCTGACTTTACATTCGTCGTAGAAATACTGAAAATAACTCTTTGGGCCATATTCATATTCATACATTGATTCAAAAATATTTATGGAGCCCCTAACTGGAAACAGAGAGTGGAAAAGATACAGGCACCGCCCTCCAAGGGGACACAAACAGGTAAAGAGAAACAGGTCAGGCACAGTGTGCCGGTCGCCATGATGACGGGGAGCAGGGAAACGAGTGCGCGGGACGACACCTGGAGCATGACGACACTGACGTAAACGAGCGTAAAATCAACACTGCGAAAGCCCGGTGTTAAGCGCTGGTCGCGGATAATAGAAGTGTATAAAAGTAAATGAAATGGATCTGGAGTCTATGCGGCAAATTCAGGAGAGTGCTACCTCTACAGAGACGAGAGTAAGGAGTAGGGGTGATAGTTAAGAAGGACTTTTTAAAAGTTACATGTCAAATCCCCTTTCTTACAAGAAAAAGTATTGCAAGTAAATATCGTACAATGTGATAATCCTAGGGGGTGGAGGAGAAATGCTTTGGCTGCGATATGTACCAGTGTGGTAGGATGAAAGGAGGAGGGTTTAACAATGCTGGGGAGATTGGGGAAGGGATTCTGCAGGCTGAAGAGGAGTTAGCTAGTCCCAGCCAGACCTGGGGCTGGGGGGTGGGGTACAGAGGTCTTTCAGCAGAGGGACCAGCAGAAGAGAGGACCTCAGAAGGTGGCAAGTGTGTGTGGCTGATAGGGAGGCCACACAGGTAGGACCAGCTCCTGGGGGCCTCATGTGTGCCCAAAGGACCTTAGCTTCATCTTGGGGGTACTGGAAAGCTAGCTTTGGGGCTGTGTGAAGGTGTACTAGGGGAGGAAGTTATCTTAGGAGACAGGGACCTTCCTGAGGTGTTCTGGAAGCCCAGTGGTCAGCCCACCACTCACCCACCTGCCCATGGGCAGGCACTGTTGGTCATTGCGGGAACATCAAACAGCACAAAAGTCAAAGAAAACGGGATATTTGAGTGGCCCTTAAAAGGGTGGTAGTAGCTTCAGGAGAGGAATAGTTTTGGTCAGAGGTCTCAGCAACGTGGGGAATCTGTGGGATGGAAGCAAGGGCCAGGTGAGGCTAGTTGTCATTTTTGGGGTGTCCAGCACCCATTAGGAGCATTCTAACCTCCTTTGGGGAGATTGCGTCATCCCTACGGCCCTCAACAAGAGCACGAAAGAAAGTCACGGGAGCCAAATCCTTTCCACTCCATCCCGTTCCCTGCCCAGTCAGGACAGGAATGTGGTCTCCACCTGGCCAGTGGATATTCTTGCCTCGGATTTCAGATCCTGAACAAGTGAGCTGAGGACAGTGAGAGGTTAGAGGTCATTTACAAAAGCCGGTGCACCCTCAGTGCTGCAGTCTTGCTGCACTGACCATAGCCTTCTTCTGCCGCTCTAGAGTCCTCGATTCCTGATTTTCCTGAGCCTTGTCTTCCCAACCTCTTGTTTATTCTGTGAACTCTCCACTCCCTGGGGGCTTCTATCCACTTCCCGTTGGCTTAAAATTAGCTGCAGCTGGTTTAGGGTTCCTGGACACAAGCGTCAGCCTGAGACAAGCCTTCATGTGACAGTGGTCAGTGTGGAGTCAGCCAGAGCACCCCACACTCTTCTCTTCACAGTATATCTTGTTCCTAACTCATCCCCCGTGACCTCCATCCGGATCTGTGTTTCCTCACTCCTGAGCTGCTGTAGCTGCTTCCCAGCTGGGCTCCCTTACGGCTCACTCTGCATCCTAAGCTCTGCTAAGTGTTACTCGGAGTGAGCCCTTTATCCTACAGCTTCCCTGCTCAGGAACCTGATGTGACTCCCTATTGCCTGTAGGTCAAGTCCAGGCGTCCATACCCTCTTTTAATCTGGTCCCGCCCCTACCGTCTGACCAGAGAAGCCCTATGTACTCCTTGAGGAACTGCAAGTGGACACCCAACTTGGCACTTCCCCTGCTGGCAAGCCTGTCCCTTCTTGTCTGTCCGAACTCTGGCAAGAATTTGGCTCTCTGGATCTGGTTTGGTGTTCCTAGGGACTTGTCTTGGGTTGGGGCAGTTACTGACCCTCCCTGGGGACTGCTGCTGTCCTCTGTAGAAGGCCTGGGACGGGTCAGGTGGTCACTGATGGTTCCTTACAGTTTCCAACTGAATCAATACTATGCAGAGCCGCCCTCCCTACGCTGCGGTTCACCCCTTTCCTTCCTGAGGCCCCATTCCTGGCAGAGGTCATGCAGGGACCACCCAAAGGCCTCCCTTTCTCTGACTTTCTTCCTTCATCATTGCAGTCCCATGAGCTGGGTGGTGCAGTTGGCCTTGCACTCCAGGAAGAAGGAGACAGACATCAATCCCTGGTCCACAAAGGCACAGAGCCCCATGCTGGCCCCGCTGCACGGGGTCTGGAGCCTACGTGGTGTGCAGAGTCCGGGATTTGGTCATGCTCTCGTCTACGAGCCTCTCTCCTATGGGTGCTGCTGCCCAGGCCGCCGCCCGACCCTGCGTTGTGCTGCTCCCTATGGCTTTCTGACCGTCGTCAGCACTGCGACTTCTCCCTGACACCCAACTCTGAGCCAGCGCAGACCCCTTGTGAGGTGGGCGCCCACGAGGCTGGCCCTCCAGCTCACAGTGGCCCTCCTCCTGGTCGTGCAGCTGCCCGCACTCGTCCAGGGATTCAGTGCGGGCTCTCAAGGTTTGACAGGTGGAAACACACCCCACTTTTGAGATATAATTAGATTCGTGTGAGTCGTCTCCCCGGGAGCGGAAGTGGGGCAGGGGTGAGAATGTATGTGTGTGGGTGAGTGTGTAAGTATGAATGTGGAGGCTAAGAGTGGGGATGTGTGCAAATGTGCATGTAAGGAAAGGGCAAGGTTCGCTGAGGGGTTGGCCTGTCTCCATTCGGGGCCTGTCACCTGTGAGCTTGGCAGCCATAGCCGGGCCCTTCTGCCACGTGACAGGACGCACAGGTGGAGGCCGGGTGATTTCCGATGGCCTCCCCGTGTCAGTGAGCCTCCAGAGCCCTGGCTGCGGGGCCTTCTGCTCCTTGTGGCCCAAACCATGCCCACTGTCACCCTGGGTCATCCTTCTGGGTCCCTTGACTGGCCTTTCTCCCCAGACGGGGTTTGAGTGTAACTCCACTGTAGTTAATGTGTTTTAGAACAGATTAACTATCGGAAGAGTTTTGTTTTTTCCCTGATAATTAAAGTAATAGAGAAATACACAGAGAAGATAATTTTAAAAATCTCTCTGAATTATTTTTAATTACTTTTTTTAGGTGTGACAATGGCATTAAAGTTACACATTTAAAATATTGTTCTGGGGCGCCTGGGTGGCTCAGTTGGTTAAGGGTCTGACTCTTGATCTCAGCTCAGGTCGTGATCTCAGGGTTATGGGTTTGAGCCTCATGTTGGGCTCCACACTGGGTATGGAGCCTACTTAAAATGAATGAATGAGTGAATAAAATAAAATATAGTTCTTCTCTGGGGTACCTGGCTGGCTCAGTCTGTGAAGCACACAATTCTTGATCTCAGGTTTGTGGGTTTGAGCCCCATGTCGGGTGTAGAGATTACTTAAAAATAAGAATCTTGGGGTGCCTGGGTGGGTCAATCATTAAGCATCTGCCTTCTGCTCAGGTCATGATCCCAGGGTCCTGGGATTGAGCCCCACATTGGGCCCCCTGCTCTGCAGGAAGCCTGCTTCTCTCTCTCTCCCACTCCCCTGCTTGTGTTCCCTCTCTCACTCTCTCTGTCAAATAAATAAATCTTTAAAATAAAAATAAAAGTCTTAATAAAATATAGTTCATATCTTTTATTTTTATTATTTCTTTATTTGAGAGAGAGAGAGAGAGAGAACACAGGGGGTGGGAGGTGCCAGCGGGAGAGGGAGAGAGAATCCTAAGCAGACTCCACATTGAGCGTGAAGCTGGAAGCACGGATCAGTACCATGACCCTGAGATCACGACCAGAGTGGAAACCAAGAATCAGATACCTAACTGACTAAGCCACCCAGGTGCCCCTGGTTTCTTTTAAGGATAAGTACTATGATATTTAAGAGTGAACTTATATGACCTTATAGGAACTTGTATGTGATGACTGATGTTTACTCCGAAATAAGATGGAGAAAGGAGGTGGATGGAAGTACACACGAGACAGAATTGCCCGTGAGCTGAAGCCAGAGACGCCAGTTCACGTTAATATTTTTGCTGCATTTGTGTATGTTGGAAATTCTCCATAATAAGTTCTCAAAAAACACAAAAACGTCACCTCACTTTTTAATCCAACTACTCAGAAATAACCACCGTTAATATCTTGGGACATTTGTCCCTCAAAATTGTCATCCAAACCCACGTATCATGTTTGGGGGGGAGATGCCCTAACTTAAAGCAAAAAGGCCAGCCGCTCACGTTCCCAGCCTCCCTTCTCAGGCACGTGACCGAGGCTCCAGCACTCACACCCTCTACCCACACCCTCTGAATCAGAGGCTAATAATGGGCGAGCACAGTGGGTCAACCCTTAGGGCCGCAGTGGGCCAGCCTAGACTGCAGGGGTGAGCTCATCAGTTCTTCTCCTCCTGGAGATTCTGAGGGCGCCCCAAAATCCTTCTCACAAATCTTTTCTGCCTATATTATCCAGAATTAGTTTCTTTTGCTCAAACTAAAAATCCTGGTGGGCAGAACATTTTAGTATGGTGTTTTGCTTATTGACAAGATTATACTATGCAAACTGCCCTATAAGGTGCTTTTTTCCCCTTTCACTTAATAGCAGGAGGAAGGCGTCTTTGTGGGTAAACAGACCTCCCTCCCGTCATCTTCTCAAACATAGTTAATGCTGCTACAAGAATGAGGGTAGCATTCTACCTGATGTTAGAGGTAGGAACACCTCATGGTGTTCCCTGCCTTTCCCACGAGTAGGCTGGTAGAAAGAAAGGAAGGATCTCCATGATACAAGTTCATTTTCCTCATAATGAAGTGGGGGTGGTGGGGGGGATGGCCCAGTATGCCTGGCCAGCTGGACCCTAACAGTGGGCTCCTGGCAAGGCCCCGGGAGAAGGGTGTCACATCCATAAGCATGTTGTGCTTCTCCAGTGAGACTCGTCTCCTGAGCAGCCTTGCTGCCTGGCCTGGGGTTGGTCACAGGAGCCGAGGTTTCACCTTCCAAGGCCTTACAGGGTTGTCCTAGGTCCCAAGCCTCCAGGCTCGTTCCTGGGGCCCGGGCCCACCACACACTTCAGTCTCCTCGTCCAGCCCCACGGCAATTCCTGTGAGTCAGATATCGGCTGGACGGACTCCCCCAACAAGGGGACCACATTTGGAGGCCAAAATGGGCGGGGGGGTGGGGAGGGTGGAGGCACAAGGTCGGGGAGGTTGTTCTTAAACTCCTTGCCCCAGATCGTCCTTAAAGAGAATCTCATTCCGCAGGTCCCGGGCATCCCTGAGAGGCAGAGGAAGGAATGCCTTTGGAGGGAATGGCATGTCACAGGGATGGTGTGGATAACCCCAGTGGCAGGGGCTGTCATCGAGCAAGCTTCAGGACACTACCAGCGACGGTAAGCATGGCGGCGAATGCGGGAGAGCTGTACCATCCCCCTTTACAGACGAGAAATGGAGCCGCCCGGGCCCCTGCGTGGCCTGCCTCATGATGAGGAGTGAATTTGATCATGGAGTCAGACCCTTCCTATCCTTCTATCAGCCTGCTTGTGGGAAAGGCAGGGAAAGAGAGCGCCCTTGTTCCTGTTGCAGCATTAATAGTGTTTGAGAAAATGAAGGAGGAAGGAGGTCTTTATACCTACAAAAAGACAGCCCCGCATGCTTTTAACTGAGCAGTCCCTCTGGGGGGCTGCCTCTGTTGTGATGGTCACCTGGGTGGTGCCCCTTGAAGCAGCCTCCCCCAGGCCCCACGGGCATTTGCTCCCCGTACCATCACCGCCTTAGAGGATCGGCTGGCCGAGTGTGGTCTAAACTTAATCATGAAAGAGCTTGGGCAGGTTTCCCAGCAGGCCCAGAGGAGGTGGAGTTCTCTCCTTTGCAGGTGGCTTCCTGCCAGTTGCTCTGAGGAATGACCTGGGACCAGAGGTCCTGGAGCCTCTGCCAGCGGCCAAGGCCGCCTGCTTACGGAAGCCTGGGGGCCAGGACTGCCCCCACGGCTGTGCTGTGAGTTTATAGGAAACTGGGAGTTGCCTGGTCACTTGTAGCAACTCCATCACTTACCATTTTTTTTTTTTTTTAAGTTTTAAGTTTTGGGGTTTTTTTAAGTTTATAAAATGTATGTACGTATGTAATCTCCATACCCAACGTGGGGCTCAGAAGCACGACCCCTGAGATCAAGAGTCGCACACTCTTCTGCCTGAGCCAGCCAGGCGCCCCTATATCAGTTACCCTTCAAACACTCCCGGGAGGTACTTTTCCAATGAGGGTATTTTATAAAATAGAAATAGTAGCAAGTGGCATCTCAGAGTAAAACGCGTTCCTGTGGCAGCCAGAGCGACTTGAGGTTACTGACGGCAGTAGTGGGAAGTGGCAGTTGTTAGGGGCTTCAGACATCTTCAGACAAGGAGGAGGCTCAGCAGGGGCCAGAAAGAGAGTAAAAGGGCTTTTGGGCCTTTTGGGGCCAAAGGCGCAGGGTTTCAGCCCCAGCACTGCCACTTTTCCTAGCTGTGTTACCTCAGACAAGTTGCTAAACCTCTCTGAACCTCCGTAAAATGGGGTTCATAACGCCATCTCTGCCCTGTAGCGATCACAGGTGGAGAGTGGCTGGCATCTAGCTGCTGTCTTAGAAGGAAGGCCCACTGTTAGCACTCACCAGGAGCTGGATTACCTGGGTCCTGGCGGTGTGAATTTGTGATGTGAATGAATACTTTTTAAGGACAGAAATGGTGGCTAAGGCTTGTCACTTACAGATGAAATCACAGAACACGTAAACTGCTTCCTGATGCACACCTCACTTCCTCTGTGCTCCCTTTTTCGAGTTTCCTCTGCAAACTCCCTGTTAGCTTACTCCCACCCTCACCCCCCGCCCCTTGCTCATGGGTTTACGTCCTGAATTTTTAATCATTAGCATCTGTCCAAATGTGCCTGTCATGTGTCCTCACATTCCTCAGGCCCTTACTCTAGGTGGTAGTTATTCCTCGTTTTACCTCAAAAAGGTGAAAGCTTTTTACTCCATTTGTCTTGTAAGTTATGTGACATTCACATATTGATGTTTTAGGCCTCCCCTTCAAACCAGAGGTTCACTCTGGGTTTCGTAGAGAACAACTGAGTGAAGTGCAAATACACAGAAAAGTTTTTGGAGCCCCGTCCTCCCTCCCCCACCCCCACTCACCCCTGCACACACTGTGGGCCAGGTGGCCAGGTCCTGCCCTGGCAAGTCGCCTCCCAGGGATGGGGGTGTGAAGGTTTGGAAGGAGAACTTTAAAACCCAACTCAAAATTGCATCAACACTAGGACATTTCACCTGAAAGCAGCTCATTCATGAGTCCTTAAAACTTGCATGTGCTTGTTTGTTTTGGGCTCCCCTAGAGATGAATATTAAAATACTGCAAAGTTTTAAAACATCTGACCAAAAGGTTTAATGTGGTGGCTTTGGGTACACCTCGCCTCAATCAGAAGTGAACATAGACCACACAACTGGAAACTCCTGGAAGGAGAGACACACGTCACTTCCTTTTATTTAGTGCCGCCTGAAACTTGACCCTAAACATTCAGACCAGCTGAATCCAGGTCCCAGACTATTGTTCAGTTTACCGAGGTTCCCTAAGATCTTATGTCTTGCAGCTTCTGCATTATTACGTAGTTTCTAGGAGACACTCCTCCTTTAACAAGACACGTCGGAAATTCGAACCATCCTTAGTAATATTTATCCAGTTGCGGTAGGGTATCAGTAACGAATGTATAAGAACCAAATTCAGAATGGATGAGCTGCCGTCATTTCAGTTAGCGGGAATCCCATGCATGCTTTTAGCTGCTTCATACTCACAGGTTGGGAATGTAGATCTGGAGTCCTCCTGAGCCTGGCATTGCCATCCGCTGACCGCGCTGAGTTTCTGTAATTGACTGTGCTTCAGTTTCCTTAGAAAAAAATCTGAAAATAATAATAGTACCTACCTCACAGGGTGGTTTAAGGATTTACCAGAGTTCGTATTTGCAAACCACTTAGAATAGTGTCTGGGACATAGGAAGCCCTATGTACATGTTTAATAAATAAAAAGTAAATCTATGATTTTATCCCATGATCTGTATTATCAGGTCAATTAAGTAACATTTTGAACAAAATATTTTTCAAACTGATAATCTGGCAATTTAAATTTAAAATACCACTTAAAAACTTACCTTTAAATAGTTGAATGTTTTGGGGCACCTGGGTGGCTCAGTGGGTTAAAGCCTCTGCTTTCGGCTAGGGTCACGATCTCAGGGTCCTGGGATCGAGCCCCGCATTGGGCTCTCTGCTCAGCGGGGAGCCTGCTTCCTCCTCTCTCTGCCTGCCTCTCTCCCTACTTGTGATCTCTCTCTCTGTCAAATAAATAAATAAAATCTTTAAATAGTTGAATGTTTTCTGGGTGCCTGGGTGGCTCATTTGGTTAAGTGTCTGATTCTTGATTTCCACTCAGGTCATTATCTCAGGGGTCATGAGTTTGAGCCCAAAATGAGGCTCCGTGCTGGATGTGGAACCTGCTTAAGATTCTCTCTTCCCCCCTCCTTTTGCCTCTATCGCCTAAGCAAATAAATAGCTGAATGTTTTCCATATAGATTATATTCAATAAATTTTTTAAACTTTAATTCCAATGTAATTAAGATACAGTATTATATTAGTTTCAGGTGTACAATAGTCAACAATTCCATATACTACCCAGTGCTCACCAAGATAAGTATAAGTATACTCATGAAGCACCTGGCTGGCTCAGCCCTTGGAGCACGCAACTCTTGATTTCAGTGTTGTATATTTAAGCCCCATGTTGGGTATAGACATTGCTTAAAAATAAATCCTTTAAAAAAAGAAAGAAGAAAAAGATAAGTGTACTCTTAATCTCCTTCCCCTATTTCACCCATCTTCCCACTCATCTCCCCTCCGGTAACCATCAGTTTGTTCTCTATAGTTAACAGTCTGTTTTTTGGCTTGCCTCTCTCTTTTTTTACCCTTTGTTCATTTGTTTTGTTTCTTAAATTCTACATATAAGTGAAATCATATGGTATTTGGCCTTCTCTGGTTAATTTCATTTATACTCTCTAGATTCATCCATGTTCTTGCAAATGCCAAGACTTCATCCTTTTTGTGGCTGAATAATATTTCATTGGGTATATAGACCACATTTTCTTTATCCATTTATCTATTGATGGACACTTGGGGTGCTTCCATAATTTGGCTATTGTAAATAAGGCTGCAATAAAAATGGTGCGTGTATGCCTTTGAATTAGCATTTTTGTGTTTTTTGGGTAAATACCCAGTAATATGATTACTGGATCATAGGGTCACTCTATTTTGATTTTTTTTTAAGATTTTATTTATTTATTTGACAGCGAGGAGAGAGATCACAAGTAGGCAGAGAGGCAGGCAGAGAGAGAGGGAAGCAGGCTCTCCGCTGAGCAGAGAGCCCGATGTGGGACTCGATCCCAGGACCCTGAGATCATGACCTGAGCCGAAGGCAGAGGCTTTAACCCACGGAGCCACCCACGTGCCCCTATTTTGATTTTTTTGAGAAATCTCCATATCGTCTTCCACAGTGCCTGTACCAGTTTGCATTCCCACTAACAGTGCATGAGTTCCTTTTTCTCTACATCCTCACCAACATTTCTTTCTTGTATTTTTGATTTTAGCCATTCTGACAGGTGGGAGTTTATATCTTCTTGTGGGTTTTTTTTTTTAATTTTCTTTATTTATTTGACACAGAGAGAGAGAGAGATCACAAGTAGGCAGAGAGGCAGGCAGAGAGAGGAGGAAGCAGGCTCCCTGCTGAGCAGAGAGCCCGATGTGGGGCTCGATCCCAGGACCCTGAGATCATGACCTGAGCCGAAGGCAGAGGCTTTAACCCACGGAGCCACCCAGGCGCCCCTCTTCTTGTGGTTTTGATTTGCATTTCCCTGATGATGAGTAGATGTTGAGCATCTTTTCATGTGTCTGTTGGCCATTTCTGTGTCTTCTTGGAGAAATGTCTGTTCATGTTTCTGCCCATTTTTTTTTTAAGAGAAAGAGCGTGAGCATGAGTTGGAGGCAGAGGGACAGAGGAAGAGGGAGAGAGAGAATCTGAAGCAGGCTCCACACTGAGTGTAGAGCCTGATGTGGGGCTTGATCTAAAGACTCCGAGATCATAAGCTGAAATCAAGAGTCAGATGCTTCATAGAATGAGTCACCCAGGTGCCCCTCTTCTGCTCTTTTTTTTTTTTTAAGTGGATTATTTAGGGGCACCTGGGTGGTTCGGTCAGTTAAGTGTCTGCTTTCAGCTCAGGTTGTGATCCCAGGGTCCTGGGCTGGAGCTCTGCATTGGGTCCCTGCTCAGAGGGGAGCCTGCTTCTCCCTCTCTCTCTGCCCCTCCCCCTGCTTGTTCTCTCCCTCTCTCTCTGTTTCCCTCAAATAAATAAATAATATCTTATAAAAAAATAAAGTGGATTATTTGGAGTTTTTTGCAGTTGAGTTGTATAAGTTTCTTGTATATTTTGGATATTAACCCTTTATCAGATATGTCATTTGTAAATATCTTCTCCCATTCAGTAGGCTTTCTTTTTTCTTTTTTTTTTAAGATTTTATTTATTTATTTGACAGAGAGAGACATAGCAAGAGAGGAACACAAGCAGGGGGAGTCGCAGAGGCAGAAGCAGGCTTTCTGACGAGTAGGGAGCCTGATGTGAGGCTCGATCCCAGGACACTGGGACCATGACCTGAGCCAAAGGCAGACGCTTAACTACTGAGCTACCCAGCCCCCCCCCCAGTAGGCTTTCTTTTAATTTAGTTGGTTGTTTCTTTCCCTGTGCAGAAGATTTTATTTTGATGTAGTCCCAATCATTGCTTTTTGCTTTTGTTTCCCTTGCCTCAGGAGACATATCTAGAAAGATGTTGTTATGATCAATGCCAGAGAAATTACTGCCCGTGTTCTCTTCTGGGATTTTGATGGTTTCAGGTCTCACATTTAGGTCTTCAGTTCATTTTGAGTTTCTTTTTGTGTATGTTATAAGAAAGTGCTCCAGTCCAGTTTCATTCTTTTGCATGTAGCTGTCCAGTTTTCCCAACACCATTAGTTGAAGAGACTGTTTTTTCCCCATTGCATATTCTTGCCTCCTTTGTTGAAGATTAATTGACCATAAAATTGTAGGTTTATTTCTGGGCTCTCTATTCTGTTCTGTCGATCTCTGTGTCTGTTTTTATACCAGTACCTCACTGTTTTGATGACTACAGCTTTGTATAGATTCCATGAATTTTTAAAATTAGGAAATACGAAATGATGGCAACATTTAAGGGAAGTTAGTCTTTGCTTAAGGTTTTCCTCGGTACAGCTTAGTCAACTGTTGGTGAAGGCTTCTTGTATTCTGATAGGGATAGTAGGGACTTTGTCATAGGGAAGCAGCCCTCTCTCTCCTCCTCAGTTGAGGCCTAGTCAGGGCCCCTCCCACATGCCATGCCAACCCCATGCAAAGACCCAGAAAGCCCATTTTATTATTATTATTATTTTTTAAATGTATTTATTTGTGAGGGAGAGAGAGAGCACAAGCAGGCAGAGTGCCAGGCAGAGGCAGAGGCGAAGCAGGCTTCCCGCTGAGCAAGGAGCCCGATATGGGACTCGACCCCAGGACCCCGGGATCACGACCCGAGCCGAAGGCAGCCGCCCAACCAACTGAGCCACCCAGGCATCCCAGAAAGCCCATTTTAAAAACCAATTTGTCAAAAAAATAAAAATAAAAATAATAAAATAAAAACCAATTTGTCAACTTCTAAATTAGCAAATCAGCCTTCAAGTGCATTTCCTTCCTGAATTTTTGCTCGTTTCTCGGACCTCAGCTGATAACACCTTTGACCTTGTATTGTGTCGGCCTCCTTCCTTATTACACTTACTTGTTTTGATGGTGGATTTCTTGGCCTTGGCCTACAGCACTCAGGCCCCTGCCCTACTCTCCAGAAGATACGTGCTGCCTGATGCGGGATTATCCTCACATGTAGCCCCAGAAGCACTTGTCCCCTTTTGCAGTGGGGGTTGGGGGGGGGATGTGTGCCAGCAAGCGTTGCCTGTAAATACATAAAATAGCATTTTATTCAAAATGTTATTCAAAATGCTCTTCAGAGTGTGGTCCCTGGACCAGCAGTCCAGGCCTTGTCTGGGAACTTGCTAGAAATTCAAGTGTCAGGCCAGATGTGGACCAGCTGAATCAGAACCTGATTTCCACACCATCTCCATGCCGTTGGGGTGCACACTGGGTTGGAGAAGCTCTGACCTCAGGCATGCACATCATCCGCCATCGATTCGAGGGCTGCGGGAAAATTCTAGGCTCAGCTCTGGAATCCAGGATCACAAAGATCAAAAAATGAATAGCCTCTCCCATCTCCTAAATTCTGAGTCCAGCTTTGCTTCCTGCCGCTTGTCAAAAGGATGCCATGGGTCACTCGGGAAATGGAATAAGCATAGATAGTGCTGGTCTGGGGGAGCAAATAGCCAGCAAGGGTGTAATCTCTTAGAAAGAGTAGCTCTGAGTGGCTTGGACGGTTGAGCGCCTGCCTTCAGCTTGGGTCATGATCCCAGAGTCCTGGGATAGAGTCCTGCATTGGGCTCCTTGCTCATCTGGGAGTCTGTTTCTCCCTCTCCCTCTGCCACTCCTCCCTGGTCATGCTCTCTCTCTCTCTTGCTCACTCGCTCTCTAAAAAAAGGGGGGGGGGTAGCTCTAGGGACCTGGGAGGGTACTGCTTTGTGCAGAGTGACAAAGTTGAGACTCATCTTATCTCAGTGCACTCAGCCTGGGGGGCCCCTGACCTGAGCTCCTATCACACTCTGTGCTTCGTCTTACCCTCCGGTCTTAACGTGTGCTTGTTTGGTTCCCTTTCTGACCTAAGCAAGGCGGTCTTTGAGGCACAGGCCGTGGCTGGTTCCTCCTGGGGGCTGTGGTCCCTGGCACAGGCCATGGGGAATCATAGTGCTTCATAATGCGAATGAATGAATGAGTCTGAGAGTTCCGGTTCTCTAGGAGGGAGACACACAGAGTATCTGGTTTTAGTTTCTGTAATGTTCCCGTAAAGTGGGGAAATGGCCTGGGAAGTTCTTGTCCAAGTACCAGGGCTGGGGGACACTTCTTGGGCATGTTTCTGACTGGAGTTCCACTCTGACCTTTCTTGCCAAATGAAACTTCAACGGCACCTAAGGCAAGCTGATGAAAATAGGGAGGAAGGGGGGCGAAGGAAGAACCCATCTCACTGACTCAGTTCTCACCGTCAGCTCTTCATCACTTCCAGTAGCTACTGAAGTTTCAATGCAAATACCAGCCCCCCCCCGCCCCGCCCCCAGCCTCCCGCGCTTCCAGGCCCCACGTGAAGGCCTTCCAATTGCTTACATTGGAATTTATTCCCTCTTTAAAGAAAATCCTTCCTTCAGGGAGGGACTGGGTACATGTGACCTATAAAGGAAATTTGTCCTGAGTATGAGGCAGGCACAAGGAATCAAGGAACTAAATTCAAGGAAGTTGCTGATGTGACTCTTTATTTCCCTCCTTCTGTCACTTCCCTCTTTCCCAAGGCGCCCTGACTTCTACCTGTCCCGACAGGACCTTTGGCTTCTTGGAGAAAATCAGAGTGCAGAAAAGGCTCTCAGCCTGCCGCTTTGTTTTCTTTGAAAACTTTAGTTCTTGTTTGCTTAGAAATTTGCCGAAGACTCTGCAGATTAGAATGATTCTGTTCTACCGTTTTTCTTTTAGGGAACCCCAGGCTCCAGCCTCCCAACCAATGGCATGAAGGAAAGAAAGTAGGTTTCAAATGAAAAGAAGAGAAAGGAAGGAGGTGGAGAAACAGGGAGAAAGACCCAAGAATAAAAAACTGGGCTCAGTGACCTTGAGATTTATGCAGACAATGGAATCTACCCTGAGGGTTGGCGTCCTGAGGAGCCGAAAAGCTGAGGCCTAGAAACGTGGGAGGCTGAGTCCAGATGGGTCAGAAGAGGCCCCTCCCTGCCATGACCATGGAAGGTGTCACCTCTACACCAAAGTCAGTCACCAAGGAGGCAGAGGAACAATGGGCCATATCCCTTTGTCCCATTTCTCCAGCCTTCTCACAGAGCTGGAGTAAGGGTGAGGAGCAACTTGGCACAGATCCGGCACCATTACCGGGGAGTGGGGGGGGGGGGCGGGGAACGGAGGCACGTATGACGGAGAAGTGCTCAGGGCATCATTCCAAATTTGGGAGCCAAGTTCCCAGGCTGTGTTCTTTTGGATATAAGGTGAATATTCCTCCTCCCTCCGCCCCTCTTACCTACCTCTTCTACTGAGCAACCGTCAGAGCTGAATCTAGTCAACATTGCTGTGTGAGATCACATAGCACCTGTGCTCAGGGATGCACAAGGAATTTCTGTGATGGGCCTGGAGCCCTCTGAGAGAAGACACAGCTGCTAGAGAGGCCACCACAGTGCTTAGTTCCGGATATCTGAGGCTGGCTTTGACCAGTCAGTCCATTCCACAGTAAGACGCTTTATATATTGAAAGCCCTCCAAGGTATTGGCTCCTTTTTGGGCCGAGAAGAAGCTAATCATCACATTCACTTGACTTCCACAGCATTTATGGATCCGGAAAGGGACAACGTAATGACCATGTTTTCTTAGGTGTAAGCCAGAGTACAGGGATTGCATTTTTATGCCATTCTGTATTTTATAGAATGCCATGAACTTTCCCTTACTCCTCTTTCTACCTCTGCAAGAAACGCATTTTAAGGATGAAAACATCCGTACAGAGCACTTAAATTTCACAAGTTCTGGACTTCTTGTAGAATTATTTGGTAGAATTAGCAGACAGATCGATCTGGGGAAAAGACCTTTCAAGCCTTTAGTATCGTTCCTACTACTTTGTAACAGTAGGTTGACTTAGAGGTGGAATGCAGTTAAAAGATGTTAACCAACTCTGGAAAGAAGAGTTGGAAGCTAACCACCAGCCTCTCCTGCAAAGGGACCCTGGACAGGACATTCTCTCTGGACTTGTTTCTTCCTCTGTGAAATACGGGATGTTGTGCAATGGTTTGCCTTTCTCTTTAGCACCATGTCCCTGGCACTCTGCTATGCCTTAGACGTGTGTCGTCTTACGCAACCTTAACAGCCCAGTTTATAAATGAAGAGATGAAGGCTCAGAGGGGGGCAGCGGCTAATAAAGGTTGGTGCATGCAGTCCCATTCCTGAGCCCAATGCCTCAGCAACTTCCAGCATTGTAGTTAAGAACTTCCCCTCATAGTGGAAAATAAGACTGCAGCAGATTTCTCTTGACCAAAATGATTCCTCAAGTGGAAGGGTCCTGGCATAGCTTAGACCAAAATGAAAGCCAATGGCAATGGAGGCTTCCAGCTATAGGCCAAGCAGCTTGCTGCCACCCCCACTCCTGCCTAAGAATGGTGTTTCCTATCTTCTTGCAACAGCCTCCCCTCCCACGCCTGCTGGGCCCCGGGCTGCCTGCAAAGCCTGGCAGGGAGTCTGGCGAGCACAGTTGTGAGAAGCTGCTCTCTGAGAGGGCTTTGTGGCCGCCTGTGGTAAGTGCTCCCACACAGCTCTCCACCTCCCCCACTCCGGGGATCGGATGACTCTCAGCTTGGGGGCCCCTCGGCAGCCCAAAGAGAATGATCAGAATTCTGTTGTAAAAATCTGTTTAATAAATACACATCTTAGAAGTACCAAAATAATTACCAACAAAATACACAATGTACACCATTTACAGGAGGGCAACACAAACCTTGACAGGTAGTGGCTTTTAACCCCACACCCCTGAAGGGTTTAACGACACACCTGGTCATTACACCTGGTCGTTACACGTCCCCACACTGGGCTTAGCCACCGAATCTATGGTGATTTAGTCAAAAAATCACAATAAGATGTCGTCCTTTCGTCACATGTTGCATAACCGCCTCCAGAAACCCCACAAAGGTGAGGTTCAATGAAGTTTTCTTTGAATTCCAATGATCTTTCTTGTCCCCCTTCCAAAGTTCACAAAAATAACAAAATGGGGGCTGATCCACCATAGTGACTGTTTGGGCCAGGGAGTGTGAAGTGTGGTTTTAAGTACCCCCTTTTGATTTTTTTTCTTTTTTCTTTTTTTTTAGAAAAATAAAACTCTCTTTTTGTACAAATATACAAGTCCACATTCTTTTAGATACTTTCTGAAGTTCATAATGTTAAGCGCTGGCCTCCAAGCACACAGTCGTCATAGGGCAGCTAAAAACAAGAGAAAGAAGAGGAATGTTAAACTTCCAGTAAACTTTCAGAGCTTTGGTAAAGGTGCTGGGATAATGGTGAAGGCTGTTCCTTGAAATAACTCAAGTATTTTTGGATTTCATTCTCCATAACCCAGATACAGATTAACTTCAGAGGCTGAGGGAGCTTCTCTTTAATACTCCTCTCCTTTAAAAAGGGCAAAAAATGAAAACACCCTTTGGGGGGTACTACTGGCCACGCACACTAAAGTGTGAGAAGTTCATTACATTGAGCTCTTTGGATACAGGGTCGCTCTAGGAGCCTGGGAGGGTCCTGCTTTGTGCAGAGCGACAAAGCTGAGACTCACCTCGTCCTCCGTGAACTCTGACTCCGTGTCGTAGCTCTCCTCATCCTCGCTTTCTGGCAGCATCTGAAGGTTTTCTAGGGTCAGCTGGCCCAGCTGCTGCTGGATCCGCGTGCTCGGGCGGCCCCAGGTGAGCTGGTATGGGGAGTAGCCCTGGTAGGTGACTCTGTTGACATCGGCCCCGCACTTCAACAAGAGTGACACGAGATCAGAATTCTGCAGGTCCACGGCGAGATGGAGGGCGGTCCGGCCATTGCAGGGCTCCTGAAACCCAAAGGAATTGCAGAGGTTTATGGCTGAGTTTGGAATTTCTGCTCGCAACAAGAGCACGTGAAGTCTTAACTGCAGAGGGCCTTGCAGCCCTGATGCATTCCATCTGGAGACAATGAAGCACTCACCTGAGCATTGACGTCAGCACCCAAAGACACCAGAAGTTCCACGATACCCAAGTAGCCATGGATAGAGGCTAAATGCAGACACGTGTGCCCTAGAAGAACGATGAAAAAAGTATAAGCACTCGTTTCAACCCTCAGCTCTCAAGTACAGCTTTTCCCTTATTCTGGTAGGGAGCAAATGCTTCTGATTTCAGAGCACCCAGAATCTGAGCTCTGAATAAACGTTATTAAGGCATCAAATAGGCCTTTTACATGCATATTTTCTGAACCTTTCTGGTGTTGAGAGTTTCTGCTCTTGCCTAGACTCCTGAAGTTGGCCCGCCTCCCCCTTCTCCAAGTCACCTGCCTTCTGAGGGGCAGGGCAGGGCAGGCAGACGTACCATTGTAGTTGGCGGCCTGGAGGATGGAGGAGAGATGCTGGGTTCTGCAGGTCTGAGTCAGGACTCCCACACTGGCCAGGCAGCCTTGCTCACAGGCAAGGTGTAGGGGGGTATTTCCTCGAAAGTCGCGGAGCTCAGGATCACAGCCAGCTTCCAGAAGCGCCTCAGCAATTTCTGGTTGGTTGGTGATCACAGCCAAGTGGAGTGGAGTCTGGGAACAGAAAGAGGGTAAGCCATAGGCCCCAACTCGGAGTCTGTCTTCCCTTGAACCCCAGAGATCTGGTTGCTCCTCCCAGACAGGTCTAAGGGGCAAGACAATCCTAGAGGCCCCAGGTGGGCTTTCATAAAGGCCTCACCAAATCCCTGGAATTTTCTTTCCTCTCTAGGGCGTTGGCTGATTCCAATGTAAAAGGTCAGGGTAGATAATGAGCAGTGATTGTTAATTGACGAAGGATTGGGAGCAGCTGTGCTAGATCCAACTATATTAGAGGGTCAGAGGCACGGGGCTGGGCAAGCTGGCGCACCTGCTGCAGGTTGTTCTGGAAGTTGAGGAAGGCCAGGTCGCCCTTCACTTGGCGGATCACTTCCATGGTCAGTGCCTTCTCTTCATGGATGATGGCCAAGTGCAGGAACCTACGGGGAAAAGAGGGAAAAACCCCCAGGGCTTGGTGAGTGCATTGCGTGGGGCCCAGGGAGGCGCGGGCTGCGGGGGATTGCGCAAGGCCGGGGTTTCTGGAGGCCGAGGCCGCGGTGTTTTCCGCGAGGTTATTATGAGCTGAGTGTTCCTGGCAGGCGCCCAGGGACTTTCCGGGCGCACCCCCCCCTCCTCGGCGGGCGCCGGTCAGACCGCCCCGCCCTCCCGCCGGGCCGGAACGCCCTGTACTTCCCCTCCCGGCCGCGGGGCGCCCGCCAGCGGGGCAGAAACTCTTGCCTAACCCACCCCCCCCAAAGGCAAGCGGGGACTTCGCGTCCCCGCCGCCGCCCCGCCCCCGCCGAGAGCACCGGACTCGAGCCCGGGCCCGGGGGGAGGGGAAGGCGTGCGCGGCTGCAAGGCAGAGCTGCTGCACGGCCGCCCCGAGATCCGACCCTCATCCCCCGCCTCGCCCCTACGCGCAGCCCTCCGCCATGCACGGTCTTGGGGAGATAGGGGGACGGCGGTGCATAAACCCGGGTCTGCGGCCGCCTCGCGCGCCTCGCGCCGCAGGCCCGGCGTCCCCACCCGGCCCCCGCCCGCCGGCCCCGCGGCACTTACGAGTCTCCGTCCTCGGTGAGCTGCTGCTTCCAGGGCTCGGCGCCGCGAGGCGCCTCCTGCGGCTCGAGGCGGATCTCCCGCAGCTCCTTGACCAACTGCTCGTAGTCCTCGTCCTTCATGGAGTCCAGGCCGCTGTCGTGGCGGTCGTCCAACAGCCGCTCCTTCTTGAGCGCGTCCCGGGGACCCTCCATGGCCCAGTCCTGGGCGTGCTCGGCGGGCTGAAACATGGCGCGGTGGAGCTCTGGCGCTGCTGCCCAGGTGCGCTCGGCCGCGGGCTGCGCGCTCGCTGCCTCACAGTGTCACGGAGGGGAGGACCGCTGGCTGCGACTCTTGTGGGCTCGCCAGCGCCGCCGCGGCGCCCTATAAACGCTGGCAGGGGATTTCTCCGGGGCGGGGTCAGGCGCGGGGAATTTCCAAGCCAGTCAGACCAGAAAAGAGAACTGGCCTGGTCCTCTGCTCGGGAGGGAGAAGGGGGTGGGGGCGGGGAGAGAAGCCTAAACCCTGAGCCGGGTTCATCAGAGAAACTCCCTGAGATGAGCCACTGGGGTCATGTACAGGGAACTTTTTTTGATGAACGCTGAGTGGCTGGAAAGTCCTCCCGACTAAGGTCCCCTCCCCCGGTACTTCCCTGCTGCTTGCACTCAGTAATCCCGTCCCTCTGCAAGAAGCCTTCTTTCCCTGGGGTTTCCCACGATCAATTCGATTTGGGGTCGTCGACTGCCAAGATCCCAATGAACGCAGACTTGCTGGGTAGTTCCTCCTTGGGGTTTGCCGACCGTCCGGTCCTTTCCGATTCTTGATCTTTTTGAAAACTCGAGTGGAAATGATGGCTGGACGTCGGGATGTGCTTCCCCTATCTTCTCGATGTGGGGAAGGACGCCCTGGCGGGTTAGAAGGTCGCAGGCTGCCTCTGCCTTCCTGCCAATACCAGGCTCTCTGCAGCGCAGGGACACGTAGCCCTTCCCCAGTCCCCCCTCCGCTCCCCCCCACCCCAGGTAGAAGTTGTGAATGCTTTGGCATTAAGAGCCTAATGCTTGGAAAACCCTCAATCATTTCTCGGGATTAACAGTCCTGGTGACTGGAGGAGGGCAAATACTCTGCCCTGTATTCAGGCAAAATGCTGAACATGACTAACTTTTTTCAAGTAAAGCAAAGTGTTGATCTTTGTAGTAGAGGTTGTAGCTAGCCACCCTGCATGAACAAAATAATTATTGAGGTCATGGTCCCTGATTTGCACCCTGCTGCTGCAAAGAATGGATCCTCAGCCTACTTCTGAGTGCCCAGCTGGGTGACTTTCCAGAAGCATTTGGAAAAGGCTGAAGAATAGGGTGAGCAGTGCCTTACCCAAGATTGGGCCTCCTTATGGATGGCTAAGAAAGTAGTTGCTAAGCATACTACAGGAGATTACCCCCTTGCCGGCTCCTTGCTCTCCTGCCCTGGGGAGGGCAACAGATGGACCTCTCCAAGCAATGTATACAGCCACTCCAGGCTCTCCATCTGGTTTCACCTGCAGAAATAGAACTTTTGTTCTCACTCCACCCCCATCTCCTAGCCTGCAAGCCTCTAATTGAATTCATCTACTTTTAGAACTGGTCCAGGCAAAATAAAGCAACTTGGGTCAAAGTTTTTTGGGATGAGCCCCAGGAGCCTCTAGTTTTACAGAAAATTCTGGTGATTATATTGCAATCATCTTTAACTTGACTGGCTGTGTACTAACCAACCATTTGCTCATCTCTTCTCCCTCCAATTCTCCGACTATCTGGATGTAGGGAAGCTGGGTAAGAGAGAGTGAGGAAAAAAAAAGGGGAAAAAAAAAACCCTAAAATCAAGACAAAACTTTCAGGATCTTAATGATCACATGTTATAATGAAAACTTCCCAAGGATAGACTCCATTGTCTCTGCAGGCATATGATATACAAAATATACAATTACTGAGGCAGGATAGAAAAGCTATACATAGGAGATCTCGCTTCCCACACCACCTCTAATTCACTGCATATTAATTGGGGAGATCAGTTAACTTTGCCGTGGTCTACGTGCTTTTATAATAAGATCAGATTCAATGTCATTTAAGGTTTTTTTCCTGCTTAAAAATTGTATTGCTTGTCCACAAACACAATATATATCTGCTTAAGGGTGACTATATCTCTTGGAAATAGTGTAAGTTTTTGGAAGGACTCCAACACTTTTTGCAGTACATTGTTCATTCTCAGAACTCCTCTTGTAAGATAGTTATTCCTATTTTTCCCAAAAAGGAACTGAAATGCAGAGAAATTTACCTAGACATCCCATGGCAATTTATCTAATTTCTATCCCAATGTATTGGGGCCAAAGCAGTTGTAGTATTTACACTTTTGAAAACTCAGTGTAGAAATGAGACCAAATGCCAAAGTAATGTGAAGAAGATATTCAAAATATTTTTTTTAAAGATTTTTTATTTATTAGAGAGAGACTGAGTACGAGAGGGGAGAAGGTCAGAGGGAGAAGCATACTTCCCGCAGAGCCGGGAGTCCGGGATCATGACCTGAGCCGAAGGCAGTCGCCCAACCAACTGAGCCACCCAGGCGCCCCTCAAAATATTTTCTATCCAATTGTTAGGTGAAATAGAGGATTGATTGATGTTCCCCTATCAGGGAATATTCATCTCTGTTAAAAAAAAAAAAAAAAAAAAAGGTTGAGCTCTCAATGCCCCACTTATACAACTTAGAAGAGGATTTTTAGCTGCAGGTTTAAAAATGGTCATTTTTAATGACCAAAGATAATCATCGGGGCGCCTGGGTGGCTCAGTCAGTTAAGCGGCTGCCTTCAGCTTGAGTAGTGATCCCGGGGGGCCTGGGATAGAACCTTGCTGCCCCAGGCTGTTTGCTCAGCAGGGAGCCTGCTTCTCCCTCTCCCTCTGCCTGCCTGCCTGCTGCTCCCCCTGCTTGTGCTCTCTCTTTATCTCTGTGTGTCAAATAAATAAAATAAAATCTTAAGATAATCATGCATAAAAAAATTATCTCAATAGCTTTTTTGCACCTCCTTTTAGTGCTTGACCTTCCAGATGGACTTCGAGACCTGGTAGTCTTGACTGTGTAGTGTGCCACCTAGTGGCAAGAGTCAGGCCCAGGCATTCCCTGATTTGTCATCATGCTTTTGGAAATTTTGGGAGGTGCTGAGCCTTGATGACCAGTCCCTGTGGTGGGGATTCCCTAGGGGGTGCCTTATGATTTTCTGTAACCTAGGAGACCATTTCGAATGCGACCCAACATGCTTTCTCTCCATCATATGGAGCTCTATATGGTTTAAATCAATAAACGTTACAAGTTGGTGGTAAAGAACATACTTGAAAGTCAGGAAACGTGAGCAGATGGGGCAAAAGATGACAGCAAACCTGATGATTGGTTTAGAAAGACCTTTAAGGACTCTTGGACATTTAGAGTTCTCCCGACATTGGAAGGATATTAAAACCTTAGATAACTCATTTTTAATGTCATTTGATTTTTTTTTTTTTTTAATGCGAAAGACAAAACACAGGACCCTCAAAGGGGTTTTCTATTTTAGCTCAGGACATAGCCATAGGGAAGGACAGGATGGCCAGTGATGCTCAGTGGGCTTCACTCCGGACAGTAGCACCCCCATGGGGGAAGGAGCACTGTCAGAGGCCTGTGTGAACACAGGCCCTTCACATACTCCTCCTGGGTGGGAAATGCACCCTATCACCTAAAGTGCCCAGTAGCCTAGCAGCGTGGAACATGGGCCAATAGACTGGGCTTTTCTTTTCTTTCTTCTTTTTTTTTTTTTAAAGATTTTATTTATTATTTGACAGAGACCCAGCGAGAGCGGGAACATAAGCAGGGGGAGTGGGAAAGGGAGAAGCAGGCTTCCCACTGAGCAGGGAGCCCAAAGCAGGGCTTGATCCCAGGACCCCGGGATCATGACCTGAGCCGAAGGCAGACGCTCAACCCACTGAGTCACCCAGGTGCCCCCAGATTTGACTTTTTCTTAACCTCACAGGCTGGGTGTCCTGCGGTGGGTGCCCTGGCCAGTTAACTCAAGTTGTTTTAGCCCCAGCAAACTGAACTCCTGAAAAAGGCTACCCACTGCTTGGCACAAAGGGGCCAGAAGAGAGAGGAGCCATGGCATGGCCTTGAGGGGCAAGCAAGTCCGACATACTGCTGATGGTCAGCACCACTATGAGATTCTGCATTTATAGTCTGCTTTTGATCCCAGGCGCGGCCTTTGGTCTTTTTTCCTCCTGTGGTAGTTAGCAACTGCCTCCATCCACCTCTCTCAGAACCTGGAGTTCCCAAGCTCTCTCTGGATCTTTCCTGAGGAAAGACCATCAGAACCTTCTTTTGTGGTAACCTGAAAATAACACTGTCAAAGCCTTCATGTGTTTCTTTTGCTACAAATTCTGCAAATTAATGGGGGGATCAAAGCTTTAAAGCGTCTCAAACGCAAGTACCTACCTGTAGGGGCCTATACCTATAGAAGAGTTTCACCTATAGAACCTAGAGTTTCACCTATTCTACCTACAGAAGAGTTTCAGACCTCAGGGAGGCCGGCCATGGGACTGAGTCCAAGGGAAATGGTGGCGTCTATAACCGACCAGGCCTGCGAGAGCATGTCCTACACTCAGACAATTTCTGCCGACCAGCGTTTGAAACTCAGTACTGGTATTCTACTGTTAAAGAAAAAAAAAAAAACAAAAACCCAGAAAATGGACTTTGTAAAAATTTTAAAAACATGGGAACCAAACAAAATGCATTTCTTCATCTTCTGGCTAAACAGACTTTGAGTTTACGACCTTTCTTTCAGCTGAGGTATCTTTTTTTTTTTTTTTTTTTGGTGCTTTGGGAGAAGGACCCAGCCTTTGGCCCCTCAGTGTCACAGGGTCTCTGTTCGTCCATGGAACTGGAGGTTGGGACTGAGGTGTGTCTGTCCAGGAAGCCTGGCTTGCTCCTGCAGGCAGGATTGGAATCAGAGGCTCTAAGCCCTGAAAAGAGAGTTCTCTCTCCCCCAAAGAACTTTTAAATATTATACTATAAAAGCAAGTATAACCGATTCGAGGAAGTTCTGATTTCTCTCACAAAGACTATTTAGGTTACTCACTTATGTTTGTTTTAAACTTCTTTTAATAAACCTCATTGAGTGTCCCTGCTCTGCTGGTGTCCCAACCACGTGCCCAGCCTGCCTGTTGAGTAACCTTCTGTGACGGGGGAGGCCTGCGCATGTCACTCTGGCTAGAATTCCTGGCTCTCCCTTCCCACTGTTTGTTGGTAACCAAGCAACGTCTATAGGTGTGTTGGGTTGTTCGTGTTCCTTGTGTTCAGGGAGGAGTAGTTAGAACAAGACGTGGGGTGGGGAGGGAGGAAAGTGTGTACGGAGGCTTCATAGCACGTGGCCTTTCCTGCATTGCCAGGCTATTTGCTGTTCTGTCTAGGGCGTCAATTCATTCTGAGTTTAGTCAGGTTATGAGGACCCTCAGCACTAGGGCAAGTGCCACAGAAAAGCCTGGTACTTCGAAGGGTCTGGGGCATGAATGATAGGAGGTTCCCATTCCTTGGCACCATAATCAGGTGTGGGGCTCATGATCCCCTCTCAGTATCAGAGTTAAAGTCTACCACCAGAAACCATATGTGCACTTCTTTTTCCCCCTTTTGTGGTCTAAGGTCTTGGGAATGGTTTAGGACAAAGGTAAACAGAATCATAGCTGTTAAAAAGATATGCTTCAGGGGTGCCTAGGTGGCTCAGTGGCTTAAAATCTCTGCCTTCAGCTCAGGTCATGATCTCAGGGTCCTGGGGTCGACCCCTGCATTGGGCTCTCTGCTCAGTGAGGAGCCTGCTTCCCCCTTTCTTTGCCTGCCTCTCTGCCTACTTGTGATCTCTCTCTCTCTCTGTCAAATAAATAAAATCTTAAAAAAAAAAAAAAAGATGTGCTTCAGATTATAAGATTTAGGAACCTTGGTCTTCAGCCCCTTTTTTGTCATCATAAGATAATGTCTTTCTCATATCTCCTTTTAGAACCTCTCTCCTCTGGAGGGGAGCCCCAGATTATGTGGCTAAGTATTAGAAATTGAGTTGAGTCTCGGAGGCTTATCTCTGAAGTTGTTCATGGGGGAGACCTATAAAAACATGGATTCTGAAAGTTATTTTTAGGCTGATTTTTAAATAAAGCAAATGAGAGACAGAGCAAGAAGGGTCACAAGCAGAAACTGAGCAGGGAGAAGGGGGGAAAATTGGCCTGGAATGTTTTTTTCCTTATTCTAGATCTTTGCTGTCAGAGTCTAGTCCCGTGACTGGGGCATATTCCCTTTGGATAAGTCATTCAGCATGGCTCACAAATGCTCATCGTTTCCTATGTCCTAGGGCTGTTTGTAGGCTAAAGTTTAGGGATAATTTTACGAAGCACACTAAGATTTTCAGAAAGCAAGGTAGATTAATGCATCATCAAGTCTTTAAGTGTTAATATTTGAAAATTGGGCCAATTTAGAAAACTTAAAGAGCACGGGAAACAGGGAGCAGGGGTTGCCTGACCCTGAAACTCAGGAGGCAAGGGGACTGTAGTGGCGGTTGTTGGTGGTGGGGGGCGGTTAAAGCATGGGTTTAGGTCTTGGTAAATAACTGATATGAACATGGCCATGGAAAGAGAAAAAGGAAGCGTACCTATGACCCAGTCACAGCTTTGGCTCTGCTGCTGCCTTAAAGGACTCAGATCCACGCCCAAGTGGCCAGGGTGTCAGAACAGGAGGGTACTGGGAAGGGCAGGGATTCACTGGAGAAAGAGGAGGCTGCAAAAGGGTCAGGAGCGGGTAGGAAGGGGAGTTAGGGAGGGAGCCCCTGGAATTTTCCCTTCACCAAGGGCAGAATTCGGATGCCCAGACAAGTGCCTTGTGGATGGTACTGTCTCCAGCGACATCTTCAGGCCATCTGTGGAGTAACTGTTCTCTGAGGAATCGCATTTTCTTGAGGGAATTTTAGGGAAAGTTGGGTTAAACTCCCCTCCCCCCGCCACTGGATATTTAGGTGCGACTATAGTGCATCATTTCTCCTGGTCCCGAGGGAAAGCTGCGAGTGTTCCTTCTCCTGAAATATGTAGCTGATCAGTTCTTCTCATCTTGCTTTTGCAATAACTCCAGCCTACCCCCTTTCCATTTTCATGGTCCCCTTCGTTCCTGAAGGCTCTGTGTTACCTCAGGAGCCTTTCAGTTTGCGTATACATTCACTGAATGCCTGCTGGGCCCAGAAAATTCTATTTAATCTTGACAACCCTTCTGTTGGGTGGGTACCATTATTTCTGTTTTAAAGGAATTTGAGGTTTAGAAGGGTTAAGCCACTCAGAGGAGTGCAGTCATTGTGCGAACCTCTCACCCTGTGCTTTTCCTCCTGTTGTAGCTCCCCATAATCAACAGTGATTCTTGGCAGTTGCTATTTTATTTTATTACTTTTTATTTTATTTATTTGTCCAAGAGAGAGCGAACGGCAGGCAAAGGAAGAAGCAGGAGCAGGGAGCCCGATCCAGGGCTCCATCCCAGGACCCAGGGATCATGACCTGAGTCGAAGGCAGATGCGTAACTGAGCCACCCAGGCTTCCTGACTGTTTAAGATAGAAACATCTGCAAAGCTATGGACACAAATGATACATTGTGTTGTGTAGGGTATTAAAATTAGTTTTTAGTAGAAACAGAGCACTCCCACATGCTTAAAAACTCAAGTGATATAAGAGGGTTACAACTCTGTAATTATACAATTCCATCCCCTCTCACTACTGTTTCTAGCACACATTTTCCTCGGCCTATTTCTTGTAGCGGAGCCTCTAGAAATCTGCAGCACGGTGCCTGAATTGCTCAGGCCACATTTAGAATTCTCCAGAGTCTGACTCTGCCCAGCTTGGGCCCTCCTACCCGCCCGTTGCTCCCCAGCACCAACCCTCTGCTCCAGCTGCTCTGGGTTTCCCTGGGCTGTGTCCTCCGCTCCCCCGCTCAGTCCAAGGATCAGCTTTTTTTGCTTCCTTGCCAGGGCCTGCCCTTTCCAAGAGTCCTTCCCTGCGCTCCTCTCCCTGGAGAACTCTGTTCTCTTCTGAACCCTTCTAATTCTTATCGGCTGGCTTACACATTGGGCTTGTGGTCACATGCTGCCTTGCACGGCTTAATTGTTGCTCGTGTCCTCTTTTGACTCCAGTTAGACACTTAAGAGTGGGGGGGTGGAATGGGCACTGCTGGGTGGGGAGGAAGACATTCATTTCTTCTGTGTCTCCCTTGCTCAGTCCCTTGTTTAAGGCACAAGGATCCTCTTTTCTTCAGACCTATCATAACTCTTCTTTGACTCTTCTCTGTTAAGACCTTACTCTTCATCCAATCACCTTTTTTTAAAAAAGATTTTATTTATTTATTTGACACAGAGGAGAGAGATCACAAGTAGGCAGAGAGGCAGAGAGAGGGGGAAGCAGGCTCCCCGCTGAGCAGAGAGCCCGATGTGGGGCTCGATCCCAGGACCCCGAGATCATGACCCAAGCCGAAGGCAGAGGCTTAACCCACTGAGCCACCCAGGTGCCCCCCAATCAACTTTTCTATCTGGAAATCCTCTCAAGAACACTTCTGGTCCAGCCTCCGAGTGAGTAAAGCGTTATTCTCACTTTATAAAAGGAGGCAGGCACCTGGGGGGCTTGGTTAAGCGTCTGCCTTTGGCTCAGGTGATGATCCCAGGGCCCTGGGATCGAGCCCCGCATCAGGCCCCCTGCTCGGAGGGAAGCCTGCTTCTCCCTCTCCCGCTCCCTCTTCTTGTGTTCCCTCTCTCGCTGTCTCTTTGTCAAATAAAAAAATAAATATCTTTAAAAAAAAATTAAGGGAAGGAGGCACGGTGGAAAAAAGGCTTTAGGAGGACAGGAAGTCAAGGCAGAGCCACCACAGAACACAGCCTGTCTGGGGATTTGAGCAGTTGTAAGAGGATTGAGGAGATTATAAGTAGACCCAGATAGTGCTCCCCTACTCTTTCCCTCTTCCGCTGCCTCTAGTGGGCCCCCGAGTAAAGAGGAGGAGTCCTCCCCAAAACCTTTAGTATGAGAATAGGTGAGGTCCTGGAGTCTTGCTTAGTGCTGAATGGAGCTCCGCAGGAGGAGAGATCGAAAAGGAAACTGGGAATGAATGCGTGAAGGGAAGGGGGCTGAATGGGAATCAGTCTGGGTGACTGAAAGTGTGCCAGGCAAGATGATGCATCCTCAGAAGTGCCATCACTGGACTGCAAAGCTGAGGCCCACGGACACCTGGCTGGCTGGGCCCCGTGGGCGTGTCGCCGGGAAGGCCCAGCAGCTGCCCTCCCAGGGCCATCTCCCATGCCTTTCAGAAGCAGCAGCGTTTCCAACAGCAAATACCATACCTCAAGAGCTTGACCTAGCATAACAAGGCGTACAGCCCCTAACCTAACCTGGACATAGCCCAGCGTTGTCTCTCTGTCTGCAGAAACATGTAGAACCATTCATTTCTCAGATACATTTTCCTTAAAGAGGAAATCCTAGGGAGGAGTTTCGGTTTTCCAGGGAAGACTCCACATCTCGGGCTGATGACAGAGAATTTCACTCAAATCCTATTACATATGAACATACATGAAATTATTTGATAAAAGTGGCCTGGGGGGAGGGGCTACTAGACATATTAGAGGTCAGGGCATCTTTGCAACTTTCCACTGTCCAAAAGCTTTACCTTTTCACTGCAAGTCTTTTTATTCTCACTTTTTTTTTTTTTTTTTTTTAACTTTCTCGGTTTGTCAGGCCAACCCTGGGTGATTCATCCTGGCGAGAGCAAGACTGAAAGCTGCCACAGTGGGGTGTGAGGGGGTTGCCATCTGTAGGGCGTTGGGTGTTGCATTGAGGCTAGAAATAGGTGGAAGCTCCCAGGGCAGCCTCCGTGGCCACAGGCGCCCCAAAGGAAAACTCCCCAAAGAAATCTGCCCACAAGAGAGGACAAAAGACCCCACCTCTGTCACCCCTTTTGCCCCACAGAAAAGGTTCAAGGGGACAGTGACCTTGGTGCTTTCAAAATGTCACAGCTCCTACAGACAGGCTCTTATTCCTCACTCTGGACCTCAGATGAGAGACTTTCCCTCCGCGTAAGTTCACTTTCTTAGTTTCTGCTCCAGGATCGAGCACAGATGTGTGTCTCTAACGGCCTGGAGCTATGTTTAGTCAAGGATTGGTGAAGATCATGTGAAGCACTGACACACACGGCTAATGTGAGGAAAGAAACTTCCAAAGAAAAGGAAGTACTGGGGCGCCTCTCTGGCTCTGTTGGTTAAGTGTCTGCCTTCAGCTCAGGTCATGATCCCAGGGTTCGGCGACCAAGTCCGCATCAGGATCTCTGCTGAGCAGGGCGTCTGCTTCTCCCTCTGCCCCTCCCCCTGCATGTGTGCGCTCTCTCTCTCTCTCTCTCTTTCTTTCTTTTATTCACTCTCAAATAAATAAAATCTTAAAAAAATAATATTCCATAGTATATATGAACCACATCTTTATCTACTCATCAAAAACTAATGTACTATATGTTGGCTAATTGAACATGACAAAAAATTAAAGAGCAAAACAAAATAAAAAGGCCAACCTACTATATATGAACACGAGTGGGTCAAGCGTTTCTTATGTACTTATTTTGTGCCAGGCACTGTACTGGGCTTTGGAGGTACAAAGGAAATAAAATAGGGCTCCTGTTCTCAAGGAGCTTATAGGCTGGTAGAGAAATAGGGAAATGAGTGGTTCGAGTCCAGAGCGAGAAGGGCTATGCTTGTGGTAAGAACAAAGTGAGCTCAGAGTGTGGAACAGGGGAAACCGCAGGGGGAAGGTTGGTCAAGGATGGCTTTTGAGGGTCAAGTAGGAGTCAGGGGTACGAGGGTATGCGAGAGAAGGTTGAGTCTGTGGCAAAGGGTGGGGGCGTGGAACCCCCTGGTGTTGTGTGAGGAGCGTGGTGTGTGGTAGAGGAAGATGGGAGGGTTAGGCATAAAGGAGAGGGGGCGTGGCCACGTGACTGAGCAGAGACGTTGGAACAGCATTCTGGAAGCCACTGAGGGAGCTTATATGGTGGCTATCACGGCGTGTGTTTCCGAAGACGGTGTGGCAGACAGGCTGGAGCGGGTGAGCTCTGAGGCTGGTGGCCAGTTAAAGGCAGTGACTGGAAAATGAAGGAGAGAATTGGCTCAAGAGAGATCCAAGAACAAGGATCTGCTGGTCGTGCTGACTGACTGGATAGGATGGAAGGAGGGAGGAAGCATCTAGCAGCTCTCAGGTTCTGACTTGGGCTGCCTGGTGGAGAGACGGGAGGAGGAGTAGGATGGGGGGAAGAGGATGAGTTCTGTCTTGGATGTGTCGAGTTGAGGGCCTGCTGGATAGAGAGCAGGTGATTTAATGGGGGGAGTTCTAAGAGAATGAAATATCTAAAAGTCAAAAGCTTATTCGGGAAATAAAGTCAGGGTGAAGGCAAAGCCACCCAGGAATTATGTGGCGAGCTCAAGGACCCAAGGCAGGAGCTCCGGCACATAAGGAGTGAGCTGAGGCTAAGGAGCCGGCGGAGGAAACCGAGAAGGAACATCCAGAAAAATGAGAGGGAAACCGGGGGAGAGGGCTGTCCCAGAAGCTGGAAAAGGTGATCGGTACAGGAGATGGTCCTTGTGAAGAGTGTTGAGTGTGTCTGTATGAATTGCTCACTCATTCAGGCCACTCTGAGAAGAAAAAGGCCAGGCTGAAAGAAAAAGTTTCACTCAAGGTACGATGTTTACGTACTTATAAATATACAATGACAAGGCTAACTAAGGGGTCCTTCAGGGCTGTGAGTTAAAAGCATGTAATAAAAATGTAGCATCTCTTTCATTTTGTAGGTGAACGCATGGAAGTAGATGAGGTTAAGAGATGGACCAGAGGTACCCAATTAAATAGATCAGGACCTTGAATCCAGAGCTCTAGATATTTCCCCCACAGCAATTTCCTCTTTTTTTTTTTTTTAAAGATTTTATTTATTTATTTGACAGAGAGAGACACAATGAGAGAGGGTATACAAGCAGGAGGAGGGAGAGAGAGAGAAGCAGGCTTCCCGCGGAGCAGGGAGCCTGATGTGGGGCTCGATCCCAGCACCCCGGGATCATGACCTGAGCCAAAGGCAGATGCTCAACGACTGAGCCACCCAGGCGCCCCAGCAATTTCCTCTTGATCAGTGGTTGGTGCTCAAATGTCAACTTGCGTCACCTGGAGGGCTTTTAAAACATGGGTTGTGTCATAAAATAAGGATTTTATGTATGGATGGATGTCTAAAGTTTTAATTTAAATCCTAGTTAACATATAGTGTAATATTAGTTTTAGGAGTAGAATTTAGTCATTCACCGCTTCCATACGATACCCAGTGCTCGTCACAAGTGCCCTCTTTAACCCATCCCCCATCTCACCCCCCCCTCCACCTCCAGCACACTCCGTTTGTTCTCTGTAGTTAAGAGTCTGTTTTATGATCTGCTTCCCCCCCAAGATTTTAATCCGGGAGGTCTGGGGAGGGGGGAGGGCTTGAGAATGTACTTCTTCCAAGTTCCAGGTTCTCTATTGCTTCTGGCCTGAGACCACTTTGAGAACCACTTTGAGAGCTGTGCTTCTTTCTAACAATTACAAGCATTTGAGGAGTGCCTGGGTGGCTCCGTCGGTTAAGCATCTGCCTTTGGCGCAGGTCATGGTCCCAGGGTCCTGGGATCAAGCCCTGCAGCGGGCCTTCTCCTCTCCTCCCCACTCATGCTCTCTCTCTCAAATAAGTAAATGAAGACTTAAAAGAAACAAAAACAAAAAAAACACCAAACAAGTGCTGGAGGAGCGTAGAAAGCAGTTAAGTCTCCTGGGTTGCTTAATCATTCTTTAACCCTCCTTATAATACTAATTTGCTTAGAAATAATATTTTCTTTATGCAAATCACAGTGTCTTTGTGGAAAGTATGAATATGGAATGGTACTTTATTCAAAACTCTGCTTTGAGCACTCACACTGTTCTAGACACTCTGGCAGGCATTGGCTATATGGTCAGAACTCTGCCTTCAGGGAGAGTCCTTGTGCAGGAGACACAAATACACTAAATAAATGAGTGAAACATATAACATGTTAGAGTGATGGAGAGAAAAATAAACCAGGGGAAAAGGATAGAAATGTCAGGACAAGAGGACATGTGAAAATTTTGGGGACCTGGCAGGCTCAGTCTGAAGAGCATGAGGCTCTTGATCTTGGGGTTGTGGGTTCAAGCCCCATTTTGGGTGTAGAGATTACTAAGAAAAATAAACTTAAAAAAAAAAAAGACTTGTTAAAATTTTACAGAGGGTGGCTGGGAAGATGAAAGGACAACATTGACAGAAAGCTGTGAAGGAAGGGAAAAAGTGAGTCGCGTGGGTATTGAGGGGAAGAATGGTCTGCATAGTATTCAGTGTGTGCAAAGGCCCTGGGGTGGGAATACCCTCTGAGGAGCAGCAGGGACTCAGTATGAGTGAGTAATAGGAAATGAAGTCAGAGATAATAGAGTGCCAGATCAGTGGTGGGATCTTAGGTATTGATTTTTAACATTTGGGAAATTCTTCCATAAAATATCACTTTGTTGGGGCACCTGGGTGGCTCTGTCGTTAAGCATTTGCCTTTACCTCAGGTCATGATCCCAGGGTCCTGGAATGTGCCCCACATCAGGCTCCCTGCTCAGCGGGAAGCCTGATTCTCCCTCTTACACTTCCCCTGCTTGTGTTCTCATTCTCTCTCTCTCTCTCTCTCTCTCTCTCTGTCTCTTTCTGTCAAATAACAAATAAAATCTTAAAAAAGGATATTACTCTGTTTCTCTTGTACTAAAAGGTACTATTTCCTCTTGAAGGAACACTAGGTCCCAAATTTGACCTATGGCTCTCCTAGTACTGAGATCTCATTAGTGGCTAATGAGTTTTGTTCAGCTACTTGTTTTACCAAACAATTGAATATGTCTGGAAAGACCAGTATAGAAGGTTTCTTTGGTTACCTTTTATGACTGTCTGTGCCCTACACCATTCTCTCCCTCCCTAATCCCCCCTCCCACTCCCTATCTCTTCACTAAACTCCAAGAGAATTGCCCTGGCAATGTCTTCTGCATTTTTTCTGGATTACATTGTGTGCACTTCTGGGAAAAATTGACTCCACCCCTATGAGTCGCGGGCGGTGGCTCAGACCTTTAGTTTGTCGGCCTGCACTCTTTTTATGGTCAAGCCTTTTGGGGCTGGCCCACCCCACAACCACCTGTACTGGGGGAGAAAACGATTCCTCAACCCAGTAAAGGGCAGGCTAGCATGTTTGTCTTTCTGGCAGATTACTGAATTTATAGTCAAAGAGAGAAACCTTAAAAATAACAGTTGCCACAGTCAAAGGCAACCTAGTAGGCTGGCTGGATCATTGTTGTGAGAAAGTTTTGCATTTTTCTTTCTTTCTTTTTTTTTTTTTTAATGTTCTCACAAAAACAATATGACCTGGGATAGAATTGGATCTGAGGCACGGCGATGTGCTTGGCTATTGTCTGCAGGACCTGGAGCCGGGTCCTGACAAGTACATGGGACTGGGAAGGTGCAGGCCTGACCTTGAAGAGGTATATCCTGGGCCTCTGAGAATGGGTGGGGTATTTATGATGAGGATTCATTCATGTTTTTACATCAGTACATGAGAAAGATTTTCCACCAGAACAAAAGTGAATTCTATGCTTCCCTCACAATTTGGTTTGGAATCTTCAGAGACTCCATTTATTTTCTAGAAGAGAAGATGGTTTTGAAGCCATATTTATGCATTATCAAGTTATCTGTGGGTAAAAAATTAGAAAGGATTGGATTTTTAAAACTCACGAGTTTTCATCAATGGCTTTTTTCTTTCCAGATTCGAATTGGCTCTTAGTGGCCTGCACAGAGTAGAGCGGTGACTTTCTCTAGGTGGGGTTCCCCACCTCTGGAGCAGGCCCCACATGTAGGCCGCTCTAAAACCCCGGGCCACTGGGCCTGCTCCTAGTATCTGAGGGCTCTTTGGGGCAACAAATATTTTGTTGATCCCTAGAATTTTTTATTTTTATTTTTATTTATTTGACAGAGGGAAAGAGATTACAAGTAGGCAGAGAGGCAGGCAGAGAGAGAGGGGGAAGAAGGCTCCCCGCTGAGCAGAGAGCCTGATGGGGGCTGAGATCCCAGGACCCTGAGATCATGACCTGAGCTGAAGGCAGAGGCTTTAACCCACTGAGCCACCCAGGCGCCCCAATCCCTAGAATCTCTAATGGTAGGGGCTGATGGGCCCTTTAAGGTCATTTAGCGAACGACTCCATTTAAGCTTAAAGCATGCCTCGGTATCACCACCAAGTGGCCTAGCAACTTTGGTAAAACACCTCTAGTGTTTGCACATAGGAACAGTAGTAGGTGGGAAGTGGGACCCCAATTTCATTTACGCAGGAAAGCCTTTATGTAGGAGATAAGTTTTGAAGTAGTTAATCCGTTCAGTTCAAATGTATTCAGTTCAATTAAAAGAGAGGAAAAGGAAACTTGACTAATGCCTCTTTTCTTTTGCCAAGTGAAACAATATTGTGGATGGAGAATCAAGAATATCCTTTTGGAAAATAACTAAATGGCAAGCCCCCTACACTTGTATTTCCCTCCTAACGAAAAAACAAAAAAACCCACACCCCAGAAAGCCATAGTTTCTTGTCTCCACCAACAAAAACAAATGTTATGGCCCAGGCTTTACATGAATCACTCTGTGCAAATGATAGCAAATGTAATAACCCCAGACAGCTGCAATTATCTAAATGTTTCCCTATTAGCCATTTGAATGGCTAGAGCTTGATAATCAAATCAGAGGGAATGCTAATTGAAATCTAGTAGAGCTTACATCCATGTGATTAGGTATCAAAATTTGATTCCAATATTGTTAAATTACAAGCAAGGCCCATCAAATCACACTAAAAATAAATATTGTAACCTCAATGGCAAAAGATGGATTCTTTCAATAAATGAGAGCAAACTGGAACCGGTTTTTACAGCGTTACCGCCACCTACTGGTACTTATTGGAACTGCAGGGGCCGTCTTCTCTTGGAAGTGGGGCACAGACATTTCTATTTTTCCAATCCAAGAAGTTTCTTGACAATGGAGAATATGAATAATGATCATTTCTGGAAGAAGAGGCCTAGAAGATTCCAGCCGGGAGGGTGTATGTTGGCAAAAACTAGAGGCGAAGTTGAATGAACTCGGTGGGGCCAGATAACCGACCGTTGCTGAATGACTGGCTGGAGAATCACAATCCCTGTGTCCCAGGTGACGTCTTTCCTCCCCTACTTCTGCTAATGGAAGCGCCTCTTGCTGTTGGTCACACCTCTAGAATTGACAACACTTATTGCATCTCTACTATGATCGAACACAGTCTCAAAATCCTGCCGAGGAATAGAAGTATAAAATGTAGTGCCTATGGGAGTTTATAAGCAGTTCTGTGGAGAGATTAGAGAAAACCCAGGCTACCTTATACCAGCACTTAGGGACTGACTTTTGCCATAGACGAGTCTCCTAAGAAAGAATGCCTGCGGTGTAAATTTTTGGAGGCTTTGCACTTATGACAATGCTTTTATTCGACACTTATGCGTGAGACAGTTTGCCTAGATAAAGTAAACTTTGCTCTCACACATAGAATGCCTAGGGAACTTGATCTGTAAATTACATGCCTGGGGCACTAGCAGAGGTAGTGGAGGGCAAATCAAACTAGTTGCTTAATTTACTAACTACATAGAAACTTAAGATGAAAGTCTACCATACTGGATTTGGCCTGAACTAGCCTTGATTTTTTTTTTTTCAAAAAAGCTTTTTTGGGGGTAAAATACTTAAAATGTAAGAATTGTCATCCTAATCTTGTTTAAGTGTATAGTTCGGTAGTATTGTGTTCATATTGTTAAGGAACCATCACCACCGTCCATCTCCAGAACTCTTTCATCTTGCAAAGCTCAAATTCTATCCCCTTCTCCCTAGCCCCTGGCAACCACCATTCTACTCTCTGTCCCTATGATTTTGACTACTCTGAGTGCCTCATTAAATGGAGTCATACAGTATTAGCCTTTCTGTGACTGGCTTATTTCACTCAGCATAACGTTCTCAAGATTCATCCATGTGTGGCATATGTCAGAATTTCCTTCTTTAAGGAATACCCTCCATGCCAGATTCTTGTGCAAGGTGGTTTTGTGGGTCATCCTATTCTTGGATGGATTTTACCTGCTAATTTGGGTAATGAGTCTCGAGGAAGTCACACAAGAGGGGGTTTTCGACAGTGGCCAGTTTGGGCGTTTCTAGTAGTGACTGACTCACGCTTCCCAAGTAAAATGCGTCCTCCATTGTGTTGGGCCTCGCCGTATGGATTCTTGATATCCTTAAGGAAGATTTGGTCGTTGGTCCTGCACCTCAGCATGTTCTCTGTCCTCATGAGATTGGTGAAGAAAATATTGGGTGAAGTGCTTCAAAGCCACAGCATCGAAGCCAAAGCAGGAAGCTATGGATAGGACGGAGGAGGTGTAGAGTTCCGGGTTGGTCTGGCAGTCGATAGTGGGTATTTCCAGCCCACCTGTGAGGAAACGCAGAAGTCACGGGGGTGGGGGGCAGCGACTGCTGCCTGGTCGGGAGGGGGCTGACGGCCTTTCTGTGAGGAGCTGCTGAGGGCTGGTGCCCTCCGGGCACTGCTGAAGCAGGAAACTATGGCAGTTCTCAGGAAAGACTGGGAAATGTGCCCTTTGCACAAAAGTTTTACATTTTCATCAAGTCCAACTTGTCTCTTTCTGTCTTTTGTTGCCTGGGCCTTTGGTGTCCCATCCAGGAATTGCTGTCAAATCTAATGTCGTAAAGCTTTTGCTCTGTGTTTTCTTCTGAAAGTCTTATGTTTTAGATTTTAAGTTTAGGTTGGTGATCCATTTTGAGTTAATTTTTGTATATGGTGTTAGGTAAGAGCCCAGTGTCATTCTTTTGCGTGCAGATGCCCAGTTTTCCCACCACCATTTGTTGAAAAGACCATCTCTTCCCTCTTGAATGGGGGAAAGTCCTTGGCACCCTTGTCAAAAATCCATTGATCGCAAAGGAGAAGGTTTATTTCTCAGCTCTCTATTCAGTTCCATTGGTCTCTATGTCTATCTTTGTGCCTGTACCACACTGTTTTGATTACTGTAGCTTTAAAGATTTTTATTTATTTATTTGACAGAGAGAGACACAGTGAGAGAGGGAACCCAAACAGGAGGACTGCAAGAGGGAGAAGCAGGCTTCCCACCAAGCAAGGAACCCTATGCCGGCTCGATCCCAGGACCCCAGGGTCATGACCTGAGCCAAAGGCAGACACTTTACCACTAAGCCACTCAGGTATCCCCGATTGCTGTAGTTTTGTAGCAAGTTCTGAAATCAGGATGTGGGAGACTTCTAACTTTGTTCTTCCTTTTTGAGATTGTTTTAGCTATTCTGGGTCCCCTGAAATTCCATATGAATCTATTTCTGCAAAAAATGTCTTTGGGATTTTGATAGGGATTGCATTGAATCTATAGATCATTTTGGGTAGTGTGGACATTTTTAACAGTATTAAGTCTTCTAACTCATGGACATGGGATATGTTTCAATTTATTTATACTTTTAATATCTCTCAGAAATGTTTTTTGGTTTTTATCGTATAAGTCTTTTACCTCCATAGGTAAGTTAATTCCTAAGTGTTATACTCTTTTTGATGCTATTGTATGTAGAACTGTTTTTTTATTTCCTTTTTATTTGTTCAATATTAGCATATAGAAATTCAACTGATTTTTGTGTGTTGACTTTGTATCCTACTGTTTTACTGAATTCATTCTAACAATTTTTTGTGTGTGAAATCTTTAAGGTTTTCTGCATATAAGATCACATCTGTGAATAGAGATAATTTTTTTCTTTCATTCTTTCTTTCTCCTAATTGTTCTGGCTTGGGCTTCTAGAACTGTGTTGCACTGAAGTGCTGAATGCAGGCATCATTGCCTTGTTCCTATCTTACAGGAAAAGGTCTCAGTCTTTTACCGTTGGGCATGATGTCCTCTGTGGGTTTTTCATAGATGGCTTTTATTGTATTGAGGTAGTTTCCTTCTATCCCTAGTTTGGGGGGGGGTGTGTGTGTGTGTGTGTGTGTGTTCGTTCATTCCACGAAAGAGTCTTGAATTTTTATCAGATGTATTTGCTGCATCATTTGAGATGACCTTGAAGGGTTTTTTCCTTCATTCTGTTAATATGGTGTATCATGCTGATCGATTTTTTTTTTGTATCTTGAACCCTCCTTGCATTCCAGGATTAAATCCCACTTGGCAGTGATGTATAATCCTTTTACTATAATGTTGAATTTGGTTTGCTAGCATTTCTTGAGAATGTTTGCATCATTGTTCATAAGGGATATTAGTCTGTGGTTTTCTTTTTTGTAGGGTCATTGGCTCACTTTGGTATCATAGAAATACTGATCTTGTAAAATGAGATTGGAAGTGTTTCCTCTTCAGTTTTTTGAAGTTTGAGAAGGATTGGTATTAGCTCTTTAAATGTTTGGTAGAATTCATCACGAGCCTTCAGGCCCAGAGCTTTTATTTTTGGGGAGGTTTTTGATTACTGATTCAAACTCCTTACTTGTTATAGGTCTATTCATATTTTTTGCTACTTATTTAGACTCAGCAGGTTTTGTGTTTTCTAGGAATTTGTTTACCTTATCTAGATTATCCAATTTGTTGGCCTGCAGTTATCCATAGTATTCTCTTATAATCCTTGCTATAACTGTATGTGCAGTAGTAATATCCCCACATTTACTTCTTTTTATTTTTTTAGTGATTTGTGTTTTCTCTATTTTTTTCCTAGTTAATCTAGCTAAAAGTTGTCAATTTTGTTGATATTTAAAAAAAAAAACACCAACTTTTTGGTTTTATTGATTTGCATCATTGTTTTTCAACTCTTTTTTGCATTTATTTCTGATCTATATTATTTTCTTTCTCTGCCAGCTTTGGGATTATTTCTTCTTTTTTTAGTTTCTTAAGTTGTAAAGTTAAGTTATTGATTTGAGATCTTTCTTGTTCTTTAAAGTAAACATTTATAGGGACTCCTGGGTGGCTCAGTGAGTTAAGCGGCTGCCTTTGGCTCAGTTCATGATCCTGGGTCCTGGGATTGAGTCCCGCATCAGGCTACCTGCTCCTTGGGGAGACTGCTTCTCCTTCTGGCTGCTGCTCCCCCTGCTTGTGTGCTCATACTCCCTCTCTCTGACAAACAAATAAATAAATAAATAAAATCTTAAAAAAAAGTTTCACCAGCTTAAAAAAAAAAAGATTTTTAGCTATAAATATCTCCCTTAGCACTGCTTTCACTGTGTCCCATAAATTTTGTTATGTTGTGCTTTCATTTTCATTAGTTTTTTTAAAATTTTTTATTAACATAATGCATTATTTGCCCCAGGGTACATGTCTGTGAATCATCAGGCTTACACATTTCACAGCATTTGCCATAGCACATACCCTCCCCAATGTCCTTAACCCTACCCCCCCACCTCCCAGCAACCTTTAGTTTGTTTTGTGAGTTTAGGAGTCTCTTA
>CM052797.1:72097807-72141894 GCA_028533885.1 Nasua narica
ACCTGGTTTGGGGATCAGGGTAATGCTGGCTTCATAGAAAGAGTCTGGAAGTTTTCCTTCTGTTTCTATTTTTTGAAACAGTTTCAGGAGAATAGGTATTATTTCTTCCTTGAATGTTTGGTAGAATTCCCCAGGGAATCCGTCAGGCCCTGGACTCTTGTTTTTTGGGAGGTTTTTGATCACTGCTTCAATCTCATTAATAGATATTGGACACAAGAAACAAAACATGAACATAGGGGAAGGGAAGGAAAAGTAGGTTAAAAACAGAGGCAAACCATAAGAGACTCTTAATCATAGGAAACAAACTGAGGGTTGCTGGAGGGGAGGAGGGTCAGGGAATGGGATAACTGGGTGATGGACATTAAGAAGGACACATGAATATAGAATGAGCACTGGGTGTTATACGCAACTGCTGAATCACTAAATTTGACCCTGAAATTGATAGTACACTATATGTTAAGTAATTTGAATTTAAATAATAATAAAAAAACCCCACAGAAACCAAAAAACCAAGCCTGGAAGAGTTTTCCTGACTAGTGGTATTGCAGGTCTTCTATCAACTGGTAACTGATCTGGCCTGTAGGGCAGTTGTGGCCTCCTTCCTACTCCAGTGTGCACAGGGACATTTCCACTCACCACCTAATCCCCCTGTACTTTATCTGTTTTGTTTTGCCTGCCTCAATTCAGGGCCTTGCGATATAATGCCAACAAGTTCAGTTTTGTCACTGTGGCAGTCAATGAGCCTAGAGGTTATTTGGTTTTAATTACCATTCATTAAAACAATCAATGTAGGGGATTTAGTCCTTCAAATGGTTAATGGTGGGACATTTAGGTAATTACAACCGTTGAATGTTCTCTCTTCTGCTAATTGTTTTTATTGAACAAGATTTATATCTAGGTCTTGAAAAGAAGTGGTTGAAGTTATGGGTAACACAGGCCAATATTTTGGGAGGAAGTGGTGAAGGGAGGTCTTCTGGGTCCTAAGGCTTCACCCACCCCCTCAACTGGGCTTCAATCTCTTCATATTCTAAAGAATAGATGTATGTGAATAATCCCTTGAGGCTTAGGGAAAAGACCGAAGTCAGATTCTGTCTATATTTGGATACTTGTCCCCTCAAGTAGCCCCCTAAATTAGTCAGCACTACTTAATAATAATCCATCTACTGGGTATTATGTTTCCTTTGGTAAATGGCCTTAGCTTCTATGTGGCTCTCTCTTTCTCAAATATTCTTCTCCATCCTTTCTAGTGATCCATATTTTACCCTTTCTTCACAGGCTGGTTCCAGAAACATTCACCCATTCAAACGCTTTCACTTTTTAGTCATTCATTCAAATTTATTATTTCAACCAACCAATCATCTGCTAGGCCCTGAAGATGAGAACAACAGTGAGAAGTTGAAATTTTATTTTAACTTGTTTCCTGACGCCACTTTTGCTTTTATTTATTGTTTTAATTTTTTTTTTTTAAGATTTTATTTATTTGACAGAGATCACAAGCAGGCAGAGAAGCAGGCAGAGAGGACGGGGAAGCAGGCCCCCTGCTGAGCAGAGAGCTCCATGTGGGGCTCAATTCCAGAACCCTGAGATCATGACCTGAGTGGAAGGCAGAAGCTTAACCCATTGACCCACCCAGGCGCCCCTATTGTTTAAAAATTCTTTAATGACCCTGCTGTTTAGTTTATTACGGTTTGAATATTCCTTGGTCTTTGCCAGTTATCAAACAAAATGATAACTATGCCCAACATGAATCTTTAAAAGTACTAAGCAATAATAGCTGAGATTAGAATTAAATATGCAATTAAATATGAAATATGGCTAAGATACTAATAGGAAAGAGCTCACGGAGCCTATGCTGAAAGAACTGACAAGACTGACCATTTTATTTTTTATTTTTTTTAAAGATTTTATTTATTTGACAGAGCAAGATCACAAGTAGGCAGAGAGAGAGAGGGGGAAGCAGGCTCCCCGCTGAACAGAGAGCCCGATGTGGGGTTTGATCCCAGGACTCCGAGATCATGCCCTGAGCTGAAGGCAGAGGCTTTAACCCACTTAGCCACCCAGGCGCCCCAAGACTGACTATTTTAAAGTCTCTTGTATTTCCGTGTGGTATTCAGTCCAGATTTGGCCGTACAGATATAGTCTCTGTTGTTCTCCTAGGTTTGGTTTCCTTGATCCCTTTCACCACATCTCTATATCACCATATCAGGGAATCTCATCCATTTTACTACCTAAATGTCTTCTTGAAACAGCTAATCTCGCCCATCCCTCCTTGGGGGTACTTCCCGGAGTGTTTCACTCTACCTCCCAACAACAAATGTAGGTGGTCCGGTAAAGTCCTTGAACTTGCCACTATCACGCTGCATTGTAGATGTCTGGCTATTGCTAGCCTTTATTTTTTTAATTTTATGTTACTTTATTTTATTAAGAGAGAGGAGAGTTCATGTGGGGCAAGGGGGAGAGGGACAAAAGGAGAGGGAGAGAGAGAGAATCTTAAGCAGACTCCTTGCCCAGTGCAGAGTTGGAAGCAGAGCTCAATCTCACAACCCTGAGATCAGTACCTGAGCTGAAATCAAGAGTCAGAGGTGAGGGACCCAGGAACCCCCATTGCTAGCCTTTATTAATCTGTGAGTTCCTTAGGAGTAGGCATTGTTCTTTATTTGCATCTTCTCATCACCAGTAGAGTGCCTGACATACCATAAACAATAATAAATGTTTGCTGAGTTAAAAAAACAAATTTAATAAACCAAGGAACAGTTTCCCTAAAACTCACAAGGGGGCAGCAAGGAATACAATTTTTTCTATTGTCTGCAAAATCTCATCTCTCTAGAGCTGGAAGAAACATTGGCTTAGTTGAGTGAACTTCTCGTTTCTAGGAATGCTCAAATATTTCTATAGAGAAGGACTCCCTGGCACTTAGGAATGCTCTCATAGGTTCCTGACTTCCAGGCTTTTAAAATGTCATGCAAGTAGCCAGTGTGCTGGCCATCCTCCCAAACGTATATTTTGGTTGTAGTTCTGTATGTATGTATGTATGTATTTTAAAGACTTTATTTATTCTAAAGATTTTCTTTATCTAATTTAAAGATTTTATTTATTTATTTTAAAGATTTTATTTATTTATTTAACAGAGAGAGAACACAAGCAGGCAGAGAGGCAGGCAGAGAGAGGAGCAGGCTCCCTGCGGAGCAAGGAGCCCGATGCGGGACTCGATCCCAGGATCGCTGGGATCATGACCCGAGCCAAAGGCAGCTGCTCAACCAACTGAGCCACCCAGGTGTCCCTGTAGCTCTGTATTTAGTTGCCTTAACTGACCTGACTCTCCTAAGATTGTATAAAATAATAGGCATTGCCCTAAATAGAATGTTCTGAGTGTAGTATTTGTTTTTGACTTCTTGATGTCTGACATAATCACATAATTTTACCACTCTAAGGATTTAGTGCCCTCTCCCCATTTTCAGAGAGGAGGAAATGAAGTTCTACTGCGGTTAAAGGATTCGCTTTTATTCACACAGCAAATCAGTGGTTGAACTGAAATCAGCACCCCAGTCTTCTGACCCTGAGTCTTCTATTTCCTTTCATTGTCTAAAGGTCAGCAGATGCTTTGGTTTGGTAACAGAGGTATAATTCAGAGTACATAGACTTTGGTACCCAATTCCTTCTAGATAAATTAGCGTTTACATTTCAGTCCTAATGAAGGTTCGAATGTAGCATCTAACTCATGAATAAGGGGTTTGTACATGTTCTTTTCCTTTATTGAATTAGGAGATGCAAGAAAAACAATCTCTACAATCTCACAATTCTGAAATAATACAGTAATGGTATAGGGAAGGAAAAAAGTTTTCCTCTACCCTTTTAGGGCCCCTGGCTGGGTCTGAAAATTGAGCTGATAAAGACAGATAACAGGAGAAAAACACAAATTTTTAAAAATTTTTACATGTACATGGGAGCCTTCACAAGAGAATGAAGATCCAGAAAAGTGACCAGAACAGGAAGTTACTTATACTTTTTAGACAAAGAAAAATTTGTGAAGAATTGGTAAGACAAAGAAGTTTGGGTTAGGGTAGTAAATGGTGAAGTAGGAACCAAGAAGATAAAAGTTAGTTTAATAAGGTTTGTTCATACATCCTTCTTGGCCCCCAATTTCCTGTCTCTCGTGATAAAAATGTCTTCTTTCCTCTTGATACAAGGAGGTTTCCTTTCACAGGGGAGTTTCATGACCTGTTTCAAGGGAAGAAGGGTGAGGGGGGCAGAGGTCAGAGTGACCTTCTTGCTTTTGCTGTTTAAAAATTCCTTCCACTTAAGATATTTAAAATGCCAACCTGCCATATTTTGGATAGCATGTCTTAAAGCCCGTCATCACGGAAATAGATATTTTGAAATATCTTTGAAGAAAGGAATTTTTGAAATTATTTGTTTTTAGACATTTGTTCTCTAGAAAAGGATATACTTTTCAAATGATTTTAGTATATTTTTTTCTGACTATGAAAGCTGTGAATGCTCTTTTACTAAAAATTCAAATATTAGGAGCCTATGCAACATGGATATGAATAGATACCATTATCTGGGGTGCCTGGCTAGCTCACATTGGGTGTAGGGTTTACTTTAAAAAAAAAAAAAAGAAAAACAGCATACCATATCTAGCACCCTCAGAGATAATCACTATCAATTATTTGGTATATCACTCTCCAGATTTTTTCTGTGTGCACACTGATATTGTTATCCCCCAAAAGAATGGGATCATGTTATTCACACTTTTTTAAAAATGGAGGTAAAATTCAGATAATCTAAAACTGATCATTTTAACCATTTATTTTAAAGATTTTATTTTAATTTTTATTCTATTTTTTTTAAAAGATTTTATTTATTTGACAGAGATCGCAAATAGGCAGAGAGTCAGGCAGAGAGGGAGAAGCAGGCTCCCCGCTGAGCAGAGAGCCCGATGCCAGGCTCGATCCCAGGACCCTGAGATCATGACCTGAGCTGAAGGCAGAGGCTTTAACCCACTGAGCCACCCAGGTACCCCAAGATTTTATTTATTTTAAAGATAGAGCATGTGCGTATGATAGCACGGGGGAGAGGACCTCAAGCCAGCTCCCTGCTGAACATGGAGCCTGGTGAAGAACTTGATCCTATGACCCTGAGGTCATGAGCCCCAACCAAGGGTCTGACACTCAATTGACTGAGCCACCCAAGCACCCCATTAACCATTTTATTTATTTATTTTTAAAAGATTTTATTTACTTATTTGACAGAGATCACAAGTAGGTAGAGAGGCAGGCAGAGAGAGAGAGGGGGGGGAAGCAGGCTCCCCACTGAGCAGAGAGCCCGATGTGGGGCTCGATCCCAGGACCCTGAGATCATAATCTGAGCTGAAGGCAGAGGCTTTAACCCCCTGAACCAACCGGGCGCCCCCCATTAACCATTTTAAACTGCACAAATTCATGGCTTTTAGTGCACTCTCAGTGCTGTGCAACAATCACCACTATCTACCTCGCAGCATTTTCATTGCCCCATAAAGAAACCCTGTGCCCTATTCACAGGGCTGCAACTTGCTTTCTTTTTTTTTTTTTTTTTAAGATTTTATTTATTTATTTGAGATAGAGACAGTGAGAAAGAGCATGAGAAGGGAGAAGGTCAGAGGGAGAAGCAGACTCCCCATGGAGCTGGGAGCCTGATGTGGGACTCGATCCCAGGACTCCGGGATCATGACCTGAGCCGAAGGCAGTTGCTCAACCAACTGAGCCATCCAGGCTCCCCTGCAACTTGCTTTCTTATGTAATACGTCCCATTGTGTACAGATATGTCTCATGCTCTTTAATACTTGAGTATTCCATGATAAGTACTGTAATTATTTACCAATCTCAATTAGTGGGTAGTTAGGTTATTCTGGAATTTTTAAACATTACGAACAGGGCTATACTGAATACCCTTGGACCCTCGCACTCTTCCATGAGATGCATTTAGAAATGCATCTAAATAGAAATATTGGGGCACCTGGGTGGCTCAGTCAGTTAAGCAGTTGCCTTTGGCTCAGGTCATGATCCCAGAGTCCTGAGATCAAGCCCCACATCAGGCTCTCTGCTCAGTGGGGAGCCTGCTTCTCTCTCTTCCTCTGCCTGCTTGCCTTCTGCCTGCCCCTACCCCTGCTTGTGCTCTCTCTCTGTCCAAAAAAAAAAAAGAAAGAAATATTGAGGGGCACCCGAGTGGCTCAGTTGGTAAGGCATTTGTCTTCAGCTCGGGTCATGATCTCAGGGTCCTGGGATCCAGCCCTACATTGGGCTCCCTGCTCAGCAGGGAGTCTGTTTGTCCCTCTCCTGCTCCTCCCACCTTTTGCTTGCTCGCTCTCTTTTTCCTCTCTTCTTAAGTAAATAAATAAAATCTTAAAAAAAAAAAAAGTGACTGATTCTTGGTTTTGGCTCAGGTCATGATCTCACGGTCATGGGATCGAGCCCCATGTTGTGCTCTACACTCAGCCTGGTGTCTGCTTCAAATTCTCTCTCCCTCTCCTACTCACTCTTTCTCTCTCTCTCTCTCAAATAAATAAATAATCTTAAAAAAAATAGAAATGTTGAGTCAAAGAAGGTAACATTAAATATAATCAGAACTTCTATATTTCCCTCCAAAAGAGTTGTACTAATTAATAATTCTGACGAGAGTATATCCCCATTACACTTTCCTACCCTCTTGCCAACACTGAATATCATCAATCTCTAACTATTTTTCAGTCTGATAGGTAGAAATAATCACATTTTGTTTCAATTTTTGTTTGGTTAATTCTAAGGGAAGTTGAGCATCTTTTAATGTTAATGAGCAGTTTTTCTGTGTGCTCGTGATTTACCTGTTCATGATCTAAGAAAGTTGTTTTTTTTTTTTTAAGATTTTATTTATTTATTTGACAGAGAGAGAGATCACAAGTAGGCAGAGAGGCAGGCAGGAAGAGGGAGAGGGAGAAGCAGGCTCCCTGCTGAGCAGAGAGCCCGATGTGGGGCTTGATCCCAGGACTCTGAGATCATGACCCGAGCCGAAGACAGCCGTTTAACCAACTGAGCCACCCAGGCGCCCCTCTATGAAAGTCTTTTGAAAGGGTTTTTGCATTCTCATTTTGAGCAAACTTTTTCCTTCTCTGCCTGGGAAACACTTTCTCTGTGTGTCTCTCATCTGTGTTAAGAACTTCCAGGCCATTTGGCTAATGTAACCTTTTCCGGCTGAAGAGCGAGGGCTTGGTGGGTAATCATCAGAATGATGTTAATATCCTATTTCCGTTTCCTTTAGAGTCACCATCCTCTTTTTCTCTCACATTAATTGCTTTGTGTTCTCTCTGCTTGATGCATTTGACCTTCAGTTGTTCATGTAGTTCTTCTTGCTAATATCCAGCTGCACTATATCAGAGGAAAACTAATTCCTTTGGAGTTTCGTGTACATTTTATAGGGAAACTCCATTGCATTAGTATTTTTTCCAAGATGTGTCAAATTTTTGTCGCAACCAAAGATTACCCCTTCACTTATACGTTCTTCTTCAGAGTTGACCTTTTCTAAATGCTTTTTGGACTCTGAGGGTGAGGTCCTCACCACAAAGTCAATGCTAGTCACTATTTTTGTCAAAGTGAGAATGTCTGACTAAATCCCAGATTAAGTGGTCATAGGCAATTTTGCTGAGCTCCCTGATAGAGGAATGCTTTTCTGTTTTTTAATTCAAATGGCTATCCTGGGTCCCTATGTGCTATCAGGTAGGGCTTTGCCCAAGAGCAGCAACAATGACCTGTGGGGGCTAGCTTGAGAAGTTAATGAAGCCTTCTGGGGTCCTTTGCAAAGGAAGAGTTGGGATAAATGGGGGGTGTGTTCTATACAGTTCTCAGGGGAGTGGAAACAAACCAAGGATGAAGAAATGCTGCCACAGCTACTCTTGCCTGTGAGAACTGTGAGGGTGATGGGTCGACAACACGCAGACCCCCAGAGAAAACACAGGGTCGTGAGACGGTCACAATACCACCGTGCTTTTTTCATGGCTGTAGCACAGATTTTGAAATGACACATTCATTTAAAGTCCAACCTGACCACTGTGTGATATGGAGTGGGTTGGTTGTACAAGGCTCATAGCCCCTTTATTATCTCTACCACCGAGCACCAGTGTGGGAACAAATCAGGGATTCTCGGTCCTTTTTAGCTCCTAGCTCATAAATAAGCTTTATTTGGAGATGGACTGAAAGGGACAAGCGAACAAGAATTTTCCCTTCTGTGCCTTTGGAAATGAGTAGAATGAGGTTTTGTTCTGTTTCGTTTAAGCACGATATTATTCAGTCACCTTTCTATACCAGCCCCCGTATTCCGAAGGGAGAGCCCCCATACTCACCTAGATGGTGCTTTTACATGGTTACTTATGTTACTGGTACCTTTAGAGATATTTTGTGCCCACTCTTTATGGCTTCCTGAATGTTAGTAAGATCTTTAATCAGTGTAATCTAAGGATATTACATTTATTTATTACATAATTAACTTTCCCTTCATTTACACATAATATATAACACCTATAATATATAACACATATAATACATAACATATAATATATAACATAACAAACAATATATAATATATATAATACACTATATAATACAACATATATAATATATATATCACACATTTTGCTTATAGGAAATCTGCCAAATATAGCAAAGTATTAAATAAAGTTAATATTAACCACATTCTTTTTTTAATCAACCACATTCTTATTAAAAATTCTTAATATCTTGATATATATCCTGTGTTGCATATGCTTATACAGTTGTCATTTTTTGAGGAAATTATGTTCTATAAAGTCACTGCAGACAAGGAATTTGTGAATACTGAACCATGAGTACTGAACCAGGAGAGAGAGGTACAGGGTTAGGTTCCTGTGAGCCTCTGGTCACAACATTTTCATCAGTTGATCAATACATAACCTTGTTTTACATGTGTTTTAGTTTGAAGACAGTTTCTTTAATACGTATTGTTAATTTGTGACGATTGAGCTCCCGGTCAACAGCACTAAAACTCCTGCCCCAAAGCACCTCCTTTAACACATGTATTTTCCCCGTGAGGCATATCATGGCCTCCTGGGGCATAGGGACATGAGACCCCACTTCAGCACTGTGCGTGGGGGCATTGCAACAATGAAGCCACCAACGAAAAGCACAAAAATATGCAGCAGTAAATAGACTGTGGAAAGAACCCATGTTTCTAGTAGGAGAGCTGAAGCAAGGAGGCGGGGTGGCCTTGCTCAATGCAGCTGAGGACGTGCTCGTCAGGAGACTCACATTTTTTGCCACTTTGTGAAAGTCCACAAGTGACCCCAAAAGCATGGAGATTATTGATTTGGGGATTACAAATAAATGTTAGAGAATAGATGAATTCACAGATACAGAATCCGTGAATAATAGGGATCGATTGTGTATTGTAACATGTTCAATTCCCTTAAAAATGTCTGGATTTCAATGGATCTATAGTAGTCTAAGATATGAAGGTACTATGACTTATTTGACCACTTTTCTAGTCTTGGATGTGTAGTTTTCAAAATTTTGCTCTTTTATCCTTATCCTTCAGTGTAGATCTTTATTTATATCTGTTATTTACTTGTATATATTTCTGTAAGAGGAATTGTGGTTATAGTCTTTAAAGCAGAGTGATATATGGTTACGTTTTGTATAGATAATTGAGTTTTTGGCCATGTGCAGTAAAGGGTTAACTCAACAGACATAGGTGTAAATCCTGTATATTCTAAAGGTCTTAAGGACTGGCCTTTGACAAGCTCTTGGGAGACAGCCTGTAAGCCCTTGGGATATCCTGCTTGATAAGGGAAACTGTGTATGGTGAGCATAGACCATGCCAGATAGCTTATGGGAAAGTGTGACTTATGGCGAACACCTATTTTGGTTCACCTGGGGCTCTGGGCCATAGTATCAGTTAGAACTTTGGGGGTCTAGAGCTCAACTAGCTAAGGTCAGTTATCCAGATGCTTCAAGCCTATGTGATTGACTCCTTATAAAAAACCTTGGACACCAAGGCTCAGGTGAGTTTCCCTGGGCGACCATACTTTGTACGTGTTGTCACACTTTGTTGCTAGCAGAATGAAACGTGTCTATGTGACTTTGCTGAGAGGACAATCCAGTGCTGTTCTACGAGAATTTTCCTTTGCAGTAATTAAACCATCACAATTATAGCAGTTTTCCTGAGTTCCATGAGTCCAGGGAATCACTGAAACTGAGGGTGGTCTTGGGGACTCCCCCCCCCCCCCCAGTGCAATCCATTCTATGTTTATGCATACATGTAGCATTCTGTCCTCGAAATCAAGTACACAGTATTTCATGAGAGGTTTAAGAGGCTTTCAATGGCAATTGGCTATACTGTACTTGGTTTTTGCCTTCATTCTGTTTTTAAAGATTTTATTTATTTATTTATTAGGAAAGAGAGAGAGTGAGAGAGAGCATGAGAAGGGAGAAGGTCAGAGTGAGAAGCGGACTCCCCATGGAGCTGGGAGCCCGATGTGGGACTCGATCCCGGGACTCCGGGATCATGACCTGAGCCGAAGGCAGTCGCTCAACCAACTGCGCCACCCAGGGGCCCATGTTTTTAGAAATCAGTCGTTATCAGCTATAATTCCACTATCGAACATCTTTTCAAATACGTATTGGCCCTTCGGATTTCTTCCTCTGTGAATTGTCTGTTCAGATTCTTTTTCTTGGCTGAGCCATTCTTGAATTTAGAAAACAGAATTTAGAAAAGCATATTCACGTATACACAAAGGAAATAACATTCTATTTCCCTATTAGTTTATGGAGCTTGGGGCTTTCTATATAGTTCGTGAATAATCCCTAAAGTTGCTCACCCCTCAGGAATACCAACTTTCTCCAGTATCTAGTTTTCTTACGCCCTGCCTCTGGTTTAAGTCATGTCAGGCCCATCACAGGCTCCCTTAGGCCTTCTTCTCTGGGCAAAACTTTTACTCACTGAATTTGTTAATTTTTCTTTTCCAGTGCCTCTAAGATATATATTTTCCTTTATGTCACCATCTTGCAAGTTTAGACTCTCCTATTTGATTATTATAATAACCTTCCCATGATTTCAGCAACTTCTTTCAAATCCATCCTGCAGATGCCTGGTTAACTTTCTCAAAGTACGACTTCATTGTTCTACCTGCTTGCTCAAAATCTTCCAAGACTTTTTTTTTTTTTTAAGATTTTATTTATTTGACAGATCACAAGGAGGCAGAGAGGCAGGCAGAGAGAGGGGAAGCAGGCTTCCTGCTGAGCCGAGAGCCGAATGTGGGGCTCGATCCCAGGACCCTGAGACCATGACCTGAGCCCAAGGCAGAGGCTTCAACCCACTGAGCCACCCAGGTGCCCCTTCTAAGACTTTCTTTAGGTACTCTTATCAGACTTGGGAACTTCTGGATGTGCTGAGCCCTGCCCACCAAGTTTACTTCTAAAATCAACTTCCAGTAGAAAGGTCCTACAATAGGACAAAGTTTTGATTTCTGAGTGGTTGGTCTAGACATATGGAGGCAGGAAGATGAGTTGTGAGTTAGGAGGTTGAAGTGGTGGGAGATCTCAAAGCTGGGTTTTTTGTTTTTTCCAAAGCTGTTAAGGTGGTTAAAGCACCTTATACTAAAGCAATGAGGCTACTTGCTGCTAGAATCGAGCTTGAAGCAAGCTGAGAAGAGTGTGATCCCTGAGAACAGGATTATATGTAATGGATGCCAGGTCCTAGCTGTAGCCTGTTTTTATGCTTCCCAGGGGTCTCGCTTCTGTTCTCTATTTTTAGTGTTCACTGTGAATTGGGGTAGACTCTGGATTTCTCCAAGTTCTTTTAAGGTAAGCCTGCCAAAGGATTAGGAAGGTGCAGAAGGCATTATCTGCCCCTTCCTGTCTGTCTGTATTTCACCTGGGCACACATGTATAGACACTGAAATGAATGGAATGTTGTGGAATACGGAGGATTGCCAGGAGAGTGAGCAGACCAAGTGTACCCCAAGAACCCCAGTCCAGACTGGAGTCTGAACTGTAATGCCTGGGACATAAAAGAAACAGTGTTGCTGCTCTAGGAGGCCTAAGTGACCCGTAGAATTGTATTGCCACAGAATGAGATGGGGCCATATTCCCATGACATCTTTGGATGAGGGGATGCAGGTGCTGGGATCCCTGATACTTTGTTTTCTAATCCACTTCCGGAGGAGGTCCCATTTGCCTAGCTGACTGCTTCCTTCAGAAAAAGATTTGAGACTGCATCAGACGGGATAACCAGGAGAACCGAGCCAACTGTATGTGTTCAGACTCAACTTGGAGGAAGCCCACAGCTGGTGGAGACATGTCAGATGTGATGGATCCCAGGCTCTCCTGGGTAGTATTAAAGATAGCCCTCGCTGTAGGAGCTCTTTCACCCAAATGAGCTGGGCTTAGGGGTTAGACAAAGGGATGCATTTCTAGAAGTATCTTTCAGCTATAAGTGCATTTTTCTAGAGTAGATTTCTTTTCCCTGGAAACTATAATTGTTGATCTAGGTTTGGGCCCAGGAATCTGAGATTCTTTCTTCAGGGAGCCTTGGAAAGGACTGGTGTTAGGTTCATTTATTTAAAAAAAAAAATTGTCCCTGACTGAGGTTGGAAGTGTTGGCCTCTTCAAGGAGTGGGCATCGTGGAGTTTGAAGTAGGTTGACATTGTAGCATTGGTGAAGTTTCTTTAATTTGCTGAATGACTTGGATTTATCCCTCCCGGAACTGAATGAATAATAGTCCTCCTTGAATAGGTTCATTAGCAGGGTAATCACACTGATGAAATGTGGAATGAACCCAAGGAACATCCCTGATGATCCGGGGAGAGGGATGCCATGTTAGGGCTGTGAGATTTTTGTTGGGATCAGTCATCTGAACTTCTTGGGTTAGGAGACCGTAAGCCCTAAGAGCTTGAGCTCAATAGGCTCCTGTAATGGTTTCTTTAAGCGTGCATTCCCAGAAGGAACAGCCCTGGGTGGTATCAACTGAGGGTTTTGTTTAAGGTCAGATCTGGAGAGTAAATATATCATCCAGAGGGGACAGGACCGGGCATGTGTTTGTATATGAAAAAACAAAAAACTTCACAAGTAATTTTAATGTTCTGGTTAAGAATTCTTGCTTTAGAGGAATCTGTGGACTCAGTTTAAGATTTATTCTAACCTGGCTACAGACTTCAGCCTTCCCTGGCTGCCCCATAATAATTCTCTAGTTTTCTCAGTCTGATATCCCCAATGCTTTAGCAGTCTGACCTCTGAATTGAATAGATTCTCTGACTCTTGTCCCTCGTCTACTATGACATGTATGGTTTTTTGGTTTTTTTTTTTGTTTTGTTTTCTTTTGGTTTGTTTGTTTGTTTGTTTTTTGGTATTTTGTAATTTTGTCTTGAGTTGGCTGTCCAGCTATGATTTACTCTCAGAAGCAGACTTGTCGAGAGCAGCATCCTAGGCTTTCCCCCATTCTGTTCCAGTCTCAAGAAGCCAGGTTTTAGGGGGCTACACTGACATTCAAAGCCTTCATCAGATCCCAATTTACCTTTCTAAGTTTCTCTCCCACCAACCTCTCATGAGAACTCTTGATTGCAATAACACTGGGTCAGTTATGGCACTCAGACTATGTTTAGCTCATTATGCTGTATTAGAGCTAGGCCACCCCATAGCTTTGCTCAACACGGTCCATATACTGGAGTGCCCCTTCCCTGTTTCTTAATCTTTTTGAACTCTTCTGGTTTTTATGATAACCTTTTTTTTTTCTGATTGTAAAATTAATACATGTTTACTGTAAATAATTTGAAAAATATGGTAAAATATTTCATAGAAAAGATAACCTATTATTGTTTCTTCCAACCTCTTTTTTTCTTATGCGCACAAGTGCTCATATGGGACTAACAGTTATTGATAGTATAAACAGCTTTGTATTTATGTATTCTGTTTTGTACTTAATAGTTCTTTACTTCTTACCCCCACAATTTCTCTCTCCAGAATAACAAATTCCTCAATCTAATGTAAGACATTTTTACCTCTTTACTAACATGGGGGCCCGTCTTCTACTTCAAATACTTTGCAAAGAAAATTTGCATTTTAAAACATTCTGATGCTGGGCCACCTGGGTGGTTCAGTCAATTGAGCCTTCAGCTCTTGATTTCAGCTCAGGTCATGATCTTGGGATCATGGGATTGAGCCCCATGTCGCAGGGCTTCCTGCTCAGTGGGGAATCTGCTTGGGATTCTCTCTCTCCTTTTCTCCCTCTCTCTTTCTCTCTCAAAATAAATAAATAAATCTTAAAAAAAGAGTAAAGTTATGATGCTAGCTCTCAAGAGAATCAAATTTTATCAATGATACATGTTTTAAAAAATATTTTTGATTATAAAATAATTGCATATTCATTAGGGTCAGTGGTCAATGTTTTGATGTTGGAGGAAGAAGGAAAGGAAGGAAAAAATCTGTAAATGATCAAAACTTCAAAACTATAGGAAAGTTTATACTGCATCTAGTTCAGGAATCCAGAAATATAGTGTTCCACAGTCTTTTTTTATATACATTTAAAACATAGAATTGGAATCTTATCACAGTTTGTATCCTTTTTTGTTGCTACTATATCACTAACATTAAGTAATCTTTAAAAATGTAAATGTAATTTATGTATATAATACTTAAATACTAAATATATATATTTACTATTTTTAGATTTTAGTTATATTCTGGTTTGTTAACATACAATGCATTATTAGTTTCAGAGGTTGAGTTTAGTGATTCATCAGTTGCGTATAACACCCAGTGCTCATTACATCAAGTGTCCTCCTTAATGTCCATCACCCAGTGACCCCATCCCCCCACGCCCTCACCTCCAGCCACCCTCGGTTTGTTCCCGAGAGTTAAGAGTCTCTTATGGTTTGTCAAGTACTAAATATAATTAAATCATACTGATCAAAGATGGATTTTTAACGATGTAACAGTGCCTGAATAAGCCATTTATTCTCTATTTACCTCTCGTTTCTTAACCATTGATGTCTCCAAGATCGTTTCTATTCCACTCTGTTTTTGATTATGTACACGGGACATTTGTGAAATGTAAATATATATGGTTGCATGATATAAAATTGTGATGCTTGATAATTTTTGACTCTGGCAATTTTACGCACCTATGCCATACACACACAGAGAATTGTTCAGTGTTGATCCTGCGCCTTGCGCCCCCCAAAGGTTCTTCAAGAGAAGATGCTTCATTTGTTACTCAGCCTGTGCCTCATAAATTATTTTTTAAGTGATGCCACTGCATGACTGATGCAGCCGTTATACCACCTCTCACATGTTGCCCTTCTGGCACTCCCTCTGAATCCTCATCGGGAACTTAGCTCTTCGAAAGGGTGGGGGTGGGGAGAAGGAGGGACGAATGGTGGGGGGAGTTGGATAGACTTCCTGAGGCAGGCAGCCTTTGTGCTATGGTCTGCCGTCACTCCGCATTTGCTCACTTGCATTTTCTGATGATAACCCTGACTGGCTTAGAAATGTCAGAGGCAGCTGTGGTTGAATCAAACTAAATAGTCAGGCCCCTCTCAATGGCCTCTGTTTCTTGCTTTCCTCTGGGGAGACACACTTTAAATGTGCCTGAATTGCATTTTTTGGCAGATTGTTACAGTAGAATATTGACTCTCTGATCTGAAGCCAGGCTTGTCCCAGGGATTGTCTGCTTTTCTAAGAGCTAATAATGAGAATTGATCAATGGTGCTGGTAGCGGGGTGGGGAGAGATTAGAGGTGGAAGGAGGAAGAAGAACAGACCGGGGGAACTGTTCAGAGAACACTGAATTCTGAAGCTGTTTGGCAATTTATCTCTATTATTTTGCATTATTTTTTTTTCTGGTCAGAAATGAAGCAAATTTGTAATAGACGTTGTATAACTGAATTAAAGCAAAGTGAAGCAGGCAGAGCCAATCTCCATGCTGTCCTTTTCTTTCTGTTAATTTCCCCTATCCTTCAGTTCTCATCCCCACCATATCCATACAGGTCAAGTCTGATTACAACTAACCCCAGGGGGAATTACATCATTTTCAATGTAATGGAATTTCATTATTGCAATAGGAAGCCTGGGAAGATAGAGGATCAGTTCGGATTCACCCCCCCTGGGAAAGAAAGATAAATACCAATCCTTCTGATTAATCATTATTCCTCATTCTCAAAACAAATAGCCAAAGGAAATCCATCTGCACGAGAGGGGACAGGGTGGTGGAGATACAAGCCAGTAATGGTTTATTTTTTAAGTTGAAACTTCCTTGTTTTTGGCTAAGTGATCTCCTTCCTGATAGTTTGACTAGTTCTACTTTCTTTGAAAGCGCTATTTCTCTACTCCCTGTCCAACAACATTTGTTGACAGAGACTATTGTTTTCCCATTGTATATCTTGGCTCCTCGGGGGGTACTTTCTATGTGCAGGATCTAAGTGATTTAATCCTCAGAACCATTCTATAAGGTGGGTACTATTATTATCCCCATCTGAAGATGAGGCACTCGGAGGTGAAGTCAGTTGCCCTTGGTCATACAATTAGTGTGTGACTCCACATGATTCACTTAACTGAGAGAGTCTGAGTCTAGAGTCTGTGCTTTTGACCTCTCTGCTAGGTTGGGTGGTCCAAGACCAGGGAAAAATACATTGTGCTGAATCAGTCTTATAGATCAAATCCAGTAGCACAAATAATATTAAAACAAAAATTTCCTTCTTACCACAAACTTCAAGCTTTGGGTGTTGACTAATACATTTTGAGCAATTTCAATCACATTCTCCCGGTATAGGAAATAGAGTAAAATAGACATTGCTTGGAATTTGGCTGCATGAATTACACTGTACTAATATTTACCAAAAAAGGAGCTTATCTGTATTCTAATAAACTTTTTAAAAGATCTGATTATAATAAAAAATTACTTGTACTCTTTTTTATTTTGTTAAGTTCCAAAGTGTTCAGCAATATGGCATTCACTCTAGAGAACTTCTAAACCCAACCTTTTAAGCCTAGGCACCTTAAAAAATTTGAAAAATGAACAATTATTTTGGATTTAAATTTTAAGAGTTAATCAAAATCTATAGATGATAAAGTGATCCGAGTTTATTAAAATTTCTAGCTCACAGTTAAGTAGTAGAAATGATCCCAGAGAACATTTGCATATATGGCTGAAGATTGAAAGGTACACGTTAAAGAGTCACATTATAGAGATGGAGGTGTGCGTCTCATGTATAGGACCATCTGCCTGGTTCCCATCTCCCACCATAATCACTGTTGTTAGTTTCCTCTGACTCTTTCCAGAGTTTCTACATATAAAAGTAGTTATGAATAGGCACTCTTCTTTTTTACACAAAAGATAGCACTATTCTATGTTTAAGGAAAAAAAAAACACCTTTATGTATCCTGAAGATTTTTTTCCCATATAAACATATAGAACTTTCTCATTGTTTTTATATATGTACAAAATATTCTAATATATAGATGTACCATGATGTAGTTAGCTAATTCCCTGTTAATAGACACTGAGATTGTTTTTTCAATCTTTTGTTATTATGGTGTTTGAGTGAATAACCTATGTAAGTATATCTGTAAGATAAATTCTCAGGAGTAGATTTGCTAAGTTGAAGGATATACAGATTTGTAATTAGGATAGATATTGCAAACTTCCCTCCATAGGAGTTTTATTAATTTACACGTCTATCAGCAATGTAAGAGAGAGGCTGTTTACTCACGGCTTTGCCAACAATGTGTATTCTCAAAGTTTTGGATTTTTGCCAGTTTAATAGCTGAGAAACGATATCTCAGTATAGTTTTAATTTGCATTTCTCTTATTATAACTGAGGTTAGGTATCTTTTCCTGTATTCAGAAAATGTTTTAATTTCCTTTTCTGTGAACTCCTCCTATTTTTAGCTCATTTTACTGTTGAATGGGGTTGATGGTCTTTTTCTTATTTTTGTTTATAGGAGCTCCTTCTAGATAAGTGAGTTTTGCATTTTACCTGTGGAAAGAATTGCAGGATTACAAACATTTTCCTCCAATTTGTAATTTTTCTTTTGACATCACATATAGTGGTTTTTTTCTTTCTTTTGTCATGCCAAACTTAAAATATTTTTATGTATAAATCCCTCTGTATTTCCTTTAACGACATCTGGCTTTCAAGTCATAGAAAGATTTTCCCTTCATCAAGGTTATAAAGAAATTCCCCTTTCTTTCCATACTTTTATGGCTTAGCCTCTCTCTCTCTCCCTCTCCCCCCACCCCATCTCTCCATTTAGATCTGTGATCTACTTGGACTATTCCTAGTGTATGGTATGCGGTATTGATAATATTTCGTGATATTAATTTGTTTTTATATTGATGCATTTTATTTTTTTACTTCCCTCATTTAAAGTATATAGCTTGCTCAGGGTCTCTATAGGGCAGAAAGCAGTGTTATTTTGCAGGAGTTTTTGGCATTCATTTCCAAAAGCTTAAGCTTTTTGGAAAATTTAGAGTTTGAAAAAAGAAGAGAGAAAATTTAGAGTTTGTGGAGAAGGAACAAGGGAGAAGGAGATTTCCAGGTAGATATCTTGGAGAAGGAGGTAGAAAAGGGGACTTCTCCAGAACTTTAGGCATAGGGGATTTAGTGAGTTTTGAGGAAGAGTCCAAGTCCTAAATACACCCATGAGGTAGAAAAGAACCACTGTTACTGGAGGTGCCATTTAGAAAGACCTTGGAAGACCTGGTGGTAACCTGTGTACAGAGGTAATTGATTGCTAGAACCAGTTGTACCCCAATATGCCCCACTCCAAATGCAAAAAATCAGGATCTTGGCGCAACTCAGAAGATGTAAAGGACAGACTTTAAAAATAATTAATCTGATTTTTTCTACTAGTCCAGGAGATCAGGGGGCCAAAATCAGATATTAGGTGTTTACATAAGATAAAATGATATTTCTTGCTACCTGAATTTTTAAATCATACCTACTATGTTTGCTTTAATTTAGGTATGCATTATCTGTTATCTCCTACCTTATAACTCATCACTAAACCTGCCAAAATTTAATATAAAAAATTAGAGAATTCCAATTTTCAAGAAGTCATGAATTTAGTTCCAGCATTGTGGAACTATATGTACTAAGATCTCCTCGAATCCTTGAATTCCACTGAGCCATAAGATTTCTTTTGGTTTGGTTTTGGTGGGTTGGTGGCAGCAAGCCTCAGGTGCACAGAATAGAATTAATCAGACTCCCCAGTTCTTGGCACACAATTATTATTCAGTGCAAGGTCACTTTCCTGTTCTATTTTGTTATTTTCCTCCTTTATTCCCCAATTTTTCCTCAAAGGCACCCAATCCAAAACCTTTCCCATGGTCACCCATAATGGTTTGGGATAGTCCAAGTATCTCTTAAAAAACCAGTTCCTATGGACTGACGTAGTAGAATAAGCAACAAGATTATAACAAGCAAGTTGCAAAAGGAGCATAATTGGACTGGATGATATTCTAGTGGACTTTCTTCACCTGTAAAAAGGAGGTCAATCATAACCTCCATGCCTAACATAAAAGTATACGATAAAGAAAAAACGTGATCATGCAATGTTTATGCTTTTAAAGAGAAAAGTTACGTATCAGGGAGCTTTCAAATATTGAATAAGCTAAATAAAGCAGCAGCAGAAATCTTTGAGTACTAATGGGAAATCTCAGAAGTCTTTATTGGTATGTCGACTACTCTAAGATTGTGAGGGTAACTCACTGACCTGAAAGAAACACCTTTTAAACCAGTGTGAGATGTGGCTAATTGACTAATCAGAGTAAGAAAGACCCAGATGACTTTTTAGAATAATTCCGATCAGAGTGAATATTGACAGGGCAGATGGTGAATGGCACTGAAAGGCAGATTTAATTTATTTACTCTTTTTGTTTTCTAGTTTCTGTAATTTTAATTAAAGTGAGTAAAAACAAAATCTTGCCTAAGCGTTTTTCTTCCCAATATGAAAGGTGTTGACACATCATATCATTGAGTTGGGAAGATAAAGACAAGGGCAAGGATTGGAATTTGGTGTGAATTAACATATCACAGGGTTCTTGTGTCTGTAAAAGGTGAGGAAACAAACACATGTGTTAATGTAATTCCAACTGTAAAGGAAGGCTGTCAAGGCATGTGTGTGTGCTCGGCCAAGTACTGTTGATTCCAGAAATGTAATTTCATTTGATGGCTTTTATTGTAATTAACACAGGGAGTTGTACTAACTCAGAACTCTTAACTTTATTATCTTGGGAGAAGAACTATGAAATGTGTGCACTTACGAAGTAGGTTTCATATTCTGCAGAGGGTTTATAATGCTAATAGGTCTTCAGAACCTTCTGGGATTGTGTCTTCAAACTTGCAATTAGGGTTTCTGTTTTGCAGTCTGAAGTGTGGTTTACCTGGAGCATTTCATCTTAAATGGTGTTTAATAGAACTCAGGAGCTCTTCAGGGAACGGACTTGGATTTGGTGGTTGTTGCCTATTGCCAAGCACTAAGTTCACTTCTAGAGAAAACTCGCAGTCACTTCTCACGTGTACAGTTGATTATTTTAAAATTCTGGTAGAGATCATCTCTAACAATTCACAAATGCATAAGTTTACAGGAGTAAATTGTGAAGAGGGGTCGCCATCTATTTTAATGATCAAACAAAAATCTTTGAGACCCGTATGAACATAAGGTAGACAGGATAAACTAAAGGAAAACTAATTCATGGATTTCTTTTCATAGTAGATAGGAAGAGCTCATTTCCTGAAGTGTCTGGAATAAAATCTTAGTTTTGGAAAGAAACTACCTGGAGATAGTAAAGCTCAAGCTGTGGGATGGGATCTGCCTTCAGATCCGAATTCAGCTAACAACTTGGATACTGTCAAAGCAGTCTGCCCTTTCAAACCTCTCTTTGGGAAACTAATTAGCAGAATAATAAAAAGGCAAGATCAGCTCTTGTCTTCCTTGTTGGGGATATAAAAAACAGTAGTTCTAATTAGCAATAATTAAAATTTAATTAAGAAGCTCTTTGCAATCCTCCTCTCCCCTCCCTCAACTGGTGCTTGCCAGCTCTTGGTTGTGGAGCTGTTTTTATCCCTGTGGTGCTGAATCACGACTTAATCACAAAGCTTAGATCACAGCTTACCCAGCCCTGAGAACTCATCACCACTGCCTTCCAAGAGTGACAAGTACATTTCTAGATTTTAATAACATGAGCAATTACTTTCCCCAATTTTATAATTCTAAATTATGACTCTTCTTTCCTCTTTATCAACAAATTATAGATACCATTCCCCTTTTTCCCCCTTATCTTTATATTTGTTCCCCAAGTTTTACCCTTTGTTAAGACAAGAGGACAATAGGAGACCTCCAAGAACATTAAATATTTGAACCCAAATTTTAACTTCTGTGCTTTAAAGCAGAAAATTGGCTTATAAACAAAAGACACATTGGTAAGCCACATGTTTTAAAAATGAAAGTATTTGACTATTAAAAAATAAGACAGCACACTGCAGATAAGGATTGAGGAAAGCAAATGCAGTAGCTGATGTCACAAGTCTTATAGAGTCATCTAAGTATTGGTTTGAATTTAGAATATTTCAAATTACCAAGAGGAACTTCTCTAAATTGTATGCTTGAATATGACTACAATGAATTTTATGTTATGTGAGTTTTTCCTCAATAGAAAAAAGAACTCAAACTCTGACTTTGTCCTAGTTTTGGGAATGAGTATTAACCACATAGCTTACAGAGAGGGGAAAAAACCCCCCGAAGATTTGATAGATCATTATGAGCAAAAGAAAAAGGAAATAATCAAGAACAGAGGGAAATTAGTTTTTTAAAAGCCACCGGACTAAGAAATATAACCCCAGTTCTTTAATTATTAAGGGAAGGGCTCTGAATCCACGCCATTATCTTAATTATGTTTCTGGAGCAAACATTATTTCAATGTGATAAAAGATGACATGACACTAAAGGTAAAGCCAGAGCAGATGTTACATGAGTAACAAGCCAATAGGCCCACATTCTGGTAATTTCTTCCCCACTAGACATGTTCTCATTAATCTGTGATTAATAGGATTTGAGTATAGTAAATGATGATGATCTATTGTCTGTCTTTGTCGAGCACCATGGAGAGAGTAATTTGTCAGCTCAGCTTTTGTGTGACTATTTAATAGCAAAGAGGGAGAGAGAAAAGACACTAATCTTCTAATTGGCATCTATAGAGAAGGTCTAGGAGAATACTGCCTGTATGGAAAGAGCCCAGAATAATTCCTATGCCTGAGGAAAGCAAATGTAGACTCTATCTATCTTTTATGTAATTGTGCCTTCTATAGAAAGAAAGGCAGGGGTGGGGATAAAGAAAAAAACAGTAATGAAATAATCTTAAGAGATTATAAACTAACATTTACTAACCTACTCTTGAGCCTTTGTCAACTGTAGTGACTTGCTAAAAAGTGAGCAAAAATTTTTAAAAAATCACTTTTGGTTAAAAAATAGTTGCTCAGAGAGACCAAAAAAACAATATATAAAATAAAATGTCACCATCGTCCTTACTGCCATCAGCAGCACCACCACCAAATACGTTGAAGTTATGATTGTAAAAATATTAATAAATCAATTAATCTGATATTTTGAACTAAAATGGTTTGATGATTAGTCTTATCAAATCTGTCATGGAACCTTCTTCAAATGCCTACCTTAGCCAGAACAAGGTATGAAATTGATCTTTTTCTCCTTTTCTCATCTTCCTCTTTGTCTTTAAAAACTTTGTACATTTTTCTATATTTTAGGTATTTCCAGATATTCTGGTTGCTGGAAATGAATAAGACTAGGTAGGAGAAGATACTTACAATGCATGACAGCAACAAATGATATATGCAGACCATATAAAGAACTACTGATCAACTTTTGACAGAAATTAGCCAAGAAGAAATCCAGTATGGGCAATGAACATATGAGTAGGTGCTCAATATAAATAGTAATCAAGGAAATTTAACTCTGAACGATAAGATCCCATCCTAATCCATCAGATTGGCCAAAGTTAAAATGCATGAGTAAACCAAATGGGCACTTGAACTGTGGTGGGAGTAAAAATCAGGCAACCATTTTAGAAAGCAAGTTGTCAATATTTAGTAATTCAATTACAATTTGTCAATATTTATAGCAATTCTCCTCTAGATCTTTATCCCAAAGAGACACTTGCACATGTGCACAAAGAGACATGTAGAAGAATATTCATTGCAGCGTTGTTAGAATAGTGAACACAGTAGGAGTAGTGTAGTAGTTTTGGCGTGTGTGTGTGTGTGTGCGTGTGTGTCAAAACTACAAAGACTAGATTTCAGCTTTTAAGAACGGTACTAAAAACATTAGACAGGCTTCTTGTCTCTAACCTTATTGTTTTCATAGACTTGAGAAATTAATTTATTTGTGCCTCAGTTTCTTTATCTGTAAAAAAAAAAGGGTAATCTTTTAAGGTCCCTTTCAGTTCTAAAGTTTAAAGATTCTATTTTTATGGGTGCCTGACTGGCTCACTCAATGGAGCATGCAAATCTTGATCTTGGGATTATGAGTTCGAGCTCCACATTGGGTGTAGAGATTGCTTAAAAATAAAATTTTTAGAAAATAAGACATACTCTATTTTACTCTGAAACACTAATCCTGATTTATATGAAACCAAAGCAGATGAGCAAGATTTTCCAAGATTTTCCCCCAAGTTAGTAATAAAAGTGCATTTGTTCATGAAATATTATGGCTGTTATCAAAAGACAAAGGAAAGTTTTCTATCATGAAATTAGAAGCAAACCATTCTTGAGGGGAACAATATATACATGTATGTGTTTTATGTATATATATAAATATTTACATATATATTATATATAAATACATTGTTCAAGAAGTGCTCAGAAAAGAGTGGGAGAGAGATGAGTCAGGTTTTAGACAGTAAGGTCTTCAGATACCAGTTTTTGCAATAGGGACTTTTGAGAGGAGTAGAAACATTTTATCTTATAAATTAAATTTCTAAACCTAATAGGATTCTGCATCAAGTGTGATTATTTTCAGATCAGGCAATGAGTTGAACTTCTTTGGTCCCACATGCTGAGCTGCAAATACACTAGTGACTTCCTATCACATAAATTATTCTGCAAAGTACTCTCCTGATTTCCTATAATTCTAACCCTGGGTATACCATGAAGGGACCAGAGAGCAAAAATGTAGCTGTTTGTTATATTAATTATAAGGCTCTGCTCTGTGATAATAATCCATTCGGTAGTAAGTCCTCGATATTCTCCAATTCTGGCTTTGCAAGGTGTTCATTCCTGGTTGAAAAATGAATTCTCCTGGGGGAACAATGAGTTAGAAAAAGGGAAACTTCCATTTATATTCCTCTTTCAATCAGTTTCAACAAATCAGACATTAAGGCATAGCATCTCTCAAATCTCTTCAAACTGTATTTGCTTTTGTTTGTTGCAGCCTAGAGAAATCTTCCCTTTCTCCTTTATTCCAAAAGTTTTTTCCATTTTGATTGGCGTAGATTACAATGTTAAGAAACATTGTGGAGTATAACATTAAGGAACAGACTGTGGATTATTTGGGTTTAGTTGGAAGAAGATACTGTTCACTACCTATTTCCTTCCTTTTTTCCCTCCTTATTGAGGTATCATTGAAATACCATATTAGTTTCAGTGTACAGCATAATGCTTTGGTATTTGTAATATATTACAAAATGATCACCATAATAAGTCTAGTTAACATCTGGTACCATATATAGTTATAAAATTTTTTCCTTGTGATGAGAACATTTAAGAAGTATTCTCAGCAACTTTCAAATATGCAATATAGTATTAACTATCGTCACCAGGCTGTACATTAACCCCCCCCCCCATGACTTGCTTATTTTACAGCTGGAAATTTGTACCTCTTGACCCTCTTCACCCATTGTATCACCCCCCACTTCCCACCTCCAATAGCTGCTAGTCTATTCTCTGTGTCTCATGAGCTTGGCATTTGTGTTGTTTTGTTTTTTAAGATTCTGCATATAAGTGTTTTTTTTGTTTTTCTCAGTCTGACTTATTTCTCTTAGCACGATACCCCTATGGTCCAACCATGTTGTCATAAATGACTAGTTTTCACTCTCTTTTATGATTTAACAATATTCCATTGTGTATGTATAGCATTTCCTTCTATCATCTCTTATTTTTTTGTCTTTTGTCTTCACCACGCTACAGAAAATCTAAAATTAACTGCTTCTGGATTGCAAACCATACATTCTATAAAGGGTTAATACCCAAAATATACAAGGCGCTCACAAACTTAATACCCAAAAAACCAATAACCCAATTTTGAAATGGACAAAAGACCCAATCAGACATTTTTCTTAGGTGGGTGTGGGGATAGGGTACCTGGGTGATGGGCACACATGATGTGATGAGCATTGGTGTTATAGGAAACTAATGAATCATTGAATACTACATCAAAAAGTAACAAGGTACTATGTGTTGGCTAATTGAATTTAAATTAAAAAAAGGGTACACAAATGGTAAAGAGGTGCATGAAAAGGGGAAATGCAAATCAGAACCACAGTGAGATACCGCCTCCCACATGTTAGAATGACTATGATCAAAAAGACAAAAGGTAACCAAAGCGAACAAAAGGTAACCAAGGGGAACAAAAGGTAACCAAAGTGAACCCCTGTGCACTGTCGGTGAGAATGTAAATTGGTGTAGCCACTATGGAAAACAGTATGGAGGTTCCTCAAGAAATTAAAAATAGAACTATCCTATGAACCAGCAATCCCAGTTCTGGGTAAATATCCAAAGGAAATGAAATCACTATCCCAAAGAGCTATCTGTACTTCCACATTCACACATTGTTCACAATAGCCAAGGTATGGAAACAACCTAAATGCCCACCAACAGATTAATTAATTAGGGTGATGTGGTACGTATACACAACAGAATATTATTCCACCTAAAAAAAGAAGGAAACTGTCATTTGTAACAACATGGATGAAACCGGAGGGCATTTTGCCAAGTGAAATAAGTCAGAGGATGACAAATATCACAGAATATCTATTATATGTGGAATCTTTAAAAAGAAGTTGAACTCAAAGAAACAGAGCAGAGAAGTGGTTGCCGGGGATTGAGGATTGGGGGAAGTAGAGAGAGGGTTGGTAAAAGGGTAAAAACGTACAGTTATAAGATACATAGGGTCTCAGGATCTAATGTATAACATGGTGACCATAGTTGATAACACTGTATTAATTGAAATTTGCTTAGAGAGTAAAACTGAAATGTTCTCACCAGGGGGAAAAAAAAAGATAACTATGTGAGGTGAAGGATGTGTTAATTAACTTGATGGTGGGAATCCTTTCACAGTATATGTATATCAAATTGTCATGTTGTCTACTTCAAATATCTTAGAATTTAATTTAATTATACCTCAGTAAAGCCAGAAATAAATTAGCTGCTCTTGGCTAAACCTAACATTCTTGTGTCCCTTGGTACAGCCTTTATCCTCCACTTTATTTCAAAATAATTATAGATTCATGGGACTAGCAGCAAAAACTGGTAGAGATCCTGTGTGCCTTTCACCCAGTTTTCCTTCAATAGTAGCATCTTATATAATGAAATGTTATATCCTCTTGTATAGCAAAATTGAGGTTTCCCTAGTTTTATATGCAGTGACTTGTGTATGTGTGTATATGTATGTGTAGGTATATGCAATTTTATCATGTATGTAGGTTTATCACGTATATGACCACAATCAAGATACAGAACTAATCCATCATCACAAAGATCCTTTATGTTATCTGTTTATTGTTATTTCTACTTCCTTTCCTTTCCAAAGCTCCTCATAACCACTAATATGTTCTTCATCTCCATAAGTTTATCAGTTTGAGAACATAATATAAATGGAATAATAGAAATATGTGATTTTTTGAGATTGGCTCTAGTCACCGAGGTTAATTCTCAGAGGCTTTTTTTTTTTTTTTTTTTGGTGCTGTATGAGTTCTATATCTGTGGACAACTATCTGTATTGTATCTCTATTTGTGTATGATACTAGCACCAAAATGTTTGTTGGTCCCAAACTGAATATTTTTTCTGTTGTTTACATCCTGAGAGCCTTCTTAGTCTCACCATTCTTCTGGCTGCCTAGTATTAGAGTCCTGAAATTGTTTTTAAGCTCAGTCTCCAACATTCAGTTATGTATCAAATTCTGATTATTCTTTCTCTATGTCTCCTATTTTATTCTCTTTTTCCTTGTTCTTTTTCAATTCTCAAGCTATTGCTGTCATCCTTGGTCTCTTATTTCTGTGCTATTACGGTAGACTGGGTGGCTAGTCCTTTTGCTTTTTATTTCTCTCTACTCAAACTTCATAGACAATCATGATCCAGAAGGGTCTATCTTTCCTGGAGTGTCAGTATGATATTCCCCATTAAAGAACTTATATTAGCGATGCCCGGGTGGCTCAGTCGGTTAAGTGTCTGCCTTCAGCTCAGATCATGATTCCAGGTCCTGTGATCAAGTCCTGCTTCTGACTCCCCACTCAGTGGGGAGTCTGCTTCCCCCTCTACCTCCCCTGCTTGTGCATGCTCTCTCTCTCTCTCTCTCTGACAAATAAAATCTTAAAAAAAGAAGAACCTATGTTAGTTCACTAGGTTCCATTACAGATACTTTGCAGTTATGTTGTCCTTCTAGTTCAGTCATGCTGGTCTTCATAGGTCATTTTCTTTATTGCCTCTATACTCACACCATATTTCCAGTGGGATTTGTGTGTGGGCATGTATGTGTATGTGTTTAGTATGCAATTTTTTTGTGTGAAGTTTTGCCCCCTAGAGATCATAAGAGGCTTAGTAACACTGAGAAGAATCATGGGGCATCTTGGCAGTCAGATGGTAGGAGCCACTTCTTGAGTCCTTGGTCAACTGTGTGTTTAGCTCTCTTCTCTTACACAGTCCTTTGACGTGGTCTGGTTTCTAAATTTCGTCACATACAATTCCAGAAGGATTCCTCTATCCTATCAGGAAGGCTATGAAACAGGATAAAGATTCCTAAATATTCCTCCACTGGATTGTTCTAGAAGTAAACATACAGATTCCTTTTTACTTTTAAGTTTTAAAAATTCCTTTCCTTCCCTTCCCACCCTCCTCCCCTCTCCTCTCCTTGTTTTTGGGTTTCATTTTAAACTGCTAATGACTTTACAGAACTGAACTGGAAGCAGTAAGAATGCTAAAAAACTACATTCCTTTCTCTTAGTCATTTTAGGGTAAGTAGAGTCACAAAAAACTATCTTAAAATTTTGTTGTTAAAATTTTATTTATTTATTTTTAAAGATTTTTATTTGACAGAGAGACACAGCGAGAGAGGGAACAGAAGCAGGGAGAGTGGGAGAGGGAGAAGCAGGCTTCCCACCAAGCAGAGAGCCCAATGCAGGGCTCGATCCCTGGACCCTGGGATCATGACCTGAGCTGAAGGCAGACGCTTAACGACGGAACCATCCAGGCACCCCCCCCAAAGTTTTTTTAAAACTTTGGTAGTAATAGCTGTACTTCATTTTCACTAAGATACAGTTGGATATTACCTCTTTTCTCAGAGTCAAGCAAGACTTGTTTGAATCTCAGAGAAAGCCCCACACTCCTCACACTGTTGTTTCTAATTTCAATGTTCTTTCTACCTAACATATAGAAAAAAAAATCCAGCATATCCCTTGAGAATCAGTGTGGAACTCTGGAATCAGAATAGTTTTATTTTTATGTATGTATGTATATATTTACATTTTTCAAAGTAATCTCTATACCCAACGAGGGGCTCAAAATCCCAACCCCAAGATCAGGAGTTGCATGTCCCACCAACTGAGCCAGGTGGGTGCTGTGAGCTCTATTACTTATGAACTGCCTGTACTCGGGCAATGGACATGATTTCTATGAGCTTCGGCTTTTCCTCTGTAAAATGTAGATGGCAAAACTTAGCTCCTAGGATTTTTGAAATAATTAAAGGGGATATCACAGGTAAAGGACCTAGCCTAGAGCCCGGCACAGAGTAGCTCTCCACAAATATGACTTTATTCTTTCCCTCTCTTTCCTCTTAGAGTGACTCGAATGTTACTTCTGCACATATGGGGACACTTAACTGCTTACTAAATGAATGTATGAAGATTTTCTTTATTCTTGGATAGAAATTTCCTTTCCTTCCATTTCTTCTTTGTTGATTACTTGAGTGCAATATAATAAGCCTGATAACTTCCGTTAAGTCCTTATATTAAATAAACAGTAGTTTGCACATTATTTTATTCCCTTGGAAGATTGGGAAGCCATGTTATGCAAAATGATAGTTAAAAAATGATAAATCCTATGTTTAGTAGAATAAATCCAATGTTTATAGTTAAAGTGAATGAAGCAATGTAAGAGTACGAGATTGGAAAAACATCATTAAAGTATCCCAAACAAGGGCAGAAAAGTTTGGGCTGTTACAAAATTATTTTAAATTCAGACAGGCACAAAATCACACGAAGATGGACTTCTAGCTCTAGAGAAGTGAAGAGGTTGACAAATCAACTTTCCCCTCAAATCAACTATAAAACTGTACAGAACTTTCAAAATCAATCATTTTAGGGCTTGGGGAATCTATAGGGCTCAGGCAAACAAATTGAAAACTGTATGTTCATTAAAAACTGCTGAAGAATGGGAGGCTTCACTAAAGGAGTGAGTGTCCTTGTGAGGGGCCGTCTCCATCTGCTACCCTTGTCTGTGGGGGCTCCTGGCTTATTCGGACGGTACCGGCTCTGAAAACCCAGAGCTGGAGGAGGCTAACCTGATTTGGAGTAGAGGATAGAAAACCTACATTCAGCAAACAGGAAAAGCCTGCAGCTCTCTTAGCCTTAGGTCTCAGTTGAAGCAAAAGGCATAGGAAGACCATCCAGAAATTTAGCAGAGAGATCTCAGCAATAAGCTAACTCTTTTCAAATCCATTTTTACTGAGATGTAACTGACATACATCACTGTGTAAGTTTAAGGTATACAGCATTATGGTGCGACTTATATACATTGCGAAGTGATTACAGCACTAAGTTCAGTTAGCGTCCATCACTGATATAATAAAAAGAAAAAAACAACAAATTTTTTTTCTTTGTGATGAGGATTTTTAGGATTTACTCTTGGTAACTTTCCTATAGATCATAGAGCAGTGTTAACACAAGTCATGTTGTCCATTACATTGCTAGTATTTGTTTCTCTTATACTGGGAAGTCTGCACTTTTTGGCTTCTTTCCTCCAACTCCCCCTCCCCTGAACCTCTGCCTCTGGTAACTACAGGTCTGATCTCTTTTTCTATGAGTTTGGTTTGTTTTCTTTTTTAATATTCTCCATAAAGGTGAAATCATATCATACTTACTTTGCCTGGGTTATTTTACTTAGAATAATACTCTCATTGTCTGTCCATGTTGTTGTAAATGGCGGATTTCCTCATTTTTCATGACTGAATAATATCCCATTATATATAATATGATACAATACAGTACAATTTAATATAATATATAAATATACCACAACTTCTTTATCCATTCATCTATTAATGGGCACTTATGTTGTTTCCATGTCTTGGTTGTTGGACGTAATGGCAATAAGATAAATCTTGGTTGGAATGCCAAACTTCTCTGGTCATCTGGGAACCTGAAGGCGTGTGCTGTGAAGAACAAGAGGGCTCTCTAGTGGAAAGTGAAAGTGTGGGCCTACTTGAAAACTGCCCAAACTTGAAGTGCATCACTAAAGCAAGTGCAGAGATATCATCGAAGAATGGAAGTTTTTAGAGTTAGAGGTGTTTGAATATCTCTGACTGATCATTGCCTCACCACCAAGCTCTACAACCACAGGGATGATTGCTAGGAAGTCAGGCTAAAAGATAAAAGTGAGAATTAAAGATCTTTGAATAGTGACATCTGTGGTCACATACATTGGAGGTTGGAGGTAACAGATTCTTCAGTTTAACTCCAGGCAAGTTACTTAAAATAACAATACAAAGCCAGCAACAACAAAAGTCCTAAGAGGGGAAAAGAAAGAAAATCAGAATCCAGAACTGCACAATTTATTACCTAAAATGTTCAGATTTTCTAAAAAAAAAAATTACAAAGCATGCAAAAAAAAAAATACGAGAAAATATGATACATACTCGGGGGGCAAAACTGTCAATGGGAAACGCCTCCGAGTAGTCCTGGACGTTGGATTTAGTAGACAGAGTCTTCAAAGCAGTTACAAATATGTTAAAAGAATTATTACATATTATAAATTTGTTCAAAGAGGAAATCATATTTAACCAATTAAGGCCACAATAATATGACAGAAGTCAAATTTCTGTCTGACATGATAGAATTTTCTTCCGTATAGCCAAAAAACAGTAACGCTTCCCCTAGAAGTCCTTGAGTGATGTTTGCTTTTCTCTTTGATATACTATAACTTAAATACTATGATGTAAAGTTAATTATTATTAATACATCTTATGTGTTACATGATAAGGGGGGTAAGAGAAGGAAGAAAATGATGTTAACTCTGTACATATATAAATATACATATTCATTACAAAAGAAGGAAGAAATAGTCATGACAATTTGTCTTCTGCAACTAGTCATGTGGTCACAGCTAATATTTATGCTAGAAAGTAGGGAGGAGGGAGGGCTGCCTGGGTGGCTCTGTTGGTTAAGTGTCTGCCTTCAGCTCAAGTTATGATCCCATGGTCCTGGGATCGAGTCCTTCAATGGGCTCCCTGCTCTATGGGGAGCCTGCTTCTCCCTCTCACTCTGCTCCTCCACCTCTCCCCCTGACCCCGCTCCTGTTTTCTCTGTCAAATGAGTAAATAAATAAACAAGAAAAGTAGGGAGGGGAACTGTCCTCTCCACTGAGAAGGCGCTTTGAGGCTGAAAAATGAAGCCAGTAACTCCATACAGTTTACACAGCGTTTTATTCAGGGTAGCTTACTGACAGGGAGGTTCAGGTGGATGACATTTTGGAGCTGTGCAGGTCTTGTCTGCAAAGTCTGGACCTTGGTCTACAGATTTTATAGAGTGAGAGGATGGGCAAGACGGCATTATAGTGAGATCTGCAGGTTCACATGCACCTAATTGACAGCTGATATTTAACAGACCTCATGGAGCCAGCTGTGTGTCTGGAGAGGGAAAGACTGTTATCTCTAACAAATTCATGGGAGGCTGAAGCGAGTCCCTCCCCCACCCACTCTGGCCTTGGCGGGCATTTCTAAGGTATGTTTATTAAACTCCAAGGCTCAGTGCATATAGCCCCAAGAGAGATTATCTAGTGGAGATGAACAAGATAGAGGGCCAAAGATGGAGTCAGTATTGTCAGCACGCCTAAAATTTATAACCACCTTCCTCCACTACCCAGTCCATAATCCCATTGCCTTCAGCAAGCACATCAGGTAGTTGTGGTTCTTTGCCTGGTGGGGTACCTAAACCTTCATTCCCAAAGGGTTGGCCATTAGCAATCCTGCTTTAAGTGGTTATTATAGTTTTCCGTTGACTTTAATCAAAGGATATGAGCGTGCTAAGAGATGTTCTCAGGATCTCTCGCATTCCCTATCTCCATTGTGTAGTAGTAGCCCAATTTCCCCTCGTGAATCAGGATTTATCACTCAAAGCAGTACAGTAAGTCCCTATTTACTGTCCCCTGAAAACAGGACAAGTCCAGGGTGGTCAGGTGGCAGTCTTATCTTCCAGTTCAATGGAATCATTGTTGTATCTCCTGTGGAAGCATTCTTCCATTTGGAACAAAGATCTCCAGACCAGAAAATCATAAGGTCATGAGGATGGGAAACAAAGATTTTCCTTAGGTGGATAAGGAATATCCACCTAAGGGGGTAATATTGGATATACTTACTTAGAACATATACAGATCCCTGGAGGACATTGTTCCAGGCTTGCAAGGTGTGGCCACCTGGCCCTGTAACTGAGTTTTTAAAAGTGATTCCACTGTTCTGTCAAACCAGCTATTTCAGAATGATGAAGATGGTAGATCTAATGAATTCTGTGAGTGTGAGCCCATTGCTGCACTTCATTTTCTGTCAAGTGAGTTCTTGGATCAGAAGCAATCCTATGCAGAGTATTGCGATAGTAAAATAAGGCATCTTACAGACCATGGATGGCAGTTTGGGCAGAAGAAGTACATTACAGGAGTGGTAAATCCATATCAAGAGTGTCTATTCCATTAAGAATAAAGCACTGTTCCTTCCATGCTGGAAGCTTTCCAATGTAATCAGCCCATCACTAGGTAAATGGCTCATCACCCTAGGGAATGGTTCCATATTTGAGACTGAGCGTTAGTCTTTGTTCCGGGGAAGTTGGGCACTCAGCAGTGGCTAGAGCCATATTTGCTTCCACGAGTGGAAGTCCATGTTGCTCCATTCCTGCTATTATGGACACTTTGTTCATGAGCCCACGGAGTAATAACAAGAGGGGCTGGGGAAGGAGACTGACTGGAATATACAGAATGAGTCATCCTATCCACCTGATTAAGAAAATTCTCCTTAGCTGAGTCACTCTTGGGTGAGCGTTCACACAGAACACAAATATCTTCAAGTTTTTTGCCCACTTAAAAGTTCTACCCACACACCTCTTCTCCAAACCTCCTTGTCACCAATTTTTCCAGTCATGTTCTTTTCGAGTCCCTGACCATCCAGCCAAAACACTGGTGTCAGCCAATGAATCCATACAGACTCATACCTTTGGCCATTTCTCCTTCCAAGGAAAATGAACAACCAGATGCACCACAACATTTTTCCCTTCACTACTGCCCTTCAGGGATGTCCGAGAAAGGGGCAGTATCGTGCAGTTGTTTGCTTGTGGGTGGTGTCTGTGCATTCTACAGCACCATCTGTAAATCAGCTTCTGTTTTCTCTTCTTCTGTCACCTGATTGAAAGGAACTTTCTATGAGGCCCGATGTGCAGGCTTGGAGAGAGACGGTAATGTAGCCAGAATGGAGGTCGTGGGAATTTGGACCACTTCCTCATGTAACTTACCTTATGCGTTCAAGGCTTGCTTGAGCCTAATCTTGTATATGCCACTTCCAATTGATGATGGAGTGCTGCTGTGCACACCCAGCTTTATGGGTTGGTGGGTCAGATAACACCCAGTTAATGATGGGCAGTTCAGGTCACATGGTAACTTGATGCAGAGAACATATGGATCTCTGGGAATGACAGTGGTTTATCAAAACCTTAGCCAGGTGGTGACTACAATTGTAGCTGCTGTTTCAGGTGTGATTTCCTTGCTTGAACAAAGGAATATATCCCCTGGTACCTGATATATAGCTAGTGATCTGGTAAATGCTTTCTGCTGATACCTGATGGATTTCAATGATGTTTTGGGTCTCTTGGAATTAGTGTTTTTTCAGAGTTAGTGTCTAGTATTCCCTGAAAAATCTAATTATTTCCTTTTGGGAACAGCTGGGGGAAAGATTGAGAATATAAATTTTTGGAGAGTAACAGTGTCTTTCCTCAAGGAACCCATCTTCCCCTTAATTCAAGAGGTTCTGAGTCTATAAACTGGCTCCTCAAGAATGGGAATTGATTGAGGAATGATGACTCTGTTTTAATTACAATTTACAAATTTGTTTCTTACAAATTTGTTTCTCATGTACAAATGCACAAATTTGTCTCTCACTTGGTGAGAGGTGTGTCCTGTAAAGCCTCCTGGGTTAGTGACCAGGTCTTACACAATAACTCCACTCTAACATTTTAATCTCCCTAAGCCTTTGGGTATTTTTCTCTACAATATACCAATGCAGTTCTGGAATTTCTACTTCATTTATTGTAGGCAACTTATTGGTCTATGTTTTAGCCCATAAACTATTATAGCTCTTTCTAACCCTTTGAGTTAAAACACTGAATCTAGAATCTCTATTTAGTGGACCCATATCAATACATTTGACGTGTTCAAATTTCATATTCCTTCTACCATTTTCAACCCTCTTGATGTCCATGCCCACACATATTTTCCAAATTTCTGCCTGCATAAATCAGAAAAATTATGCAGTTCTTTTGTATAGTATACCTGATCATGGGTCATGGTTTGTATCTCACTCTTTGGAGCCCGCTGGCACTTGAATCTAGAACTAGAAACAAAGAGAGGTGGCAGAAGTAGGTCCTGAGGAGACTCAGAGGTGTCTTTTAAGGAAACTACTTCAGGGAAGGCCATTTTAGATTCTTCAGGCAAAGCAGGGTTAGCCTCCTCAGACTGGAATGGAAGGCCTGTTTATACTGGGAAAGAAACTAAGCAGATTTAGAGGTTCAATGTTCCCAGCTTCATCAGCATCTTCTCATATGTCCCCATTCTAGTATTCAGAAGTTACTCTTCACCTACCTAAACATTCTTTAAATTTTACTTTAGAATTTTTATACTTATTAATTGCATTTTAGTTAGACAATGTTGCGGTAATTTGAAACTAGATTAGAATTTGCTATGTAAATAACCAAATGTAAAAACATTCCTAATCCTACAAACTTGATAAAAAATCTGACTTAGTATAGAGGCGCCTAGTGGCTCAGTGGGTTAAAGTCTCTGCCTTCAGCTCAGGTCATGATCTCAGGGTCCTGGGATTGAGCCCCGCATTGGGTTCTCTGCTCAGTGGGGAGTCTGCTTCCCCCCCTCTCTCTGCCTGCCTTTCTGCCTACTTGTGATCTCTCTCTCTCTCTCTCTCTGTCAAATAAATAAATAAATAAATAAATAAATAAATAAATAAATAAATAAATAAAATCTTTTAAACAAATCTGACTTAGTATATTAATTTAGACAAAATGGGAATGTGAAGGCTCTTGAGGCTCTTAGTCCATGTAGGCATAGCAATCCATGATTAAGCCATTCATTCAACATTCAATGAACTTTTTTAAAAAAAGATTTTATTTATTTATTTGACAGAGAGAGCACAAGCAGAGGGGAGCAGGGGAAGGAGAAACAAGCTCCCCGCTGAGCAGGAAGCCTGAAGTGGGGCTTGACCCCAGGACCCTGAGATCATGACCTGAGCTGAAGGCAGACACTTAACTGACTGAGCCACCTAGGCACCCTTCAGTGAACATTTTATTTATTTATTTTAAACTCTATTTATTTATTTGAAGATTTTATTTATTTATTTGACAGAGAGAGAGATGGAGAGAGAGAGAGAACACAAGCAGGGGGAATGCGAGAGGGAGAAGCAGGCTTCCCGCCAAGCAGGGAGCCCAATGCAGGGCTTGATCTGAAGACCCTGGGATTATGACCTAAGCCGAAGGCAGATGCTTAATGGCTGAGCCACCCAGGTGCCCCTCAGTGAACTTTTAATGAACACTTCCTAAATGCCTGGCCCTGTGTTTGATACTGGGGATATAAATATGGCTAAAGCATAATTTCTACACTCAAGAAGTATACAGTCTAATGATATAAAAAGTCTAAGTCAATGCATAGTCTTACCAGACTCCCTGTTGTATGGTAAGAGTCATCAATCAGTAGCAATAAGGACATCACCTGATAATCATCTATGCCCTGAAACATGCCCAGTTTGCCCACTTGAACTCGCTTGAGTGTAAAATAGGGACAGTAATACCTGTATGAAATGGTGGTTAGGAGGCTTGATAAGGTGGAAAGTGCCACAGAGTTAGACACTCTACAAATAATAGCTCTTATGAGTTCATATGAAATACATCCTGACTCAAAATCAAAGAGCAAATGGTATTTGTACCACCGAACAGTCATAAGGATTTGGGTATCTGAGACTCAGTTCCTCTATATTCTCTTAGGAGAAAAGTTTGTAGACTTAAAATGGGCTTAATGGAATTCTTCAGTTATAGCATAAAGGAGTGCCTCTTCTTCCTTTATATTCTTGTGTTCTCATAGAACACATCTTGTTGCTTTTCTTCCTAGCAGTTATCTCAATTTGTAATTAGATATGGATGAGTACAATGACCTGATAATGTCTGTCTTTCCCACTGGACTAAGGGCTTTGTGACTATAGGGACATGTCTGGCTTTGCTTATCAGATCTTTAGAGTTTAGCACAATGCCTTGCACATGGTAGACAGCTAATAAGCAGAATAAATGGATCAATCAAGGGTCACTTACGGGTGAAACACTGAAAAGATTTCTATTAATGTTATAAATAAGTATTTACTGTTGGTTAATACTATTCTATGAGCCGGAGGTGATGCAGTGAAACAAGAGAACAAAATAGGAAAAATATGGAAAAGGAGAAGATGTAATTATTTACAGGTGATGGTTCTGTATATAATTGTAGCAGGGCACCTGGCTGGCTCAGTGGGTAGAGCACTTGACTCTTGGTCTTAGGGTTTGTGAGTTCAAGCCCCACGCTGGATGTGGAAACTACTTAAAAAAAAAAAAAAGAAAAGAAACAAAACAGATTCTCTCTATATATAACTGTGTCAAGTACATCATCTAAAAATCTGTATATGATGTTTTAGAAATCAGAGTAGATTGAAAATAAATTTATTAGAATCTCGTATACTAAGAAAAATCAGAAAATATAATGGGAAAAATGTCATTCATAAGAGCAACAGAAGAATGTCAGGTACTCAAGGAAAGTCTAACAAACTCTACTGTGATACATAAAAGAAAACTTGGAGTAAACAATAAGGCTATCTTTCTTTAATATAGGAATATTTTATATTATGCAAGTAACATGAACGTCCTGGTGCAACAGATTCAAATAATACAGAAGAACACAGCAAAAGATAAAAGTCTCCCCCTTATCAACCTTCAACTCAATTCTCTCCCTAGTTGTAATATGTATAACGTATAACCTCTAGGCCCCTTTCTATGAGTTTACTTACAAGTAACTTGTGTATGTGTGTGTGCGTGCATGTGTGCACGTGTGTGTGTGTGTTTTGTTTTTCACAAATAGGCCAGTACCATATGTTTTATTTTGTAACTTTTTTTCCCAGTGTATTTTCTCTCTCTTCTTCACATTACTTTGTGTTGTTCTATCTTCCAGTTTACTGATTCTTTCCTCCGTCTCTTCTGTTTTGTTGTTGAGCTCACCCACTGAGCTTTTTATTTCAGTCATTGCATTTTCAGTTCTAAAATTTCCATTTGGCTCTTATATTTTCTATTTCTTTGCTGAGACTTTTTGTTTTTTCATTTGTTTCAAATGAGTTCATAATTGCTCACTGAAGCATTTTTATCATGGTTACTTTAAAATCCTTGTGACTAATTCTAATATCTCATCATATCGGTATTGGCCTCTGTTGATTGTCTTTTTTATCCCCCCCACCCATTTTGAGATCTGGTTCTTGATATGATGAATTATTTTTTTAATTGAAACCTGGACATTTTTATCCTATAAGACTCTAGATCTTATTTAAAACTATGTTTAAGCTGGCTTTCGCTGGTACTACTTTAGCAATGGAAGGTGGAGTGAGGGCACTGCCTCATTACTGCCGGGTGAGTGTACAAGTCCAAGTTCCCCAATTGGTTTCCACTGACACCTGAAGGGTTGCTCCTTGTACTGCTATGTAGGAGTGGGACTCCTGGTTCCTTTCAGTCTCCACTGAGACTGTGGTAGAGGTGGCCCCTTAACTGCTGGGCAATGGTGAAAATCCTGACACTCTACTAGACCTCCTCTGATACCACCCTGGAGAGGATATTGGACCACCTTGTTGGAGTTTACTGAGAGCGGAAGTCCAGTTTTCCTTCTAGGACTTTTTTTTTTTTTTTCCCCATCAGTGGATGTGGGGAATCACTGATTTTATTGCGGTGTCTGGCTGGAGTACAGCATTATTGTCTAAAAGTTTTTTATCTTACTAAGCTGCTGTCTTTCTGGTACCCCAGCTAGAGGAAGATTTTGTTGGGGCTTTTTTTATTTGTACCTGTTGGAATTTCCAGGCTGCCAGCTCTCACCAGTTAAAATAGTTAAGGAATTCATGTACTGACATGAACCAATATTTAAGATCTTGTTGAATAAAAAATGCCAGGTAGCTTTTTTAATGATGCTGTTTATATAAAGCTCTGTGTGTGTGTGTGTGCCCACGTGTGCTTTGAGAGATTCTAAAAGGAGCAAAGGTTTACTCTAGGGGCTGGAATGACAGGTATATACATTGTTCTTTATTGTTTCCTATACTATTGGAATGGGAAAATGTATCATTTTGAGAATCAGAAAAAAAGCTACTTTCATTAAATCTTAATTGCAGCCATCACTAAAGAACGTCTCAAAATTGTTCACGGCATATACTACTCGGTATCCAAATTTTGTAAATGCATATGCAAAACCATGACTGATGCCATCCTTTGGTCATCTGAATAATGCACGAGAATTTTGGTGCATGCTTGGGCACTGTTTTGCATGGTACTATAATTTCACGATCAGATAGCCCAGGAGTGTTGGCCCACAGGACTCTGTTGGAGTTTTATTACCATGAAATGATGTGATACAGGAGGGTCCATTCTAGGCATCTCTGGCTGGGGAATCGTAGGCAGTGAGTTAGCCTCTCTGAATCTCAGCTTCCTCTGTAAAAATATTATCTGCACTTTCTACTTCACAGAATTGTAAGGATCAAGAGATGATGTGTCTGAAACATTTTCTAAACACTACTGTGCTGGGATAGTTACTATAGTTACTATTCTTACCAGCATGTTTATTAAAATAAGGAAAACTGCCCTTTTAACAATGGGGATAGTAGAGATTATCAAAATTAAAATGATGGATGATGTCAAGTAGTGAGCTTTGGGGAGAATAAGCCTTCTGTCTAGAATTAGAATCAAACTTTAACTCTGGCATCCTTCTGCTGAAATTATAGGATAACATTTTGATACTTTGAGCCACATAAAACCTGGAAGGCATTGCTCCATGGTGATAGGTAAAAGAAAGGACATGTAATTCAATCCACCAGGAAGATTTTTATCCAAAGTGAAACTGTTTCCTCTCCCTGCCAGTCAGGCAGAAATCTAATTACTCATGTTTCATCTACTAGGGAGAGGCAAACCTGAGAAAAGGATAGATTATAGACAATTTTATCGAATGTAATCTTTGAAATCAACAAATGAAGGTTTTGCATTTTGCACATTGTTACTTAGCTGATGTTAAGAATAAAATCCAGTCAATAATAGTAATTTTTGTTTTACTGCCATCTGTTCTAGTTTCAATTATGCACTTGGCTATTTTGCTGTCCCTTTCTTAGAGTGAACGCTTTAAAGGTAATCTCTCTCTGGTTGTGGGTTTAGTGCAGAACTGTTTTTCATATCACCTAATGTTTCAGACACAGAACCAGAATAAAGTTAAAGACAGGCCGTGGGAAGGCTGGACGCATGAAGGAAGATGAGCTGACGTGAACCCTTTGCCTTTCAGTTGTGTCCATCCTCCCGGCCATTTGGCTAGTTGGATCCAATGAGGCAGGGGAGCGGGAGAGAGTAGAAATACACAACAGGTGTAAAGCCAAGTACTCTCGCTTCCTCTCCTCTTTGCTTTGCACAGTTCGGGGTGAGGGAGGTTAGGAGACCTGGGTTCTGGCCACAAGTCTGCGCTGTCTGGGCTGAGTGACCGACTGTTGAAGGCTGGCACAGCCAAGAGCTGGGAACCAGCATCGGTGATCCCTCGCTCCGCGCCTGGTACTGACCACCTGACACCTACTTTGTGTTTATCTTCACAACAGTCCTCTAAAGTGGTCCGATCCCTGTTGGACAGTTAAGGGAACTAAGCTTTTGAGAGTTAAGTAACTTGGCCCAGGTTACACAGGAGGGAAGTATTTCGACCATCAGATGAAATGATATTTAAGAAAATGCTTTGAGAATTGTAAAATGTGGGCACCTGGGTGGCTCAGTCAGTTAAGGGTCTGCCTTCGGCTCAGGTCATGGTCCCGGTGTCCTGGAATCGAGCCCTGCATAGGGCTCCCTGCTCAGGGGGAAGCCTGCTTCTCCTTCGGCCTGCTGCTCCCCCTGCTTGTGCACTCTCTTCTCTCTCTCTCTCTCTCTCTTTCTCTCTCCTCCCTCTCTCCTTCTCCCTGTCAAATAAATAAAATGTTTTTTAGGAAAAGAAATTGTAAATGCTATACAAATTTTAGTTGTTGAAATTATTGTTATACTAGTCCTCAGCAAGGAAGTAAAAATCTGTTCTTTCCTAGCGGGGTTTCCAGACAGGCTTCCAGCCGTTCTGCATTACTACTGCAACTGCTTGCGGTTCCAGAAAGGGCAGGCTTAATATTCCAGCGGCCCTGTGTGTTCCGGTGGCCCTGCCGGTCACCCTGGCAGGGACGATTATTTTGCAAAGATGATGCCAGGTCCCGGGGTGGGGGTGGGGGGACAAGCAAAGAGAAATCTACTTTCCTCACTACTCTGTAGGATTGAATAGAATCCCACCATGAGAGTACAAAAGCGAATTTTATGGTATGTGTGGGAATGATTGGGCCGATAATGGCCTCACATCCTAATTGGTCCCTTAGGATGGGTCACTCTTTGCTCCTAGGACTTCACCATCTTGTCTCCTTTTGTTCGCCGGAGCAGCGCACACGCAAGCGTGTTTGTCAGCCCCGCAAGCACTCAGCTGTAGACAGCGGTCACCCTCAGATTACCGCGTAGCTGGTGTGTCCCGAGAGATAGGGCTGGGACGCCCCAGCTGCCTCACTCCCCGATGACTGGCAGCTCCTTTCCAAGAGGCTGCCGCCCTTTCCCCGGTGCGCTCAGGTTATCTAAGCGCCCGCCATTCAACTCTGTTGTCCCGCGTGGTTGTAACTGCTCTGGCAACAATTCTCCTTCTTATGGGAATATCCCACCACACTGGGGGAAAGAGAGGCAAAACTTTATTCCCACGTTTTGACTAGGACTCTGGGGTCCGTTACATCTTTTCTCAGCCCAGCGTCAACTCGTATTTCTAGCCCGTTTGGCTTCTCAGGAGTCAGATCATCAAATACTGCATCTTGTTTGTTCTAAGGATCCTGGTGCCTTGGGATCCGCATTTAGTTAGTTGGGAAGACTGAGGGGATTCTCAGGAGGCCGGTGGAGGAAGCACCAGGGACAGTCCTGGACTGAGAAACCCGATTACACGACACTCTCCCTTACTTTGGCATGTCCCACTGACAGACCTCGCTTAGTGCCACAGGTTTCTTTCTCCATGAAAGAAGAGTTTACCTTATAGGGATTTAAAGAAGATGAATGAAATGCATGTAAGATTTTATCTGTGATCCATACTGACTCAAAGGTGTCCTGCTACACAGGCATACCAACAGATTTTCTCCTCTGAAAGCCCTCTTTTTAAACTCTGGGTGTTTGGAAGTAGGGTGGACATTGACAACTACTTTTGGGGCTGGCTGGTCCCTTTTCTGGGCCCTGGATCTTACTTTTAACTTAGAAAAACTTGAGAGCAGGACCTGATGGATTCTCCAAGTCATAGAGCAGTCTTGTTCACTCAAGTCCGAACAGAAAGCCGATTCCAAATTTGGAGGAAGCAAGCCCAGATGGGTTTTCAGGGCAGGCTTTGCAGATGTGGTTAGTTAACTTTGTCCTGTCTATGATAGATTGCAGAGTTAATCCTAGCCAGCCGTTTCTTAAATGTGCAGTTGGTCACATGATGTGTCCTATACAGAGTGAACGAGTTGAGAAGTGATTGGTAAGACATTACTCCTTTGGTCCTATTTATATTTTTACCTTTTTAGAGAAATCACTTACTGAGTACAAGAATGGTGGCTTTACCTATTTAATCCTCATGACAACTCAGTGATATATGTGCTATTATCCCTATTTTACATATAAGCAAACCAAGAGAGGTCAAGGATCTGTAAAGGTCAAATAACTTCTGAGTAGCAGGACTGGAAATCAGTGGTAGGGTTGTGAGACTCAAAGGGCGGGACTTTAACTGTTATCCTATATTTTGTTCTATGATATAGGCTTATTTTTCAAAGTTGTAAGGAAATAATATTTTTATATACCATGTAATAACTTAGATTCACCAAAAGAGCTTGTATACAAGAATTCTGTCGTAAAATCTGTTATAAAGTAGGGGTTCCTAGGTGGCTCAGTTGTTAAGCATTTGCCTTGGGCTCAGGTCATGATCCCAGGGTCCTGGGATAGAGCCCCGAATTGAGCTCCCTGCTCAGCAAGAAGCCTGCTTCTCCCTCACCCTCTTCCCCTGTTTGTGTTCTCTCTCTTCCCTCTTTCTCTCTGTCAAATAAATAAATAAATACATAGATAGATAAATCTTTAAAAAAAATAAAGTTATAAAGTTAATATCTCCTCCCAGATTTATCTGAATCCAGATTTTCTTTTTTTTTCTTAAAGATTTTATTTATTTATTTATTTATTTTTTTATTAGGAAAGAGAGAGAGTGAGAGAGAGCATGAGAAGGGAGAAGGTCAGAGTGAGAAGTGGACTCCCCATGGAGCTGGGAACCCGATGTGGGGACTCGATCTTGGGACTCTGGGATCATGATCTGAGCTGAAGGCAGTTGCTCAACCAACTGCGCCACCCAGGCGTCCCTGAATCCAGATTTTCTTAAACATTAAATTTTCTCATGGTGATAGCCATGAGTTTTTTTTTAAACTTCAGAATTTGTAATTTTATTTATTTATTTATTTATTAACATGTAATGTATTATTTGCCCCAGGGGTACAGGTCTGTGAATCATCAGTCTTACACAATTCATAGCACTCACCATAGCACGTACCCTTCCCAATGTCCATCCCCCAGCCACCCTATTCCTACCCCCCTACCCCCCAGCCATCCTCAGTTTGTTTTGTGAGATTGAGAGTCTCTTATGGTTTGTCTCCCTCCTGATCCCATCTTGTTTCATTCCCCCCATCCCCCACAACCCCCCATCCTGCCTCTCAAATTCTTCATATCAGAGAGATCATATGATAATTGTCTTTCTCTGACTTATTTCGCTTAGCTTAATATCCTCTAGTTCCATCCATGTTGCTGCAAATTGCAAGATTTCATTTTTTGATGGCTGCATAGTATTCCATTATATATATATATATATATATATATATATATATATATATCTTCTTTATCCATTTATCTATTGATGGACATCTAGGTTCTTCCCTTATTTTGGCTATTGTGGACATTGCTGCTATAAACATTCAGGTGCACATGCCCCTTTGGATCA
>CM052797.1:72141994-72455866 GCA_028533885.1 Nasua narica
ATACCCACTAGTGCAATTGCTGGGTCATAGGGTAGCTCTATTTTCAACTTTTGAGGAACCTCCACACTGTTTTTCAGAGTGATTGTACCAGCTTGCATTCCTACGAACAGTGTAGGAGGGTTTCCCTTTCTCTGTATTCTTGCCAACATCTGTTGTTTCCTGCCTTGTTAATTTTAGCCATTCAGACTGGTGTGAGGTGGTATCTCATTGAGGTTTTTATTTGTATTTTTCTGATGCCAAGTGATGTTGAGCACTTTTTCATGTGTCTGTTGGCCATTTGGATGTCGTCTTTGCAGAAATGGATAGCCATGAGTTTTTTTTTTTTTTTAAAGATTTATTTATGTGAGAGAGTGAGAGAAAGAGAAAGAGAGCACAGGGGTGGGGTGGTGCAGAGGGAAAGGGAAAGAGAGAATCCCAGACTCCCTGCTGAGTGTGGAGCCTGTTGCAGGGCTCAATCTCATGACCCTGAGATCATGACCTGAGCCAAAACCAAGGCTATGATGTTCCAATTGAGCTATCCAGGTGCCCCATGGAAAACTCATGGATAGCCACGAGTTTTTAAAAATTCAGCAAATATTGAGCACCTTCTATGTGCCAGACACTGCGGATAGAATAGTGGATAAATGATACATTGTTTTTGACCTCTTAGAACTTGTGTTGTATGTTGTGTTGGGGATTCTCTGAGAATCTTTATCCGATCATCTCTTTAGGCTTAAGTACATCTCTATGTTTCTGTAATATCCTGCTTTTTATTATAATATTCAAGATATAATAAATATACAAGTATGCTAAAAATATCCATGTATCTGTCAGTTTATTGAATAGAACATTAACAATGAACTGGGGGCACCTGGCTGGCTTAGTCAGTGGAGCATGTCTCTTGATCTCAGGGTGGTGTGTTCAAGCCCCACGTTGGGTGCAGAGATTACTTAAAATATAATCTTTAAGACAAACAAACGATGAACCAATATAAACCTCTGCCAATTGTATCCTAGTCTCTTCTCTATAGAGAGGAAAGCACTATTCTGAATGGCAGTTATTAGATTTTTGTCTTTCTTACTCTTCTTTTTTTATGGTATTAAAATATATAGAACATAAAATTTGCTATTTTAACCATTTTTAAGTGTAAAATTCAGTGACATTAATTACACTCAGTGTTGGGCAACTATCACCACTATCTATTCCCAAAACTTTATCACCACAGAAACTCTGTCACCATTAAGAAATAACTCCCATTTCCCCCTCCACCCAGTTCTTAGTAATCTCTAATCTACTTTCTATTTCTATGAATTTGCCCATTTTAGACCACTTCCTCCCCCCACTGGATAAAAATGAATTTTTAATAATAGGACTGGGTCAAAAAAAAATAATGGGCTGAGTCAACTAGATAACATTTAGAAAGGATCACCTTTTTTTGTTTTATTGAGATATAATTGACATATTACATTGTATTCATTTCAGGTGTACAAAATAATGATTTCATATGTGTATATATTGTGAAATGATTACCACACGTTAACATCCAACACCTCATAGTTACACATTTTTTTTCTTGTGATGAGGACTTTTAAGATCTATTCTGTTAGCAACTTTCAGGTAATGTAAGTCAGTATTGTCAACTGTAGTCACCATACTGTGTAATACATCCCCAGAACTTATTTATCGTATAACTGGAAGTTTGTACTTTTGGAACACCTTCACCCATATCCTCTACCTGCTAACCATCGGCAACCAGGACTCTGATCTCTGTTCTGTGAGTTCGGTTTTTTTAGATTCCACATATAAGTGAGATGATACACTGTTTGTCTTTCTTTGTCTGAATTATTAAACTTAGTGTGATGCCCTCAAAGTCCATCCAGTTGTCACAAATGGTAGGGTTTTCTCATTTTGTGTGGCTGAATAATATTCTAGTATAAATGTATACCAAAACTTCTTTTTTTCACTCATCCATTTATGGACACTTAGGTTGTTTCTATATCTTGGCTATTGTAAATAGTGCCGCAATGAACATTGCAGTGCAGATATCTCTTTGAGATAGTGATTTCATTTTCTTTGGATATATATCCAAAAGTGAGATCACTGGTTCATGTGATAGTTCCATTTTAGATTTTTGGAGGAACCTCCATATTGTTTTCTGTAGTGGCTGCACCAATTTATGTTCTCACCAGCAGTACACAAGGGTTTGCTTTCTCTACATTCTAGCCAACAATTACCATCTCTTGTCTTTTTGATGATCCCATTCTAACATGTGTGAGGTGATACCTCTTTATGGTTTTGATTGGCATTTCCCTGGTGGTTAGTGATGTTGAGCACCTTTTCAAGTACCTGTTGGCCATTTAAATATTTTATATAAGTGAAAGAACATTTTGTCCTTTTGTGTCTAGTTTATTTTACTTAACATAATGTCCTCAAGTTTCATTCATGGTATAGCATGATTCAGAATTTCATTCCTTTTTAAGGCTAAAAAATATTCCATCATATGTATTTAACACATTTTGTTTTTCCATTCATCTCTTGATGGAAATTAGGTTGTTACCTTCTTTTGGCTACTGTGAATAATACTGCAACCAACATTGGTGTATAAATATCTGTTTCAATTCTTTGGGGTATCTGCCTAGAATGCAATTGCTGAGTCATTTGGTAATTGTATTTTAGCTTTCTGAAGACCTGCAAACTGTTTTCCATAGCAGCTGCACCATTTTACATTCCCACCAGCAAGGTGCAAGGGTTCCGAATTTTTCACATCCTTTATAATACTTATTTTCCATTAAAAAATTATACCATTTAGTAGGTATGAATGGTATTTCATTTTGGTCTTGATATGCATTTCTCTAGTGACTAATGATGTTGAGCATCTTTTCATGTGCTTCTTGGTCATTTGTGTATCTTCTGTAGAATTATCTGTTCAAGTCCTTTGCCCATTTTTGAATTGTCTTTTCTGTTGTTGAGTTGTAAGAGTTCTTTATATATTCTTGATAATTAATCCTTATCAGATATATGATTTGCAAATGTTTCTATCATGCTGTAGGTTGTCTTTTCACTTTTTTGATAATTTCCTTTGATGCACAAAAGTTTAAAATTTGGATGAAGTCCTACATATTTTTAAAATTTTGTTTTCCAGGCTTTTGATGTCATTGCCAAATCCATAATCATGAAAATTTACTCCTGTTTTCTTGTTAGAGTTTTATGGTTTTAGCTCCTATACTTATTTTAGGTCATTGATCCATTTTGAATTAATTTTTAATGTGTATTAAAAATTCGTGTATTAATTAATACATAAAGGTCTGACTTCATTCTTTTGCATGTAGAAATCCAGTTGTCTCAACATCATTTGTTGAAAAGACTATTCTTTCCCCATTGAATGGGCTTGGCACCCTTGTAACAAATCAATTGGCCATAAGTGTATGGGTTTATTTTTGGAGACTCAATTCTATGCCATTGCTCTATGTATCTGTCCTCATGCCAGTATCACATTGTTTTGATTACTATAGCTTTGTAGTGAGTTTTGAAATTGGAATGTGTGAATCTTCCAATTTTGTTCCTCTTTTTCAAGATCGTTTTGGCTATTCAGGGTTCCTTGCAATTCTACATAAATTTGAAGATCAGTTTTTTCTTATCTGCAAAAAAGGCTATTGAAATGTTGATTGTGATAGAATTAAATCTATAGATCACTTTGGGTAGTATTAACATTTTGATAATAATAAGTATTCTTACCCAAGACCATAGGATGTATTTCTCTTTATTTGAATCTTCTTTAGTTTTCTTCAGCACTGTTTTATATTTCTTAGATATTATGTCATCTCACTGGTTAAACGTATTCTTAGGCATTTTATTCTAGTGGATGCTATTGGAAGTATAACTGCTTTCTTAATTTTCTTTTTCTGGATTGTTCATTAAAGGTATATAGAATCATAACTGATTCTTGTGTATTGATATCATACCCTGCAAATTTGTTGAATTATTTTATTAGTTCTAATAGCTTTCTTGTGGATTCTTTGGGGATTTCTTTATATAGGACCATGTTACCTGCAAATAGAGATAGTTTTACTTTTTCCTTTCCAATCTAAATGTCTTTTATTTTTTTTTTCTTGTCTAACTGCTTTGGCTAGAACTTCCATTACAGTGTTGAATAACAGTGATGACAGTAGGCATCCTTGTCTTGTTCCCGATTTTAAGAAAAAAGCCTTCAGTCTTTTATCATTGAATATGATGTTAGCCTTGGGTTTATCATAAATGTCCTTTATCATGTTGAGGAAATTCCCTTCTATTCTTAGTTTTCTAATTTTTTTTTAATCACAGAAGAGTGTTGGATTTTATCATGAAAGGGTGTCAAATGCCTTTTCTGCATAAATTGAGATGATCATGTTTTTTTTTTTCCCTTCATCCTATTAATGTGATTTATTACATTGATTTTCTTCTGCAATCGCTATTGCATTCCTAGGCTAAATCCCACTTGGTCATAATATATTACCATTTTAATACACTGTTGGATAAGGTTTGTTTTGTTGAGAATTTTTGCGTCTATATTCATAAGGAATTTTGGGTTGCAATTTCCTTTCTTATGTCTTTATCTAGCACTGATATCAGGATAATGCTGGCCTCATAGAATGAGTTTGAAAGTGTTCCCTCCTCTTCAGTCTTTTGAAAGCATTTTAAAGAACTCTTGGTGGTTTAAATGTTTTTGTAATTCACCATCAAAGCCATCTGGTCCTGAATTTGCTTTTGCCTTTGTTATATTTAGGGAGTTTTCTGTCACTGTTTCTTCAAAAATCTTTCTGCCCCTTTCTGTCTCTCTTCTCCCTCTGGAACTTCCATAATTTATGTTAGTCCACTTGTTGGTGCCCCACATGTCTCTTAGACTCTGTTCAGTTTTCTTCTTTTTTCTTTTCTGTTCCTCAAAGTTGGTAAGTTGAGTTATTCTGTCTTCAAGTTCACTGACTTTTTTCTTTTGTATGCTTAGGTCTGCTATTGAATACTTCTAATGAATTTTTCACTTTAGTTATTGTACTTTCCAGATCCAAAATTTATCTTTGGTTTCTTTTTATAATTTCTGTCCCTTTATTGATATTGTCATTTTATTCATACATTGTTTTCCTGATTTCCTTTAGTTCTTTGTCCATGTTTTTCTTTGGCAATTTGATATTTAAGATAGTTGCTTAAATAACTTCTTAGTCTGTGAAGCCCAGTGTCTAGACTTCCTCAAGGATAGTTTTGGCTAATTTATTTTGTTCCATTATATGGGTCATACTTTCCTGGTTTTTTTGTATGCCTTGTGATGTTTGCTAAAAACTGGGCATTTGAAAAATATAGTGTGATAACTCTGGAAATCAGATTCTTCTTCTTTAGGGTTTGCTGGTTTTATTCTTAGTTTTTGCTATTGAAGCCTGTAGCAGTCTGTTGTTTAGTGACTTTTCCAAATTATTTTTGCAAAGACTGTTTATTTTATCATCGGCGGTCCTTGAAGTCTCTATTCCTTTTTTCCTTGAAGGCCAGAAGATAAAATGAAATGAAATAAAATAGAATAATTTAAAAGTGGCATTGTCCCCCAATAAAAAAGAAAAAATAGAAAGGAAAACCACACACCAAACATCTCTCCCAGTTGTTGCAGATTAACTCAGTGCGAGGGCACTCCAACACTTACACAGGCTCACACTGAGCCCACAGATCAGCCTGAGATGAAAACCTAGGGTCCTCTCAACTCTTTCCTGAGCATATGTCTTGCCTTGTACAAAAAAACCCTTGGGTAGCTTTCTAAATTCCCCTGAATATTCCTTGTTCCTTATACGCATGGGTGCTTCTGAATATTATGATATCCCAAAGAATCTTCCGGTTTTTCCACAGTTTCCCAGGCCTTACGTGGTCTGTTTTATGTTTGGGCCTTAATCTCTTGTCCAGGCACCTGTGGGTTGTTAGTTTGCTTTGCAGCTTTTTTGAACAATGCTTTTCTGGCCTGAGTTCTGAGTTGGTCCAGACACAAGCACTTGAGTCAGACCTGCAGCTAGCCCCACACAGGTCAGAATAGACATACACAATAATGTGCGGATAAGGTCTGTTTTGTCTTGCCCTGGACTGAAGGACAGGTCGACGCTAGGAACACTGGCTGCTGCTACTGTTCTATGACCACCATGCCAGGGTGAAGTGAGGCCAGAGCAAGTAAAAAGGCCACAAAGCTTTCCCACCATTTTCAAGTTGTCTTTTTTTTCTTGATTGTTTATTTGGTTGCTGCAAACCCGTGTTTTCCAGAGTTCTAACAGAATTGGTTCTGAAAATATCTGCTTGTTTTTCAATGTTTCTGTCTGGGAACGAGAGCTTGGAACTGTCTACTCCACCATTTTACTGACATCGTCACTGTTAGCATTTAATATACTAGAACTTGGGGTGCCTGTGTGGCTCAGTGGGTTAGAGCCCCTGCCTTCGGCTCAGGTCATGATCTCAGTGTCCTGGGATCGAGCCCCGCATCTAGCCCCACTTCGGGCTCTCTGCTCAGCAGGGAGCCTGCTTCCCTTTCTCTCTCTGCCTGCCTCTCTGCCTGCTTGTGATCTCTCTCTCTCTCTGTCAAATAAATAAATAAAATCTTTTAAAAATATACTAGAACTTTTATTTACAAAGGACCTCGAATTTCTGTACTGACTCAGTGTTTCTGGAGTAGTTTGAGGCCTACTTATTTGTCCCATTTATTTCTACTCTTAATGAAAGATGTTCCAAATTATAACTATAATTTTGACATTCAGGCTCCTCTAAATTTGCAGTATTCTATCCTGGTTGTGCATCACACTCACCTATGGAGCTTTTTTTTTAAAGATTTTATTTATTTATTTATTTATTAGGAAAGAGAGAGAGTGAGAGAGAGCATGATAAGGGAGAAGGTCAGAGTGAGAAGCGGACTCCCCATGGAGCTGGGAGCCCGATGTGGGACTCGATCTCAGGACTCCGGGATCATGACCTGAGCTGAAGGCAGTTGCTCAACCAACTGTGCCACCCAGGCGCCCTGGAGCTTTTTTTTTAAAAAATAGAGCCTCCTCAGACTTAGAGAAGCAGAAACTCTGAGGGCGAGTAGCAAAGTGAAAAAATGTGACTAGAGTTCTTTTGTGAAGGGTAATTATATATTATTGCGTATATATATATACAATAATGTATATGTATATATGTGTACATATATATGTATATACATATGTACATATATACATATAGAGAGACTTCAGGATGATAGTATTTATGGAAAAAACACATACATACAAAAGTCAATACTAGTAATTTTATTCAGGAACATGTGTGTATGAAATGAATATGTTTTGAACTTCACTTTTTAAATTTAAATAATTGTAGATCAACAGGGAGTTGTAAAAAAAAAAAAAAAGTAATATAGAAAGGACCCATGTACCTGTGTTCCAGTTTGTGCAAATGATAACACATTGCATAAGCATAGTTCAATACCAACACAGGAAAGTGAAATTGATACAATCCACAGCACTTATTCAAGTGCACCAGATATGCACTTGTGTGTGTGTGTGTGTGTTCTTCTGTGCAATTTTATCACAAATCCAGATTCATATAATCACCACCACAATCCAGATAAAGAGCTGCTCCATCATCCCAAGATTGCTCATGCTACCCTTTTAAAATCATACCCAATATGCTGCCCAGACCCCATCCAAACACTTGGCAACCACTCAACTGTTCTCCATCTCAATAATTTGGTCATTTCTAGAATGATATATAAATGGCATCAAATAGTTTCTAACCCTTTTAAGACTTTTTTTCAGTGTAATTCTCGTGAGATCTATTCGAGTTCTTGTGTATCCATAGTTTGTTTCTTTTTTTTTTTAATTCAATTAATTAACATATAATGTATTAATAGTTTCAGAGGTAGAAGTTAGCAATTCATCAGTCTTATATAACACCCAGTGCTCATTACATGAAGTGCCCTCCTTAATGTCTATCACCCAATTACCCCATCCCTGCAACCTCCTCCCCTCCAGCAACCCCCAGTTTGTTTTTTATGATTAAGAGTTTTTATGGTTTGTCTCCATCTCTGATTTCATCTTGTTTTATTTTTTTCTCCTTCCGCTGTGATCCTCTGTTTTGTTTCTTAAATTCCACATGAGTGAGATCATATGATAATTGTCTTTCTCTGATTGACTTATTTTGCTTAGCATGATACCCTCTAGTTCCATCCACATCATTGCAAATGACAGGATTTCATTTTTTGATGACTGAGTAATATATAACTTTATTTATATATACCACATCTTTTTTATCCATTTACCTGTTGAGTATCTGGGATCTTTCCATAGTTTGGCTATTGTGGACATTGCTGTTATAAACAGTGGGGTGCAGGTGCCCCTTTGGATTACTACATTTGTATCTTTGGAGTAAATACCTAGTAAAATTGCTGGGTTGTAGGGTAGGCTATTTACAACTTTTTGAGGAAACTCACACTGTTTTTCAGAGTGGCTGTACCAGCTTACATTCCCACCAAGAGTGTAAGAGGGTTCCCCTTTCTCTACATCCTTGTCAGCATCTGTTGTTTCCTGACTTGTTAACTTCAGCCATGCTGACTGGTATGAGGTAGCATCTCATTGTGGCTTCTATTTGTATTTCCCTGATGCCGAGTGATGTTTAGCATTTTTTCGTGTGTCTCTTGGCCATTTGTATGTCTTCTTTGGAGAAATGTCTGTTCATGTCTTCTGCCCGTTCTTTGACTGGAATATTTGTTCTTTGACTGGAATATTTGTTCTTTGACTGGAATATTTGTTCTTTGACTGGAGTATTTGTTCTTTGGATGTTGAGTCTGATAAATTCTTTATAGGTTTTAGATACTGGCCCTTTATCTGATAAGACCTTCATAAATGTGTCTTTTTCCATTCTGTCAGTTGTCTTTTGGTTTTTTTGACTGTTTCTTTTGCTGTGTAAAAGCTTTTTATTTTGATGAAATCCCCGTGGTTCATTTTTGCCTTTGTTTTCCTTGCCTTTGGAGACAAGTCTAGCAAGAGGTTGCTGCGGCCAAGGTCAAAGAGGTTGCTGCCTGTGTTCTCCTCTAGGATTTTGGTGGATTCCCATCTCACACTGAGGTCTTTTGTCCATTTTGAGTCTATTTTTGTGTATGGTGTAAAGAAAAGGTCCAGTTTCATTCTTCTGCATGTGGTTATCCATTTTTTCCCAACACCATTGCATGTTGAAGAGACTGTCTTTTTTTCCATTGGATATTCTTTGCTACATTCTTTGTTCATTCTTTGTCCAATATATTCTTTGCTATATACTTTGTCCATTTCTGGGTTCTCTATTCTGTTCCATTGATCTGTGTGTCTGTTTTTGTGCCAGTACCATACTGTCTAGATGATTACAGCTTTGTAATAGAGCTTGAAGTCTGGAATTGTGATAACATCAACTTTGGTTTTCTTTTTCAACATTCCTTTGGCTGTTCGGGGTCTTTTCCGATTTCATACAAATTTCAGGATTATTTATCCAGCTCTGTGAAAAAAGTTGATGGTATTTTGATAGGGATTGCATTGAATGTATAGATTGCTCTAGGTAGCACAGATATTTTTACAATATTTGTTCTTCCAGTCCATGAGTATAGAATTTTTTTCCATTGCTTTGTGTATTTCTCAATTTCTTTCATGAGGGTTCTATAGTTTTTTGAGTGCAGATCCTTTGCATCTTTGGCTAGGTTTATTCCTAGGTATCTTATGGGTTTTGGTGCAATTGTAAATGGGATCAACTTCTTAATTTCTCTTTCTTCTGTTTCATTGTTAGGGTGTAGAAATGCAACTTATTTATGTGCATTGATTTTATATGCTCCCACCTTGCTGAATTCCTATATGAGTTCCAGCAATTGTGGGGTAGAGACTTGGGTTTTCCACACAGAGTATCATGTTATCTGTGAAGAGTGAGAGTCTGACTTCTTTGCCGATTCAGATGCCTTTTACTTCTTTTTGTTGTCTGACTGCTGAGGCTAGGACTTCTAGTACTGTGTTGAACAACAGCAGTGATAGTGGTTATCCCTGCCATGTTCCTGATCTTAGGGGTAAAGCTCTCAGTTTTTGCCCATCGAGAATGATATTCACTGTGGGCTTTTCATATGACTTTTATGATATAGAGATTTATTGCCTCCAACCGTATGGCATGAAGAGTTTTAATCAAGAAAGGATGCTGTACTTTGTTAAATGCTTTTTCTGTATCTATTGAGAGGATCCTATGGTTCTTGTTCTTTCTTTATTAATGTAGTGTATCACATTGATTGATTTGTGGATATTGAACCCCCTTGAAGCCCAGGAATAAATCCTACTTGGTTGTGGTGAATAATCCTTTTAATGTACCGTTGGATTTTATTGATATCTTGGTGACAATTTTTCTTCTTTTTTTTAATATAAGTTTTTTTTTAAAGATTTTATTTATTTTATTTATTTGACAGAGAGAAATCACAAGCAGGCAGAGAGGGAGATGGAGAGGGAGGAGAAAGCAGGCTCGCTCCCTGCTGAGCAGAGAGCCCGATGCGGGGCTTGATTCCAGAACCCCGAGATCATGACCTGAGTCAAAGGCAGAGGCTTTAACCCACTGAGCCACCCAGGTGCCCCTCTTCTTTTTTTTTTTTTAATTTTATTTATTTGAGAGAGAGAGAAAGAGGGAGAGCACAGAGGGAGAGAGAGAAGCAGACTCCTCACTTAGCAGAGAGCACAAAGTAGGGGTCAATCCCATGACTTGAGCTGAGGGAAGTTGCCTGACTGAGCCACCTCAGTGCCCCTTGGTGACAATTTTTGCATCCATGTTCATCAGGGATATTGGTCTGTAATTCCCCTTTTTGGTGGGGTCTTTGTCTGGTTTTGGGATCAGGGTAATCCTGGTCTCATAGAAAGAGTTTGGAAGTTTTCCTTCCATTTCTATTTTTGAAACAGCTTTAGAAGAATAGGTATTAATTCTTTTTTTTTTTTTTTAAGATTTTATTTATTTAAGAGAGAGAGAGCAAGAAAGAGCAGTAACAGTGGGGAGGGCCAGAGGGAAAATGTGAAGCAGACTCCCCACTGAGTGGGGAACCCAACATGGGGCTCAATATCAGGACCCTGAGATCATGACCTGAGTCAAAGGCTGGCACTTAACTGACTGAGCCACTCAGGCCCATTAACTCTTCTTTAAATGTTTGGAAGAAACCCCCTGGGAAGCCATGTGGTCCAGGGCTCATGTTTGTTTGGAGATTTTTGATTACTGCTTCAATTTCCTTGCTGGTCATGGGTCTGTTCAAGTTTTCTATTTCTTCTTGTTTCAGTTTTGGTAGTTTATATGTCTCTAGGAATGCATCCATTTCTTTCAGATTGCCTAATTTGTTTGTTTGTTTTTAAAGATTTTATTTATTTGACAGAGCGAGAGAGAGATCACAAGTTGGCAGAGAGGCAGGCAGAGAGAGGGGGAAGCAGGCTCCCCGCTGAGCAGAGAGCTGGATGTGGGGCTTGATCCCAAGACCCTGAGATTATGACCTGAGCTGAAGGCAGAGGCCTTAACCCATTGAGCCACCCAGGTGCCCCAGATTGCCTAATTTGTTGGCGTATGGTTGTTCATAACATGTTCTTATAATTGTTTGTATTTCTTCAGTGTTGGTTGTGATCTCTCCTCTTTCATTCACGATTTTATTTATTTGGATTCTTTCTCTTTTCTTTTGATAAGTCTGGCCAGGGTGTTATCAATCTTATTAATTCTTTCAAAGAACCAGCTCCTAGTTTTGTTGATCTGCTCTATTGTTCTTTTGGTTTCTATTTCATTGATTTCTGCTCTAATCTTTATTAACTCTCTTCTCCTGCTGGGTTTAAGCTTTATTTGTTGTGCCTTTCTCTAGGTTCTTTAGGTGTAAGGTTAGGTTGTGTATTTGAGACCTTTCTTATTTCTTGAGAAAGGCTTGTATTACTATATATTTCCCCCCTTAGGACCACCTTTGCTGCATCCCAAAATTTTGAAGGGTTATTTTTTCATTTTCATTAGTTTCCATGAATTTTTAAAAATTTTCTTTAATTTTCTGGTTGACCCATTCATTCTTTTTTTTTTTTTTTAAAGATTTTATTTATTTATTTATTTATTAGGAAAGAGAGAGAGAGAGCAGGTCAGAGTGAGAAGCGGACTCCCCATGGAGCTGGGAGCCCGATGTGGGACTTGATCCCAGGACTCCGGGATCATGACCCGAGCTGAAGGCAGTCGCTCAACCAACTGCGCCACCCAGGGGCCCGACCCATTCATTCTTTAGTAGAATGCTCTTTAGCCTCCATGTACTTGTGTTCTTTCCAAATTTCCTTTTGTGACTGAGTTTCAGTTTCAAAGCATTGTGGTCCAAAAATATGCTGGGAATGATCCGAATCTTTTGGTACCAGTTGAGATCTGATTTGTGACCCAGGATGTGATCTATTCTACAGAATGCTCCATATGCACTCAAGAAGAATGTGTCTTCTGTTGCTTTAGGATGGAATGCTCTGAATATATCGGTAAAGACCATCTGGTCCAGTGTGTCATTCAAAGCCCTTGTTTACTTGTTGATTTTCTGCTTAAATGATCTCTCCATTACAGCGAGGGGGGTGTTAACATCCCCTACTGTTATTGTGTTATTATCAATGTGTTTATTTAATTTTGTTTTTAATTGGTTATATAATTGGCTGGTGCCATGTCAGGGGCATAAATATTTACAATTGTTTGATCTCCTTGTTGGAAGACCCTTTAATTATGATACAGTGTCCTTCTGCATCTTTTATTACAGTCTTGGGTTTAAAATCTAATTTGTCTGATATAAGGATTGACACCCCAGGTTTTTTTTTTTTTATGTCCATTAGCATGATAAATAGTTTTCAATCCCCTCACTTTCATGTCAGTCCTTTTTGGCCTGTCAGGTCTCTGTGGTTAGGTTTACTGCCAGTCTAATGTAACCCTTATAGGTCTGTAACCCTTGTAGGTTACACAGCTCTTGTCCTGAGCTGCTTTCAAGATTTTCTCTTTGCCTCTGAGACTTGCACGTTTCACCATTATATGGTGGGGCATTGATCTGTTTTTATTGATTTTGAGGGGGTATTCTGTGCCTCCTCGACTTGAATACCTGTTTTCTTCCCCAGATTAGGGAAGTTCTCTGCTATGATTTGCTCTAATATACCTTTTGCCTCCCTCTCTCACAATTATTCTAATATTGTTCCACTTTATGGTATCACTTATCTCTTGAATTCTCCCCTCGTGATCCAGCAGTTGTTTATCTCTCTTTTTCTCAGCTTTATTTTCCATCATTTTGTCTTCTATATCACTAATTCTCACTTCTGCCTCCTTTATCTTAGAAGTTAGAGCCTCCATTTTTTTTATTGCATCTCATTAATAACCTTTTTTATTTTGACTTGGTTAGATTTTAGTTCTTTTATTTCTCCAGAAAGGGGTTCTCTAGTGTCTTCTATGCTTTTTTCAAGCCCAGCTAGTGTCTTTATAATCATTATTCTGAACTTTAGTTCCAACGTCTTTTTTGTGGCTGTTGTTGAAGATTTTATTTATTTGTTTGACAAGAGGAGAGAGAGAGAGTGCATGCTCACAAGCAGGGGGAGCAGCAGGCAGAGGGAGAGGGAGCAGGGCTCAGTCACAGGACCCTGGGATCATGACCTGAGCTGAAGGCAGACGTTTAAGTGACTAAGTCACCCAGGTGCCCCCCAACATCTTACTTATATCCATATTGATTAAGTCCCCTGCTATTAGTACAGCCTCTTATTCTCTTTTTTGAGGTGATTTTTTCCATCTTGTCATTCTATCCAGAGAAGGATAGGTGAACAAGAGAACAAAATACTAAAATGGCAACAACGACCCCAGAGAAATAAATACTAAATGAATTAGAAGAGACCTGAAACCGAAAAAAAAATAAATTAAAAAAAAAAAGTGAATGTAAGGGTGTCTGGGTGGCCCAGTGGGTTGAGCCTCTGCCTTCAGCTCATGTCATGATCCTGGGATCGAGCCCCACATAGGGCTCTCTGATCAGCAGGGAGCCTGCTTCCTCCTCTCTCTCTGCCTGCCTCTCTGCTTACTTGTGATCTCTCTCCCTCTTTATCAAATAAAAGAATAAAATCTTTAAAAAAAAAAAAGCAAATATAATCAGACACGTGAACAGAACAGAGCAATACACTGGATCCTGTCTGTATTTTGGTCTGTTAGAAAACTAGATCTCAAAATTGTAAAGATATAAAGACTTATATATGTACAAAAATAAAATTAAATACATTGAAGGGATAGAATGTAACTGTAAAAATGAAAAATTGAAAGCCAAAAAAAAAAAAAAACCAAACAGGTGAATAGAACAGAGCAATACACTATATCCTGAGTTATTATGGTCTGTTTGTTAGAAGAAACTACATCTCAAAATTGTAAAGAAAGAAAAACATATATAGGATAGAATGTAAGTGTAAAAATGAAAATTAAAAAAGATTTTTAAAAAAGAGCTGATAAAATAAGAAATTGGTTGAAAACAGAAAGAGAAAAATTAAAATAGAAAAACTAAAGAATTGTGGGGACAAAAAACCCATGAATTCTATTTATTATTTTCCCCTAGCACTGGAGTTGTGCAGTTCTGTGTGATTGGTAAACTTGGTCTTGGCTGGATGTTCTTACTCATCTTCTGGGGGTGGGGCCTGCTGCATTGATTCTCAAGTGTATTTCCCTAGGAGGGAGCTGCACCACTCTTGCCAGGGGGCCAGATAAGTAATCTGCTTCTGGATTGCTGTATGTGGCTTCTGTTCCCTGAAGGCTTTCTGCAGGGTTTTAGAGGATGAGAATGAAAATGGTGGCCACCCAGTCTCCAGCCTTGGAGCTGAAAGCCCACAGCCACACTCCTCAGTGAGCCCTCAGGAAAAAGCATTCAATCACTCCTGTCTCCCTGGTCTCCAATGACACTCTATGCTCACCCAGCCTGTGACCAAGTATTTCTACCTCAGGCACGGCATCCCATTTTCAGTCTTCAAACTCAGTAAACTCCTGCACATGCACTCACATTGCTCCTTGTAGGGTAGGAGGGGGGTGTCTCATGGGGGTTCTGACACTTGATGGTCCCCTGCTTGGGCCCGAGACCACACTGTCCCCTCTAGGATTCTGCCCAACTTAGTCACCTGAGCATCTTTCAGGCTGGGACATCCCTCACTGGAGCAGACTTCTAAAAGTTCTGATTTCATGCTCCGCTGCTCTATCACTTTCCAGTAGCCAGCTTATAAAGGCTCCCTACTCCTGCGATCTATCTTCCCATATATTGCCTAGAATTCACTTGTCCGTACCTCCTACTTTGCAGAAAGTGGTTGCTTTTCTATTTGTAGAGTGACAGCTGTTTTTTTCTTAGACCTCTGGTTGAGTTTGCAGGTGTTCAGAATGATTTGATAGCTAGCTAGCTGAATTCCTGGGACCAGAAAAAATTTAGATCTACTCATGTGCTATCTTGGACTCTCAGATCAGATACAAATATATTTTTTAACATTTAGTAAAGCAGTTGAACATCATTATACTAAAATATAACATAGTAAAGCTAGTAAAGTAGTTCATTCAGTAGTGAAATTCAAATTTACTTACAGAGAGGCGCCTGGGTGGCTCAGTGGGTTAAAGCCTCTGCCTTTGGCTCAGGTCATGATCTCAGGGTCCTAGGATCGAGCCTTGCATCGGGCTCTCTGCTCAGTGGGGAGCCTGCTTCCCCTTCTCTCTCTACCTGCCTCTCTACCTACTTGTGATCTCTCTCCTCTCTGTCATAAATAAATAAACCTTTAAAAAATTTACTTAGGAAATTCTAATGTGTTTTTAAAGATTTATTTACTTATTTAGAGAGAGGAGGGCAAGCAGGGGGAGAGGCAGAGGGAGAGAGAATCCTGAAGCAGACTCCCCACTGAGCACAGAGCTGGATTCAGACTCAGGGCTCGATCCCAGGAGATCATGACAGGAGCCAAAACAAGAGTTGGACACTTAACCGGCTAAGCCACCCAGGTGCCCCAAGAAATTCTAATATTAAATCTCAAGTATTTTGCTGTAATAAAGGCAGAACATGGTATTTAGTTAATAAGTGATTAACTTTGACAAGAATGTACATACCTGCATTAGTTTTTGTAATTGTGTACTTATTAAATATATGCATGTGTATTTATTTCTGTACTATAATCACATAGGTAGTTATTCTGAAAAATAGAATCTTTAAAGTGAATAATGTAGTGTTTATTCATTATTATAACTTAATAAGAAAAAAGAGAAAAAGAAAAAGTATCTTCAAATCTATCATTCCATAGCCAGTAGTATTATGCCAATATTGTTTGTGTACGTAGACTCAATCTGTTTAGGACTTTTAGCTTTTGGAAAATATCAGTCTAAAGGAAATCATTCATTCCAGAATGATAAAGAATTTTCAGGGAAAAGACACATTAGACCCCAGTGAGTTAAAAGCTCTCAAATTATCCCTCAAAACCTTCCTAATACTGCTCTCCGCACTAGTATTTTTGTTTCTTTGTCATCTCCCTTCCTTCCTTCCTTCCTTCCTTCCTTCCTTCCTTCCTTCCTTCCTTCCTTCCTTCCTTCCTTGTCTCCCTTTCTAAAGTCAAGAGATCTCCAGACTCTCCCTCTTTAGTCTCTGAGGGAAAGGTGTTGGCTCATTTATTTATGACTATTTAGCTTCTCTGTCTTCCACAAAAAAGCCTATCTTTTTTTTTTTTTTAATGCGTGGACAAAAAGGAGAAAACTTTACACTTATTTTTCAGCACAGACACATTGCTATATACTCCCTTAAGCCAGAATTTCAAGGAGAAATGCCTCAGAGCATTTTAAGCCAATGTCATAAGTGCTTCCTTGAAATAAAAGAAACCCCCTGGGTGCCTGGGTGGCTCAGTTGGTTGAGCAACTGCCTTTGGCTCAGGTCATGATCCCGAATTCCTGGGATTGAGTCCTGTATCAGGTTCCCAGCTCTGTGGGGAGTCTGCTTCTCCCTTCTCCCTCTGACCTTCTCCCTTCTCATCCTCTCTCCCACTCTCTCTCTCTCTCAAATAAATAAATAAAATCTTAAAAAAATAATAAAAAAAAAGAACCCCCCCCCCCCCCCGTGAGATAACACTGTCCTCTACAGGATCATCTAATAGTTTCGTTCCTATCCTCTTATTTCTATCTTTATGTTATCATGGTGGTGGAAATTACTGGAGAAATCAGTGCTGTACACAGAATCTCTGTAATGGGGTCAGCTTTGCTCCAGCCCCCTTTTCATGTCAGAACTCAATGGTATCATATCTGTGCATTTGTGTTTTAACTTTCTACACTTATTGTTCTTTTAATTGGCTGGAGCTCTGATTGGCTTACCCTATGACAAATATTCACTGTATTTTTAGATTCTCAAGTTGGTCTCCCTCTTTCCTCACGTTGTTTCCAGGGGCAGGGATCAAAGCCCAGAACTGGGACAGTCCCTGCTTATGTTCGTGCTTTATCTCATTAAGTGCTGATCACCAGGAAAGCAAACAGCCTGTCATGAAATTTGCCTTGCAAACAATATAACAAAGAAATCTTACGAAAAGAGGCTGAACAGAAGGTGAGTTTAATCTGTTGTGTAGCTCCAGTTTCAGACTAAGAGCAATGATACTTGGGGAAAAAAAATTGGGAGCCTGCCTGCGGGCAACATTTACCCCTGATATTGAGATTGCTACAGAAACCTAACCGTTGGAAGTTTTCAGCATACAAATCAGGATTTATTAAAGGAATTAATATCTTTGAAGGCTCCCAAAGCAATCCTGTTTTCCTGTAAGATGGATGAAAGGCAGAGATTTCAAAACATTTGCTAGAAAACATCAATAGCCAATCCTGCTGATTTAATTTTTTCAGTCCCTCAGGCATCAAAAGAAGTTGTGACTTGTCCACATTTGCTTCGGAAGCAAAGCAATATTGTAAATTAAAAATGGCTGGAGCTTAGCTGGCTGCATTTCATTTTTAATTAGCTGGAGCCTCATAATATTTATCAATATTTCTTAAGCTCAGAAGCTAAGGAACTTCCTCCTTAGATTGGCTGTGAAGAGGTTACACAGAGAGCGTTGGGTGACATTCACTTGCACTCCAAGGAAAAAGTTCTTAGAATTAGCTGTCCATTGCTAATACTACCAGAACACAGACATGAGAAGAAACAGCATGTAGTCCGCTCCCTCTCTCTTCTCTTTTATTTTTTGAATGAGCAGAGATTTCCTATTCCTTTTAATCAGTTGGGAACTCACCAAATAGAAACTCTTCAGAGATTGGTGCTAAAAATCAAAACAAATTCTGACAACGTAAAACATGCTCATCACAAAAGTATCACAAAAGCAACTGATTTCGCTTGAGGCATTTTGTTGAGGTGGTTGGTGGTGAATCCATAGGGAGCAACAGCAATATAAACCAGATTTTGGAATTAGGGTTTCCCTCTGAGAATGAAAATGAAAAAACGGTCAAGGACTACATGAGACTAACCATTGATTCATTTATTCCGAATATATTCCGATAGTCCATGTGCTATCTTGGACTCTCAGATGCTCAATGATCTGAGAGTCCAAGATAGCACATGAGTAGATCTAAATTTTTTCTGGTCCCAGGAATTCAGCTAGCTAGCTAGCTATTTTGCTCTAAGAGCAAAAGATTGACTACTCTTTTTTATGTCTGGCGCTGTTTTAAGTACCTGGGATAATAGGGAGCACATAAAGGCGAGATCCCTGACTTTGTGAAGAAATATTCAGCCCTAAGTACTACTCTGTAAATGGGGAGGCAAATTCTGGGAGCCCTTAAACTCTATTCAAGGTGATAACAGTGTATTTTCAAGGAAATGTGACCATATTAGTGTATCTCAATCTGTAACCTTATCAATTATATTCAATCTTACCTAAAGAAGGCTAGAAAAAGGAGGAATCTTACTCTTGATTTCGTTACGGCATTGGGCAGGGGGCTCTGACCAGCAGCTTCCAGCACCCTTGGCAATTTTTCCTCCACAGTTGAGTCGGACACAGCAGACTAGCTTGCTGCCATTAGTAAAGGTCATCCAGCTACGTCCGCTACTTGATTCCAAGTGATCAAACAACCTTCTGTTATAATGTGGCTTCCCATACGGGTTTTCCTTCAGGGAGAGAATGTGTGCTCTACAGTTCCAAGAACTCCAGTCTGTTTAAAGTTATAGTTCTCACTATAAATCAATCAGTATTCTGGTTTATGTTTAAATATTTTGGGAATTGGGTTATCATGAATCTGAACATCTTTTGGTATTCTTAGAGAGTTGGATTTCTTTTTTTTTTTTTAAGGGTTTTATTTATTTATTTGACAACAGAGAGAGATAGTGTGAGAGGGAACATAAGCAGGGAGAGTGGGAGGGAGAAGCAGGCTCCCCACTGAGCATGGAGCCCAATGCGGGGCCAGAACCCAGGACCCTGGGATCTTGACCTGAGCCGGAGGCAGACGCTTAATGACTGATCCACCCAGGCGCCCCCAGAGTTGGATTTCTTGAACTATAAAGCAGAAACTCAGACCCTCAAGTAGCGTTTCTTCAAGGGTGGTTTTTAAATTTCTGGTATGAGAATCACTTATGGGGCATGTTAACCATACAGATTCCTGGGCTCACACTGTATTCACACTGAATCGGAATTTCTGAGGGTGGGGCTGGAGGTCTGCATTTTACTAAGACCCCCAACTAATTCTAATGCATAGTAAAGCTTTCCAGTCAGAGCCTGAGAAGCCGGGATCACAGCCAATAAAGCTCTATTAGGGCATTTAGCCAGTTTCCTAGATAACCTCTTCATCATTTAATTGCTACAAAGTATTTTAGCGAATTCGTATCCAGCCTTGGTGGCTTTCACCATGTGGCCTCCTTTCTCTTCCAGTCCCATCGCTCACTTCTCCTTTGAATCATCTGTAGCTTCAACACTTCGAGTGTACAACACTCCTGGCTCTATGCTTATACATGTCTTGAATGCTGGGCTTTTTGGGGGAGGACAATAAATAGCACCCCAAATCCCTGAGTCCTCAACCAACTGATAAAGATAAGGGAGGTGGTTTAAGAGCTAAATAGCACTTTTATTATTAATGATGGCCAGATTGAAGAATCTTCTTAATTCTGAACTCTAGAATTAACACACTCACCCATCTTGTCCCAGGAAGAGCAGGGTAGCTATTGGCCTCTTCTCGCAGGGGCAACCAGTATCTTCTAAGCTTACTCAAGGCCAAGAGCAGACCAGGTGGACCAGAAAGAGGAGGGAGGAAGGTGGCTGAGCACAGCACACCAAGTTCTTGGTCCCTCAGAAAGCATGTGAAGTCATTCCTTTTCTCCTGGTGAGGAATGAGTAAAGGAGGAAAGGGAGAATCCAGAAATGTTACTCCAACAGATGTCCCTTGACATGAAGGGAAACTTCGGGAATGGGGGTTGGGACAGGTGCTCCATTATTGTATGCACCATTCCTCCTTGCCTGAGACACTCTGTGCTCCCCATGTCCTCCCCTTATTTTGAATGCCTACTCTTCCTCATCTTTCGAGATGCAGCTCGGATGTTAACTCCTCTGAGAAGCTGGAGGGAATCAAGGGGAACACTCCATTTTTATGCTGTTGTAGGACTTTGAACAACTTTAATTATGATTCTTGTCTCATAAGGTACTTAAATGTTTGCTTTCCCTTGTGAGTTCAGGGCCCGGATTATAGGTCTTTGTATTTCCATAGTAAGTGTTCAATAAATTTTTGCCAAATGACTATGAAAAAGATGGTAAACTCAAACATTTCTCAATGAGTATTTTTAAATTTGTATTTTTAAGTCTGCATATTAGCACCAAGATCCATAAGGAGACTATCAATTATTTTCCTTTATAGGATTTTTCTGTCCTCCAGGAATTTGCTAACAAACTTCTGATCAAGCAAGGTACTATCTGGGGGCACCTGGGTGGCACAGTTGGTTAAGTGACCGGTCTTGGTTTCAGCTCAGGTCATGATCTCAGGGTCCTAAGCTCGAACCTCATGTTGGGCTCCATGCTTGATGTGGAGTCTGCTTGACTCTCCCCCTCCCCCTCTGACAACCCCCCCCCCCCACCCCAGCTCATGCATGCACTCTTTCTCTCTCTTTCTCTAACATAAATACATATTTTATTTTTTAAGATTTTATTTTTATTTATTTGACAGACACAGCGAGAGAGGGAACACAAGCAGGGGGAGTGGGAGAGGGAGTAGCAGGCCTCCCGCCGAACAGGGAGCCCGATGCAGGGCTAGATCCCAGGACCCTGGGATCATGTCCTGAGCCGAAGGCAGCCACTTAACAACTGAGCCACCCAGGTGCCCCTTAAAATAAATAAATAACTCTTTAAAAAGGAGGAAGATGTACTTACTGTCTGTTCGAACCCCATCTTTGAAATGCTATTGGCATTGTCTTATTATCATGGTCCTTATGACTGATAATCCGATCCTAAAAGATATTCTCTCCTAGTTAATATAATAGAACCAGTTCACAATTAAAATAAGCTATTAGGCAATAAAAAAATCCCTTTTTAAGATTTATTTATTTACTTGAGAGAGAGAAAGCACTAGCAACAGGGGGGGCAGAAGGAGAGAGAGAATCCTCAAGCAGACTCCTTGCTGAACATGGAGCCGGGGATGGGACTCGATCCCAGGACCCTTAGATCACGATTTGAACCAAAATCAAGAGTCAGCCGCTTAACTGACTGAGCCACCCAGGTGCCCCCAGAATCCCTTTTTAAATAAAAGCCCCCATAGAGTAGAAACCACTAATAGAGAAGTTATTTCAGGTAAAACTTAACATGTCAAAGGTCAATTATTTTAGAATATTTATATTACAATATGTAATTTGCATGTAAATTATGAGAAAATTACTTTTCTCCTCTCCGTGTTTACGTATTCTAATTATGCAAAGAAAGGATAAAAGGCATTTTAGTCTTAGAGTTCAAACACTGTCTGTTGTGATAGCAGGGATGATATATGGTTATGAAACAACAGTTTCATAAAGTTACAGACATAAGAGAAGTGTTCCACCTTTAATAATGTAAAATCAACTTGCAGATCCTTGTAAAAGAGACACAAAAAGCCATTTTTGTGGTACCGTCTTAATTTTAAGATGAATATTTGCTGTTAGAAAATCAGTAATTGGGGGCACCTGGGTGGCTCAGTTGGTTGAGTGACTGCCTTCGGCTCAGGTCATGATCCTTGAGTTCTGGGATCGAGTCCCGCATCGGGCTCCTAGCTCCACGGGGAGTCTGCTTCTTCTTCCTCTAACCTTCTCTCCTCTCGTGCTCTCTCTCACTTTCTCTGTCTCTCGAATAAATAAATAAAATCTTTAAAAAAAAAAAAAAAAGAAAATCAGTAATTGTCCCAGTTCTTTTTTTTAAAGATTTTATTGGAGAGAGGCAGAGATCGTGAGAGAGCAGGAGCCAGGAGAAGAGGGAGGAGCAGACTCCCCATTGAGAAGGGAGCCTGACTCTGGGCTCCATCGCAGGACCCTGGAGGTTGTGACCTGAGCCAAAGGCAGATGTTTAACCAACTAAGCCACCCAGGCGCCCCAAACTTAGTTTTTTTTTCAGCTATTAGTTGTGGTAAGCCTCCCAAATGATTGGTAAATAGCACTTAGTAAGTGGGAAAACGTGCTGGGCCAGGACGGCACAAGACGAAATCTTTCCCTGCTTTTTAAGAACTACCAGGGCCAAACTAACAAGAGAGAGCCACTCAAAACAGCAGTCTGTGCCACCCCGTCATGCTGGCAAGAGCCCCGTCTGCCACTTTCCCTTAAGAGAACAGGGGAGCACATGGGACAACCAAGCCTTTTCAAAATAAGCCTCTAATTCTATTGCTGCAATCCCAGACATTCTTTAATTCTACTTCAAACAGGTGTCTGTTGGTGTATTTTCTTCTGCTTAGGACCTTCTATAAATTTTCAGATTTGAGCCGTTTTGTCAACCAGCATCCGCTAAACCCTGGGCCTACATAATATCCGTAAATGCGCTTCTATTTAACTCTCTATTTACAGTCATAAGAGAAATAAACATATAAAATAAATGCATCTCGATGCATAGCTGTGCAGGAGGACAGATGTTTTATTAATGAAAATGAATCCAGCTTTTTGTAAGTCATGGCAGCAATATAACATTTCATTGTTTGGTTCTGTGCTAGACGGTCCCTGCTGTTTCTACATAGAAATTCCTGTAATGCTTAATGGACATCTGGAAGAATTCAGCCAATTAATCGAATTCATGTAGGAGCTAGGCTAATGGCTGTCTGAAAGGCAGATTACATTAAATCAAACTTGCAATATGAATGAAAGCACTTAATCATACATGCAACATTCATTAGGTGCGACACAGCAAGTGTTTTGATTACTTTAATAAAAGATCAGGTAAAGTGCATCAGCTGAACAGATTGAAAAGACAGCATGCTTACAAATGTTTGATTATGCTGAATATCAACAGAAACAGTGCCAGTAATTTATAGCAAAACATATTTGTGGGCGTCCAGGGCTGGTGAACTCGGTGAAATTCGGGGTCTTTGCTCAAAGCAATAATTAATATATGATAACACTTTAATCAGATGTCAAGAAAAGAGACAGATTGCTACAAGTTTGGTAATTTATAGTCATTGGGCGTCTTCATGGTTTGAGCGACTTGAACCCCAATTTCATTGACTTTGAAGTACACAGTTTTCCCCCCTGGCTTTATTGAGATGTAATTGACGTAAAGCACTGTGTGAATTTGAGGTGCACAAGTGATTGATAGATGTATAAATCATGAAATGAATACCACAGTAAGGTTAGTCAACACGTCCATCACCTCACAAAGGTACTTTCTGTGTGTGTGGTGGGAACATTTAGCGTCTACTCAAAGGCACCCGGTTCTTGAGTGAAGTGTTGCTGAACTAAAAACATTATGTTAAAAGGTCAACTTCATACATTGGCCTTGAAAATCTCCTTCCAGGAATTAAAATGTTATTTTATTTTTTAAGCTTTTATTTATTAGACAGAGAGACACAGTGAGAGAGGGAACACAAGCAGGGGGAGTGGGAGAGGGAGAAGCAGGCTTCCTGCCGAGCAGGGAGCCCGATGCGGGGCTTGATCCCAGGACTCCGGGATCATGACCTGAGCTGAAGGCAGACGCTTAATGACTGAACCTAAAATGCAATTCTTCTTTTTTCTTTTTTTTTTAAAGATTTTATTTATTTGACAGAGAGAGGCATAGCAAGAGAGGGAACACAAGCAGGAGGAGTGGCAGAGGGAGAAAGCTGGCTTCCTGCTGAGCAAGGAGCCCGATGCAGGGCTCCATGTGGGGCTCCATGCGGGGCTCGATGCGGGGCTCAATCTCAGGACACTGGGATCATGACCTGAGCCAAAGGCAGACGCTTAACAACTGAGCCACCCAGGTGCCCCCTAAAATGCAATTCTTTTTTTTTTTTTTTAATTGCATGGAGCACTGGGTGTGGTGCATGAACAATCAATCTTGTAACACTGAAAAATTAAAATAAACATATTTGGGGAGAAAAAAAGTAAAATGAAAATCTTAATAGTTGTTCCTACCTTCTAGATTCATGAATATTCTCCCCTTCTCTTCACTAATTATCTTATTGATTTTTTTTCCTGATATGCTGCAAAAATGAAACTTTATAAGGGACATTTCCTACATAATATTAATGTAGCAAATGCCACTTGCAGCTTTTGGATAAAATAAAGGATTTTTTTCCCATATTTCTCTATATATGTACACATATATAAAGAATCTCCTCTTGCTAAGTACTTTTTTTTTTAAAGATTTTATTATTTATTTGACAGAGAAATTACAAGTAGGCAGAGAGGAAGGCAGAGAGAGAGAGGGAAGCAGGCTCCCTGCTGAGCAGAGAGCCTGATGCGGGGCTTGATTCCAGGACCCTGAGATCATGACCTGAGCTGACGGCGGAGGCTTAGCCCACTGAGTCACCCAGGCACCCCTTGCTAAGTACCTTTAATATTAGACAGGACTGCCTTTGGACATGGTAGAAACCACTTTTTCCTGGCATTTAACAAAAGGACTCATTGTATCTCTCTAGACTGATGTGTGATCCTGAAAACAAAAATAGACATAGGACCTTTATATACATTTTATTCGATTTAAGCCCTTGAATATGTAGTAAGTACTCCACTGATTTCAATGCTGTGGGTGACACCGAGATGTGAAATATAATGGGTCCTCAGACCTGCAAGGAGTTAATAATATTTGATCCGTGAAAAGAAAAAAAAAAAAACCCAAAGCAATAGCAATAACAAAGGAGAACAACACAATCTAGAATATATTCCAGCAGAATATAAGGTACAGATTTATAAATTTCGTAAAAAGAGAAGAGCTAAAATAATGTCATTATTCCAGAATTAAGCATTACAGAAAAATCTATGAATGCTGTTTTGCTTTTTTACAGAGACTTAAGACAGTGAGTGTATCTCCAAATACTTTTCAAATATCAAATCGCACAACGTATTTTTAGGCTAAATGAGTTGATGGTTTTTACAGCAGGCTAGAAATTCTTCCTCTTCTTTATCTTCTCCTGCTGCATACACATTCACAAAAAGGGAAAGAGAAACTAGCTGGCCCAGGATATAATCAGTGTTTATATTCTACCAACCAAATAATTGTTTTTCTACCTATGACCTCTTGAATTTTAGCAACACGTGATACTCTGAGTATAACTAGGGGGAAATCCACATTCAATACTACTAACTTAAGACTTCCCAAAATACTTAGTTCATGTCAGTTACTTCAAAATGTCCACCTTGCCAGCTACTTAACCTACATGTACTTAAAAAAAAAAATGGCATTGTATCCTGAGCCGTATACTTTGTGCCATCCATTTGTCTAGTCTCTTATTTATTACAAGAGGTCATGTAATCTTAGAATTCCAAGTTGTTGATGCTTCTGTTTGGAAAATGTAATAGTTATTTGTATTAGTTCAGGTAGGTTGAGACAGATTTAAAGACTTTGTTTCTCCCCACTGCAAATCTTCACCTATTTATTTGACGGATCAGGAACTGTCACTTCAAATATGTTTTTAATCTCTTTTGAAGCATGAAGTTTGACATCCATCTCACCCTAGAGAACCCTCCTATGATGAGATTTCACTAATAATTCCTATTTGTCAATCTATGCCTACCTATCTCTCCAGCTCTCTATCTCTCTATATCTTTAATTGTTCTGAAATGTGTTCTGTGACTTTGTTCTTTAGGCAATTTTGAGGGGGGGAAAAAAGGCGGCCACAAGATCTACTCCTATTGTGATTTGTGGTTGTATTTTCTTGACATTTGCGATTGTATGTTTTTGAGGTGCCTGAAAAACTGCATCTAAAATGTATCCTTTGATAGTCCTCCAACTAATTTTTAAAAAATATTTATTTATTTATTTATTTATTTATTTATTTTAGAGAGAGAGCACGGATGGAGGGGCAGAGAGAGAGGGAGGGAGAGAATCCCAAGGTGACTCTCGCTCTGAGTGTGGAACCCTACCCAAGGCTTGATCTCATGATCCTGAGATCATGACCCCAGCCAAAACCAAAAGTCAGATGCTTAACTGACTGAGCCACCCAGGCACCCCTCCAATTAATTTTCTTGAAAAGAACCTGGGGGTGGGGGCACCTGGGTGGTTCAGCTGGTTGAGTGACCGACTCTTAATTTCCACCTGGGTCTTGATCTCAGGGTGGTGAGATCAGCCCTGAGTTGGGCTCCGCATTCACCAAGCCTGCTTGTGATTCTCTCTCTCCCTCTGCTCCCCCCGCCATCCACTTGCACACACACTCTCTCAAAAAACAACAAACTGGGGGTGGAGGTGGTAGAGTCATTACGCATTGTTTGAGCTAGTCTGGGAAATGCCTTTTCCTCAGCATTCTTGAAGAGAAAATATTACTCTAATTTAGAATCCGTCCAGTACTTAGTCTTAATTCCCACATAGAACCTACAGGAATAAGACATGGGAATTCTATAATTAGGTCAATTGCTTGCCTCACTGTGTTTCTTCTTTCCTGTTTTATGAAAATTGGCTAGATGATCAAAGGACTCGTGATAGCTAGACTTCTCCCTTCTCAGGGAGCAACCCTATGAGAAAATTGGAAAGCATTTCATTCAAACCCAGTGGTTTTATAATCTTGATTTGTAATCCTTCTATCAAAAGTTTCATCCTGGGAATGGCTGTGTAGCTCAGTTGGTTAAGCAGTGGACTCTTGGTTTCAGGTCTGGTCATCATCTTGGGATCATGATGGGATTGAGCCCCCCCCCCCACTGTTGGGCTCCACACTCAGCAGGGAATCTGCTTGAGATTCTCTTTCCATCTCCCTCTGCTCTCCCCCAGCCCCCACACTTGCTCTCTGTAAAATAAATAAATAAACCTTTAAAAAAAATGTTTGATCCTCTGAACCAACTAAGGGTGGGATAGGACAGAGAGAAAGTTGTGATTTCTTGCCTAATTACTGATAATAATAATAAAAAGTCTTTGTTGTTTAGTCTATGAGGCTTTCCCTAGGGTAATTTTCAGGAGTAAGTGTTTCACCGGTACTTTGGTGAAGGTGATTTTCTGGTTGTTCATGTTCATAATTTTCCATGGTATATTTTCTAAAAATAATAATGCCATTTATTGAGCCCCTACATTGGGTCAGGCATGTGTTGGTATTATTTACAGCAACTATCATCACAACTCTCCGAGGAAAGTATTATTTTAAGGACAAGGAAACAGGTTCAGAGAGGTTAAGTAAGTCATTCAGTGTAGCCCAGCTAGCAAGTTGCCCTGCCAGGACGGGAAGTTGGGTCTGTCCAATTTCAAGGCCTCTCTCACTAACTGATTTACTCCATATCATCTTTTCATTGTGTATTTTATGTACTCCTCAGTTTACTTCTTATTGTGTCCTTTCATCATGTACTTTGATGCATTCTAAGAGTACATTTCTGAAGAAATTGTTGTATGGTAGATAGAAAAGGGGCTCATATCTTTAAATCCTACAGTGGAGTCTTTTATGAGTAGTTCCAAAGAGAAGAGCTCAGTCAGGATTTGGCTTGCAGATACATAAAAAACAATCCAGCTTAACTCCCAGAGCCTTGTCAAATCATCCTCTACGCACGGATGAGTTTGGGTTTGGAAATAATGGACTGCAGCACCCCTAGGCTCAGTCCAATTTGGCTCTAAAGACTTCTGCAGTGCAGTTAGCTCAAGGAATGTAAAATCTAGTTTATTTAATGACTTGAACTTACTTCTTGAATATCTACTATGAGTAAAACCCTGTCCTAGGTACTTTGTAGATAGACCCAGTCCCTTCCCTCAAGGGTGTTCGTCACAGTGTAATGTGGGAGATAATACATTCACTTAGTACAAACCCAGGACTCGTGGATAGAGAGCAGGACTGGGAGGTCAGTAGTGATATGCAGTCGTGATGGTGTCTGGTGGCACCATCACGAAGACCCAAGTTATGAATTAGTGGGCTCGAGAGTTAAGGTTAGACCATCTACAGGCACTAAATAAATACAGGCAATAAAGCAGATCATACCCCACTCAGTTCTGGGTGGGTCTTGGAAGCAATCTATGACTCTTTACTAGTAAAGCAATCTATGATTCTTTACTAGTGAACCCAGAAGAGGTCACAAAGAAATAGAAACGGAAGGAAGTTGAAGGTAATCTCGTAAGCTTCCACATTCACTGGCAAAACAGTATTTCTTCTTAACATCCGAACAAAAAGAAAAAAATAAACAAAAAAGAAAATGGCCAACTTGAGAGGAGCTAGGAGAATAGATGGCAATACAGTTTTTATTTCCATTAGCTCTCATATCTAAGGTTTCTAAAGTGCTTTACAAAATATTATGCCTCACAGTACTTTTATGAGAGAGGCAAGTGTTGTTATCTCCATATAAAGGTGGGGGGAAAGAGGCACGGAGGTTTGCTTCTTTTATGCCAAGTGAGGTCAAATATTTTGTGGAGTATTTGAAATGAGACTTGAAAACAGAGAAGCAAAGAGAGAGAAGGCTGGAAGAATTTGTAATTGAGGGGCATAATTTCCTACCACATAAGTGTCTAGAGAACGCTAATATAGTGAATCTTCATTTCCAGTGAAGTGGAATGAAAGCCTTGAATTGCTTCAATGCACCACATCGTGCAAATAGCAATTTCAGTTTCAGAAAATCCTCCACTCATAGTAGAGTTGTTCAGTGAGAATGGTCATGATGAGGATTTCACACATAATTGTCCAAAACATGTTCACATTTGTACGTTACATATATCTCTACAGAATGTATCTATACAAATGTTCTCAGTTGAAAGATTACATATTTATGGCTGTAGGCTCTTAAACTATACTAATGGATATCTAGTACGTTTCATTTCCACTCTGTTCTTTATACAAATAATGTTTTTCCTTCCTCTTTTTGCCTGTATTCTTTCATTTTGGAACTTTCTTGAAGGGGATCTGCCCAGGGAAGACAGACGCCACAGCTCAGTAAGAATAAATATTGCAGTCCTACTTTCTTCTTTGTAAAAAATATATATATATAAAAGATAAATACATAGTGATTCCCTTTATGGAAAGACAAGGGGTCTCATCATTCCCATGAGGAAAGGGATGCCTATAGTTATTTGTTTTTATATTTTTCAATGGAGTGTTTAAAGTCAAAACATTTAGAAAGATTGTCCGTCAATAAGTTTCTGACCAAATGAGGAATAAAACCTATTGATCATAACACCAAGTTGGGAGTTTTCAAGCAGTTAGTGCTAATGAATATATTGTGGAGCTTTTTTTTAAAACTAACTAACACTCTTATTTCTTATTCCATAAAAGATCTGAGGAAACAATGCTGCTTTCATTATTGAGCTACTTTCAAAGGTTTAATCACAGTGAACCTTTTGGGGGAGCAAATCAATCTCTTTATTCCTAATAGATTTGAAATTATTAAAGCTGCTGACGTCTGAGTTTCAGCACGAATAGTACATTTGAAGTTACAATGTACTATTTCAGGAATTATATTTAAATATAGCTGTAAGTCCTTATTAACTGGTTTAGGGGAGACTTAAGCCCTAATGCCCCAAGGCATCCATTGTATCTAACAAATGAACTTTTCTCCTGTGCATCTAGAATGGCAATTGTTACGTACTGTCCTTGGGAGAATTGAGAAGATAGCAAATAATTTACTGGGTACTACAGCTCAGACCAGGAATCTTAGGTGCAAATGTTAACATTCTCTGGGTTCAGTGTCTGCATTTCCACCCTCTCTTAACAACTTTCCCTCCCTGGCAAAACATTGACAACAAGTAAGCCTTTGGGGAAATCTGCTTTATTGGAGAGCATACCACTCCTTACATATAAGCACGGTAGTTACAATGTACCAAGGTAGGTAAAGGTTTTATTAATGGCAGGCGACTCTGGTTGACAGTAGCAGCCAAGCCATTGTTCTAATTATCTCTATGTACGTTCCCTAGAGGAATATCAAGGAAGTAAAGGAAATGTAGCCAAACTGGAGACAGTCTATCCTGTCCTCTGACAATAATATTGTCTTCTTTAATAATTATTTCCAACACACACGCATGCACACACACACAGTAAGGTTTTCCACTAAACAAGCATGGTTGATATTTAGGCAATAGAAAATAAAAATCAAGAAAGATGTTGTTATAAGTGATCTCATGAGCCATCATGTTGTTGAGTTAAAAAAAAATCAACATACCAATAAGAACAATGAAGATTAGAGAATATAATGATATCATGTTATAAATATTTACTCTGGGCTTTATACATGTTTCTCCTGGGTTTTGATCAATTCATTATAGATAGTGAAACTTTAACTATACTCTATTAGTAAAAGAGATACTTTTAGTGATTAAACAGTGATAATTTTTCTATTTATTCTATCCATGCTGCCTTGTAGTGTCTCCTGAATCACTGTTTCTTGAGCTATATGGATTTGGTGCTACAAATGCTGAGCAAAATGGCTTCCAAGCAAAAAAAAAAAAAAAAAAAAAAAACCTATACCTATAATCTTCCAATGGGTAAATTATTCCCTGGGAGTTACAACTGAATTTTGGAATCTGGGTTTGTTTGAAACAAAAGACTGTACATGTCAGTTCAAGCTAAACTTGGTTGAAATTAAGATATAGGAACCCCAAAGGGAAGTGGAAGGTTGTTCTTCTCTTTCTGGAACCCTGCTTTGCAAGCCCATTAAGTATGTTAGCTAGCCCAGTGCTTCTTTTGATTGCTCCCAAATTAACATACAGTTTTAGGTGATCGTCACTTAATGGAGATGAGCCACAGATTTTGAAGGACATCGTATAAATGTGAGCAAGAGGAAGCATGAACCAATTTATGTTTTATGCAATGGCATAGTAAATAATGATAGTTTGTTTCTTTACCTTGAAATATAGAATTGTTATTTTTCTTAAAGAAAGCACAATGATCTTTCTGCCTTAGTATAATACATAACAACTTTTCCAATGAAATCATCTCCTATCCGTTGTATCTCATTATTAACCTCTGATATAAAACTCAGTTTCAACTAAATCTAATTATGTTGCAAGGAATCTAGTGCTATATGTACTGTAAGTACGCATGAAAGACATTCTTTGTTTTGCTACATTTTCTATTGATGTAACACAAAATATTACTTATGACATCCAGTACAATGATTTAGGTAATGTCACCAGTTAAAGCTATGACATGGATGTAATACATAGTTTCAGTTAGCCTATCGGACACAAATCTTCAGGAAACTAGGCTTTATTGGTTCAGATACTTGCCTGCTTGCTTTACAGAACACTTTGTTAAGTGAAAGGAAGAATAATGTCTCCAATTGAAAAACAGAGAGAGTTTGGGGCTGGCAGAATGCAATTGCCCAAGTTAGAGCGAACCAAATTGATCTGAAATCATTTAGATAACAATGTGATGGGCAGCGGACAGCATTTGTTTATGAAGACAGATTATGCCAGGCAAATCTGATTTATTTGGTCTTATAAAATTACTCAACAAGTTTGTGGATAAAGAAAACTCCATGGACAAACAATATATCTAAATGTTTGTAAAAGCTTTTGATGTGGGTCTGCATGAGATGAAGATAATTGAAATGCTGGGAAGATTTTGCCTGGATAACAATGCAATGGGGTGGTTATCAGATTTAAAATACAGTAATCATAAAAAATAGATCATCATATCTAAGTGATATATTTGGCAGAAGACCATAAAAGAGCTAGTATCTTTATAGATCAATATTGTGGGCAAGTATGAAATGATTTAGTCCACAAAAATTAGTTTACTCCTTCTTCAGTAGGTAACATATCATAAATAAAGATTAACTCAAAAATACTTTCCTGCTTGTCCACAATGAACTATTACTTTATTTTGGCTTCTGCTGGTATTTGCAAAATTGGAATTGTGGCGTCTGCCAAAAGCATCGAAAGGGAAAACCATAAGTTTGATAGGTTTCCAGAACACAGTAAAATTCAATGGAAATCTTATGTTGCTTTGTGAATAAATTCCTTTATAGATTTTTAAGAGCTGAGAGAATTTAAGGAAAATAGCTATCATAATGGTAATAATTTTGAGAGGATTTTTAGAGAAAACTGTAGAGAATTTTCTCTACAGTTGCTGTGGAGAAATAGCAACTAATTATAAAGCAAAGTTATGAAAAAAGGATATGGAAGGAAACGATACAGGATGGTATGTTTTATTTTTTAAAGAATTTATTTTTTTATTTTTTTTAATTTAATTTTATTTTTTCAGTGTTCCAAGATTTATTGTTTATGCACCACACCCAGTGCTCCATGCAATACGTGCCCCCCCCCCCCATTATTCACCACCAGGTTCACTGCTCCCCTCTCCCTTCCAAAACCCTCAGTTTGTTTCTGAGTCCACAGTGGTTCGCCTCCCTCTCCAATTTCCCCCAATTCATTTTTCCTTTCCTTCCTCTAATGTCCTCCATGTTATTCCTTATGCTCCACAAGTGAAACCATATGATAATTCACTGTCTCTGCTTGACTTATTTCCCTCAGCATAATCTCTTATAATCTACTTATTTTAAGCAATCTTTACAGTCAACGTGGGACTCGAACCTACAACCCTGAGACCGAGAGTCCCATGCTCTACCAAGTGAGCCAGGTGGTAGCCCCCAGTATGGTGTGTTTTGAAGTTTGATCATCAAATGGGAAAAATATATATGCATTTATATTTTTTCAATATATATTTGCATTCATATATATTTCAATATATATGCATATGAGTTACATTAAAATATTTAACAATATTTGTGAAATGGTACTAACCAATCAGAACGGACCTAGTTTTGAACCTAGCCCTGTGTTTTAGCCATAGGGCTAGAGCAGGGCCCTGAACCTCTGGTATGTTGGAACCTCTGACTCTTTACTTGATGGATAATGGGGAGATGGGTGGTTACTGGGAGAGGCTGGAGTGACCAGGGGAGTTGAGGGGAGATCATTTGGAAAGGAAGTGGCTATTTGCTAATTGGTTGAAATTAAGATATAGGGAGTATATAGGATACTTAGAAGTATATACTTATATAAGTATAGGATACTTAAGTAAAATATAAGTATTTTAATATTTTAACAACAGATATAGCTTTTCTGATGGGTACCAGCTTTATGAGAGTCTAAGGATCTAAGAAAAATAAAGAAATTTTGAAGAGGTTAAATTACAGGAGTGAAATGCAATTTCTTTTTTTTAAAAGATTTTATTTATTTATTTGACACAGAGAGAGAGATCACAGGTAGAGAGAGAGGCAGGCAGAGGGGGAAGCAGGCTCCCTGCTGAGCAGAGAGCCCAACGTGGGGCTCGATCCTAGGACCCTGAGATCATGACCTGAGCCAAAGGCAGAGGCTTTAACCCACTGAGCCACTCAGGTGCCCCTGCAATTTTAATAAACAGATTATAAGATGTTAAACTTCACTAGGAATTAAGTAAGTACACATTTATTTTAGCAAAACCATATTTTTGGCTTATCTAGCTGGTAAAAACCTTTTCTTACAAGTGACAGAACGTAGTCAAGGAAAAACGTAAAGTGGCATTTTTAACCCTGTACGGAGGTGTATAAATAGGTACAAACTTTCTGAAGGACAGTTTCTCAATATTTATTAAAATACTTAATGATTCTGGTAGCGTTAGGTTAAATTAGACAGATTGATCCTCCCAGTGAGCATAACTAAACTATCTGGGTCTTAAAAATATTTGTAAAGCATAAGAGGATGTGAAAAAGTCGTATGGAGTTACTTGACTAATGATGAAAGAAAAGGGGAGTTGAAATAGGGAAGCTGTTCTGCCCTGAAGGAATTTGCCAACTGGTAAAAATCAGAATCTTCATCTTGATAGACATGCAGTTCAAGGGGGGACAGAGAGCAAAATCCTATACACAGGAAGAAGTCCAATGGGAGATCCTGCCCCAATGGGAGATACTGGGACCCCAGAGCCCTTGAGTATTTACTGATTATATTCAAGTTGCCTGGCCCAGTATATCTCAAAACTTGAACTTAGGTTGCAATCATACTGGATTGGTGGTGCCTCCAGGTGCTTGGCAGAAGCAAAGAATACAAGTCCTGTCTTAAATAAGATACTTTCCTCATAGGCCTAAATCATTCCTTTAAGTATTTTTCACATGGAGTGTTCACATTTCCAAAGAGAATCAGATACATGAGGAAGCTAGATTAAATAAGTAAGAATCAGCATAGATAACAAATAACAAAGAACAGACTCATAAAGACTTTAAATATTAGAATTATGAGGCATGGGCTATAAAACTAGACTAAAAATAATTATGACTATGTTTAAAGATATAAAGGATCAGCTTAACAATATCTGCAGAGAACAGGAAACCACAAAAAGTAACACATCAAGTCTGAATTTCAAAAAGAATCAAATAAAATTTTATTGTGATTCAGAATATTTTGAATATTGTGGTTTTATTTTAAATAAAATTTCTAAATAAAATTTTATAAATATATTTATATTTTGTAAATAAATATAAATGAAATTTATAAAAAATGAAAATCCAACAAGATTTTAAGTGTAGATTAGCTATACTTTAAGACTTAGTGAACCTAAAGCCTTATCAAGAGAAATGTTCTAGAATGAAATGTGGAGAGGCAAAAGGGAAAAAAGGAGGGTGTATATATGAGAGGGTAAAAGACACAGGAAATATGGTGAGGATGTTTAACATAGTTTTAGTCAGAGTTCTAGATGGAGAAGAAAGAGAGAATGAAATGAAGCAATTGTAGTAGCTAAGGAATTTCCAAACTGACAAAAGACTTCAAGGCACTAATTTTAAGAAGTCTTATGAACTGAAAGCATGATAAATGAAAAGAAAACCATACCTAAGTACATTAAAATAAAACTTCTTACAACCAAAGGCAAAGAACAAATACTAAAAGCACTCAGAGAAAAAGATAAATTCCTTTTAAAAGAGCAACAATATATTGACAACTGACTTTTCACTAGTAAAAATGGGAAGGAGAAGACAATGGAATAATATTTGGAATGTGCTGAAAGAAAATAATTACCAAACTTGAGTTCTCTAGTAGATAAAGCAAAAAGATATTTCAGACACACTGGAGCTAATTTATTTGCTCCTAGCAAATCTACAGTGAAGGAAATTTCAAAGTATATATTTTGGGAAGGAGGAAAATGATCCCACATGGAAAGTCTGAAATACAAGAAAGAATTAAGAGCAAAGAAAGTGGAAACTGTGGGCAAATCTAATGAGTATCAACTGTGTAAAAATATAATAATGCCTGTGGATTTTTTCAAACACAGAGTTAAAGTACACAACAATAATAGCACATGTCAATAAAGAGTAAATGCATTTAAAACGCTCTTACTTCCTGGGGCATCTGGGGTGGCTTCAGTTAAGCATCTGCCTTTGGGTCCGGTCATGATCCCAGGGTCCTGGGATTGAGCCCCACTTGGGGCTCCTTGCTCAGCAGGAAGTCTGCTTCTCCCTTTCCCTCTGCCCCTCCCCGCTACCCATGCTCTCTCTCTCTCTCTCTCTCTCTCTCTCTCTCTGTTTCAAATAAATAAAATTAAAAAAAAAAATAAAAAAGTGCTCTAACTTCCTTATATTATCAAAAATCAACTGATACATTAAAAATAACTAATGTAATTTTAAATTAATAAAAGGATATAAACAAAGGATATAATTTTAAACTGGTAAAGGGGGGGAAGTTGATGTGTAGAAATCAGAAATCTGAAAAAGAAAAAGAAATATAACAGATGAGATAAATGGAAAACACTTTTTTTTTTTTTTTAAAGTAATGTCTATGCCCAGTGTGGGGCTTGACTCCATGACTCTGAGATCAACAGTCACATGCTCTACTGACTGAGCCAGCCCAGTGCCCTGGCAAATACTTTTTTTTTTTTTTTAAGATTTTATTTATTTATTTGACAGCCAGTGAGAGAGGGGGACATAGGCAGGGGGAGTGGGAGAGGGAGAAGCAGGCTTCCCGCTGAGCAAGGAGCCTGATGTGGGGCTCGATCCTAGAACCCCGAAATCATGACCCGAGCCGAAGGCAGACACCCAATGACTGAGCCGCCCAGGCATCCCTAGAAAATACTCTCAAAAGTGGTTAGATTTAATTCCAAGCAATTACACAAATGCAAAAGGACTAAATGCTCCAGTTAAAAGTTAAAGATTGGTTAAAAAAAGGAACTGTTGTTCACAGGAGACACATTTAAAACATAATGATAAAGGTTGAAATTAAAAGGAAAATACATACCTTATAAGCGTCAACCAAAATATAGCTGTATAGAGAAAATCATCAGACCAAACGCTTTCATCAGAAAGCATTACTATGGATCAAGAGAGATACTTTATATCTGATAAAACTGATGAGACATTCAATTAACTGAACGGATATTGCTTTTAATTCATATGAAACTATGATCCAGTCTCAAAATATAGAGAGTGAACATTGAGAGACTACAAAAGGAAATAATTCACCACATCTATATTGCGGGTGCAATCTTACATATTGACATAAATATATACATATTTAATACCTAGTATGTACAACTGCAAAATACACATTTCTTTCAAGGATATGAACGAAATTTATAAAATCTAAGTATATAGATGTAAAGATTGGTAAGGTTTTTCCTCTCCTGGCCATGTAGATGACCTTCATTATTATTCCAGAATGTTCATTTGGAACAGGCATACACATTATTCTGTATGATGAAAAGCAGGTTAGATAGTCTTTACCCTTCTGAGTTTATAAGCAACACCAAATAGACCTACTGATACTGAGCACTAGTATGAGGCAGTTCTGTAGAGGATATTAGTTTATCTCATTCAATTTAATTCTCATTCTATGATGAGGGTATTGTTAAACCTAATTAAGAGATAAAGAACTGAGACTCATGGGGATTAGGTAAATTTCCCAAGATCACCTCCTCAGTAAATGACAGTACTTGAGTTCACATCTACTTTTTTTTTTTTTTAAATGAGCAATGAACCAGCCCCACAAAATAGTGCTTGAGACTGGATGTAAGGAAGAAAATATTCTTATAGAATCTCTAAAAATTAGGAAGATGATGTCGTGTGTGGCACTGACAAGTACTTAAGTGTCTGCAGTATAAGAGAGTTCTATATTGAGCCAAAGAAGTGGCTAATATAGTTTGATGAGAGGGAGTTATCTCGGAAGATGGACAGTGCTAGCGATTCGGAACGTGCGGGCGACCGAGGGAGAAACGCCTAGAAGGAGCCCAGCGTAACAGAAATTAGAATGCATCTCCGTTGGGGCGCCTGGGTGGCTCAGTGGGTTAAAGCCTCTGCCTTCAGCTCAGGTCATGGTTTGAGGGTCCTGGGCTTTCTGCTCAGCGGGGAGCCTGCTTCTCCCTCTCTCTGCCTGTTTCTCTGCCTACTTGTGATCTCTCTCTGTGTCAAATAAATAAATAAAATATTTAAAAAAACTTCTAAAAAAAAAGAAAAAGAATGCATCTCTGTTATAGCTTCATAGGGCGCTGAAAATCCTTTTCCTCTGGCTCAGGTTCCAATTGCTTGTAGTTTCTGAAGTGAATCCCAGTCTCAAAAAGAAGTCTTTTACAACTGAGTGAAAGTCAAGTTGTAAGTTCCCTCCACGTGTAAGTCACCTGTTTCACCACTTAACACAAGGAGAAGAGTCCTCACAGAGATAGGATACTATAGCTCATCAGTTATTTAAATCCATTCAATATTGGAGTATTTTGTGCCACATCATTTTTTTATCAACTATTTTAATATCCTCGCTGATTGTGTGTCCACTCTATTTAAAAAAAGAAAATCCAGCTGAACTCCCCACATCCGTGTCAGCCCCGGGGTCCTAACCTCCTCCGTGGCAACTTCAGTGCAATCCTAGAGCTCTCCTCCAACAACAGCCATTAGCGGTATTTTTCCAAAACAAAGATTTGATTATATAATTTAAATGCTTTAGGGAAAAAAACCCAATGACTTTCTCTGAATCCTGTCCGTGCTCAATTTAGTGTGGGAGGTAACGTTTGCAATCTGGCCCCAACGTATCTTTTTTTTTTTTTTTTAAGATTTTATTTATTCATTTAACAGAGAGAGAACACAAGCAGGCAGAGAGGCAGGCAGAGGCAGAGAGAGGAGCAGGCTCTCCGCAGAGCAAGGAGCCCGATGTGGGACTCGATCCCAAGACGCTGGGATCATGACCTGAGCTAAAGGCAGCTGCTCAACCAACTGAGCCACCCAGGCGTCCCGCCCCAACGTATCTTGCAGCCCCAGCTCCTCTGCTTCTCACCCCAGCCCCTCACCCCAAGAAACCACAGACTGACGCCCCACTTATAGAGAATGTTATGTCGTGGTGCCTATATGACAAGAAACTGGGGCCAGAGGGGTTTAATAACCCATCTTTGTCCTATAGCGAGTGAGTGGGGAGTCAGGATTCAAACTCCAGTCTGACTCCAAACTATCGGCTTCATCCTGTAAACGACATTGTCTTCTGTCTTTTATAGGTTTTTGTGAATTTTTTCTTAACCATGGGAAACAAAATTAATTTTGAGCCTACTAAGTGCTATGCATAATCCATGCTGTCTTATGTCCTAATTGAGTATAGAATATAAGCCATTTGTATTAAGTTATCGTTATTGCCATAGAATTGATAGTTGCCATTAGTGTCACTAGTTTTCCTTCCCCTCAGACACGTAGACAGTAACAATAGTGCCTTCCATTCATTTGGGGCTCACTGTGTGCCACACATGGTACTAAGCGTTTTACATACATCACAATATTTAATGATGGAAGCACTCTGAGATCACCGGTACTCTTGCCATTTTGTGATGAGGAACCTGAGGCGAAAAGGCTAAGGAAGTTGCTTAAGATAGAACAGCTAGGAGTAGAACTGGAATTGAACTCAAGACTCTGTCTAGACGGCCCGTGCCCTTGACTACTATGTTAGGTCCTCTGGCTTTAAAGCACCTAGACTGAACTCCTCAATAACCTGGTTCCCACCCTCCACACACCATGCCAGATGCATGTGGTCTTCTCTTGCCAGTCTTGTCTTCCCATCTAGCTGTGAAGCTGCTTTCTGTTTCCTTCTCCTACTTTCCTGGGCACGGAAGGGCTTACGATAGTAGCAACTATGGCTATGAGCAGGGCTTTATTTTCCCGTAGGGGAATGGCTGCAAAGGCAGGCAATGGGAGTGATCCAAGCCGTGGGTCAAGTGGCCGAGGCGGGGAAAGAAAAGGGTATACAATGTGAAGAAGACCTTTCTATTTCTCTCGTTTTTTCTGCACCAAGATTCCCAAATACCTAGAATTGAGCTGCTTATGATCTTATCTTCCCTCCTCTGTGTTCAGGAAGAGTGGGTTCTAGGTCCAGAGGTTGCAGCAATAAACTAAAAAAAAAGCTTTTTTGAATCCAGTGGCTCATTATCTTACTCGTCAGCTGATTTACATATGTGTCAGGCATTGTTCTAGATACTAGATATAGAGCTGTGAACAAAACAAAGGACCTGTCCTCCTGGGCTTTAGAGATTTCTGGAGGACAGTAGACAATTAACACATAACAAATATGTACATAAGACGGTGACAGACAGTGGTAAATGCTAGGAAGAGAAAGAAAGAATTCAGAAATTTTGAGACACCATGAATCAGGAAGTTTTTTTGAAGAAGGACTTCTTGCCCTGAAATCATAATGTGTATAAGTATAAACTCAGATGACTGACTTACTTTTTAGTCACTTGAATATCAGAAGGGTTACTCAGAAGGAACATTATTTCTTCTGTCTCAAAATTTCTGAAGTTAAATCAAAGTAATCATTGCCAGAATTAGGAATAGTAAGCAGGGTGCCTGGGCGACTCAGTCAGTTATGCATCCCACTCTTGAGCTCAGCTCAGGTCTTGATCTCAGGGTTGTGAGTTCTAGCCCTATGTTGGGCTCCGTGCGCGCATGCGCACACACATACGTAAGCTTAACACAATAGCTTGAGAGATAATTCAGTGTTTGAGTTTCTATCAAGTTATAAGAGAGTAGATGAAGGTCCTGAGTGTTGGAAAAAGGGGGAAAGATGTCCCTGTCAAGAGAGAAGGTACAGATAAAGAAAGCAAAGATTTCACAATCTTGCTAGGGACTGTCCTCTTTTAGCATAATTTCTAAGTGAAAAAATGGAGAAAGGAGTGTTCATATCTTGAAGGATTTACTTAAGTGTGTACATAAGTGGAGACTATTAAGTTATTTGTCTCCCCTACCTTTTAGCCATTTTTCTATCTTCTAACCCATAATCTCTTCCCCCAAAGTGTTTTTCAAGTAGAAGACCTGCAAGTAGAAGACCTGTGGCGTGATAAACATGTCCCTTCTTTTCTGGGGCCGGAGCTCAAACAGGTGGCTCTGGAGAAGTCTACTGTTCTGTGCAATTCCCATTTCATATCGCATTCTTATTTCACCAACAGTGTTCTAGGGGTGGAGTTCCGCATCTAATACCAGAGAGGACTTAAGGCAGCTTTCACATTATTTTTTTTCTAATCATCAGAGCGATATATGTTGACTGCCAAAATTTTTAACAAAGTCTTAAAAAAAAATAACAAAAGACTAAAATTCCTATTAACTAGAGGCAACTCCAAGAACATTTTGGCATATTGCCTTGTTTTTTCATAATTGAGCTCTTTATTGTACCTGCAACTTTGCATCCTGGTGTTTTTACTGACCGTCATGTCATACACATTTGTCCATGTCATTGCGTCTTTATGGCTATCCACTCATCTTTAGTGTAGCTGCACCAGGATTTACTCAAGGTAGTTTCTGATTATAATTTATAATTTGTTATAATGTTATTTATAATGTTATTTATAATTTATAATTATAAATAACACGTGACAAATAGTCTTATGCATAAATCTTTGTCCTCCTTTTGCGTGATTTACTAAAAAAGCAATTGGTGAATTAAAGCGTATACATATTTTTAAAAGCTTCCACTATACATCGCCACACTGATTTCCAGAAAGGAAATTGTTATCAAATTATACTCGAGATGCAGGGGGTATGTGGAGAAGGAGAACCACTGGAACTATCGGATTTGTTAGAAAATACTTGACAGCAATTTTTTAAAAATAATGTCTTTTATTTTGAACACACAGAGGAGAAAAGGCCGTGTGTTGTTATATACTAACCGTTAGTTGCCCTGTGTCATAGTGATAACGTAGTAGTACTAATTCAATATTAGCTAAATATTAGCCTATGTGCCGGCCAGTGCTACAGAGTATGGAGAGTAGCAGCTGCACTAGTGCAATGAAAGGAAACTCTCCTTTGATGGAAGTTAGATGGTGACTCGATGTTGAGAGAGCAGGGGGATGAGAAAGGAGAGGTCAGAGAAGGCATTCCTGCGAAGAGGGTAATGATGCCTCTGGGGGAGCTGTAGGACCTCAGCAAAGCAGCACCCCGTCCGCCCTTCCTTACACAGGAGTGAAGCAGAGCTGGTAGACAATGGCACAGAAGGGAACCCTTCGGCAGTTGGGGTGAGGTCGATGTCCTTTGGGTCAACTAGAGATTTCGGGGTAAGTTTCTGTAGAATGGTGGTCAGGAATAATAACAGCTCCAGGTGGGCCAGGCCTTCTCCTAGACAAGTTTGTTTTCCTGAAAATAACAGAGCGTAGATAGTCCTCGGATGCTTTGTTTCTGAACTATCACAGAAAGAATATACAGCAATTATTTGATGGGTGATTGAAGAGATGTGCAGTGGAAGATGGGACATGTAGAAGGATGGTTGGGTGAAATATTTGCTGTCCATCTTGATAGCTAGCACTATTTATTTTTTAAAAAGTGTATTGACTATCAGATCTATGCCAATCACTTCATTAAGTATTCTCCCATTATAACTGATCTTTTGACTTTTTAAGTTTCCTTCATGTTATTTTTCTCTAGAAACAGACCCACATTCTCAGTTGGTTGGAAGGGGAAGGACTGAGAGAAGGAGAGACTTATATCTATGCTTCCCCTTTGGCAGAAAGTTTAGCCAAAGAGATTTTTCCTCATGCAATTTCAAAAGCAAATGTCACTCCCTCACTTTAAAACTTTAAATGACTTTCAAAAAAAAGTGTGGGAAGTGGGGTGCCTGGGTGGCTCAGTTGGTTAAGCCTCTGACTCTTGATTTCAGCTCAGGTCATGATCTCCTGGTCGTGGGATTGAGCCCCTCCTCAGGTTCTGTGGGGAGTCTGCTTGAGGATTCTTTCTCTCCTCTCCCTCCCCCTCTGCCCTTCTGAGTGTGCTTTCTTTCTCTAAAAACAAAACAAAACAAGACCAAAAAAAAGCCTTTAGACTCTCTGTGCCTGTCCTATGTTATGAAGTCGAAAGTACATGACCCTAGTCCTTTATATCCTTTTCATAGTCTGATATGCCATAATTTTGCTGCCTCCTTTCTGTGTGTGTGTAAATTTTTTACTGTAAAATATATACAATGAAAATGCCCATTTTAACAATTTTTAAGTTTGTTAATTCAGTGGCATTGACAGCATTCACAACGTTGTCCATCTATCACTTTTTTTTACCGCTATCAATAAAACTATATCACTCCAAAGTGAAATTCTATAACAATTACACTCTAAGTTCCCATTTCCCCAACCCCTGATAACCAATAATCTCCTGTCTCTATGAACTTGCCTATTCTAGGTGTTTCAATGTAAGTGAAATCTTATTTGTCTTTTCTGTCTGTTTCATTTCACTTAGCGTAATGTTTTCAAGACTTACCCATATTGTACGGATCAGCATTTCATTCCTTTTTTGTGGCCAAATAATATCCTATCATTTGTATATACCCTGATTTGTTTATACATCTACCTGTTGTTGGATACTGGGTTGTTTCCATCTTTGGGCTTTTGTGAATAATGCTACGATGGACATTGGTGCACAGATGTATGCTTCAGTCCCTGTTTTCAGTTCTTTTGTGTATTACCTAGATGCACAAATGCTGGGTCATATGGTTGTAATTCTTATAGTAATTCTTATAAAGTACTACATATACCTGAGGAAAAGCCTGTCTTGGAAAGGGGCTGTTGTTAAGTATGAAAATCTTACTTAAAAGACACCACACAATATGCCTGGGCCATTAGAAAAAGGAAAGGAAGAGCTGAGAAGAAGTTGAGGTAGAAGTCATACATAAACTGATGTGTCAGAAATGATCAAATTTTAGGAAGCTAAATTTATCAACACTATTCAAGGACTCAAATATTTTATATAGTGATTCAGAATGTTAATTCTGATTATAAAGTATCAAGTTTAATTTTGTGTGATTTCATGCTTTGTAATGGGAAACACCATAATGAAGGTGTTTTTCAAATTGTGGGTTCTAATTCATTAGTAAGTTATGAAATCAGTTTTTTTTCCTATCAGCATTTTAAAAAAGAAAATTGCACAGAAAATATAAGAATGCATTATACCTAGTTAAACTAAATATTATTTTGTGACATTTTTGTTTCAGTTCCATGTGTGTACCACAAAATATATTTCTTACTGTGTTATTTAACCAGAAAAAAAAAAAAAAAAAGCTCGAAACCATTTGGCGGAAAGAGTCTGAGCTTTGGAATTAACCAGAACTCAGTTTGAATCTGAGCTCTGGGTGACTTTTGCGAGTTACTTATCTAACTTCTTTGGCTCAATCTCCTCATCAAAAAAGGAAGAGTAATAGTATCTCCTTTGTTTGGTGTGTATATGTGAAAAGATCAGAGATTACTTAAGCAGAATGCCTCAAATATTGTTAATTAGCAAATATATAATTACTTCCAGGTCTTCCCCCAAATAATGCACTCCATGTAAAAACACTTCATTCACTTAGGATATTGACATCTACATCTGTTATACTGTAGTCTACTTTAAAAACACATTACTAAGTCTTTGTCTCCAATTTGATCTAGTAAGGAGACGAGTTCTTTCCCCTTCCTATTCTCACATTGTATGATGGACTTTTGGCACTTTATTATACATCTGTCAAATTTTCTAATTGTTTCATAGTTCAGCTAGTGTTACAAACTTTCAAATCTCTTCTAGTGCTTAAAACAGTGCTGGGCGCATTACAGAATACCAGATGAAAATCTATTAAATCTGGCCCATTGCACACCTTTTGCAAAATATTCCTTGTATAAGGGGAAGCAGATGTAATCCTGATTCTGCCAGTATTTCTCACTCAATCTACTCCATGCTAAACAGGTCAGTTAGGCACTAAGTCATGTCTCTGGGTAGTACAAGTGGAAGGTGTGAACAGAGAAACCACTTTATCTGAAGACAGTCGAAAATTAGATCCTACTTTCCCCTCCCCACTCCTTTTCCCATCCGGGAGGGGACATTTATAGGCCCTGAGGACCAGGGTCCAGAAGCCGGCTGGCGTCCTGAGCTCCAGAGGCTTGCCAGCACGCACGATCTCCCGCACTGAGAGCCCTTCTTCCCAGATGAATTCTCATAGTATCACAGACGCGCGCAGTGTCGATCAATACTGGATGGCAGACGTGCTCCCACCGTCAAGTGTAGGCACAGGGCGGTGGATTTAGCCGCCCTGCCGCTCGCCGCTCGGCCGCAGCTTCTCATCAGCTCAATAAGGGCAGAGGACGTTAACCCGTTCCCCTGCGGACACCCATCCGGTTGCCTCCTGGCACGCGCCGCCCGCGGTCCCTTCCTCTCCACTTCCTCCCTCTCGGCTTCCATCAGAGTCCCTGGCGTCGGGGCAGCAGGGTCCCAGCCCGCACGGAGAGCGCCCACCGTTTGCCTCTCCGCCTGGCTCCCGGGAGGCAGCTGTGGCGGTGAGTGCTGAGCTTCCTCACACTCTGGAATCTTACCTTTTTGTATCTTCGTCCCTCCCCGCCCCCCCACCCTCGCCACCCCGTGGGCGGCAGGGGGAGGTGGCCCCGGCAGCCCCTAAGCCAGCTGCTGGGGCCGTGCCGAGGCCGCTGCAAGTTGGGGTGGGGGCGCCGGCCCAGCCAGCCTCTCGGACCCCTGCGAGCCGGGCCAGGCGAAAACCCCGCCCCTGGCGCCCGCTCCCACTCCTGATTGGCCGGTCCTGCCTGAAGGCGACCGGTGGTCCCCCGGCCCGAGTCTCAGCTATAAAGGCAGCCCACGCATGACGGCTGTGGCGAAGCTCGGGTAGCTGCGGTGCTCTCCAGCTTTCAGCCCCCGCGGCGCCCCCTTTACTCTTTGCCCCCTGAACACTCCCGACTCCACCATGCCGAGGGGCTTCCTGGTAAAGAGAACTAAACGGACGAGCGGCTCATACAGAGTGCGCCTAGCTGAGCGGGGCTTCCCCAGGCTGGGACCCCAGGGGGCGCCGCCCTTCCCTGAGGAGGCTTCTAATGCCCCCCAGACCGGTGCGGAGCAGGTGGCACCCCCCACCTTGGAGGCGGCGGCGGCGGCCCGTGAACTGTCGGGGTCGTCCTGTCGGGCATCTAGGGTGAGCCAGGGGGAGGGCGGGCAGGAAGGCGCTGCAGAGTGGAGGGCGGATGGTAGGGAGGGTCCCGGACCCAGCCCCAGCCCCACCAAGCCTGCGGGCGCGGAGCTGCGCCGTGCATTCCTGGAGCGCTGCCTCAGCTCACCCGTGTCTGCAGAGTCCTTCCCCGGGGGTGCCGCCGCAGTGGCTGCTTTCTCCTGCTCGGCGGCGCCAGCAGCTGCACCGACCTCGGGGGAGCAGTTCCTGCTGCCGCTCCGGGCACCGTTCCCAGAGCCAGAGTTCCATCCAAACCCTGCGCCCCTCTCGGCCACCCTACACGGCCTGAAGCGGGCTGCTGGCAACGAGCGCCGTGCCAAGGCACCTCCGGGCTGCACGTCTGGACCTGCGGCTGCCGGAGTCAAGAAGCCAAAGGCGATGAGGAAGTTGAGCTTCGCCGATGAAGTGACCACGTCCCCTGTCCTGGGCCTGAAGATCAAGGATGAGGAGCCCGGAGCACCGTCCCGGGGTCTGGGGGGCAGCCGCACGCCACTGGGGGAGTTTATTTGCCAGCTATGCAAGGAGCAGTACGCGGACCCCTTCGCTCTGGCTCAGCACCGCTGCTCCCGTATCGTACGCGTCGAGTACCGCTGCCCCGAGTGCGACAAGGTCTTCAGCTGTCCTGCAAACCTCGCCTCGCATCGCCGCTGGCACAAACCGCGTCCCGCAGCGGCAAACGCCGCCACAGTGTCTTCAGCCGACGGGAAGCCGCCTCCTTCATCTTCCTCGACCTCCCCAGACCCTGGGGCTGTTGCATCTTTCTTGGCGGAGGGGAAGGAGAACAGCCAGGCAGAGCGAGGGGCCGATCAGCACCTGCAGGCGAGGGACAGCTCCAGGGCCGAGCAGCACCAGGACAGCACCCCACACCAGGGCCTCCAGGTGCTGTCCCACCCCGAGCCACCGCTGCCTCAGGTCCCCTATACGGAGGGGGTGTTGGGGCGCCGGGTGCCTGGGCTAGGTAGTGCCAGTGGTGTCGGGGGACCCGAGATCTTCATGTGTCCATATTGCCACAAAAAGTTCCGTCGCCAAGCCTATCTGCGCAAGCACCTAGGCACTCATGAGGCAGGCTCCGCTCGTGCGCTTGCCCCGGGCTTTGGCTCCGAACACAGTGCCCCACTCGCCTTCGCTTGCCCACTGTGTGGGGTGCACTTCCCGTCCGCAGACATCAGGGACAAACACCGGCTGTGGCACGCAGTCCGCGAGGAGCTGCTCCTGCCTGCTCTGGCCGGGGCGCCCCCTGAAGCACCGAGCCCAGGCGGAGAATCCGATGGGAGTGCTCAGCAGATTTTCTCGTGCAAGCACTGCCCGTCCACTTTTTTTAGCTCCCCGGGGCTCACTCGGCACATAAATAAGTGCCACCCCTCAGAAAGTCGGCAGGTACTGCTGCTGCAGATGCCGTTGCGGCCCGGCTGTTGAGGAAAGAGATGAGGAAGATTATGCGCTTGGCCTTGGAGGAAACAGATCATGGGAATTTCTGTGGGGATTTCTTGAATTTGCAAGTTTACCCTCTTTACTACCTTTATTTTTCTCTCCTAAAACTCCCAGTAGTCCATGTTCCGCCAGAGAAGCGGACAGCGAAATGTAATATCCCTCTCTAGAGCAGGTATGTATATGGTATAAACATTCGCCGTCAAGGACTGTCACTTTAAAGCTTTCTTGCTTTCCCCACGAAAATAGGATTTCCCCCCTCACTCTGGAGACCCAAATGAATCCTATATGACTTGTAATTCCTATGGAAAGTCGTAGTGAATGCGTGCATGTCTCAATATCTACAAAGGATTCTAGCTACCAAAAATGGTAGTCCTTAAATTTTTTTCTCTCTTGCCATTGCAGGCGCCTATGTAGTTTCTGTCTCAATAGGGTCAGATATCTTGCATTGTATATTCTGTGAATTGAAAGTTATGTGATTGGTGCCAAACTTAGGGGGGGTGGTGGTGGGGAAACACTAAGGACGAAATGTAAGAGGACGTTTGCGCTTTGGGGGGATGTGGGGGATCTCCCTGTAAACGTTCCTTTTCTCAAGTATTAGTCCATCCTGAAGTGAGTGTTTGGAGGTGGGGAGGGTGCTACTTTACTTGGAGGGAGCTGGGACACCCCCAAAATTCCCACCTTTAGCTTTTTGGGTGTGTTTTCAGGAAGAGAGACTTTAAAACTTTAAATAATAGCTTTTTGGAAACACAACTCATTTCCAGAAGTTTGACTGTTTTAATAGGGTTTCATCCAAATTGTTTAATCCTTCTGTTGTAAATCTCATGCAGTGTTATATATGAAACTGTTTAGTTTAAGGAAGATGTTAATACCTATAGTCCACTATGGAACTGAATGGCGATTCATTTAATATTCATTTTTCAGCAGCAATCTGTTTTTGAATTTTTGTAAACCATATTCCGTGTACACGCTGTACCCATGCTCTAATAGCCAGAGTTTGGGACACTGGCTGAGTATTGCTTGACAGGTAGCCCACACTTGTAAGACGCTTTCCACCAAATAAATGTACGTAGCTGGTGCTTTGTTGTGTTCTATTTGTCCTGAGAATCTCACTGAACACAGCCCATTTTTCAAAGTCACACTGCTTATCTCCCCAAAGCCAGTATCCTACTTTAGGACCTTAGTTATCCATTTAGGCAGAATACAGACAGGAAAAATTATATTTTGTAAACGAATGTAATGGTGCCGAAATGCAATGGGAAAATTTCCTTCGACGTATGGCTTGTACAGACTGAGCTCCAAAAGGCTTTAAATCTGAAGATACTTTACTACCTAAAAGTGTCAACAGAAAATGTTTTTTCTCAAAAAAAAAGCAGTTTTATCCAAAGATGAAAAAAATGTTCACTGTGCTAATTAACTTCACTATTTCCAAGTTGGTAATTTTACTCAGTTTTACGTATCAATCCATTAGCTGTTCATTTTTAAAAAACGAAAGCACCATAGAAATGTGTAAGCAGTTACTTTGATTTTCCTTTCTGAATTCTTCACCTTGGTTGTGGGAAACTGTCTATATTGTTTAACCTTGTTCTCAGGGACTCTATTTGCTTATTTTCTCCATAAGCTTTCACAGGATTTTCTTTTCTACAGTTTCATAGCAATCTATTTTTATTTTTAAGAAAACAAAAACTTAATTGCACAGAACTCTGGAAGTTTGTTTTAGAAACTGTCTGCAAAAAGCCCCCCCCCCTCGAATGTGCATTAACTGAAACTGAAAATTTAAACTGAAAATTCAAAAATCAAAGAAGCACGAGGCTAAGATTAATTGGTGCTTTAACCCAGTGCACTGGGTAAACTTTCTGGCCAGACATAATGAAGGTAAAAATGCCTGCATTTTCAGTGACTGTGGTAGAATCTCTGAGAAGTTGGGGTGTATCCTAACAAGGGAATTTAAATTCCTTTTTCATGATTTGCTAAGATAACCTATGTTTATGCTTATATATCTCTCCATTAATCATATAGGTCTGCTTATTAAGTCTGAAAATATATTAAAGACAAACAGACAAGAGAAATATAAATGTCATGGACATAAGTGATAAGAATATTTTTATTGTGTTATTAAATACCATATCTTTTTCTTTCACTGTTACAAATTTGTAGATACTACATGAATGATGATACATAATTTATATTTTATAGTTTGCCCATATGATGTATTTACACATGCAGTTAGTGCTGATGTCATGCTACATTTCCTTAGGAGATGCCCGTTCAAAACAAAATATGAAAAAAATGTGAGCAGCTTATTTACTGTAGGAAAATATTTCTGGAGGGTGGAATGAATACCGACCTGCATCAGCAAGTTCAGTATTGATAATATTGGATTTAATTTAGACTCCTGGGTCATGTTCCCTTTTTTTTTTAAATACACATAATTTAAGCAACACATTTTGTATCAGAAAAGTTTTTTCTTTTTTTTTGTTTCTCTCCATCCCCCCAATAACCCTCCTTTTGGTACTCAGGAAAGAACACAGACATACCAGGATCCAGCAGCCAATAATACAGGGCCACAGTCTCAAAACAAAAATGGCATTGAACAGTGATACCATTTAAAAAGCAAAACATTAGAAAAATATTTGGAAGCTAACCACAAATCAAAGTTCAGCACAGTGATTTTTCTGGATATGAGATATATCATGGCATCATCTGCACAGCCAAGAAATGAGGCATTGCTTTGGGAAGAAAAAGTTAATGCTAAAATTTTGTCAGTTGGAATTTGAGATGCTAAAAGACTATTTTAAGTGTTTTATTTTCATAACATAAATAATCCATAACATCCTAAGTATTAAGGTTTGCAACTTCTGCTGTAACTTTACAAATGCTTAAATTTAAAAATTTACACTTGTAAAAAAATTATATATTTACTGAGCCATAAAGTTGCAATGGGGCACGATAAATAAGATAATGAGACTATCTGTCCAATTATAGTTTGGCTCAAAGTTAATCATGAAATTAAAAGTGAAACTGCTTAGACATAATTATCCAGGAAGGTAAAGGGTGTAGAATAAAACTCCACCCCCCCCTCCAATATGGCAGCTTAGAGTGTAAGAGGGGGGAAGAACTGAATAAACAACCCAAATCTAAAATATTAAGTTACAAATTATTTAAATCCAGTGTTTTCTAAAATAAATGTTCAGGAAGAAACATGCATGTTCTGGCAAACACGAAGGCCTGAAAGGGTTAACACTATGTTCATGCTAAGGTGGTTACTGCTGGTCACACTGCTGGGCTGCTTGTCTCCTTAGGATTTATTGGCTGAACCAGAGGATCGACGCAGCTTCATGGACATGCGGCTTTTGCTAGTCCGAGGAGACATTGGAGAGGCCAGGTCAGCCCCATCTACCTGCGTTGCTGTGGGAGTTTCACTGGATAGAATCTCTGGGTGGGAGCCTGTGGGAAATATAGCAAGAGCATTAGTCCAAGTTGTCTGGCTTCTTATCCCGTAAGAAAGAATCTCTCTGCTACCGATTTGTAGCATGGGCCCCAAACCTTAATGTAGTCTTTGGAGGGGAAAAAGCAAGACCAAACCTTGCCTGTTAGAACAGCCTACTAACATTTTATTTAAACCCCAGTAATGAGGTGGTTCAGGTAATCATATTAGCAAGAAAGCACCAATCATCATTTCCAGAGCCAGAACTAACCAAAGAGCTCCTTGGAAAAAGCAATGGGAAGCAAAATCTTTGGGCCAGACAGAACAGGGATCCAAAGCATCATTAGCATGCAGGGAAGAGCTTAAGAAGCAGGTGAAAAGGACCAATTCCCATCTCTGGGGTACAGGGTATAACCAAGAAAAGGGCCTTTACTGGTCAAACTTGAAAATAATAGTACCAAATGGTTCCAAAAAGGAATTCAACACTATGAGACCATCATACATGCTGGGTATTTAAATATGCTTTCAGAAAGGAGCAAGATAAACTCCTGGGAGAAGGAATAGGAAAAGGACTCTTATCTGAAATTTAAATAAAAAAAGACAAATTGACCCTTCAAAATGTCTCCATTTAGAAGAGATAAGCAATGCTTTTGTTTTCCTTAACTTAAATTTTTGTACTCTATCTAGGCAGAGCAAGTAGGTAACCAGTAGAATAAAGATATAAAAATTCAGAAGCAAAGAAAAATTCAAAATGGAAAATTTTGTGTGTCATTTACAAAATAGTTTTTTACTTCTGGATTTTATTTCTATGAACTATGATTCTCTCACAGTAATGCTACAAAACTTGGCACCCTGTAGGCTCCCAAATATGTAGTATAAAAAATTACATTAAAAATAAGTCATTAAAAAAAACAAAAAAATCTGCAAACAGAACAACACAATTTTTAAAATTCTGTGCATTTTAAGATACTTTAATCCAGATTTTCTGGGCCTTACGTATGTGAACATTTTATGTATGTCACAAACACACACATCACACAGGTTGCAGGCTTATTATATATTCCTCACTCTGAAGGAAAACTTTTGGCATGTTTGTTAGCCAATGTAGCACCTCACAAATTTCAAGCACGGAAATAATCATACTAACACTTCCATTTAATGAGACATTTGTGCCTAAATTGAAGTTATGAATATTGAACAATCAAAACTGTTCAATAAGGGATACTGATCTTATAGAGATGTAGTATTAAGAATCTATCTTGGTAGAACCCTTCGAAATGTTTTTAAGGTGAAATGATATAATCATACTTAAGAACAATCATAGTCAGGGAAGAAGTATTTTCTCACTACTTGGAATCCACATTAATTGCCCTTCTTTTCAAAGTAATTTCTCTAACATACTTTCTTTTCTAACTGAAATGAGGTTGGCCTTCAAAATATAAGGAGAAGGAAATATTTCTGTTCACCTTTACTCTTCCTGAAGATCTGAATTGGTTCATACTGGACCCATACTGGAAAACCTAGAGGAGAGTATGAATTCATGGCCCTTTTTAGGGAAGCACTGCAGATGGATGGCAGAAGGAAGGTGAAGAGAGGTAGCTCATGCTTTTCTGGTATGCATATTATTCCCGGCCAATCATGAGAGGCCTTCCCATGACTGTTTACCTTGAGATGGCCAATGTTTTCTAGCGGAGGTTTTGGGAGGAAGAGAACTATCACTGCATTTCTTTCTTTGTTGTGAATGAAGAAATGGAGTAGCGAGCAGAAGTGAGAAAACAAAAGAGAAGACAGATAACAGATATGAGAGACACAGTGCAGAATTGTACAGGTGTTAACTGAGGAGCAGAGGAGAGAGCAATCAAGTTTTTATTATGAAATTGGGCATGCAATGCATTAGGATGATGGTGTTTCACAATGGACAATGCTTTGTAAATTCAAGTGTCATACTTACCAACTAACAAGTTCAAATAGGAAAAAAAAGAAAAGAAAAAAGTCTGTGAGAGATTCTATAAACATCTATCTTTTAAAGTGTTCATTGTACTGGTGGCAGGTTATCCTAAACACTAAGTCATAAAATCTCCAGAGCTGTACTGTCCAAGACAGTAGGCATAGCCATATTAAAGTTAAATAAAATTTAACATTAAAAATAAAAACGTAGGTCCTTGGTGTACTAGCCACATTTTAAGTGTTGAGCAGCCACATGTGCTTAGTGGCAACCAAAATGGACCATGCAGCTATAGCGCATTTCCATCGTCCTCAAAATGTTACTGGAGAAAACTGCTTTAGAGTATGCCAAAATCAAAGAATATTTTCCTCAAAAACAGCAGTTTCTCCATGCCTTCCTTACTGCCTGCGATGTGAAATCCCCCTTCAATAAACTGGGAGTCAAATCAGGCTTTTTAGTGTGTGTGGTAGATAGCTTATCAGTACCTCCTTACGTTTTGGCAAATGATATTTGTGGTATATATTCAGCATGTTCAAGCTCCATACTTTCCAGTGGATAGATCTCAATTTTAGATGAAAAGAATACAGTGATGCCTACCCTTCATTACACACCCTATTCTGCCCAAGTATTGATTTCTATCACGTGAGTCATAAAGAATGTTCCTTTATTTAATCACTTCTATTATTAATATATCCTCAAGTGGAAAGTTATCTGCGGGCTCCTATGTTTGTTCATACTGTATCTCTAATATTCTTACAGTACCCAGTACACTTTATCTTGATGGTGTAATTGATTCGTATATCATGCTGAATATGCCTTTGAGAGTCTATAGGGATTATAAAAGGGAACTCCGGATTGCTGTTTATTGTGGCTTTGTTTGTACTGCTTGCTGACAGGTATGACTGGTTTAAAACTGCTAAAGTTATTGGGTGAATAACCTTTAAAAAATATTGTGACTCTGAAAGTAGTTCCAATGAATACTGAACCAAGAGGCACTGAGACGTGTTAGGCATGGGTTAGACAGGCCCAGGTTAAATGCCAAATCTGGCGTGTTACTAGCTGTTGGATCTTGGGCAAACTGATCTAAGAGGTTTTTTGTTTTGTTTTGTTTTTGTAAAATGGAGACAACAGTAGTATTTTTCAAAGTTGTGAGGGATGAATGACTACATATGCAAAGATCCTGGCACACACCAGGTACACAGTAAGTGTAGCTATACAATAAAGCTACCGAACAGATAACAGTAAAATTTAGTAGACTTTGGATCAGAACAGAGGAGGATCAGAAGAGACAGAAGTTAGAAATATTTTTGCAGAAAACGACCACTTGCAAAATATAACCACTGAAATGTGGAGAACACAATATACTGTTTAGTTTTGAAGAAATTGAAGAATTTATCCACTCTTATGCTGATATTCCTACAAAACATAACCTTACTTATTAAAGTTTATAGACTACTCCAGTAATCTTACTGCTTTAATATTGTTAGTAATTAAGATTAGCATGTATGCACCGCCACTGATGTCATAAACAATATATAATATATAATTTAATAGAATATATAATTTTTTAAAGTAATCCCTATGCGCAACATAGGACTTGAACTCATCACCCTGAGGTCAAGAGTCATATGTCCTACTGACTGAGGCACCCCTAAAATTAAACAGTACAGGAATATAGGCAAACAAAGTGGTTTCATTTTGAAAATATTAAAAAACTACCATTATTGCAGACCTAGAACATATTAATCTGAAGCTTGTCATATTTTATCTCCCTACAAATAGAGAAACTGGGTTTTGTAGACAATAAATAACAGAATTAGGATTTAAATCCAGATCAGTCTGATTCCAAAGCCTTTACTTCTCCCATGGCAACCTTAGCTATTAAAAAAAAAAAAAAAGAATTACAGTGGGTAGAAAAGTAGAGTCTTTAAAATAAAAAGCTTTAACAATTTCTAATTTGTAAATATGACAGGTTGTAGGGCAACTTCTCTCTCTCAACAGCAAGAAGGGACTGAAAATATTTAGATTACATGGGTAATTACATAAGTAATAGAATAGTAAATATAGTACCCTGACTCTGAAGTCAGACTCTGGCTTTAGCAAGAATCAGGTGACTCTGGGTAAGCTTCTCCCTCCTCCCCCCCATAGAACTGCATGAAGATTAAATGAGAGAATGCATGTATAGCACAGTGCCTAGCACTCAGTAATTGTTCAATTATTCTTTTATTATTTTCATTACAAAAATTTTACATCTGAATGAATGTTCTATGTGGAAACTGAACCCAGTAATTATTGTCACAAAAGGTTAATGGGACTTTAAGACTGATATTATTTGCCTCTCAGACAACACATAATAAGCCAAATTTTGGAGTTCAAAATACTGAAAACAGGATACAATTTGGCTGCTTCTAATTTCAGGCTAGCCTAGTGATACATAAATATGATCAGGAATCTGGTTTAAAAACATAGCAAACAAATATATAGCTTCTGTTACATGTTGAAGGAAACTGATTATTGGCACTTACAAATATTTGGGATATATTTAAATAACTATCTTCTGAGGAGCTACAGCGTGTTCTGTCAGATCACTTCAAAGCCTGGGAAGGGGAGGAAAGTTTAAAATAACCTTTAAAGAGGGACATCAACTTCATGAGGTGATCTAAAGCAATGGTTAAATTTTGATGATTTGATGATTCAAAGAGATAGATCTGACCATCATACTACTATCCCATCTGCATGTGGCAATACAGATTTTGTGAATTAAGAGCAAAACGGAAATTAGAATGAGGATTAGATGCTACTCTAGGTCTTCATCATCACTTTATCTAGATTATCTCTTACTTTGATGGCACAGAAATATTTGAATCTAACTACTAATTTTCATTAAATAGGAACCTGTATGTAACCTAAAGGAACCTAAACTGGTCTGTATGAAGAGATACACGTATATGTATGTATGTGTGTATATATATATATATATGCATAATAGAGAAAAACACTAACCAACTCTCTAATATTTAGAGTGCTAAAATTTCTAACTTAATTTGCAGAAAAACAGTAAATCCAAAGGGAGGTATTCACTCAATTAAAATAACAGATTATTAGAGGTAATTCTAGATATACTACACAATAAGCATTCAAAATATTTGTGGCTGATCACAGTAAAAAGGACATTAATACTGGAAAAATTATAGGTGTATTTTTGATGTTGACATAGAGGAAAACAATTTAATATTTACTGTGTACTTTCAACAAAATATGATCTTTTTTCTTATTGCTGGCATTCTAGAATTTCTTTTATTAAAGAAAAAAAAAAGAATGTGATGTTAGGGAAAAATATCGAAATTTTGAACTGGTTACCAGTGTAATCTGGTGAAGAAAAGGAGTAATTTCATTTTAAAGTTTAGAGTCAGAGGAGAGATGTCCATGAATATAAAAAAAAGTTTAAAAAGGAGGTCACTGTAAAACTTTTGATATTTTCCACACACATGCCTGACAAAGATAAAGGGATTTTTTTCCTGTAATTTTTTTTTTTTTAAATAAAGGACAAGAAAAATCTAATAATGGTTTAATGTAGTTATGGGAGATCAACAAAGTGTGACATCACAGTATCTCCTTCAATGACCTTAGGGATAAAAATAATTTCCCTTAAGTATCAGTCTACTGTCACAGAGTCCATTTTGAGAAAATATAGTTATGAAATTTATGGATCAACTATGATACACCAAAAATGTTTTTCATACTTATTTAAATAATACTAAAAATTATCCAGAATAATCTCTCCTGGATTTCAATTCAAAGAGTTGGTACATTAGTGTTAACCAGAAAGCAGGTTATAGATCATCTTGAACTAAGTTAAGTAAACTTAAAGAAAAAAAAAGTATTTTCCACACTATTCCACAAAATAGAATTATATAATAGGATTGGTTAGAAAGAATAGATTATATTTATTATACGATTATACTGGCATTTCTTTACAACTTAATTTCAAATTATTACACTTGTTATTGTTTAGCACTATTTTATATTCATGGAATATGCATAGGAGAATCAAATGTTGATTCCCAATTGCAATTATGAATGCATTTCTTCAATGTGACAACTAAATTTTATCACTATGCTAAAAAGTAAAAATGAACCTAAAAGCTTCACACTATTATGTAATTTTTGCAAACCATAAGTCAGGTCCCTATTGCTATTATGTGGTTATTTCACTTCCTCTTTCTCCCGCTTTGACTTAAAACTTTAAAGGGAGTTTTATGTTTATGGAGTGGTCTATGATAGGATAATCAAAATCTGAGATGACTGGAAGAAAAAGATAATCATTCTTTAGATATCATAATGTTTTTGCTCCCATAGAAGGAGCAAATATTTCACTTTTTTAGTATTGTGTTGAGTTTGAGAACCACTCTGATAAAAATATTTTCTCTTTCCTAAGTATTAAAGTCTGCAACCCCCCCCAACCCCAAAATACATTCAGTAATACTGGAACAAGTTATTTACAGATGAAAACACCCTTTTTAAAACTTAGAGTGCATGTTTTTATAATGGTTCCTAAGGGCAAAGACAACTTAAAAAAATTACCTAAAAATAATTTGTAGCATAGTATTAAGTTTATGTTAAAATTCACATCTTTATTACTATTGAGATAATGAAATTTTAGTAAAGAGTAAACTACAAGAAAAATGAAGCCAACAGAGCCTTGACTTTTTTGCTCTGTCTCAGAAAGCGAGAATACTATTTCCCATATTATATATTGGGCCAAATGTGTAGGATAATATGCACAATATGAGAACACTAAGAAGAGGAATATGAAGGACTCCAGTTGGTAAACAACAACTACAACATGAAAACTGATGGCTTTTATAAATGTAAGGGGGAAAGTTAATCTGAATATGGTTCTATTATCATATTTTTCAGTTGTGAAAGTTATGATTTGACTATGTGATATATGAAAGTGTTATTCAGACCTATTTTAATAATATAGTCTGATACTTTTCAGATATTGTCTCTTACTAAAAAATGAAATTTCCAGTTGTACCTAACTAGTTTTTATTTTGTTATTCATTAATTTACTTGTAGTATCTTTTTTTAAGCATCATTCTTAACGCCAAACTGAGTTATTTTAGATTGCTGATCCCCTGAAGTGAATCTAAAGACTTTTTAACCTCTTTCTCTTTCAAAAGATTCAACCTAGTCTATATAATTTTCCTCTTTGCTAGGTCTTTTATATTAATTGGAAAGGGCTCTAAGTTTTTTGGTAAAATTATTTTTATAATGGCCAATTAAATGACAGAAATGGAAACTTTAATTTTATCAACTAAATCTCAATTGAGAATTTGTTCCCCCCCCCCCGAAATAAATTAGGCCAGAAAAGGACTACAATGCCTCTTAAACTTACTTAATATAAAGAAAACTTACATATCATTAAGAGATTTTGAAGGTTTCTTATGATGAACTTCAAATATATTGTATTATTTTTTCTTGTTCCCTAGAACATCATTAAAATAGTCATCTTTGTATTTCAGGTGCCTAGTACAGTACAAGGCACATAACAGAGTAAGTATCTGATGAGTTAAGATATCCAATAACAATGTAACACGTTACAAAATACAAAGACACACCATTTCAGCTCAGTAGTACTATTTTTTTCATGCTGAGAAACAAAAAAAGTCAATACAAGAAGGTGTAATCATTTTCAACCAACGGTTGCCTCTAATTATTAGTTATTTTTATCCCAGAACCAGGGTTAGTGTTTCATGCAGACCTGGGTTAGTAAGTGTAATTGTGGAAGAAATTTAGTGACAATTTCTAAAATGTTTAGTATGAATGAGGGCAATGTTAAATTTGCTTATTGTTTGAGTTACAAGCTTAGTGCTTGCTAGTTTTTAAAAAAGGAAATGGGGGAAGAACAAAGGGTGTTTTGGTTGACACTTTGTCTTACCTTCAGATAAACAGAACTGATATTTAATGATCTAAAGAGGGAAAATAAAATAAATGAAACAATCATAAGGAGTGCAAAGTATCACAGAAAAGGAAGGCCATGAGTCATTTATTTTCTTACTGATTTTTTTCAAAATTAGTTAATCGTAAAAATGCAGTACCCTCTTACAGTCTTTAAATATTATAAAATAATTTACTGCACCAAGCACTTCTAAATCTAGACAGTTTCTTTATTTGTAAAATTAGACATAAGGCAATATTCTTGGCTATAAAAGTTGATCCTCTAAAGGCAAGAAAGAGTATGTGCTCAACTTGTGTTTCTTTTGCAGAAACTTCAGTAACGATCCCATGAAACACAACAATCACAGGCCAGTAGCTCTGTTAAATGTGGTGCATGTACTTTTATGAAGCTTGTTGACTTCTAAAGGAACTGCATTTAGTTAAAAAAAAAAAAGTATAAATTTATAGGCCAAATTCAACTCTTAAAAAATGAAAAATGTATCTCAATGACTGGCATTTTATTCAAGCAAGTTTTCTATTATTTTAAGAGTTTAGAACAAAAGGGTATTGCATTTCAAGTTGCAGTAATGATAAGTAACTAATACTCGCTTTTCATCTTACCGGCATCAGATGGCAAATGATGGTAGGGAGCTGGAGAAAAAACCTGTGCTGCAAAATCCTCAAATGTCGTTGGTTCTAAATGGTGCTGGACAATTGTTTGCAGGTACCGTGCTCTCTCTTCATAGCTGATTTCCTTCAGTTAAGGATGTACTTAAATGCAGCTTATAGTGGAAAAGAACAGATCTTATCAAAAGGGACTATTCTGATTGCTAAGCCATTACTTAATAAATGTAATTATTCACTACTCTTGCATATCACTTCAAAGTATGGCTTTTTAAAGAGCAAAAAAAAAAAAAATACTGTTTTTAACAAAAGTTTACTCTTCAGGTGATACCACTGTATACATGGCAGCTTAAGAGGGAGACATTTATTAGAAAACAATGATGGTACTATTAAACTGTTGGAAGAAAGAAAGGTAACCAACCATTTACTTGAGAAAGGATTCAACTGCTATCAGGTCAGCCTAGGCTCATTTTATCTTGTTAAATTGGCTTCAATCTGCAGATTACTCTGAGAAGCCACACAATAAATATTAGAATGCTGCTTAAAATACTGTCTGTAATTCAATGTTTTTCATTTATAAAGGCTTATTGTGAGAAATTCCTGCATATCTTCTTCTTTTTCTAAAATCCTTGTATTTTCCCAACAATTGTTCTCATTTTGAATGGAAGACTACTGTTGCTGTAATCCTTGAATAACTCCATGTGGTTAAGATAAATACATAGTTGAATCTGTATGTCAGAAAAAAATATCTAGTCAATTATAACACTGAAACAAGCAGGAATATCTGCAAAGAGTCCACAGGACTCCTAAATACTGTCTAACAAAGCACCTACAGGGCACTGACACTGACAGAAAAATACTGTACTTCCCTTTCACCACATTTTCTTCTCTGATATTATTGACAAGCAACCAGTACCTTGAAGTGTTGTTGCTTTTGAACAACCCACTCCAGGCTTCCTGTTTCAGCAGGCCTGATTGTGCTGTTAGCACAGAGAGGGCGAGAAAGAGAGAGAATATTTCTGTTGTTCACGAAAGCGACTATGGAAATGGCTGTCAAAATGTAGAGCAGCAGGCAGCAACATACAATTATCAGGAAAAACTCACATGCTGACTTCATGTCGTATAGTTCCTGAACTGAGAAATCAGTTAACCTTTCTTCTACAACTTTTAAAAGTTTTCCTGCTGGATCAGTGTGCTATGTGGACAGGCTTTACAGAACACATTCATGTAAGGATGCAGGCTAATAAAAATTTGCCTGTTGGTTTTTCTTTTCATCGCTGAATTTTTTTCCAAAACCCATTATATTTTCCTCAAAACTATTCTTTTTTAAAAACTGCGATTCAATTCCTTCAGCTCTTCATTTCTAGAAATTGTGGACTAAGCCTACAACCAACACCAAGAAAAAACCTTTGTAAGGAAGATAAAGTGATAATTCAGTCGGAGCTAAGACAGCCACAGGTACATTTATAAAAGGTTAATGATTAAGAAGAGGAAAAAAGCTAAGAGTTAAAGGTAAGACTATATTCACTACGTACTTAGACTGTGCTGTCTTTTGACCTCTAAATGGCTTGAGGACTCTCTTCTCAAATTACAACTTATTTTATGCATTAAATATTGAAATCTGAAAAATCTGAATTCTCCTTTCTTGCCATCCATTATTTTCAATTCTGTACACTGGGATTGAACTCTGAAGAATTCTACTTCTCAGGAGAAGATGCTGTATTAAAAGGATTAGTGGAAAGGATTTTATGGTATAACATACAGATATTTTTGAATGTTATCTTAGAAAAGTAATATAGCACACTTTAAAAAGGAGGTATATGGTTATAAGTGGAAGAGGATGAAACTGATGGTTCAATCTAAATAATACCACATATCTCACAACTTGTTGGAAAGTACTTTTTTCATTGGGGGAGATTCACAGCTGCCGAATTTTCTGCAGTTAATAGAGTCCTTTGATTCACAGCAGTGCCCCTTGTACAAAAAATACTGGCCTTTGTGTATTACCAGAAACTAATTTTCTATTTGGCTGAAAAGGGAAAAATGGGGTTATTGCTTCTCCCTCCTACAGAGCTTTTCATTATGCCTGATGCACTCAACTTCTAAGCTCTTCTGAGAAAAAAAAAATAACTGAAGAGGCAAGAGGTAGAAAAATGAGCTTGTTAGCACATTAGAAGTGAAGTATCTTGGTGGGCCCTAGAAATTCCCAGTGGTGTGTTAACTTATCACTCTATGCATGCTGGCACTGATAGTCTCCCAATTGATCACTCTCTTTTCGCACCAAAGGTGCTGCCAGGAAGCAAAGGCTGAAGGCCCACAGGAGAACAGTCTGCTATCAAAACAAGCTGTTTTTAAAAGTCTGCTTGAATGGGTAAAATGCTTCATGAAAAGTAGGGTGGAGACACCTACCTGCTTTTAAAATGCTCTACTTTCAGAGGGCCTATAAATGAAATATTTTACTTTATCTTATTATATTTCGAGTTTACACAAAAAATTAGGCAGATAGAAAGCAAATGTTAATATTTCTAAAGCCAGGAGGATATTTCCAGTGTAGTAAAATTTAATAAAGGCATGAATATCTACATAAAATACATCTGGAGAGTAATTCTATTTCACTATTACAAAACTCTGAAGAAACTCAAATATAAAGCTATATAAACTGAAATTATCCAGCTATAATGTATTCATTTTGTATAAAAACACAGGATATATTTTTTTTTTAGTTAATGAAGATTTTTTTTTTTTAATGAAGAATTTTTTTAAGTAAGATGATGCTCTAAAATGGTTTTTAAAAGTTCAAGGCTAGGTGGCAGAGTCAGTGAAAACAATCATTAATGGTTGAATTTAAATGAAAAATCGTAGCACTTTTCAAAAATAGGTAGCTAATGTCTGAAAGTTTCCTTTTTGGGGGGTTGTCTATGGTAACTCACCTTCTAAAAGCTAAATATTCTTTATAATTTTCCAAATTTGATGTAGCCAAATAAACAACATCGAAACAAACCTAATCTATAGTACTTACATTCCTCCCCCACTTCTAGAAAACATATAGTAAAGAGATATAAGGAACTCTAACTACTTAAACCACAGTTATAACTCCATAAACAGGACATTTTGTGAGTGAGATGATGATAAAATCAGTTAAAAAGAGTGCTGTCGGCATCTACAAATGGTAACCATAATCCAAAGCGGTTAATTCCTATATCTCCTCATAATAGATCAGACACTTATTCCTTATAAGGCAACTCTCTAGGGAAGAGTTATTAGTACCTATAAATTGAGTGGCATACACAAACTTGATCGCTAGCAACAACAGGATAGCTCAAGCTTTACTCCTACTGTGAGTGCATGTTGCCACTGGCATTGAAATTAAACTGAAATGGGTGAGATGATAGATAAGGAATGGTAAAGAAATTCAAAGCAAAATTTGAAGTACAAGTCTAAGTTGAATTAAGGTTTTTGTTGTAAATTTAAAACAACCCAAGCCAAAACTAGCTAATAAAATGCCACTTGATGAGGGAGACTTTTGGCTGGTAGGAATCTTTAATACAGAAGTAGCCTATCAAAAGAAATAACACACAGGTGCTGCAATCACAGCAATATAATTATCCACTAATCCTCCTTCCTTCCTACTTTCTGCAAAAGCAGAAAAGGGGGGGAAGGAATATTACTATTCTAAAAATAGTAAAGGGAACTAAACATTTTTTCTCGTATAAACCCGTTAATCTGTGCTTCATTTATATTAACATTGTTATTCATTTTAAGTAACTACTTTTGATTTTAAGCTTACATATGAAATTATTTATGGCCCTCTGTCACTGTGTCAAGACCAACTGTCAAGAAACTGGGGTTCACTTTCAGCCTGATCCTGGAAAGGGATGCATGAATTCTCCGTGCAGCAGTATATGTTAAATGGGGATACCACCACCTGCTCCTATTTATGTAATAGGGATGCTGAAGATAAAGGATATAAATATAGGGTAACCCAAAAGTCCGCCTACATCTGTGCTAAACATAGTTTTTCTGACTTTTGGTTCAAGTCTTTGTAAATAGCAGGTGCTGTCTCCCTGAGGGCAATTTTCAACATCTGTTTAAGGAATATACCTGCATTCATGCATAAGAACTCCAACAATATTTCTTGTTTGTGGTATGTACAGAGGGACTTTTGACTTATTCTGATGAGAGAGAAAATGATTTCTCATGAGAAAAAGACAATATAAAGAAAAGCTACTGCAGAAGAATAAATAGTACACTTCAATTTTACTAATGCACAGGGGAGGATATAGAAAAGGTAGGTTTGCTTTTAAAGAAGCAACAACCTTTCATTCTCTACAACAATTTTCTTAACAATCGAATGTTAATTGTGAACTGCTTTTACTTAGGGAAAAACCTTCGGTTTTGTGATCACTAATTCCATAGCATGCCCAATAGGTTTTATAAACATTTAGCTCAATTGTAATTTGTAACTAGTCTCAAAAAAATGGAAGTGTGTGTACGTATGTTGTACATAGCAAGAATGAGTATGAACTATTTTTCACCAAAAGAAGTTATGAAAATTACAATTTAAGTATATGTTTGAGACCTATCACTGCTTAATTTCCTCTTAAGTTCAGATTTAATGTTTTCTTTCCTAAGCAAGAAAAAAATATTGGCTCCTTTTTAAAAAGTATTAAGTTTTTATATCTATACTCAGTATCATGGCCTCAGAGATTTAAGGCCCATTCTGAAATTCCTAAATTAGTAAGCACTTACCTGCATTCAGATATTTCTGTGGCTTTTGCTGTTTTAACACTTAGGGATTTTATCTGCTCCCCCTTTTTTGTACAGAAGATTCCACGAACAGTAATTATAGCAAGAGGGAGGAAAGTTCTGCCTCCTGACTTAAAATTTGGAGAGCACTACTTACAATATTCACCAAGTTTGTAAGATGGTTGGGTGGGAGTTTTCACATCACAGAACTCGACAAATGCCACAAATCAGGGCCTCACCCTGCTCTCGGAGCCAGTTATTAAACACCAAGGATGCCTTTTTCTTGGTGCTTGTTCTCCTAATAAACTAGTGGGGAGACTAATGTCATAGGAGCAGAGACCATGGCCTTTTTATTTTTACATATCCAGCACCACAAGACCTAGAAGGACTCAATGACTGTTATAATAGGAATGAAAAAGCTGGTCTGATAGTTGATAAGGAGACTGTTATGCACACAACCTCCTTCCTTTAATCCCAATTTGGCTCTCCAGAAGCAAAACCTTTTGGGGCCAATATAGTTGGGCCCTAGTTCGCTAAGACTGGATTTAGAGACAGAGTTTGAACCCTCCTGTGAGAGTTTGGTTCCACCCCTACCCTTGATCTTGCTGCCTTCTTTGGAAGAGGAAAAAGTGAATAAAACATCCATATATACATAAAGTGTAATATTAAGAAAAAAGAAAATGACTTTCTAAAAAAAAATTCCTAATTGCCTAAAAAAGAAATTCTATAAATCTTGAAAGTAATTATAACTCATTACAATTTAGTACTGAAATACTCTGCCCCACTGGTTATGACAATTTTTTAAATTAAAAGAAATCTTTAAAATTTTCATAAATTCTACAATGGTATGAGGCAAGCAATTTAGTTAATAAACTAATTTGAATCATTTAAGTGGCCCTCTATAAAGGACAAAGGAAAGAAATGTCGAGAAAATCTCTAGATAAAAGTGAAAATCAAATCAAAACCATTTTAGGCAGATTTCTAAAACTGCTCTGGTACACTATAAGAATAGATGTAACAATGCTCTTGAAAAATAATATTCAGAAATTTAAATATTCAGTTTTTTAAAAAGACTCTCTTGAGAGGGTTTATCCCATGGCGTCATTTATTGAGACTATTTTAGGACAGTCTGAACTGGAGGAAGGATACAACAATCATCTGCCAATATTACTTTCAAGAAACTTAGCAAAATCAGCAAAATGTTTACTCAGCAATAAGCTTTGCCTGGATGGAGAATACAGAGATTTGCTTGGAAAAACAAAGCTGCTGATCTGTAGAGTTGGCACTAGAACCTTGGTCATTTAATAGTCCAGTGCTCTTTCTCTATCCAATCTCAGTGATTTCGGTTTTGTGTGGGGAGAAAAAAAGGCATCGAGGCATTTTAGTTAGCTCAAGGATGGTCAATGGCAATGACTGTTAGCTTAAAATTGAAGACTGCCATTTTTGAAAAATGTTTGTTTATATCCTAGATATCATATATAATACAGGAAAAATCCTTGGCATGCTCTAATGAGAAAATAAACCACATTTGGCTTTTTCGTTCTAAAAGGCCTTGAAATATCTTCAAATATTCTGAAGCAATGTCATTACACAGGGTCTTGGGAGAAATAATGAAAAATAAGAATTTTATTGAGATATAGGATATACGTAGATATATTTTGTAAGTACATCTCAAGGATCACATGGCTCTTATTAGCAGTAGTAAAGGGTCATATTTTCTTGAAATATACAGGGCAACTAAGTACCCCATGCCTACGTACTGCTCATTTATAAGATGAAAGTAAACTATATAAAGCAGGATCTAGTAAATTAATACTCCATTTTTTTCCTACAGTAGCTAATTTCTTCAAGGCATATGCAGTATAGCTCATATACAGTAAAAATTCCCCTAAGTAAATGGAATGAATCTTGGTATTAATATTGTTTATTTGTACTACCTTAACAGAAATTCTTCTGAAAGTCTGCAACAGGTTATAACAAATTATTGTGTATGATTTTTATGATGCATTATACTAATGAAATTCTTTAGTAGTTGCTACTATCTATGCAATGAAGGAAAAGCTGTGATTTGTCAGAGTAGACAAAGCTGGGCTTTAATCCATCCTTTTAACCATATTGCCAAGTCTATATTGTTTTCCCTGCGTCTCAATTAGGAGACAGGCAGGACACCTGGTACTTCTTTATCTAAGTCCCATGGGCTGCCAGATGACTCAAAATCCATAACAGGTGCTAAGGCAGTGTGAGGATAGTCCTATTATTGAAAGCTGGAGTTGAATAAAATTTGGAGCATATATAATTGCTCATAAATCAGTCAATTACTAAATGAAAACATTAAGTAAAAAGTTGATAAGCCCAATTCTACCAAAGTTCATGTAAATACATTTAAAAAGATTAACCTTAAATAAATAGGATTAAGAATTTAAACCTCCCTAAAGGTTCTGAAAATCCTTCCTGATTTAATAATCCAATAATCGCTGGTGGTTTCTAAAAAGCACTAACATGATTATGAAATATGTATATTTCCACTTTCATGGAAGTTGTATAAAGTTAAACACCTAAAAGAAAAACTGAGTTACTTAGATTTCAAATTTAATGAAGTTAAAATCTTAGATTCTTGGTAAGATGTACTTAAAAATATTATCATTAAGTAATAAGGAGACTTTCATAGTCAACAGAATCACAAGTATTAGACTAGGACTTTAATAAACATTGGGGGATGACTAGAAACACTTTGTATTGTTCCTTTTCGGAGCAAAAATTTCAGTGCATTAAAATTGAGGAAATGAATATATGTGTTTGAACTAAACACTAAACTTAGACTCTTGTTAGAAGATTGCAAAAAGGAAAAAAAGTGAAACTTTACAGTATACAATTACTTACGCGTTATCTCTACGTAAATGTGTACTAACTTAATTAAGATTTTGTTTAAATGCTATAATTATCAGGAGTACAGAAAAAGTGATTTATTATCATGGTAAGTGGTTACAAAGTACAACAAACTGTCATTTAAGACTGTGTCATAGAATCTATGATAAACAGTATATTGGCTTAATGCACTATATGCCCCTAGGGAATGATAGGCTTAGAGACTGGACTTTAACATCAAAATCTAGCCATTAATCTTGACTTAAATATAATCTATTCTGCAGTAAAAGGAAGAATGGGCATTCAATGAATTACTGTTTTTGAAATACTGCACTGGTGCCCATTTACTAACAGCATTTAAAGGGACATGAGGAGATGGACGACTAGTAAATTTTACAGACTTACTATTTCACAAACATGCATTTGATTTTTCACCAACTTAGCAAGAACATCCCATTTAAAAAATTATAAATTAAAGGACATGTTGCAGAAATTATAATACTGCAATATAATTTAGTCAGCGTAGGTTCAGCTGAAATCATCATCTATGGAAATATGCGGTAGGGTCAGGATCCTGGGGGCTGAGGTAAGCTGAAGTAGATCATTGTTTCTTTGCATCAGAACCACCAAATGCTTGATTAGACCGACCAGAAAAAGCCCAGCAGTAGTGTTTATACAAATATAATGGTATATTTCATAAATGGTATGCTTCATAAAAAGGGAAACCACCCTCATATTTCAAAATATACCCGAAACAGACTTCAAGGAGAGAGAACCAGAAATGACCGAAATTGTTATCAGCTATTCATTTAAATGATAAATCCAGTATTTAACCCTAAGATTTGCTGACTAGTTTATCTACAGTGGATTATTTTAGCACTTGCAATTGTTATGCATAAGATTAATTTACTTTTCTATATTAATGTAGCTTGTAGGTATTCAGATACTTGGGAATTCTAAAAAAACACAGTATAAAGGAAATTAAACCAAATTTGTGTTGAACTTTATCTGATATATGGATTGTGCTGGTTTTAATCCATTTTCCCTTATTCTAAATTTAAAATTTTTTTTGTGAACATTTAAAAAAATACATTTTCATCTAAACATAAAAAATATCATAAAGCAAAACTAACTTTTGCTCTGTTATAATATGGTGGGTTTAAAATAGATAATGCCATGTTAACAAGGAATTACTACAGGTGGTTGCTTAAATATATTTATTTGCTTTCTTTTTATAGTAGGTATGCGCTAAATAAAAGTCAACACTCCTATCAAGAGAGTAGGTAAATGTAGAAACATCAGTTCTACAACAATTTTTGCTCCTTCTCTTTTCTGAACAGCAATTAGTAAAGCAAGCCCTTCCCCTCCTCCCTAGTGCTGTCAAGCTGTTCAGAGCAGTTTGCAACTCGACAATGGTACCATTGTGAATGCTCTCTGGGCTTCCTTCCCACAGAGAGTTAAATGGGCAGTTCCTGCTGCCCATGATTGGTGTCCAGTGAAATAATACTCAAGAGCCAGGTTTTATCAGCTTCACGCCAAAGAAGTGAAGCCAGGGAACCCAAGCCTTCATATCATACTGGACCATATGCCAACCCTGATGGCCCCAAAGGTTTATCACTATGAATCAGGATCCATCATGTCCCTTGTGAAATTTCACTTCACATACCTTATGTGAAATGCAAAGCTTCACTAAAAACCGAACCTTCTTTACAATTGGCATGAACAGATGGACGGTAACAGTGGTTTGGCAAGCCAAAGTTAAGATTTAAATAGGCTGTATTCTAGTGTTTGAGAGGAAAAGCAGTTAGAAGAAAATGGGGAGATTTGTGACCCATAGTTTAATTTTAATTCCATTATTGAGTTATTAAAAATTCAATGGCAAAACCCCTTATGTTTAGTAAAAGGAAAAGAACGGATTAAAAGCACTGCAATTCCTATGTCAAACAAGGTTAAAGACTAATTTCAGCTTTACATCCTTCATTCTTTGCTCTCTGAAATCCACAAATAGCATCTAAATCTACTGCTCTTTTTATATTTAAACAAAGACTAGAATAAAACTTGTACATTATGCCATTATGCAGTAGGTATAGTGAATGATAATGTGAACATACCAGTGCATCTTCATCCCTAATATAAAAAACATAAGGGTTTAACAGAGAGAGAAAAAAAAAAAGTCCCTGTTCTACCACAGGTGAGAATTTAATGAAGATGGAAGTAGAGAAACTTCATTTTGTTATTTTTTTTTCATTTTGTTATTTTTAAAGACAGTTTGTCCAACACCTGATAGAGTTCACTACCTTCCTTGTACTGCACACACTATGATATGATCCGACTGTTAAGACTGCAATATGCGGACCATACTGCCACACTGGATTTGAAAAAAACAGGTAAGATGGTGGTGGTGCTTTCTTTTCCTTTGCTATTTTTGCCATGAAGCCCATGTATTATCAGAATAGGATTAAAAAAATGCCTCATTTATCAGTAACATAAAAAAGCATAATAGTTTGTAAAAGCACAATAAGGCATAAAAGTACTTTACAGGAAAAGTATAAAAAAGGCTTGTTATGCAAGAATGTGAGTCTATCCTAAAACTTAAGATTATGAAAATCTCAAATGCTCTTTTTGAAATGGCAAATGTATGTAAATATTATCAAACACTTAGAGAACTTCTTAGTCTTATTACTAGTTATTACTATTATTAGCCTGGCAATTACTGTATGACTAAGTATAAAAAATTCTTTATTTAAATAATCTATAGACTAACTCCTTTTAGAAAGCCTTTACTATAAAAGGAAAATACATTCAACCTTGCTCTGCTATTCAAGAAGTAAAAATTATATAAAAGCAAAAGGAAATGCCACTTTAGACATTGGCTGTTATGTTATCGATAGTGACATTACAAAACCAAGTTTTTTCTGCTTGACCACATTGTTTGGTTTGGACCTCATCTGCTATTACTCTTTCTTTTGCTTTATATCACCGAATACTGAGGAACCCCTTCTCTTAGCCACATTCACTTTTATCCCTTCTTGCTTCCCTGGTAAAACCATTCCTAATTTCCTCCTCCCCACTATCTTCTCCCACTGTAATAAAATTAATCACTTTTACCATCCTACTTTGTAGATATCACTATTGCTGGACTCCTCACTAAAGGGCACTTCATTCATTCACCCACCCATCCATCCATTCAGACTGTAAGCTTTAAAAGCAGTGACTGTTTTTCTATCCCTAGCTTTTCTCTCACAGTGCCTCCCATTTAGTAGGTAGTCAAGAAATATTTGGTGAGTAAATGAAAGATCCCGAATTGCTAAGCAACCTTTTTTTTGGGCTAAAGAAACTTAAACTTTTTTCGCTTTTATAATGACTTATTTCATAAGATTTTATTTCTTTATTTCTGAGAGGATCTTAAACATACTTATTTTAAAGCCATTTTGATGTTGTTCAGTATAGACTTTTAAAAAAATACTTAAATCTGTCATTGGTGCATTAAGTGTTCTTGGTAGAGAATAAAAATGGAAAATACCTCTGAATTAATATAATGAAATAGAAAAAGTAGTTGGTCATATACCTAAGTCATTTTTGTGAGCTCCCATTGTTTAAATACAGGAAAAGTAATTATACATTTTTATTAGTAAAATGATCATCTCTAGAGAAAATTAAAAGATGCCATTTTCAGACATTGGTTCAATTCTACAGAATAAACTTCACTATTATAAAAAATTTATTCTATAGCAGAGAGATCTACATTTATTGCCCTTATATCTTTTTGAAAGGACAAAGGCATGCAATAAAATATTCCTACTAGGATTGCAAAGAAATCTCTCAAAATACCGATAACATCATCACTAGGCATATATTGCCATTTTTAAAAAAAGAACAGCTGAATAAAGTAAAACTGATACAAGAATATATTAGAATCACAATAGAGGTGTTGCACAGATCCAGGGGCCCTGTTTACCCTGTGTGCATACATAAGACTATAAGGTTTAGCAGTAAAATCCAGGCCAGGGGAGAGGGACATTTAATCACAAGCCTTTAAAAAAAAAAAAACAACCCTTCAATAGTGATGCCCATCTCTTTAACACAGGAGACTGAAACGCTCCCATTACAGAGCACATTGTTAAGTAAATAAGAATGTTTGTCTGCTTTTAGAGAGGTCCTACCACAAAGGTTAATATCAAAGGCACAAAGGCTGCAAGCATTTCAAAAGCCACAAAGCCTGGATCACTTAGTTGGTGAGACGTTTTATTTGAAGAATTCTCTTCTTTTGAAGTATGAATGACCACAATCATAAATCTTAGAGTTTGTAACAAATAACCAATTTGTCCATTAAGTTTAAGATTTTCTTTTAGTATGTAAAACAGACAGCACTTAAGATATTCCTATTGGAATCACTGATGTAGGTGGTAAGAAGGTTCCAGATGTGAAACTGAAGAACTCAGCACTATATAGACTCCCATAGCTGCCCCTCCCAGCTCTCCTGTGGCTACCACCTTCCTGGCCATTCAGCAGGGAGCGTAAGCCTTCAGGGCTATAACCACTGCTGCCTCTATCCTTGGGGAGTAGGGGTGGAGGACTTTAAACTGTACTCTTCTTAAGACAACATCTGTCACTTCAAGACACAAGTGTCTTTGGCTCACTTTTCTCTTTGACAGATCCTGCCTGCCCCCTCCGCCCCGCAAGAAGTAGAGGGGGAAATCGCATTGACTATTGATCTCTGAAAATTATTTCATTAAACTGTAATGCCCTCTAATGAAAATATGATGAATCAGTCAAAATACAACACACTTGTGTGTAAGCTATTTTGGCTTGTTCATGTAACAGAGGCAGTTTCTACTGTTTTTAGGTTTCCTTTTCTTACCTATCCAGCATGCTCTTACAGTTGTAGCCTAGACTAATACAAACCACCAAATATAACAATAACAATGATGATCCCTTTAAAAATAAGTTTATTTTTAAAAGTAGCCTGGGAAATGAATAGAAATTTTCTGTTAAAGAAAAAAGTGAACAGTTCATCCATCCACCCCAACCTGTACTATCGCAACAAATTACTAGCCACTTATCACTGTGCTAGAAGTTAGTGAAACCAGGATTAGTAAGACTTATTAATATGTAAACACACAGTAAGTCCTGTAACAAAATGTTATATGGCAGTGTGTTTTTTAGTGAAGAAAACTTTTTTTTTTTTTAAACAATGTTGGGGTCATGCAGAATGACTATATTAGGTGGAAGATAGTAGAGAAGGGCATTCAGGGATGATATATATGGTCTAGTTAGACACAGATTGGGTATCAGTGTGGTAGGACATGAGAGTAAGGATGGGGGGCAGAGCTGGAAGGAGTACAGGTTATGTTTGACAAAACTACAGTAAGAGATATGAGGTTGGGAGGGTTAAGCTAATAAGCACAGCTTGCATGTAGTCAAAGAATTCACCCAAGAATTTTAATACAGTCAAGAGCCAATGCAAGTCTTTTTGTATACTTATATTTGTGTTTTAGAGGAATATTTCCAGTGTAGACCATAATAATACCATCAAGTATCAGGTAACAACCATTTTCTGAGCTCCTGCTACCTGAGGCTGCTTAGTGCTTGATGCAGATAATTTAATCCCTACAGCAGTCTTGAGTTTGGTACTCTTTTTACAGATTAAAATAAAATAATAAGTGGTTCTGGACTTTGAAACCTGGGCTGATTTACCAACCAATCAGCTTCCACATTTTAAAATCTAATTTATAAATTAAGGACAGTCCATATTTATGAATATTATCTTCCGAAGAAATAATCTTCAAAAGACAGTATACATAAAATTATGTAGTTTCTCAATAAACTCTCTTTCTTCTAACATGAAATGGCAGCAATATTGATGGGCCTCCCTAAGAGGTTTTATAATGTTCTATCATAATGAATGGCAAACTACATTAGTGGAGCCAATCAATTACATTTCATTTCATTTTGGCTCTCATACTTTTGCAACAAGTTCTTTACATGTGAGCAGCAGAACTGCAGGGATAACAAACTGTGACTAATTGAAGAATGATCATTGACTTCTGGTAATTTGTCTGATAAAGTCAAACAGAAACCCAATTCTGGCATTTACAAAAAGGTCAAATCTAAACAGATTAGAACAAATCAAATAATATTGGTTTGGTAGGAAAGAATATTAAACCTAGAAAGAATGCGTTTTTTAAAGATGCCATTTAACTTTATAATATTCCCATAGTGTGTATTTCAGAATATCACATATATATCATGTACATACATACAAAGCACCTAAATATAAATGACAAGAATTGTAACAGACATGCTGCATTCCATCTACTAAAATCTCACCCTCTGGGGCCCAGATTTTCTATGCATTCTTCCTTTATTTTCTTAATCCCAAAGTAATAACTTCTTCCTTAGAACTCCCCGAGCATTTTATCTTATAACTATTAATTTACATATTATTCTCTCCCCTATTAAACTGTAAGCTTATTGGAGAAAAAAGTTACCATCTACAGCTGCCCCGTGAACAGCATGGAGGCTGGGGTGCTAACACCCGATGCAGCCCCCAAATCTTCTAACTTCCCCAAAACTTAATAGCTTACTGCTGATCAGAGCTTTACTGATAAGTTGATTAACACATATTTTGTATGTTACATGCATTTCATACTGTATTCTTATGATTTTCTTAAAATAAGCTAGAAAAAAGAAAATATTAAGGAGGAAAAAAATCCATTTACAATATTATACAGTATTTACCAGAAAAAAACCCCACAAGTAAGTGAACCTGTGCAGTTCAAACCTATGCTGTTCAAGGCTCAACTTGATTTGTCTCTACAAGTTTCTCAAATCTTTACTACTATCATAAAAAGTGATGAGGAAATATTTTTGATAGAAGAATAACGTACAGTTCTATTTCTTGAGCTGGTGGTAGTTCAACTGTAATTATTTATCATATACTACATTTAGAATTTATGTACTTTTTTCAAATTATATTTTACAGTAAGAAAGGTGATGGTATCCAGTTTTTGGTTAAACACCAGTCTGGCATTGCTGTGAAGGTATTTTTCCAGAGTGATTATCATTTAAAATCAAGAGATTTTGAGTAGATGATACTCTATAATGTGTGTGTGTGGGCCTCAACCAATCAGTTGAAGACCTTAAGAGGAAAGACCAAGATCCCCATGGAAGAAAGGAATGCTACCTCCAGATGCCTTCTGACTCAGATTACACTTTCAACTCTACCTAAGAACTCCTGCAGACTTCAGACTTCCCAGTCCCTACAACTGTGTGAGCTAATTCTTAAATATATATATATATATATACACATTTGTACACAGTTGAAGTGTCTCTAAGGATCATAAAAGAATTGCTTTAATTTAAGGTATACAGTAATGATAGCTAAGATCATGAAATTAATACTATGACATTATTATTACCACTGCAAAAAAAAAGCCAAAAAAATTTAAAACAACAACAAAACAACCCAATCCCAACACACATACACACACATTCAACAGGTAACTAACAACTGATGGCTAAGATTAACCTGAAATACCCCTCAGGTCCACTGGTTACCAGGATCTGCCTATTCTTCCTCCCCAGCATTGCATTTCAATTCAAATTGCATGATCAAACCAACAAATTGAGCCCGAGACAAAAAAAAAAAAAAAAAAAAAAAAAATCACCTAGCTGACAAAGACCAAGGTTGCAAGAAAATGCTTTTCAAGTACAAGTAATGCAAGAAATGACAAGTGAAATGAAGGAGAGGTTTCAAAGCTTGAAAGACAGTCATCAATACTGACAGATTACTGTAATTCTGGCTGCCAGCATGATCGATTTGGACAGCATATGACAATCAATATTGTCCTCATTTAGTGAACAACATTAGATTCATAGTTACAGAAGATGTTCCCAGGATAAAATTTAAACTGTATTTAATGATCATAAATAGCACAATTTATGCTGTGGAATCTTAGTGGGTACTTTTATTGGGCATAAAATAACTAACACAGCAGTACAATTATCTAAATATAAGTGAGTTTATTATATATTCTTTTATCCCTTTATTTCTCTTATGAGGATTAAAGTAGTAACTGGTGGTTTTCAAAGCCTACTTCTATTTCAATTTCTGTCGTAATTTCTGTTAAGTTCTATTGATCTGTTTTAGAACACATGATTTTTTTTCCTTAATGGGAACTTACCTGGACTTGCCAAAAACATACATTTTAAAATTTAATGTATTTCTGAGATATGTATTATTTAAAATTCAAAGACATCTATATTTCACTATCTTAAAAACACCTAGTTGTAACTTAGTATATAAGGTTGCATTTAAAAATCAAGTAATCTACTTGTATGACATTTAGAATTAATATGGAACTTTGTAATTCCTTGTAAAAGATGACTATATATTCCTCAGTGGAGCAAAGGTTAGGAGCATCTTTATTATATCCTTAAATAGTATGGGGAAATAATTTCCACATAGCTTCTAAATTCAAGCTGTCAAGCCAAGAAAAATTTTCTTTGAGCTGTCTGATTTTGTGTTCTTATTCTGAGTATTCTACAAGTAGTTCTGCTGATGGAAATTGCTCATATTTGCTGTGTAAATAAAGTGTTCATGTTTACTTTTTCAATCTGAAATTATCTTTCTTCATCTTAGAAATTTTCTCCAATGTGGTATCTATTAATGTCTCAGCAAGATGAGCCATTAAAAAAACTTCAAGAAACAGGGCTGAAAATCTAATCCAATCAATTAACCTACCAATCAACCAAACATAAAAACTCAATTAGGCAATTCCTTGGTGTGGGGTACAGTTGTTTTAATATTGGCTGTAATCTTTAACAGAATTAATCACTGTGCAAAATAATGTACCCTATTTCATTTACTAAGCACATCCAAATTCATTACCTCATTTAATCTTCCCAATAATTGAGATGAGTATTATCTTTTTTTGCAGACAAAGAAAGTGAGATTTAGAAATTCTGTGACTAGACCAAGATCATAAAGCAGAGCCTGAGTTAAAAATCAATATTTTTTTAACTGAAAATCCAGCCACCATACCTCTAGTATAACATGCAACTCTGAGAGTTCTCAAGAGTATGAACTTAGGTGCAGGAAAAAGAAATTAAGCCGTAGCCCCAATAAATTTAATTTTGCATTTTTAACTACTTGGTAAGGTGTGCATCTTATATGTTTGTACCTTGGGTCAGAAATAGTTTGCGTTTGCTCAAAAAATTGAGTTCCTGTTTTATGACACACAAGGTAAACAGTTTTATACTACAGTCTAATCTCTCTCATCACTTTCCCAAAAGTTTTAAGGCATTCTTTCAACTGTGTCTTAAATGAAATGGCAGAGGACACTAACCTTAGGATGAACATCAGGATCAGGCAAACTGTAAGGAGGCAAAGGTCAGAAAGAAGAAAACCTCAGAGGAGTTGACAATGTGGACAAAATTAGTTTACAGGTAATAATCTGTATATTCCTTGTAGGATTAGCTACCTTTCTAGAGATATTCAGGAAATAATAAACCAAATCACTACATTTCACAATGATCACTTCAGATCTGAACTTTCAACTTAAACGTGAAGATATAACTGTCACAAATAAGAAATGCTACATGAATGGCATTAAGCTTAATCAATGTACCATGCCATGATCCACCTATAATTCCATTTCACAGTGTCAGAATACATGAGAAATTACATAGGAATCAGATTAAGTCAATTTTCATCAAAAGAAGAGAATGTATGAGGCAGACTTATGATAAATCCATTTCATGTGGAATAGAACATAGGATAGTTTATAAAGCCTTCCCTGTAAAGCTTAACAACTTATTAAGTAGAAGAAAAATAACTGTTTTTTTTTTAACTGAAATGTCTTTAATCATATAGAAAAAATACATGGAAACACAAATTCATTTTAGAAAAGAATATCAGAAAATGATCTAAAATTTAAAGCTGTTTATATATTATGTGCCAGGCATTGCTCTAAGAACTTTAAACATATTGACTCATTCAGTTCTCATAACACAAGTAGCTAGACGTTATCATTCTCATTTTATAGATATGGAAACTGAGGCTCAGAGAGGTTAAATAATTTGGCCAGGGAGTGATGGCCAGCATCTGAGTCTAGAAATCTGGCTCCAGAAGTCATGTTCTTAAACATTCCATGTCCTCTCATACTTCCACATCTTTATCTTGTTCCCTCTGCCTAGAATGCTCTTCTCAATCTCATCCACCCAATTAACTCTTATTCATCATCTTTCAATATTCAATCCTCACATTTCTCATAAGTGTTTCCTGACACCACTATCCCTTCCAGCTGAGAGGCTGCTTGTCATTATACATCCGGAACACTGTACATAACTCAGTTACAACACATGCGCTAAAAACAGTATATCTCTTTAACTAGATTGAATACTTTATGATGACTATTTTGGTTTATTTTTATACGTCTACAGTGTCAGAGTACTAGCAGTACTCTAGAGTATTAGAGTACCCCTGATGGGGCCCTAATTAATTAACCAAAAGGTAAGTACTGATTAATAGTATATAAAAGAAAATATATCACTCAAGTATCAAAATTGCTCAAGCACTGGGGAGGAACTCTATCATATCAATAGACAGAAATTCACCTAACACATAAGAAATACTTACCTTGGAAAACAGACATGTCTTAGAGTAGAAACCATATTGTTAAAAAGGATACAAGTTTTGATACAATGGAATCAGAGATTTCAGAGCACGGCTTGCATTTATAGCTGTTGCTCGAACCATAATGGGTAGGACCTTTCCATTCACAATAGCACCATCAAAAAGTGGACCAAAGAAGGGAACCTGATTGAGAATTTAGAACATAATTCTATACTCATATTGGAGAAAAGTTATAAGAACAATTAAGACATTGCACACAAAAATGTTTCTACTTCCTCTTTAGTTCTTCCTCCAGTAGAAACACTATCCAAATCCAATTCTTTTCCATGATTAACACCAGGACAATAAACAAAAAAAATGCCAAAAGTCTACAGGGTTTACCATTCAAAAGAACTGTGCTTCATTTAACTGACTAAATAATTCATATTCCCTGACAGTTTTCAAATTTCTGTAGCCTCAATTGTACACAAAAATCCAACACTAGAAATGAATTCCTTTTCCTCCATTGAGTAAACACAGTGAAGATAATACATCCTTATAGGTAGCAAGTTAGTTCTTCATTATTTTTGTGTGATACCAGCTTTATTACAGAACTTAAAAGACTTTTATTACATGGTTTATGAGAAATAAATCTATGTTTTGGTAATTGTCAATTTTATCAGACAACTGACAGTTTCAAAGTTATTCTGTTTGAATATGGTTGGTACAAATGACAGCTGAAGGCAAGGATATGAGCTGTGGATACTACAGTAAATATTTTTAAAAATATGGCTTTGTGGCCATATATTGTCCCTGATGAATATTCTTTATTGATTTTTAAATTTTTTTAAGATTATTTATTTGAGAGAGCGAGCAAGCAGAGCCAGCGAGAGGGAACTTGAGTAGGTAGGAAGGGCAGAAGGAGAGGAAGAAGCAGGCTTCCTGCTAGGAAGGGAGCCTGCCATGGGGGTCTGGGGAGGTAAGGGGAGGTGGGGGGGAAGTAGGGGGAGAAGTGGGGGGTGTAGTGGTCATCGAGCCCAAAACCCTGGGATCATGACCTGAGCAGAAAGCAAATGCTTAACCGACTGAGCCACCCAGCCATTCCTCTTTGATTTTTTTTTAAAAAAGAAAAACCTAGGGGTGCCTGGGTGGCTCAGTGGGTTAAAGCCTCTGCCTTCTGCTTGGGTCATGATCTCAGGGTCCTGGGATCGAGCCCTGCATTGGGCTCTCTGCTGTGCGGGGAGCCTGCTTCCCCCTCTTTCTACCGGCCTCTCTGCCTACTTGTGATCTCTCTCTCTGTCAAATAAATAAAAAATATTAAAAAAAGAAAGAAAGAAAGAAAGAAAAACCTAGGGGGGAAGGGGACACTGAAAACAAAACAAAACAAAAACAAGGGGCACCTGGGTGGCTCAGCGGGTTAAAGCCTCTGCCTTCATCTTGAGTCATGGTCTCAGGGTCCTGGGATCGGATCCCACATCGGGCTCTCTGCTCAGTGGGGAGCCTGCTTCCCTCCCCCTCTCTCTCTGCCTGCCACTCTGCCTACTTGTGATCTCTCTCTGTGTCAAATAAATAAATAAATAAACAAACAAATAAATAAATAACAAAAACAAAAAAGAAAAACCCATTAAAAATGTTAAGAGCCATTAATAGCTTGCAGGCTGTACAAAAATATGAAGTGGGCCATAGTTTGCTGACTTCTGATTTAGATAAATCCTAAAAAAACTTGACTACAAGCTTAAATTCACACCTACGACACTTAGTCTAATTCAAGGAATTCTAAGGATTCGTGATCAACTGTCAAAAAATAGGTTTTCTATAAATTTACAAGCATTCAATTAAAAAAGTAAGAAAGACACCAAAACACTATCACATTTTAAAAATTATTTTGAAAGAAAATACTTCTGCAAGTGTATTTCAACCCTATGGTATAAGAGATCCAACTAGAGGGCGCCTGGGTGGCTCAGTTGGTTAAGCAACTGCCTTCTGCTCAGGTCATGATCCCGGAGTCCTGGGATCGAGTCCCACATCGGGCTCCCAGCTCCACGGGGAGTCTGGTTCTCCCTCTGACCTTCTCCCCTCTCATGCTCTCTCTCACTGTCTCTATCTCAAATAAATAAATAAAATCTTAAAAAAAAAAAAACAACAAAACTGTCTTTAAAAAAAAAAAAAAAGAGATCCAAGTAGAACTTTTTTTTTTTGGATTTTGTAGAACTTTATTAAGGAACATGATTAAATAATCATGTAATCCTTAGTAAGTTATATTAACTAAAAATACAGGAAAGATTACTTCTTATTGTGTCTTTGGGAAAGTATAATCATCCTCTTAATAAAAGGTAATCCTCTTATGAATTTGGTAGAAATAACTTCCATTCTGGCACTACCTTAGCCTTCTCCCATTTGAACACAGTTTCTTGCTATTTTTCCAGTTTCAGCTCCTTCTGAACCAGACTTACACAATTTACATAGGTACCATAGTCTGTGTCTCACTTCCCCCTGTTTTCACAACCTGAAATGCCTAGTCTAATCCTTCTGAAAGAAGAAACTCACAAACCCACATAGAGCTCAAAATATATAATTAAAATGAAACATAAGGAGTTCTTACCTCTGGTTTTTTCATTATCTGAATACTGAACATGTGATTTTTCATTGGATATATTACAATAAGGACATCACCAAATTCTGTAGGAATAATTCCTCTCCTGTAGTCTCTAGTATGCTCCGACCAAACAATGTGTACTTCGTCATTTCCCAAATGTCTCAACTGAAAAAACAAGAAAATAGTTCATACTGCTTTAGAAAAAAGCATATAGCTCTTCATACAGCTACTGACAATATGCTATACTATACTATAAAAAGAGCAAAAGGTGTAGAAATAAAAAACCATAAATTTCATTTGATCATTTTTCACAGCACATGAAACACAAACACTCAAACATTAGGAGACACTGCAAAAGACCAGAAAATTTTCAGCTCTCAACAGTCAAGGGGGAAGCAGAGAACTTGGATGAAAAAAATTCACATACAGCCCAAATTCTCTTCTTAACTAGCAATTATACTAGTTTCCCACTACCAAACCTTTTATAAGATTGTTTATATGTTTTTAAAAAGTGAGCAACGGGGGCGCCTGGGTGGCTCAGTGGGTTAGAGCCTCTGCCTTTGGCTCAGGTCATGATCTCAGGGTCCTGGGATGGAGCCTTGCGTCGGGCTCTCTGGTCGGCGGGGAGCCTGCTTCCCATCTCTCTCTCTGCCTGCCTCTCTGCCTACTTGTGATCTCTCTTTCTCTGTCAAATAAATAAAATCTTTAAAAAAAAACAAAAAGTGAGGAACATAAGATTCTTCTCCTTTTTTCCTGACCATTCTCTCAAAGGGCTAATGAGCAGTAAAGTTGCCTCAAGAAGGCAACAGGAAGAGAAGGAAAAGAAATAGATAATTCATAAATTGGGTAAATATTCTATTAAGTAAGAGAAAGTTGACTGTATTTGGTTCAACATTTTTTCCAGGGTTTCTTTGCCTATGGAACTTTGTATATGAAATTCTTCCAAACAGACTTCTTGAAATGTGTTAGACTCTCAAAATGTTGTTTAAATATTTGTGGTGTTTACAAAGGTGCTTCTGGCAATCAGAGAGAGTTAACATTAATGATGGTTAAACTTATAAAAAAGCAAAAGATCTAAAAGTTGAATTTCTAAGTTATAAAACATGTATTTTAACATAAAATTTGATTATCTTAGATTAACTGATTCTGTCACTGCAAACACCTGAGTCCATTTTTGGTGCATATCTCACATGAGCTTTTCTACTACTTTGAGATAAATGGACACACTCTATGTATGACATGTTGGTGGTTTAGAAGTTTTGGAAGAGAGAACTAGGCTAAGTGTCATCAATATTTTTTGATGAGCTAACATACAAGCAATTTCTATTTTTGCAATATGCCATCTACTTGGCTTCAAGACGACAGAGCAGGAAAAAAGTGAATGTGTGATTTCAACAAACAAAAAGTTAGGTCTAATTAATGAAAGCCTCTCTCTTCTGTTACCCATAGCCCTGAAGTTTTTGTTTTTAAGTAAGCTCTATGCCCAGTGTGGGGCTAAAACTCATGACCCAGAGATCAAGAGTTACATAGTCTATCAAATGAGCCAGCCATGCACCCCATAACCCTGGAGTTCTTAACCTGGGTTGAAGAGGTCTGTGAATATTTGAAAGTTATGTGTAAAATTTTGTGTTCTTCTGAGAAGAGAAGTCTATCAAATAGTATGTAACACAAAAAAAGCCAAGAACCAGTGTTCTAATGGTTTTCCAAGTCCCTAACAGTAGTCTATCTAGAAAATCCTAATTACTATGAATGTCATTAAAGTATCTGAAAATACAAGGCAAATCCCTGAACTTTAAAATCTGTATTCCTAAGCAAGAAATGCCCCCTCAGATACTTCAATGGATTGTAAGACAGTATCCAGGCTGAATTGATAGACCAGAATCTATTATTTAAGAAATACAGTATAAAAATATTTATTTTCTTTAAGGAGACTTTTTTTTAAGGCTTAAGTATATTAAAATTTTTTTATTTTTGGAAACCATGAACATATTTATTGCTCTAAATGTATGATGGTAAGCCTAAACATCAAAATATTGTTTAAGTTTTAATTCTCATCATTTACACCACACCACACACATGTGTGGACACACACACCCATTGAACAATATAAATTTAGTACTTGGTTTCTGTGACATTTTTAAAAACCAAACAGATTACACAACTTAGAAAAGCCATGGCTCTATAATTTCATTTTTTAATCAAAATACTTTAAAAATATCCTTCCTATACAGCCATCCCCATGTGTCAGCTTCCCTAATAGGTTTATGTTAACTGAATACAAAAGAAATGTGAAATAAATTTAACCAGGAGGGATGATCCAATCTAATTTTGATACATTAATGTCATATGCTGTACATGTTACAATAGCCGCCAGATCTAATACTAAGCTCCAGGCTATACTGAGATTTCCAAATGGCAGATTGTTCTAAGTGATATCAAGTATAATTGAAGTAATAAACGATAGTAAAAGCTGAGCACACTGTCAGGAAGAATTTAAGTATTTACTTTTTAAAATTAAATGAGTTAGGTTAGGAAAGACAAGACAACTGAAATAATGCAGGGCTCAATTTACAGAAAATTCCTTTTATTTATCTGCTACATTAACCCTTGAACTCTTGCCAAAGCTATCTATAATTTCTAGTGCCCACTTATCTAAAGAAATGAGAGAAAGGGCAACTAAAATTTTATCTTATAACCAAAGCTTGTCTTCAAATATCTACCACAGAGTCTTAAAAGTCTGTTATAGAAGTTTAATGGAAAAAAACAATATATTTTTACTAAGACGCTGTAATGAAGGTATTTGTGGCAAAGAACCATGCACATAACAAAGTCATCCTAAATATGTTCAAGCATTCTGAGGGGAAAGCTTCAAGAATATCCTTATCATTTTTTAAAGAGTAATTATGTTGTCCTGATTAGGCATGTTTTTGTATCTTTAGGTCTTTAAAATCTCCAACATAATAAACAGAAATTAAGAAATTGCTAATTACTGCAATGTATATCTTATGAATTTTTGAAAGATTACTGAATGAATTTTGAGTATTAACAGTTAATAGAAATTTCAGAAGTATGTTTGACATACTTAACACAAATACTTTATATAATATTTTATGTTTATTCCTTATCTCTTATGGACTTACAAGACTGTGTCCTGTGTATACTCTCCAGGTTTTTCTATACTCTGAGAACTCTCATGGAGTTCCTACCCAGATACCAATCACTTGTTTTTGCACCCAGATACCAATCACTTCTTAAATAGAGTACAAGTCTTCTGTACATGGGATGAATCTGATAAAATACCTGGCGACCAAATGATTCTTCCAAATTCACTTCAAATGCTGCTGAAATAATTTCATTTCAGGTTATATAATATAAGCTGCAGATTATCATGACGAATTCATGAAGATAAAGTACTTAATGAAATTCAACATCTGTAAAATGGAAGTCCTCAATACATTATAGAATATCAGCATTGGAAGAGACCCTATAGCTCGGATTTACTACCCAACCCAGAACTCCCACTGCAACATCCCTTACAAGTAATCCTGCCTCTGAATACTTCTAGGGTTGGGAACTTTATACCTTCATGAGTCAGCCCATTCATTTTTAAAGAGCTACAATCATTAGAACATGCTTTATACTAAACTAAAATTTGCTTCCTGAAGCTAGCTCTTTTAAAATGAGCCTTACCAAATATATCCAGTCTATATTCTATATATTATCTTTTCAGATATTGAAGATTGGCCTAATATATATCTCAACTTTTCTTTTCCATATTAAATGTGTCCTTGGAGCTCCTTCTCTTACAGCTTACAAATCTATTCATTCTCTTGGATTATTACCTCAGTTTACTCGTGCTTCTATTAAATTGTGGTGTCTGGAATTGAATACATTATTAATATATGCTCTAATACAATCAGCTCATAGTGGGACCACTTCCTCTGTTAACTAAATTATTTTCTGCATTTTTACAAAGTTGGCTCAAATGGAAGTAGTCAAGTTGTAAGTTGTAGTCAAGTTGTAGTCAATTCAAACCCTTAAGTCTTGTTCTTACAAAGTTCTAAGCAGGTAAAACTGACTGCTAGATGTAAAGGGAGAATTTCATATTTATTCTTATTAAATTTTACCTTGCCAAGTTCAGATTATCCTTAATCTATCAAAGTCTTTTTATAGCCTGATTCTGCTATTCAATGTGAATAGCACATCAATTCAATGTGTTGTCAAAAACAACACATCAATTCAATGTGTTGGCTCTCTTTTACCCAGGGTAGGTTATCCTTAAAATCAATTTCTTGTGTCTTAAATCACTTATTTTTATTATAATTTTTTAAATATTTTATTTATTTGACAGAGAGAGAGAGAGAGAGGGAGAGAGAGATCACAAGTAGGCAGAGAGGCAGGCAGAGAGAGGGGGGGAAGCAGGCTCCCTGCTGAGCAAAAAGCCTGATGTAGGGCTCGATCCCAGGACCCTGAGATCATGACCTGAGCTGAAGGCAGAGGCTTTAACCCACTGAGCCACCCAGGTGCCCCTGTGTCTTCATTTAGATTTTGGATAAAAATGTCAAGTGGGACATTTTTATCTGGGTATCAGTCTGGGTAACAGCCTGATAGTAAGTCATCATAAATATTCCTCCTGGTCAAAATAATATCCAACATTTATTAAATTCTTACTATTCTAAGTACTTTGGCATAACTTAGTTTTAACAACATGTTATAGAGTAAGTATGATTATTATTACCCCTATTTTTACAGGTGAGGAATTGAAACTTAAGATAAATTCACTTGCCTAATGTCACATGACTAGTAAGTGGCAGTCAGAACTGAAACTAAGGCAGTCTAATTCCAGAAACCATACTTTAACCACCTCCTTATATGCCTTCCATTAAATAGACCATTTATGTCTCTAGAAGTGATTATAAAACCAGTCATGAACATACTGAACTATTATTAAGATCACATTTCTTCAGCTTGTTCACAACAAACAACTTAGCTTTTAAATGCTTTATACTGTCAATGGCCTTTCCTGATCTAGTAATCCTATTAAAACAAATTCAGTTACTTTGATGTGATTTGTTTTGGTGAACTCATGGTGGCTCCTAGTGATCACTACTTCATTACCTAAGTGCTCACAAACCATCTGTTTAATAATCCTATTTTGTCAGGCATTGACATGGAGCTTATGGATGTAATTTTGGTAGTTAGTGGACTATTCCATGTCCTTTTATGAAAATCAGATGTTTGCCTATCTTAAGACAACAAAATGTTTTCACTTTCCATGATTTTACCAGAGATTACATTCAACTCTAGATTTCCTCAATGCCATGAAATATCATTCATCTGGGGCTGGAAACTAGATTTCATGTAAAGTAACTATGTCATCTTTCACAAAATCAGCTTACCCTCTGACTTCCCTATCTCTATTTAAAGTACCTAACAACTAATTATAATTACTCAGGGTCAAAATCTGAAAGTCTTCAATTTCTGTTTTCCTTACTGTATCTCTAACAAGCTCTTCATTTTTTTTTAAAAAAACATTAGATTCCTTTTTTGTACTTCCCTTCCTATTTCATCTACTGTTGTCCTAGGTCACATGTTAGTCATGCTGCATACCTGAACTAGTTCATGAATTCTTAAAAAGCTTCTCCCCCACCATCTACTTTTCTTCACACATCAGCAAATACTGACAGCTGACTAAATGCATTGTGCTGGCTCATGTAGATACACTGAAGAAACAAAAAACAAAACAGACATAGTCTCTGCTCTCACAAAGCTTCAAGTCCAGTGAAGGAGATAGAGTAAAAGAATAATTGAATAATTACTGATATCAATAATCCTCTCAATATACTTCTCTGAATGCAATTAACAAAGAAAACTGATCTATAATGGTACTTGAAGAACACACAGAAGTTAATTAGGTTAGGCAGTTTGGGACATAGTAGGAAACATGTAGAAATTTAAACTGATTAATACTGTCTCCAACCCTCATTCTTTCCCCTGTCTTCAAAAATAGACACTATCAAATAGTCCTCAATCATGTTAACAAAGCATACTTCCATACATTTTAGGATCATACATATTTATATATTTACTTGCTGTCTGGATCATTTTTTTTTAGTAATTAAGATAACCTTCTTGAAACAATAGGCATGGTGTCTAGTATTACCTTACCTTAGAAGAGTGGGCACTCAATACACATTGCTGAGTATAAAAAAGACAGTCTTGAAAATGTTTTATTGAAATATGTGACTTCTGTGCAGAAGATGTGTTTGAAAGACCACAGCTTGAAAACTGGTTTTTGAAACGTCTCAATAACCAACTGAAAAAAAGGCAAATCTCTACTGGACTTGACTTCTAGTATAAGCCCAGTGTAAAATCTTCCTTTAAAATATTTTCCCTCACAGAAACCCAAGAAAACAAAGCTATTATATTTGGAAATTGCTGGACTCTGAAGTTTCAGAGAGGGAGAAGCAACAGTTTTTACACATGTAGGGTAACTTCTATTTTGGTTACATTAAGACAAACACGAACTTCACAATTCTCGGAAGAACACCGGAGGGTGTTCAAGTCTGTATGCTTGTTGTGTTGAAGAAATGGAGAAACACAGATGGGAAAGAAAAAGGATGACGAGAGAAAGAGAGGAGACTTGAGAAAGGGCTCAGTGAAAGAACTGGAACAAGACATGATCAGGTTAAATCTAGTTATAGTATCACAGTACTTATCTAGGTAAATTTTTTGTCATTACATAGTACACAGCCTAAAAATAGAATTATCTGTAATTATGGCACTTATTTAAAGATTTCCACTTTGGTGGTGACGGGATGCGTAGTTCTATAAAGAGAATAAAATAATGTGATAGTGTTACTGGGTGAAGGGGACTTCTTTAGCTAGCATGGTCTGGAAAGGTCTCTCTGAGAAACTGTCATGTGAATCTGAGAATAGAACAATGAGAATAAGAAAGCCTGGTGATGTGGAGAAAGAGCATCTCAAATGAAAGAACAGTAACTGCATACCCTCTGAGATGGGAATGAGCTTGACACGTTGGTAGGTTAGAACGATAACCATGAGGCCAGATTGTGCTAAATGAAAAGTAAAGTGACAGGAGATGTGATCAGAGAGGTAGTAGGCAGGCAGGTGGCCAAATCATGGGGCATTGAAGGCCATAGTGAAGAATTAGAACTTTATTCTACATGCAGTGAGGAGCCACTGATATTGCACCCAAATCACACCACTCGTAGTAGTGGTGTGATTTACTCTAAACCATTTACTCTAAACCATTTATATTTCCTCATTTCTCTATCCTCTATTCTTGTTATAAAAAGTAGATTAACAGAAATTGGGGTTAAGGGTAGAGTCTTACCCTTAAGGGTAGGATATTAAAGTAGAACTATGTAAGACTGTTATTTTGGGATTAAAACCATGAGTATAATTCCATACCATTGATTAACTTTTATACTAACTACACTTTAAAATAATGAAAATTTTATTATTATTTCTTAAATTTGTTTTTGAATTCATTTTCCAGACTATATTTAGCATAAAGTTTCTTCGGAAAGTAAAGTATATTTCAATTTTATTTCTAGGCAAAATAAAGAAAAACAGATTTAAAATTAGAATCAGACTAATCAGGTCAATAAAGTGGATTTATTTGGGAAACTATTGTGACCAAATTCCAAAACAGAAAATGGAAGTGCTGTCCATTACACTAACAATATTTCAGAGGAAACTGACTTAAGCACCTGTTTCTCCTCTTTTGGGGGGTACAGGAAATGACAGACTGGAGACTCCCAACTAAGTAAATTACAACAATCTCAACTTGATCTTTGTAAAACTTCTAACAGGGTGATTCAGCTACTTACAAAGCAGAGTATCACCAAGTGTCCAGAATAAGGAGACCAAGGAAATGAGACAAACTCCTATGAACACTCTATACCAATGCTTACAGTACTTTTGATATTTAAGAGTAAACAGAATAAACTCAGTTAAGTGATTTTTCCCATCAGTCTTCCTCAGATAGAGGTAATTTACAGAACAGATAGCTTTGTCTAGGGTTATATGAGGATTCTTGATATGGTAGTATATTTCTAAGAAAGTACTTTGTTCAACTGAATATTTGATTAATTTGTTCAAAAAGTATAGTCTATTTTGTAAAAATTCTACTGCTACTGTCTTGAGCCTTAAAAAAGCTTCTCTTCAAAAGAAGTAAAACACTACACTTAAACAGATTCAAGAATATTTATTTACCTCTTATACTAAGAAAATAAAATGTTTAAAAATAATTTACAAAATCATCACATGATATTTTAAATAAAAAATGAGAACTAAAATTAGTTTCTGTAAGATAGATATAAATGATTTTCTCCTTTCAAGTTTAAAACAAAGAGCCAGAGTCATAAATAATTCTAGCTTGCCAGAGGCACAGCTATTTCTTTATACTGACTGTCGACTACCTAATTTAATTAGAGGTATTAAACTCCATGCTGAGGTCAACGAGCCTTACTTCCTCCAATATTACACTTCAACCAGTGCTCATTAATGTGTCCACTGAATGGATTAACACACCTAAAGATATATCTACAGAGGAAAGGGGGACAACCTAATGATATCCAATTGTTCATTTGTAATAGGACACATGTTCTAGGCCTCAACTTATTACCACTAATGTGGAATTTATTAAATTCAGGAGAAAAAATACCAATACAGAAAGTGATTTTTTATTAAGGAGAACTGGTATAAGACAACTGGTTTCCACGATTAAGTTTAAATATTTAACCTTTTATTAAAAAGAAACTGATACTGTAATAGAGCTAAAATATAAGCCTTTTAGAAAAATCTTACATACTAGGTCTCTGAAAAGCAGATTAAGAGCAAGATTCATAGGGAATTGGGAAGACGAAAAGCCAATATACAGAGAAAAATAAATGTTAAGGTTTTTTTTATTTCTATAGAAAGAAGGTTTAGAATAGTTATATTGAATTATGAGATCAGGTATATTTTTTATTTCTACTGGATTAAGTGAAATGTTGCCTCAATTTAGTCCTAACCTGATTTTATCTTTTAATTTTTTAAAAGATTTTATTTATTTACTTGACAGAGAGATAGAGAGATAGCACAAATAGGCAGAGTGGCAGACAGAGGGAGAGGAAGAAGCAGGCTCTCTGCTGATATGGGTTTGATATGGGGCTTGATCCCAAGACCCTGGGATCACGGCCTGAGCCAAAGGCAGATGCTTACCTGACTGAGCCACCCAGGAGCCCCAACAGATTTTATTTAAACTGATTTAAATTACCTGAGGAGATAAGAGAACTATACCCTTCCAAATGATGTTGCTTTATTACATATTGTTCAGAATTTTGATGGACTTCACTTTTATATGGTAGATCCTATACATGTGAAAGGAGAGACACTGTAACATTTTCTCAGTAAAACAAACACTTTAAATTGCTTGATGTAAAAAAGCCCATCTAATTAGGGTAATTATCTTCATTAAACCAGGCATTAAAAAGAAAACCTAACAGGTATAATTATTATAACAACTGAAATAATATACATGTTTGCATCGTAAAATTGTAAAAAATTACAAACATATGCTTACATTTAAAAAAGTCCCAATACTTCTGACATCTCAATATTAAACAACTGGAATATTATGCCATGTAATTGACTGTATCCTTTCTCCTGACTAAATAATTGAAAAAAATACTAGCACTTTTCCAGTTGGAAAATTAGCAAATAATTTTAAATTTAGTATTAGACTGAAAGGAAAAAAAAGGCAAAACTTTTCCTGGGTGTAATGTCACCAAAATGGTGGGCCAGGAAAGCTCTCAGCTCTTTTTCCTCCACAAAAACACTGAAAAAACATGATCATATATATAGAAACCTCTGATTCCACAAAAACAGTTAGAGCTAATACATGTAGTATTCAGCAGAGCTGCAGGACACAAAAATCAATAGTTGAAAATCAGTTGCATTTCTATATACTAACAATGAACAAATCAAAAAGGAAATTATAGGGGCACCTGGGTGGTTCAGTGGGTTAAAGCCTCTGCCTTCGGCTCAGGTCATGATCTCAGGGTCCTGGGATCGAGCCCCACATCGGGCTCTCTGCTCAGCAGGGAGCCTGCTCCCCCTTCTCTCTCTCTGCCTGCTTCTCTGCCTACTTGTGATCTCTCTCTCTGTCAAATGAATGAATAGAATCTTTTTTTTTATGAATAGAATCTTTAAAAAAAAAGGAAATTACAAAAATAATACCATTTATAATTGCATAGAAAAGAATAAAACACTTAACGGAGAAGTTTAAGGAAGAAAAAGACTTGTGTACTGAAAACTACAAAACACTTCTGAAAGAATCTTAAAGTCTATAGGAGTGAATGGAAAGATATCCCATGTTCATGGAATGGAAAAACAATATTGTTAAGACAATGATATTACCCAAAGTGATCCAAAAATTCAATGCAATCTCTATCAAAATCCCAACAAGTTTCTTTGCAGAAATAGAAAAAGCCATCCTAAAATTAATCTGAAATCTCAACAGACCTTGAATAGTAAAAATGATACTAAAAAAAAAAAAAAGCGGAACAAAGTTGTAGGACTCACATTACTTAAGTTCAAAACTTACTACAAAGCTACAGTAATTAAAGCATTTAAAACAACCCCCCCACCCAGACATTTAGGCCAAAGAAAAATAATACAGAGCCCAGAAAAAACTCTGTATATAAGGCCAACTGATTTTTGACAAGCATGCCAAGATCATTCAATGAGAAAAAAGTGCAGTCTTTTTAACAAATAGTGATTGGAAAACTAGCTAATCACATGCAATAGATTTAAGTTAGACCTTTATCTCACACTATATGTAAAAATTAACTGAGGGGCGCCTGGGTGGCTCAGTCAGTTAAGCGGCTGCCTTCGGCTCAGGTCATGATCCCAGGGTCCTGGGATTGAGCCCCGCATCAGGCTCTCTGCTCAGCAGGGAGCCTGCTTCTCCCTCTCCCACTGCCTGCCGCTCTGCCTACTTGTGCTCACTCTGTCTCTGTCAAATCAATAAAATCCTTAAAAAAAAATTAACTGAAAATGGAATCAAAAATTAAATGTAAAATTTAAAACTTGTAAAAATCTTAGAGGAAAACATATGGTAAAATCTTTACAACATTAGATTTGGCCGTGATTTATTGAACTGACACCAAAAGCCGAGACAACAAAATAAAAAACTGATACATTGGACTCCATCAAAATTAAAACTTTTGTGCATTGAAAGACACTATCAAGAGTGAAGACAAGCCATAAAAAGGGAGAAAACATTTCCAAGTCATATATAAGATAAAGGATTAACATCTAGAAGAACTTCTATAATTCAACAATAAAGATGCAAGTAACTTAATTAAAAAATGAGTTAAAGACTGAATAGACATTTCTCAAAAGAAGACACAGAAATGCCAATAAGCAATGAAAAGATGCACATCACCAGTTATTAGGGAAATGCAAACCAAAACCACAATGAAATACTACTATGGGGGTGCCTGGGTGGTTCGGTGGTTTAAGCCTCTGCCTTCGGCTCAGGTCATGATCTCAGGGTCCTGGGATTGAGCCCCGCATCGGCCTCTCTGCTCATCGGGGAGCCTGCTTCCCCCTTCTCCCTCTGCCTGCCTCTCTGCCTACTTGTGATCTCTCTCTCTCTGTCAAATGAATAAATAAAATCTTAAAAAAAAAAAAAAAAAGAAATACCACTATGCATCTATTAGGATAGCTACATTTTTTTTTAAGATTTTATTTATTTATTTGACACAGAGAAAGAGATCACAAGTAGGCTGAGAGGCAGGCAGAGGGAGCAGGAGAAGCAGGCTCCCTGCTGAGCAGAGAGCCTCATGCAGGGCTCAGTCCCAGGGCCCTGAGATCATGATCTGATCCAAAGGCAGAGGCTTTAACCCACTGAGCCACCCAGGCGCCCCAGGAAAATCCACTATTATAGCAGGAAACTTTAATACTCCTCTATCAGAAATGGAGAGATCCAGCAGGCAGAAAACTGGTAAGGATATAGTTGAACTCAACAGCTCCATCAATCAACTGGATATAATTGAAATTTATAGACTACTTCCTCCAACAATAGCAGTTACATTTTCCCAGAATCACATGGAAGAACATTCACTAGATGGATTACATTTGGGCCATAAAACATATCTTCCTAAATTTAAAAGACTAGAGATCACACAATGTCTGTTTTCAGACCACAATGGAATTAAACTAGAGATCAACAACATAAAGATAGCTGGAAAACCCCAAAATACTTGGAGATTAAATAATATACTTCTAAACACATGAATTCTGAAGAGAAAATAAAAAATATTTTTAACTAAATGAAAATGTTCTGGAAATGGATACTTATGATAGTTGTACATCATAAATGTTTATGCCAATCTACATTTAAAAATGGGTAAGATAGGACTTTTGAGAAGATGGTGGAGTCACAATATCCTAAGCTTACCTCATCCCACAGACACTGAAATAATAGCCGCATCAGTCAAACTAACTCTGAAAATGACTCATGACTTGAAGATTGGCAGAACAGATTTCCCACAGTTAATAGGGCAGAGATCACAACAAAAGGGTAGAAGAAGCAAAAATATGGCAGGAAACTCCCTGTTCCAGCATTCTCCCCATTCTGCATGAGACTAATCATATATGAGAGGGACACTATATAGGCATGGAGAAGAGCAAGAGGATCAGTCTCCTTAACAGCACAGGGACCAAACCCCTGCCCAATGTGATCACGACAGGCAAAGTGGGCCACTGTAGTTGACTGGACTGAATACAAATGCAGCTCAGCCAAAACAGCAGGGAACACACAGCCCACAGAGAAGATACTGCAGAAATGCCTGGTTCTAGTGAACAGGGGACATTGTCCTGCAAGGGACCACAGGACTTCTTCTTCATAAAGCCACAACTTTCAAGAGCAGGAAACATAGCTGACTCTCTTAATATATAGAAACAAACACAGAGAGTCAGACAAAATGAGGAGACAAAGGAATTAGGTCCCGAATGAAAGAACAGGACAAAACCACAGCAAAAGACCTACATTAAACAAAGATAAGCAATGGGCCTAATAAAGAATTCAAAGTAATGGTCATAAAGATACTCACTGGATTTAAGAAAAGAGGGGAGGATCTCAGTGAGACCTTCAAGAAGGAGAAAGAAAATATAAAAAACAACCAGTCAGAGATGAAGAACTCAATAGCTGACATAAAAAAATACACTAGAGGGAATCAACAGTAGATTAGAGGAGGCAGAAGAATGGATCAGCAATCTGGAAGGCAAGGTAATGAAAAACAACTAAGCTGAATAGTGAAAATTAAAAAGAATAAGAAAAAATGAGAATAGGTGAAGAGAATTCAGGAACATCATCAAACATAATAATGTTTGCATTACAGAGATCCCAGAGGGAGGAGAGAGAAATGAACAGAAAACTTATGTGAAGAAACAAGAGATGAACAGTTCCCTAATCTGGGAAAGGAAACAGAAATCCAGATCCAGGAAGCACAGAAAACCCCAACAAAATTAACCCAAGGAGTTTCACACCAAGACATAATCATTTAAAGGGCAAAACATAGTGACAAAGAGAGAATTTTAAAAGCAGCAAGAGAAAATGGTTACATACAAGGAAAACCCCATAAAACTGTCAATTGATTTTTCAGCAGAAACTCTGAGGGTCAAAAGGGAATGGAATGATATATTCAAAGTACTGAAAGAAAAAACCTGCAACCAAGAATGCTCTACCCAGCAAGATTACATTCAGCACAGAAGGAGAGGTAAAGAGGTTCCAAGACAAACAACATCAAAACTGAACCAGTCTCAAAAGAAATGTTAAAGAAAATTCTTTGAGTGAAAAGAAAAGGCCAAAATAGTTGTAAGAAAATCATGAAAGATGGGCACCTGGGTGGCTCAGTGGGTTAAAGTCTCTGCCTTCAGATCAGGTCGTAATCTTAGGGTCCTGGGATCAAGCCCCACATCGGGCTCTCTGCTTGGCAGGAAGCCTGCTCCCCGCCCCCCCCCCCCCCCGCCGCCTGCCTCTCTGCCTACTTGTGATCTCTCTCTGTGTCAAATAAATATATAAAATCTTAAAAAAATTATGAAAGGAAAAAATTTCACAGGTAAATGCAAACATAATAAAAGTAAATTAATCACTTATAAAACCAATATAAAGTTAAAACACAAAAGCAGTATAATCAATTTTATCTATAAAAATCAGTCAAGAGGGGGCGCCTGGGTGGCTCAGTGGGTTAAAGCCTCTGCCTTCGGCTCAGGTCATGATCTCAGCGTCCTGGGATCGAGCCCCACATCATGCTCTCTGCTCAGCAGGAAGCCTGCTTCCCCTCTCTCTCTGCCTGCCTCTCTGCCTATTTGTGATCTCTCTCTCTCTGTCAAGTAAATAAATAAATAATCTTTAAAAAAAGAATCAGTCAAGGGATTCACGAAATAAAAGGATGTAAAGTGACCATCAACCTAATATAGACTGCTTTACACATAAAATGTTATATATGAACCTAATGATAACCACAAATCAAAAACCTGTAAGAGTTACACAAAAAATAGAGAAAAAAATCCAAGCATACAAGTAAAGACACCATCAAACCACGATGGAAGAGAGCAAGAGAATATGGAAGAGCTACAAAAAGAACTGCAAAACCAGTAACAAAAATGGCAAAAATTACATACCTATCAGTAATGAATTTAAATGTAAACAGACTAAATGCTCCAATCAAAAGACAAAGGATGCCTGAATGGATAAAAAAGTAGTATTTATAATTTGCCTACAAGAGACTCACATCAGACCAAAGGACACATACAAATCCAAAGTCAAGGGATGGAAAAATGTTTACGATGCAAATGGAAGCAAAAAGAAAGCGGGGGTTGCAACACCTATAACAAACAAAATAGACTTTAAAACAAAGACCATACCAAGAGAAAAAGAAGGACAATAAATAATCATAAAGGGAACAATCCAACAAGAAGTCATAACAATTGTAAATATCTATGTGCTTAAAATGGGAGCCCCCAAATACATAAAGTAACTATTAACAGATATAAAGGAAGAAATTGACAGTAATAACAGTAGGGGACATTAACACCTCACATACAGCAATGGATAGACCAACCGTACAGAAAATCAACAAAGAAACAGTGGTTTTGAATGATACATTAAACCAGATGGACCTAACAGATATATTCAGACATTTGATCCAAACACAGGAATACAGGGATGCCTGGATGGCTCAATCCTTTGAATGTCTCTTCTTTTTTTAAAATTTAATTTTATTTTTTCAGTGTTCCAAGATTCATTGTCCATGCACCACATCCAGTGCTCCATGCAATATGTGCCCTCCTCAATACCTACCACCAGACTCACCCAACCCTCATCCCCTTTCCCTCCAAAACCCACAGTTTGTTTCTCAGAGTCCACAGTCTCTCATGTTTCATCTTCCTCTCCAAATTCCCCCAAATCACCCTTCTTTTCCTTCTCCCAATGTCCTCCATGTTTTTCCTTATGCTCCACATGTAAGTGAAATCATATGATAACTCTCTGTTTGACTTATTTCACTCAGCATAATCTCTTCCAGTCCCATCCATGTTGACACAAAAGTTGGGTATTCATCCTTTCTGATGGAGGCATAATATTCCATTGTATATATGGACCATATCTTCTTTATCCATTCGTCTGTTGAAGGGCATCTTGGCTCTTTCCACAGTTTGGCGATTGTGGCTACTGCTGCTATGAATGTAGGGGTACATTTTTTGCACTACATCTGTATCTTTGGGGTAAATATCCAGTAGTGCAATTGCAGGGTAATGGGTAGCTCTATTTTTAATTGCTTTAGGAATCTCCACACTCTTTTCCAAAGTGGCTGCACCAACTTGCATTCCCACCAACAGTGTAAGAAGGTTACCCTTTCTCCACATCCTCTCCAACATTTGTTGTTTACGGTCTTGTTGATTTTGGCCATTCTAACTGGTGTAAGGTAGTATCTCAGTGTGGTTTTGATTTGAGTCTCCCTGATGGCTAATGATGATGAACATTTTTTCATGTGTCTGTTAGCCATTTGTATGTCTTCTTTGGAGAAGTGTCTGTTCATGTCTTCTGCCCATTTTTGATGTGATTATCTGTTTTGTGAGTGTTGAGTTTGAGGAGTTCTTTATAGATCTTAGATATCAGATCTTTGTCTGTAGTGTCATTTGTGAATATTTTCTCTAATTCCGTGGGTTGCCTGTTTGTTTTGTTGACTGTTTCCTTTGCTGTGCAGAAGCTCTTCATCTTGATGAAGTCTCCAAAGTTCATTTTTGCTTTTGTTTCCTTTGCCTTTGGAGACGTGTCTTGAAAGAAGTTGCTGTGGCGGATGTCGAAGAGTTTATTGCCTATGTTCTCCTCTAGGATTTTGATAGATTCCTGCCTCACGTTGAGGTCTTTTATCCATTTCGAGTTTATCTTCGTGTATGGTGTAAGAGAATGGTCAAGTTTCATTCTTCTATGTATAGCTGTCCAATTTTCCCAGCACCATTTATGGAAGAGACTTTTTTCCACTGGATATTTTTTCCTGCTTTGTCAAAGATTATTTGACCATAGAGTTGTGGGTCCATGTCTGGGCTCTTTATTCCATTCCACTGGTCTATGTGTCTGTTTTTGTGCCAGTACCAAGCTATCTTGGTGATCACAGCTTTGCAGTAAAGCTTGAAATCAGGCAACGTGATGCCCCCAGCTTTGTTTTTCTTTTTCAACATTTCCTTAGCAATTTGGGGTCTTTTCTGGTTCCATAAAAATTTTAAGATTGTTTGTTCCAGCACTTTGCAAAGTGTTGGTGGAATTTTGAACGGGATGGCACTGAAAGTATAGATCACTCTGGGCAGTATAGACATTTTAACAATGTTTATTCTTCTGATCCATGAGCATGGAATGCTTTTCCACCTTTTTGTGTCTTCTTTGATTTCTTTCATGGGTGTCTGTAGTTCCTCGAGTATAGATCCTTTACTTCTTTGGTTAGGTTTATTCCCAGGTATCTTATGGTTCTTGGTGCTATAGTAAATGGAATCGATTCTCTAATTTCCCTTCCCAAATTTTCATTGTTAGCATATAAGAAAGCAACTTATTTCTGTGCACTGATTTTGTATCTTGCCACATTACTGAACTGCTGTATGAGTTCTAGTAGTTTGGGGTGGAGTCTTTTGAGTTTTCCATATAAAGTATCATGTCATCTGCAAAGAGAGTTTGATTTCTTCTTTGCCAATCTGAATACCTTTTATTTCTTTTTGTTGTCTGATTGCTGTTGCTAGGACTTCTAGTACTATGTTGAACAAGAGTGGTGAGAGTGGGCCTCCTTGTCATGCTCCTGATCTCAAAGAGAAGGCTGTCAGCTTTTCCCCATTGAGAATGATAGTCGCTGTGGACTTTTCATAGATTTTATGAAGTTGAGGAATGTTCCCTCTATTCCTTACTTTGAAGAGTTTTAATCAGGAACAGATGCTGAATTTTATCAAATGCTTTTTCTGCATCAATTGAGAGCACCATCTGGTTCTTCTCTCTTATCTTATTGATTTGTTCTATCACATTGATTGATTTGCAAATGTTGAACTACCCTTGTATCCCAGGGATAAATCCCACCTGGTCATGGTGGATAATTTTTTTAATGTGCTGTTGGATCCTATTAGCTAGGATCTTGTTGAGAATCTTGGCATCGATATTCATCAGGGATATTGGTCTGAGATTCTCCTTTTTGATGGGGTCTTTGCCTGGTTTGGGGTTCAGGGTAATGCTGGCTTCATAGAAAGAGTATGGAAGTTTTCCTTCTGTTTCTGTTTTTTGAAACAACTTCAGGAGAATAGGTATTATTTCTTCTTTGAATGTTTGGTAGAATTCCCCAGGGACTCCATCAGGTCCTGGGCTCTTGTTTTTTGGGAGGTTTTTGATCACTGCTTCAATCTCATTACTGAATGTCTGACCCTAGATTTCAGCTTGGGTCATTATCATGAGATGGTGGGGTCAAGCCCTGTGTTGGGCTCTGGACTGAACATGGAACCTGCTTGGGATTCTCTCTCCCTCTCCCTCTGCCCCTGCTTTCCCTTTGCGCATGTGTGCATGTGCACGTTCTCTCTTCCTTTCTCTCTCAAAACAAAACAATAAATGAGAAACAAACCAAAAACAGTGGAATACGTATTTTTGAAGTGCACGTGGAATACTCTCCAGAACAAATCACATTAGGCCAAAAACCAGAGACTAAAACACATTACCACTAAACAATAAATGGGTCAACTAAGAAACCAAAGAGGAAATAAAAAATACATGGTGACAAATGAAAATAAAAACACAAGGGTCCACAATCTTTGGAATGCTGTAAAAGTTTTGTTTTTTTTTTTTTAAGGTTTTTATGTATTTATTTGAGAGAGCAAGAGAGAGAGCATAGAGGGAGAATGAGGAGGAGAAGCAGATGCCTCACTGAACAGAAAGCCTGATGAGGGTCTCAAAATGAAGACCCTGAGATCATGACCAGAGCTGAAGGCAGATACTTAACTGACTGAGCCACCCAGGCACCCCATAAAAGCTGATCTGAGAGGGAAATTTATAGCAATATAGGCCTATTTCAGAAAACAAGAAAAATCTAAAATAAGCAATCTAACCTTACACCTAAAGGAGCCAGAAAAACAAGAACCAACAAATCTAAAGCCAGCAGAAGAAAAATAAAAATAAAAATTAGAGTGAAATAAATGAAATAGAAACTAAAAAACAATTAAAGAGATGAATAAAACCAGGAGCTGGTTGTTTGAAAAGATCAACAAAATTGATAAACCTTTAGCCACTCTTCAAAAAAAGAAGAGAGAGAACAGAAATAAATGCCATCAGAAGCGAAAGAGGAAAAATAACTAACACTACAGATATATAACGGATTATAAGACAATATTATGAAAAATTATATGCCCACAAGTTGGACAACCTAGAATAAATGAATAAATGAATAATTTGAATAAATTTGCAGAAACATATAACCTTCTAAAATGGAATCAGGAAAAAAAAAAAAAGAAAATTTAACAGACCAATTACTAGCAATGAAACTGAATCAGTAATCAAAAAACTCTCAATAAACAAAAGTCCAGAGGGGTGCTTAGGTGGCTCAGTCAGTTAAGCATCTGCCTTCAGCTCAGGTCATGATCCCAGTATGGAGTCTGCTTCTCTTTCTCCTTCCACCCCTTCCCTGTTCTTGTACTCTGTCTCTAATAAATAAATAAAATCTTAAACAACAGTAACAATAACAACAAAAGTCCAGAACCAGATGGCTTCACAGGTGAATTCTACTAATATATAAAGAAGAGTTATGACCCATTTTTCTCAAACTACTCTAAAAAACAGAAGAGGAAGGAAAGCTTCTAAATTCATTCTACAAGGCTACCATTACCCTGATGCCAAAACCAGAGAAATAAACTTTAAAAAAAAAGAAAAAGAAAGAAAAAAAGAGAAAAGAAAACTATAGGCCAGTATCTGACGAAAATAGATACAAAAATCCACAACAAAATATTAGAAACTGAATCTAACAATACATTAAAAAAATCATTCACCATGATCAAGTAGGACTTATCCTTGGGAGGCAAGAGTGGTTCAATATCCACAAATCAATCAACACACTGTGCATTAACAGGAAAAAGAATAAAAACCATATGATCATCTCACGAGCTAGAGAAAAAGCATTTGACAAAATATAACATCCATTCATGATAAAAACTCTCAAAAAAGTAGGCTTAGAGGGAACATACCTCAACATAATAAAGGCTATATACAAAAAACTCACAGCTAACATCATATACAATGGTGAAAAACTGAGACCTTTTCCTCTAAGATCAGAAACATGACAAAGATGAACACTCTCATCACTTCTATTCAACACAGTATTAGCCACACAACCAGATGATACAAGGCATCCAAATTCATAAGGAAGAAGTAAACCTGTCACTATTTGGAGATGACGTTCCACTATATATAGAAAACCCTAAAGTCTCCACAAAAAAAACTACCAGCACTGATAAATGAATTCAGTATGTATCTTGTATGCAAGATACAAAGTCAATATACAGAATTTGGCTGACTTTTTTTTATACTGATAATAAAGAGAAATTAACAAACCAATCCCATTTATAATTGCACTAAAAATAATGAAATGTCTAAGAATAAACTGCACTCTGAAAACTATAGAACACTGATGAAAGAAGCTGAAGATGATGCAAACAAATGGAAAGATATTCCAGGCTCATGGACTGGAAAAACCAACACTGTTAAAATGTCCATATTGCCCAAAGCAATCTATGAATTCAGTGCAATCCCTATCAAAATACCAACGGTAATTTTTACAAAACTAGAATAAATAATCTTAAAATTTGTATGGTACCACAAAAGACCAGAACAGCCAAAGCAGTCTTGACAAAGAACAAAGCTTGGAATTATCATAATCCCAGATTTCCATATACACTACAAAGCTGTAGTAATCAAAACAGTAGGGTACTGGCATAAAAACTGACACATAGGTAAATGGAACAATCCAAAGAACCTAGAAAAAAACCCATGCTTATATAGTCAATCTACAACAAAGGAGGGAAAAATATACACTGGGGAAAAGACAGTCTCTTCAACAAACAGTGCTGGGAAAGCTGGACAGCTATGTGCAAAAAATAAAACTGGACCACTTTCCTACACCATACACAAAAATAAACTCAAAATGGATTAAAGATCTAAATATAAGACCTGAAACCATAAAACTAAAAGAAAACATAGGTAGTATTTTTTTTTTAATTTATTTATTTGACAGAGAGAGAGAGGGAGAGAGATCACAAGTAGGCAGAGAGGCAGGCAGAGAGAGAGGGGAAAGCAGGCTCCCCACTGAGCAGAGAGAACGATGCAGGGCTTGATCCCAGGACCCTGAGATCATAACCCGAGCCAAAGGCAGAGGCTTTATCCCACTGAGCCACCCAGGAGCCCCACAGGTAGTAATTTTTTGGACATTAGCCGTGGAACATCTTTATAGTCATGCCTCCTCAGGCAAGAGAAACAAAACCAAAATTAAACTATTGGGACTACAGCAAAATAATAAGTTTTTATACAGCAAAGAAAGTCATCAACAAAAGGGTAAGAAACCTCCTAAATTAAAGAAGACATCTGCAAATGATCTATCTGATAAAGAGTTAATACCCAAAATACATAAAGAATTTATACAACTGGGGCACCTGGGTGGCTCAGTGGGTTAAAGCCTCTGCCTTCGGATCAGGTCATGGTCTCAGGATCCTGGGATTGAGCCCCACATCAGGCTCTCTGATCAGCAGGGAGCCTGCTTCCCCCTCTCTCTCTCTGCCTGCCTCTCTGCCTACTTGTGATCTCTGTCAAATAAATAAACAAGATCTTAAAAAAAAAATTTATACAACTAACACCAAAATAATAATCTAAAAACAGGCAGAGGACCTGAATAGACATTTTTCCAAAGAAGATAAACAGATGGCCAATACACACATGAAAAGATGTTCAATATCACTAATCATCAGGAAGAGACAAATCAAAACCACAATGAGATATTACCTTATACCAGGGAGAATGGCTAGAATGAAAAAACAAAAAAACAAACAAAAAAAAACTACCAAGAAATAACAAGTATTGGCAAGGATGTGAAGAAACAGGAACCCTTGTGCACTACTGGTAAAAGTGCAAATTGGTGAAGTCACTGTGGAAAACAGTGTGGAAAACAATTACCATATGATCCAATAATTTCATTACTGCACATTTATCCAAAGAAAACAAAACAAAATACTAATGAAATGACATAGGCACCTCTGCAGCATTATTTACAATGGCCAAGATACAGAAACAATCCAAGTGTCCATCCACAGGTGAACAGAGAGAGAAGATGTGAGATATATATATATATATATATATATATATACATACATATACACCATAGAATATTACTCCAGCAATAAAAAAAAAGTGAGAGATGTTGCCATCTGTGACATCATGGATGGACCTAGAGGGTATAATGCTAAGTGAAATTTCAGTCCAAGAAAGACAAAAATTCCATGATTTCACTCATGTGTGGAATGTAAGAAACAGAACAAATGAACAAAGAAAAAAATGGACAAAGAGAACCAGACTCTTAAATACAGAGGAAACACTGGTGGTTGCCAGAGAGGAGAAGGGTTGGGGGATGGGTAAAATAGAGACCTGTTCAGTTATTCCAATGCACACGCCTAAAACTAGTATGACACTGTACGTTAATTACACTTCAATGAAAAATTTCCAAACTCTAAAAGAAATTAAATAAAAAATTTTTAAAAAGTGAAAATAGTACCTTATACATGTAATTTTTACGACAGTAAAAATGTATAGATGAAATAAACTATTAAAGTTCAATGCTTATCTCCTCAAAACTCTGTAATAAATCCAACACTTAAAAATTGTACCACTTAACAATACAATTTTAATTAGAACTTAACCATTTAGCAATTCTTAAATGGTGTTATCCTCTCCAAAATTAATTTTTTTATGACAATGAATTGTTAAACATCCATTTCAGAAACTTCTTAAGTAATTAATGACACATCCTCATGCTGTTTTGAAAATAATAAGAAATCCTACTTATTTGACATTTCTACAAAGGTCACAGGAATAAAATTGCAAGTACCATATAATTTCCATGTTTAATATAGTGAAGTCAAAATACCCTGGCACAGTTTTCTTTAAAAAAAAAAAAAAAACAGAACAAAACAGTTTTGTTTTTTTTTAAACAAAAAATGATGTACTTTGTTCTTCTCTTATGTTTGTAATCCAAGATACTATCAATTTTAGACTCTTCTCTGGAGTTTAAAACTTGTATCCATGGAACCGTGAAAATGATAATGACAAATGTGAGTTATGGCCAAGTTCTTAATGATTAAAATTATCTCTTAAAACAATCCTTAGGGGCGCCTGGGTGGCTCAGATGGCTAAGCGTCTGCCTTCGGGTCATGATCCCAGGATCCTGGGATGGAGCCCCACATGGGGCTCCCGGCTCGGAGAGCCTGCTTCTCTCTCTCCCTCCACTGTTCCCCCTGCTTGTGCTCTCTCACTCTCTGTCAAATAAGTAAATAAAACTAAAAAAAAAAAAAAAACTAACAATTTTTAAATTTTATTTTTTTGAGAGGGAAAGAGAGTGCGCATGCAAGTATGAGAGAGAGAGAGAGTAGGGGAGGGGCAGAGAGAATCCCAAGTAGGCTCCACCCCCAGCACAGAGTGCCACATGGGGCTCAACCTCATAATGCTGAGATTGACCTGAGCCAAAATCAAGAACTGGACACTTAACAGACTGAGCCACCCAGGTGGCCCTAAAATTATCTTTTTGCACTATACTTATAATTGTCTCTAATTCAGGTATGGCTTATTTTCAGAGGTTTAAAATAAGCTGATGGAAGAAAGTGCTTAACTGAAGTTTTAATGAAGTTTTTACTCCAATCCACCTCTCCACCATCTTATCAGTATTCATGGATCATTTTCTACTTATAAAAATTACACAAGAAATTCTATAGCAAATCTGTTACTGAATATACTTTCTATTTATTATCTCCACCTTTACTACTCATTCCAATTTAATTAGCATCCATACATTAGTTTTATCCACCATTACTCATTTATTATTTTTTTTAAAGATTTTATTTATTTATTTGAGAGACAGAGAAAGTAAGAGACAGCATGAGAGGAGAGAAGGTTAGAGGAAGAAGCAGACTCCCTGTGGAGCTGGGAGCCCAATGTGGGACTCGATCCCGGAACTCAAGGATCATGACCTGAGCCGAAGGCAGTTGCTCAACCACTGAGCCACCCAGGTATCCCTCCACCATTACTCATTTAGTAAGCAAGTTCCAACAGTACTTCAAATTGTAAACAAAAGGCATCAAGGGTATTAAATCAATCTTACCAAATATTTGAGAGGAGTTCTGAAATTGCTTTACAAAAGAGTGTGAGAATACACTGTTTTCGTAGTTTGTTAATAAAGTATAAAGGGTTTGATATCAGGCAAAAGAATATTAAATAAAATGACCAATGATATCAAGTTGGTTACATTTAGCAGTTTTGAATAAATTGAAGGAGGAGAAAGAGAAGGTGAAGAAATGTTGGACAAGGTTTTATTCTTAAAAATATTTCTCCCTAAAAAAATCAAACATGGGGATGCCTGGGTGGCCCAGTCGGTTAAGCCGCTGCCTTCAACTCAGGTCATGATCCCAGGGTCCTGGGATCAAGCCCCGCATCGGGCTCCCTGCTCGGCGGGGAGCCTACCTCTCTCTCTGCCTGCTGCTCCCTGCTTGTGCTCGCTTTCTCTCTATCTCTGACAAATCAATAATAAAAATCTTAAAAAAATAATAATTGTTTAAAAAAAAAAGTACAAAAAGAAAAAAAAAAAAGAAAACCAAACATGGATTGAATACATACAACTATACTCTAATGTATCTCTACAGTCACTAGAACGACTTTTGAATGCTGGTGCCACCTACAGAAAAATGGTGGTGTAGGTTTTAAAGCACAAGGGCCATCAAAACCATTCCACCACATCTCTCATAAATTCTAAGGTAGTAAAATTCTTTTTCATTAATTAAGGTTTATTTTATCTGCTCTACTAGTTTTAGTTAAAATTTATGATAAAGCATGTTATATTTTAAGTGTTTTGTAATAATTAATATAAACTTTTGCTCTCCCTCAATATACCATTATACCTATTTGTGTGTGAAGAGACTTGAAATGTAATTTCATCAATTTGAACATACGCAGAAGTTTTTCAATTTGTCATATCCCCATTTTCTTGAAGGCAAATCCTTTAAGATAATAACCTTCAATGTTATCATTAATGAAAACAGCATTTGCTCTACAACAATCTTGTTTCTGAAGACAGTATTAGGTGAAGAGCGGAATACTCAGAAATAGTGCTTAATCAATTAGATTACTTGTATATTTTATGTATTTATTTTCTTAACTATTAGGATTTTAACTCAAGTTTTTTTTCTCAGCACTTACTTTTTTGGTCAAAGAGTCATCAGTATCAGAAGGCATTCTTGTTGATACATGAAATATTACTTCTACTGTAGAGGTAGCAAAATATGGTGTGGTCAATCCAGTGCTTTTGTTTTTTTGTAGTCCTCCCATGAAACCACAATGGTTTGTAAGATTGACCTGGGAGCAATGAAACAGAATATTAATCAACTAAACAAAACTCAAAAACTTACTATTGAAATAGACTCAAATTTCTCAATTTTCAAAAACACGAAGAAGAAAGTTTTTAGCATGTTATCAATCAATACTTGATCCAGAATTACTAGTTGGAGCTGTTCTGCTCACACTGGTACTTTTTAAGTATTTGTGGATCCCTAATTTCTTTTTAAAGATTTTATCTATTTATTTGACAGAGAGGAGAGAGATCGCAAGTAGGCAGAGAGGCAGGCAGAGAGAGAGGGGGAAGGAGGCTCTCTGCTCAGCAGGGACCTGAGGACCTGAGATCACGACCCGAGCTGAAGGCAGAAGCTTTAACCCACTGAGCCACCCAGCACCCAGGCACTCCTGGATCCCTAATTAGTAGGAGTTAATTAGGAAAGAAATCAACTGCTGTACATTATGCATCTTTTGTTAGGCTACTAGGTGTAAATGCTAAATCATAAAGGCTATGGGAGGACCCCAAGGCCAGAGTAAAAAATCAAATGTCAAAAATCAAGACTGGAAATGATCTGGGGGAAAGTTAAAATAGTAATATCACTCTGATAAGATGATTAATTATATTATATTTACTCATGGAAACTGGCTTCTTAATTTTTAGCACCTACCACACAGCTCAAAACAAAAACACAAATATGTAGAATTTAATTGCACTTCTACATTAAAAAACTACAAATTAATCTTTGCAAAGATTTTTACACATATTTTTTCCTTATAAATAAATACACACTAATATCAGGGTTACTACACTGGGTAATATTCCCTGACGTTGTGCAATACACAGAGCAACTGCTGAAAATTAAAGAAAATATTAGAAAGCAAAAAGAAACACAAAAGAGAAACATCACTTGTATCTCTCCACTCAGAGAAATCACTTTATACATGTTTTTAAAAAATGAAATCTGAATATGGATGGACCTAAAGGGTATAATTAATGCTAAGTACAATAAGTCAGTCAGAAAAAGACAAAAACCATATGATTTCACTCACATGTGGAATTTAAAAGACAGAACGAATAAATAAAAAAGAAAAGAAACAAACCAAAAAGCAAACTCTTAAACACAGAAAACTGGGGGTTTGCAGAGGGAAGGTAGGTGGGGGCCTGGGTGAAATAGATAAAGGAGATTGAGAACACTTATGATCAGCACTGAATAATGTGTAGAACTGCTGATTCATTATAGTGTACACCTGAAAGTAATATAACATTGTATGTTAATTATACTTCAATTAAAAATTTAAAAATCTGAATAACTGATAAAGTGAGACTTAACCAATTTTTGCACCATGTGAACTGAACATGTCTCAAATATCAGTATCAGTTACAATGACTAAATATCTGAATAACAAATTAGTTTTTATGCCATCACTACAAGATTGCCTCAATCACTTATAATATTTTTATTTTTTATTTTTTTTATTTTTTTAAGATTTTTATTTATTTATTAGAGAGCAAGAGACTGAGAATGAGAGGGGAGAAGGTCAGAGGGAGAAGCAGACTTCCCGCAGAGCCGGGAGTCCGATATGGGACTCAATCCTGGGACTCCGGGATCATGACCTGAGCCGAAGGCAGTTGCTCAACCAACTGAGCCACCCAGGCGCCAATTTGACTTAATAATACTCATATAATAAAAATTTCAGAAATATACCAAAATTCTTCCTTCGGTTTCTCTCATTAGTGCTCAGTTCCCCTTCCAGAAAGCAATTTCTTTTTTCCTTTTTTTTTTTTTTTTTAAAGATTTTTATTTATTCATTAGAGAGCGAGAGACTGAGAATGAGAGGGGAGAAGGTCAGAGGGAGAAGCAGACTTCCCGCAGAGCCGGGAGTCCGATATGGGACTCGATCCCGGGACTCCGGGATCATGACCTGAGCCGAAGGCAGTTGCTTAACCAACTGAGCCACCCAGGCGCCCTCCTTTTTTTTTTTTTTAAGATTTTATTTACTTATTAGAGAAAGAGAATACAAGTAGGGGGACCAGAGGAAGAAGGAGAAGCAGACTCCTTGATGAGCAGGAAGCCTGATGTGCGGCTTGATTCCAGGATCCTGAGATCATGACCCAAGCCGAAGGCAGACACTAAACCAACTGAGCCACCCAAGTGCCCCTCTTTTCCTTTTTAAAGACTTATTTATTTATTTATTCATTTAATCTAAAAAAAAAATTTGTGAGAGAGAGAGAAAGAGCGAGTGAGCACAAGTAGGGGGAGCAGCAGGCAAAGGGAGAAGCAGGCTCCCCACTGAGCAAGGAGTCTGACATAGGACTCGATCCCAGAACCCTGGGATCATGACCTGAGCTGAAGACAGACACTTAAATGAATGAACCACCCAGGCATTCCAAGATGTATTTATTTTAGAGGTAAAGAGACAGTAAATGCGCAAGTGGGAAGAGGGAGAGAAAGAATCCCCAAGTGGACTCCCCACTGAGTGTGGAGCCCAATGTAGAGTTCAATTCCAGGACTCTGAGATCATGACCTGAGCTGAAATCAAGAGCTGGTCGCTTAACTGAGCCACCAAGGTACCACCAGAAAGCACCATAAATTTCTTAAATATCCTTTCAAAAAAATGTTCTCTGTATATTACAATTCTTATGTGTATGTGTATGCACACATATACACACACAGTACACACATACATTTTGCACTTGCTTTTTTGCATTTAAAATACCTTGAAGAGTACTCATTAGTATGTAAAGAGCTTTCACATTTGTTCTGTTTTCACTACTTCACAGAAGTTCATTTTCTTGATGTACAATAACTAGTTCCCTACTTAAAGAGTATTTAGGCTATTTCCAATCTTTTGTTATTATGTCAATGATGCAGTGAATAAAACAGAATACATGTCATGTTGCATTTGTTAAAAGTAGATCTATGGGACAAATAGTTAAAAGTGGAACTATAAGTCAAAGGGCATGTGAACTTCTAATTTTGAAACTCACTAAAATTCTCTTTAGCCAGCATCAACAGTGTATTAACAGTACATGTTTCCCTCATGGTCTTTCAAATATCAAACTTTATGATATTTTCAAATATGATAGATGAAAAATGGTATCAAAGTGGAAACCTTTTGTCTTGTTTTGTTTTAGAGAACAGGTTATTTTCAGATCAATTCTCTGATCATATAATGGAGAAAAGGACTCATTCTAGAGTTCCTTTGCTCTAAACATTTATGCGATACTTGATAATCTCCATTTTTTAAATTCAACTTTATAACTGGAGATAACTACAGATTAATAAAAAACTTTAAAAAATAATAAAAGGAAATCCCATGTACCCCATAACCAGATTACCCCAAATGCAAAACTGTATTAAAACCAGGATATTGGATGGGGTACCTGGGTGGTTCAGTGGGTTGGGAGTCTGAGTCTTGATTTCAGCTCAGGTCATGATCTCACGGTCATGAGACTGAGCCTCAGCATGAAGACTGCTTGAGATTCTTTCCCTCTTCCTCTGCTCCCCTTCCCCTGCTTATACTCTCTCAAAAATAAAAAAACCCGCAGGATACTGGAATTAATATGATTAAGAAACAAAACATTCCCCATACCATAAGGATCCTCCATGTTACCCTGTTACATGAGCCACACCCACTTCCCTCTTATCCTACCTCCTCAAACCCTGACAGTGAGTAATCTGTTTTTCACTACTAAATGGTCATTTCAAGAATGTTGTATAAATAGACCTGATTTGTGACCCAGTATGTCATCTATTCTAGAGAATGTTCCATGTGCACTAGAGGTGAGTGTGTACTCTGATGCTTTAGGATGGAATGTTCTGAATGTATCTGTGAAGTCCATCTGGTCCAATGTGTCATTCAAAGCCCTTATTTCCTTGTTGATCTTTTGCTTAGATGATCTGTCCACTGTAGTGAGAGGGGTACTAAAGTCTCCTATTATTGCATTATTATCTATGTGTTTCACTGATTTTATTAATTGGCTTATATTTCGTTACTCCCACATTAGAAGCATAAATATTTACAATTATTAGATCTTCTTGTTGGATAGACCCTTAAATTATCACATAGCGTCCTTCCTCAACTCTTTATTACAGTTGTTGGTTTAAAATCTAATTTGTTTGATATAAGGATTGCTACTCCAGCTTTCTTTTGATGTCCATTGACAAGTTAAATGGTTTTCCACCCCCTCACTTTCATGCCAGTCCTTTTTGGCCTTTCAGGTTTCTGTGGATAGGTTTACTGCCAGTCTAATGTAACTCTTATAGGTCTGTAACCCTTGTAGGTTACACAGCTCTTGTCCTGAGGATTTTTTCTTTGTCTCTGAGATTTGCAAGTTTCACTATTATATGTTAGGGTGTTGACCTGTTTTTATTGATTTTGAGGGGGGTTTTCTGTGCCTTCTGGACTTGAATGCCTGTTTCTTTCCCTAGATTAGGTAAGTTCTCAGCTATAATTTGCTCCAATATACCTTCTGTCCCCTCTCTCTGAATTATTCTAATATTGTTCCACTTTTTTTTTTAAACAAGTCTTTTTTTTTTCTTTAAAGATTTTATTTATTTATTAGAGAGAGAGAGACTGAGAATGAGAGGGGAGAAGAAGGTCAGAGGGAGAAGCAGACCTCCCGCAGAGCCGGAAGTCCGATATGGGACTCGATCCCGGGACTCCGGGATCATGACCTGAGCCGAAGGCAGTCGCTTAACCAACTGAGCCACCCAGGCGCCCTCTAATATTGTTCCGCTTTATAGCATCACTTATCTCTCAAATTCTCCCCTCGTGATCTAGCAGTTGTTTATTTCTTTTTCTCAGCTTCTCCATTGTCTTGTCTTCCATATCACTAATTCTCTCTTTTGCTTCCTTTATCCTAGTAGTTAGAGCCTCCATTTTTTATTATATCTCACTAATAGCCTTTTTGATTTCAACTTGGTTAGGTTTTAGTTCTTTTATTTCTCCAGAAAGGTATCCTCTACTGTATTCTATGCTTTTTTTCAAGCCCAGCTAGTATCTTTATAATCATTATTCTAAAGTCCAGTTCCAACATCTTACTTATGTTCATAATGATTAAGTTCCTGGCAGTCAGTACTGCTTCTTGTGCTCTTTTTTTTTTTTTTTTGACAGAGAGAGAGAGACACAGCGAGAGAGGGAACACAAGCAGAGGGAGCAGGAGAGGGAGAAGCAGGCTTCCCACTGAGCAGGGAGCCCAATGTGGGGCTCGTTCCCAGGACCCCGGGATCATGACCCGAGCCGAAGGCAGACGCTTAATGAGTAAGGCACCCAGGCACCCCTCTTGTGCTCTTTTCTGAAGTGAGTTTTTCCATCTTGTCATTCCTGCAGACAACGGTCACTTTACTATTCATAGAGCTGCAGCATTTTTTTCTTAGATCTCTGGCTGAGTTTGCAGGGGCTCAGAATGATTTGAAAGCTATCTAGTTGAATTCTTGGGACCAGATGAAATTAAGATCTCCTACTCCATCACCATTTTGGATTAATCCTCCTCTCAACCAGTACCAAAAGACTGGCATCATTCCCTACATATTTTCAGACCACAATGCTTTGAAACTAGAACTCAATCACAGGAGGAAATTTAGAAAGAACTCAAATACATGGAGGGTAAAGAGCATGCTACTAAAGAATGAATGGGTCAACCAGGAAATTAAAAAAGAATTTAAACAATTCACAGAAACTAATGAAAATGAAGACAACTGTTCAGTATCTTTCAGATGCAGCAAAGGTGGTCCTAAGAGAAAAGTATATAGCAATACAAGCCTTTCTCAAGAAATAAAGTTCTCAAATATACAACCTAACCGTACACCTAAAGGAGCTGGAGAAAGGACAGCAATTAAAGCCTAAACCAGCAAAAGTGAACTGATAAAGATTAGAGCAGAAATCAATGAAATAGAAACCAAAAGACATAGAACGGATCAACGAAACTAAGAGCTAGTTCTTCGAAAAAAATTAGTAAGATTGATAAACCCCTGACAGACTTACCAAAAAGAAAAGAGAAAGGATCCAGATGAATAAAATCATGAATGAGAGATCACAACGAACACCAAATGGTTCGAAATACATATTTTTGAAGAAAGAAATACAAACAATGATATGAACACACTATGAGCAACTATATGACAACAAATTAGGCAATCTGGAAGAAATGCATTCTTAGAGATTTATAACTACCAAAACTGAAACAGAAAGAAACAGAAAACCTGAACAGACCCATAACCAGCAAAGAAATTGAAGCAGTAACTAAAAATTTCCAAACAAACAAGAACCCAGGGTCATACGGCTCCCAGGGGAATTCTACCAAACATTTAACGAAGAATTAATACCTATTCTTCTGAAGCTGTTTCAAAAAATAGAAATGGAAGGAAAACTTCCAAACTCTTTCTATGAAGCCAGCATTACCTTGATCCCAAAATCAAAGACCCCACCAAAAAGGAGAGTTACAGACCAATATCCCTGATGAACAGGGATAAAAAAATTCTCACCAAGATACTAGCCAATAGGGTCCAACAGTACATTAAGAGGATTATTCACCATGACCAAGTGGGATTTATTCCCAGGTTGCAAGTGTGGTTCAACATCTGCAAATCAATGTGATATACCACATAAATAAAAGAAAGGACAAGAACCACAGAATCGTCTCAGTAGATGCAGAAAAAGCATTTCACAAAGTACAGCATCCTTTCTTGATTAAAACTCTCTGCAGTATATGTAGAGACAGAGGGAACATACCTGAGTGTCATAAAAGCCATATATGAAAAGCCCATAGTTCCTAAGGTCAGGAACATGGCAGGGATGTCCACTATCACCACTACTGTATGTTATACCAGAAGTCCTAGCCTCAGCAATCAGACAACAAAAGGAAATAAAAGGCATCTTTTGGCAAAGAAGTTAAATGCTTACTCTTTCCAGATGACATAATCAATGCACAGAAATCAATTGCATTCCTATACACTAACAATGAGACAGAAGAAAGAGAAATTAAGGTGTTGACCCCATTTACAGTTGCACCCCAAACTATAAGATACCTAGGAATAAACCTAACCAAAGAGGTAAAGGATCTGTACTCAGAAAACTAGAGAACACTCATGAAATAAATTGAGGAAGACACAAAGACAAGGAAAAACATTCCATGTTCATGGACTGGAAGGACAAATATTGTTAAATGTCTATGCCACCTACAGTAGTCTACACATTCAATACAATCCCTATCAAATACCATCATTTTTTTTTTCACAGAGCTGGAACAAATAATTCTAAAATTTGTATGGAACCAGAAAAGACCCCAAATAGCCAAAGGAGTGTTGAAAAATAAAATCAAAGCATCACAATTCTGGACTTCAAACTGTATTACAAAGCTGTAATCATCAACGCAGTATGGTACTGGAACAAAAACAGATACATAAATCAATAGAACAGAATGGGGAGCCCAGGAATGGACCCTCAATTCTATGGTCAACTAATCTTCAACAAAGTAGGAAGGAATATCCAATGGAAAAAAACAAAAAAACAAAAAACAGTCTCCTTAACAAATGGTGTAGGGAAAATTGGACAGCTACATGCAAAAGGATGAAACTGGACCATTTCCTTATACCAAGCACAAAAATAGACTCAAATGGATAAAAGACCTAAATGTGAGACAGGAATCCATTAAAATCCTAGGAGAACACAGGCAGCAACTTCTTTGACCTGGCCATAGCAACTTCTTGCTAGACATATCTCCAAAGGCAAGGAAAATAAAGGCAAATTTAACTATTGGGACTTCTTCAAGACAAAAAGCCTTTGCACAGCAAAGAAAACAGTTGACAAAACCAAAAGACGACCAATAGAATGGGAGAACATATTTGCAAATGACATATCAGATAAAGGTTTAGTATCCAAAGTCTAGAAAGAACTTATCAAACTCAACACCCAAAGAACAAATAATCCAATCAAGAAATGGGCAGAAGATATGAACAGACATTTCAGTAAAGAGGACATCCAAATGGCCAACAGACACATGAAAAAATGCTCAACATCACTCGGCATCAGAGAAATACAAATCAAAACCACAGTGAGATACTACCTCACACCAGTCAGAATGGCTAAAATTAGCAAGTCAGGGAACGACAGATGTTGGTGAGGATATGGAGAGGGGGGAACCCTCCTACGCTGTTGGTGGGAATGCAAGCTGGTGCAGCCACTCTGGAAAATAGTGTGGAGGTTCCTCAAAAAGTTGAAAATAGAGCTCTCTAGGACCCAGCAATTACACTACCAGGTATCTGCCCCAAAGATAAAAATGTAGTGATCTGAAGGGGCACCTGCACCCCTATGTTTATAGCATCAATGCCCACAAACCAAAGCTATGGAAAGAGCCCAGATGTCCATCAATAGATGAATGGATAAAGAAGATAGGGTGTGTGCACACATGCGCGCGTGCGCGCGCGCGCGCACACACACACAGACACACACACACACACAGAAATGGAATATTACACAGCCATCAACAATGAAATCTTGCCATTTGCAATGACAAGGCTGGAACTAGAGGGTATTATACTAAGTGAAATAAGTCAATCAGAGAAAGACAATTATCATATGATCTCACTGATATATGGAATTTAAGAAACAAGGCAGAGGATCATAGGGGAAGAGAGGGAAAAAATGAAACAAGATGAAACCAGGGAGGGAGACAAACCATAAAAGATTCTTAATTATAGAAAACAAGTGAGGGTTGCTGGAGGGGAGAGGGCTGGAGCAATGGGGTAACTGGGTGACAGGCATTAAGGAGGGGATGTGATGTAACGAGCATTGGGAATTACATGAGACAGATGAATCACATGCCCGTACCTCTGAAACCAATAATCATTATATGTCAATTAACTGAATTTAAATTTAAAAATGTTAAAAGAATGTTGTATAAATAGAATTATATAGCATGTACCCTTGCCACAAATTTGGAGATTTTCCTGTTATCTTACTGTTAATAATTTCACATTTTATCCCACTGTCGTTAGAGAACATACTGAATGATTCTGATGCTTTTAAGTTTGCTGCAGTGTTTTTTATGGTCTAATATGTCTATCTTGGTATGTGCTCCATGGACACTTGAAAAAAATATGTATTCTGATGATGTTGAGTAAAATGTTCCATAAATGTCGGGGTGCCTAGGTGGCTCAGTGGGTTAAAGCCTCTGCTGTCGGCTCAGGTCATGATCTCAGGGTCCTGGGATGGAGCCCTGCATTGGGCTCTCTGCTCAGCGGGGAGCCTGCTTCCCCCTCTCTCTGCCTGTGATCTCTCCCTGTCAAATAAATAAATAAAATCTTTAAAAAAAAAAAAAGTGTTCCATAAATGTCAGTTAGATCCTGTTGGTTGATGGTATTGTTGAATTCTTCTATATACTTGCTGATTTTCTGCCTGGGTCTTCTTTTAGTTGCTGAGAAACAGGTGAAGTCTCCATCCATAACTATGGATTTGTCTGTTTCATTTTTCAGTTCTATCAGCTTTGCTTCATATATTTTTCAGTTGTGTTGTTTGCTGAGCACATACTATGTGTTCTTGGATTGGTCATTTTATAATATCACCGTCTCCGGTAATTCTCTTTGCTCCAAAGTCTCCCTTAGCTAATACTAATGTAGCCCAGAAATCCAATTTATTTATTTTTTCCTTTGCTGCTCATGTTTTTAGTGTCATATGTAAAAATCCCTTTTATCTATCTATTTATTTTTTTCCCCTTTTATTTATTAATTACAGTTTTATGCTGGGGAAAAAAAGCCTTAGCAAAATCCAAGGTCATGAAAATCTACCTCATATTGTCTTTAAATTTGTACTTTTAGCTCTTACGATTAGGTTTTTCATCTATTTTGAGTTAATTTTTGTGTATGTATATACTGTGAGGTAAGAGTCCAACTTCATTCTTTTGAATGTGGCTGAAGAAGTTGTTCTGTTTTGAAGTTGTTCTGGCACCATTTATTGAAAAGACTATTCTTTCTCCACTGGATAATCTTGGTACTTGTCAAAAATCAATTGACCATAGATGTATGGATTTATTTCTAGAATCTCAATTCTATTCCATTGATCAATATGTTTATCCTTGGTACAAGTGCCATACTGTTTAATTATTGTTTTGTATTAAGTTTTGAAATATGGAAGTGTGCGTACTCCTACTTTGTTCTTCTTTCAAATGTCTCTTGCTTTTACTAATACTTTTGTTTTTTTTAAAACAGAAAATACATTTATAATTTTTCTTTACAGTTTCCAAAGCACTTTCACATGCCTAATCAACTGAACTTCTTATCTGTTGTGTAAAAAATTATATTAAACTTGATAAATACACAAAGAGGAACAAAGACTCCAAGTAACTCAGTTAAAGGGAAATACCATGTAAGATAAGCCATTAAAAATACATACTGATCTTGGCATCAGGGAAATACAAATCAAAACCACAATGAGGTACCACCTCACATCAGTCAGAATGGCTAAAATTTAGAAGTCAGGAAATGACAGATGTTGGTAAGGATGTGGAGAAACGGGAACCCTTCAACACTGTTGGTGGGAATGCAAGTTGGTGAAGCCACTCTGGAAAACAGTGTGGAGGGTCCTCAAAAAGTTGAAAATAGAGCTACCCTATAACCCAGCAATTGCACTACTGGGTATTTGCCCCAAAGATACAAATATAGTGATCTGAAGGGGCACATGCATCCGAATATTTATAGCAGCAGTGTCCACGAACCCAAGCTATGGAAAGAACCCAGATGTCCATCGACAGATGAATGGATAAAGAAGATGTGGTATATATATACAATGGAATACTATGCAGCCATCAAGAGAAACGAAATCTTGCCATTTGCAATGACATGTATGGAACTAGAGGGTACTATGATAAGTGAAATAAGTCAATCAGAGCAAGACAGTTATCACATAGTCTCTCTGATATGAAGAATTTGAGAGGCAGGGCGGGGGGTTGTGGGGGGTGGGGAAGAGAAATGAAACAAGATGGGATGGGGAAGGAGACAAACCATAAGAGACTCTCAATCTCATGAAACAAACTGAGGATTGCTGGGGGCTAGGGGGGGTAGGGATAGGGTGGCTGGGTTATGGACACTGGGGAGGGTATGTGCTATGGTAAGTGCTGTGAAATGTGTAAGCCTGATGATTCACAGACATGTACCCTGGGGCAAATAATACATTATATGTTAATAAAAAATTTTTTTAAATTTAAAAATATATATATACTGAATGCTAAAGGCTTATGTACTGAACACTGTGCAAGGCACTTGCATGTCTTTTAAAATGAAATAAGACTGAGATAAAAGTGCCTGCCCTCTAGGAGGGGCTGATAGTCTAGTGCAGTGGTTTTCCACAATTTTGCTCATGCACTCTACAAAAATTTAAAAAAACTATGTATTAAATTGACTACTATATGAAAATTTTCATTACAAGTTTAAACTGTTGCAAAACATAAAATTTCCAATGTACTCTATGTTACATGTATGTACTTTAAATATATTTCCATCAAATTGTAGAGCTACAGATTTGGCTGATACAATATATATGAAATGCCTATTAACTTAACGACAAATCAGCCATCATCAAATTCACTTTGTTAGAAAACGTCTGACACTTCATGTGTCAATTTAAGTGAACATATTAACACAAATCTCCATGACAAATAACACCCTTCTGAGTTACAATTCTCAGATAGACATATTTGGTACAGGAACCTTGACATGAGCTAGTTGCCAGGACGATAAAGTGCAGTACCTTTCAATATTTCCTGATTTGCCCTCAGAGACCCTCACAGAACATGCTTTTTTTTTTTTTAAGATTTTATTTATTTATTTGACAGAGACAGAGAGAGATCACAAGTAGGCAGAGAGGCAGGCAGAGAGAGGGGGGAAGCAGGCTTCCTGCTGAGCAGAGAGCCGGATGCGGGGCTCGATCCCAAAACCCTGAGATCATGACCCGAGCCAAAGACAGAGGCTTCAACCCACCGAGCCACCCAGGCGCCCCAGAACATGCCTTCTTAAATGAACTTTTTTTTGGGTGACAAACCTTCTGGGGCAATGTAGGACTTGGGTGAGGGTATGGTATGATTTTCTTTTACAGAGTTGAAGAATAGAAAAAGTGAGACTGCAAGAGACTGCAGAAGCGTTCTCAGGCATTAATTTTAGTAAAATCCAGGATCTGGAAATTAATCTCCTCAAAACTAACCAAGCCAATGTGCCCCCAGAAGCCTTGGTATAGTGCTGAAGATATTCATATCTTAGTTTGAAGATCACTTGTCTACTGGTCACAGCTGTGAGGGAAATCCAGATCTCCTAACCCTAAGAGTTTGGTACTCTCTAACAATATACTCATAAAAAAAAGTCAACAACTTCCCTTTCAAAGTCCAAACTGCTTCTGTTTTTGCAGATAGGATATTAAGCAGAAACAATAACAAACCTGGCATTAAGTTGTGGAGTCTCCTAAAGTAATTCTTCTAAAATAAGCTAGAAGGTGGTGGTGGGGGGGCAAGATGGCAGAAGAATAAGGGACCCTATATCAACCAGTCCCCTGAATTGAGCTGGATATCTACCAGACCACTCTGAACACCCACGAAATCAGTGGTGGTGGGGGGGCAAGATGGCAGAAGAATAAGGGATCCTATAACAACCAGTCCCCTGAATTGAGCTGGATATCTACCAGACCACTCTGAACACCCACAAAATCAGCCTAAGATATAAGAATATATACAAATCGGGCGCCTGGGTGGCTCAGTTGGTTGCGCGACTGCCTTTGGCTCAGGTCATGACCCCGGAGTCCCGGGATCGAGTCCCATATTGGACTCCCGGCTCTGCGGGAAGTCTGCTTCTCCCTCTGACCTTCTCTCCTCTCATTCTCAGTCTCTCTCTCTCTAATAAATAAATGAAAATCTTTAAAAAAAAAAAGAATATATACAAATCTATAACAGAATATCTCCTGTGGTTGGTTTCGCTGTATGAGGCGAGGAGCCGTGATTCTGTGGGCAGGTATCAAAAAATATACAGAAGGCAGAGGGAGCCTCTTGGATCTTGTGCTGCTGGAGTGCAAAACCTTCCTGTGCTGGGGACCGGGCAGAGACCCGAAGACCTGTAGCAGTGGGGAAAGGACCTTAGGGCAGCCCTCAGACTGAAACCTGGAGCTGCAGGGGCGCGTGGGCAAACTGGGGGTGGCTGGTGGTTTTAGAAGCACAAAGGGCAGAGACATGTCTAGACTTGGAAGCGAGGGCTGGGAGTACTCCCATGGGGCATACAACCAAAGATGTTGTGGTTTTTAGCAGCACAGACAAAAATGGAGGCAATGTGGTTGGAGTGCTTATGGAAGAACAGGCTGCGATCTCTCTGTTCTAAGACAAAGTTTGGATACAGTCACTTCTGCTCTGACACTTGGAAGAAACACAGAAAGCTGTTATGGAAAGCTGCCAGAGAACAAAAGCCCCCCAAACTAGTTTTCATTGAGCCCATTCTCTGCCAACAGGGGGGCAGGGCAACTCTGCCCAAACAGGGTTGCCTGAGTAACAGCGCAGCAGGATCCTCCCCCAGAAGACAGGCTGAGAGAACAAGAGGCCGACAACCCCAAGGTCTCTATAAAGCAGGTGCATCTTGCTTGGGTTGTGGTCAATAATTTGGACTAGGTACATTCCCTCAACTACCCTTCAACAGAATGACTAAGAAGACAAACCCCCAACAGAGGAAAAATTCAGAGACTGTGACCTCTGCCACAGAACTAATGGATATGGATATAAGCAAGATGTCAGAAATAGACTTCGGGGTAATAGTTATGCAGACAATAGCTAGGTTGGAGAAAACCATTAATGGCAACATAGATTTTCTAAGGGCAGAAATGAGAGCCTATCTGGCAGAACTTAAAAATGCTATCGATGAGATCCAATCTAATCTAGATACTCTAACAGCTACGGTAAACAAGACAGAAGAATGAATTAGTGATCTAGAAGACAAACTGATAGAAAAGAAGGATCAGGAGGAGGTCTGGAACAAACAGCTTAGAATCCATGAAAACAGAATTAGAGAAATACCCATGAAACATTCCAATGTCGGATTATTGGGATTCCTGAGGGGGTGGAGAGAGAGAGGACTAGAAGATATATTTGAGCAAATCCCGAGAACTTTCCTAATCTGGGGAATGAAACAAGCATTCATGTCCTAGAGGCAGAGAGAACACCTTTCAAGATTAAGGAGAATAAACCAACACCTAGGCATGTAGTAGTAAAACCTGCAAATCTTAAAACCAAGGAAACCATCTTAAGGGCAGTTAGTGGGGAGAGATTCCTTACATACAGAGGGAGGAACATCAGAATAACGTCAGACCTGTCCAGAGAGACCTAGCAAATGAGAAAGGGCTGGCAAGACATATTCAGGGTACTAATGAGAAGAATATGCAGCCAAGAATACTTTATCTGGCAAGGCTGTCATTTAGAATGGATGGAGAGAGAAAAAGCTTCCAAGACTGGCAAAAGCTGAAAGAATATGTGGCCACTAAGCTAGCCCTGCAGGGAATATTAAGGGGGCGGGGGTTCTATAAAAGGAGAAAGACTCCAAGAGTGATATAAAACAGAAATTTAGAGACCATCTACAGAAACAAGGACTGCACAGGCAACACAATGACAATAAAATCATATCTTTCAATAATCACTCTCAATATAAATGGCCTAAATGCTCCCATAAAATGGCACAGGGTTGCAGACTGGATAAAAAGACAGGACTCATCCATATGAAATAATTAAAATTAGAGCAGAGATCAATGAATTAGAAACCAGAAATACAGTAGAACACATCAACGAAACTAGAAGCTGGTTCCTTGAAAGAATGAATAAGATCAATAAACCACTGGCCAGACTTAATCAAAAGAAAAGAGAAAGGACTCAAATTAATAATATTATGAATGAAAAGGGGGGAGGAAATCACAACTAACACAAAGGAAATAGAAACAATAATTAGAAATTATTATCAACAGCTATACGCCAATAAATTAAGCAACCAAGAAGAAATGGATGCATTCCTAGAAACCTATAAATTTCCAAGACTGAAACAGGAAGAAACTAACAACCTGAATAGACCAATAACCAGTAACGAGATTGAAGCAGTGATCAAAAACTTCCCCAAAACAAGAGCCCAGGACCTGATGGATTCCCTGGGGAATTCTACCAAACATTCAAAGAAGAAATAATACCTATTCTCCTAAAGCTGTTTCAAAAAACAGAAACAGAAGGAAAACTTCTAGACTATGAGGCCAGTATTACCTTGATCTCAAAAGCAGGCAAAGACCCCATCAAAAAGAATTTCAGACCAATATCCCTGCTGAATGTGGATGCCAAAATTCTCAACAAGATCTTAGCTAATAGGATCCAACAGTACATTAAAAAGATTATCCACCAGACCAAGTGGGATTTATCCCGTGGAAGCAAGGGTGGTTCAACATTTGCAAATCAATCAACGTGACAGAACACATTAATAAAAGAAGAGAGAAGAACCACATGGTCCTCTCAATTTGATGCAGAAAAAAGCATCTGACAAAATACAGCATCCGTTCCTGATTAAAACTCTTCAAAGTACAGGGATAGAGGGAATATTCCTCAATTTCATAAAATCCACTTATGAAAAATCCACAACAAATATCATTCTCAATGGGGAAAAGCTGAGAGCCTTTCCCTTAAGATCAGGAACATGACACAGATGCCCATTCTTGCCACTACTGTTCAACATAGTACTAGAAGGTTTAGCAACAGCAATCAGACAACAAAAAGAAATAAAAGATATTCAAACTGGCAAAGAAGTCAAGCTCTCTGTCTTCGCAGATGATATGATACTTTATATGGAAAACCCAAAATACTCCACCACCAAACTACTAGAACTCATACAGCAGTTCGGTAATGTGGAAGGATATAAAATCAATGCACAGAAATCAGTTGCTTTCTTATACACTAACAATGAAACTGTAGAAAGAGAAATTAGAGGATCAATTCCATTTACAATAGCACCAAAAATCTCAAGATACCTTGGAATAAACCTAACCAAAGAGGTATAGGATCTATACTCTAGGAACTAAAGAACACTCATGAAAGAAATCAAAGAAGAAACAAAAAAGGTGGAAAAACATTCCATGCTCATGGATTGGAAGAATAAACATTTTTAAAATGTCGATGCTGCCCAGAGCAATCTACACTTGCAACGCCATCCCAATCAAAATACCATCGGCATTTTTCAAAATGTTGGAACACATAATCCTATAATTTGTATGGAGCCAGAAAAAATCCTGAATTGCCAAGGAAATGTTGAAAAAGAAAAACAAAACTGGGGGCATCACGTTGCCTGATTTCAAGCTATATTACAAAGCTGTGATCACAATATAGCGTGGTATTGGCACAAAAACAGACACATAGATCAATGGAACAGAAAAGAAAGCCCAGATACGGACCCTCAACTCTACGGTCAAATAATCTTTGACAAAGCAGGAAAAAATATCCAATGGAAAAAAATGCAGAGTCCTCAATACATGGTGCTGAGAAAATTGGACTCTTTCATACAGAAAAATGAAACTCGACCATTCGCTTACACCAAACACAAAGATAAACTCTAAATGGATGAAAGACCTCAATGTGAGAAAGAAATCCATCAAAATCCTAGAGGAGAACACAGGCAGCAACCTCTTTGACCTTGGCCACAGCAACTTCTTGCTAGACACATCTCCAAAGGCAAGGGAAACAGAAGTGAAAATGAACTTTTGGGACTTCATCAAGATAAAAAGCTTCTGCACAGCAAAGAAAACAGTCAACAAAACAAACAGGCAACCCACGGAATGGGAGAAGATATTTGCAAATGACATTACAGACAATGGGCTGGTATCTAAGATCTATAAAGAATTTCTCAAACTTAACACCCAAAAAATCAAATAATCAAGTCAAAAAATGGGCAGAAGGTGGGGCGCTTGGGTGGCTCAGTGGGTTAAAGCCTCTGCCTTCAGCTCAGGTCATGATCTCGGGGTCCTGGGATGGAGCCCCGCATTGGGCTCTCTGCTCAGCAGGGAGCCTGCTTCCTCCTCTCTCTGCCTGCCTCTCTGCCTACTTGTAATATCTCTGTCAAATAAATAAATATTTTTTAAAAAATGGGCAGAAGACACGAACAGACACTTCTCCAAAGAAGACATACAAATGGCTAACAGACACATGAAAAACTGTTCATCAACATCAGCCATCAGGGAAATTCAAATCAAAACCACACTGAGACACCACCTTACACCAGTTAGAATGGCAAAAACCGACAAGGCAAGAAACAACAAATGTTGGAGAGGCTGTGGAGAATAAATATTATGCCTCCATCAGAAAGGATGAATACCCAACTTTTGTATCAACATGGGTGGAACTGGAGCAGATTATGCTAAGTGAAATAAGTCAAGCAGAGAAAGCCAATTATCACACGGTATCACTTATTTGTGGAACATAAGGAATAGCATGGAAGACATTAGGAGAAGGAAGGGAAAAATGAAAGGGGGGAATCAGAGGGGGAGATGAACCATGAGAGACTATGGACTCTGAGAAACAAACTGAGGGTTTCAGAGGGTTGGGGGTGGGGGGGATGGGTTAGCCTAGTGAGGGGTATTAAGGAGGGCACGGATTGCACGGAGCACTGGGTGTTATATGCAAACAATGAATCATGGAACACTACATCAAAAACTAATGATGTACTGTATGGTGACTAATATACATACACACATACATAAGTAAACAAACAAATAAATAAATAAATAAATAAGCTAGAAAGAAACAGAAAACTATTGCTTCCAGATAAAAATACAATGGTATTTGGTATTATTTAAAAACAATACCTCCCAACCAAGACCAGCTACAAAATCTTCATATGCTTGACTTCCTCCTGTATTGGTGAGAATGGAATGTTTGTCTTCTTGTCCTTCAGCAACATAAAATACTGCGATCTTGTGGGTCTCTCGACTGTAAAACAAAAGATTACACCATTCATTTAAATCATCAATTTATTCATTCACCCAATAATTAAGTTAAATGTACAAAGTATGTGGCAATAAAAAGATGAAAATGAATTACATCTTATAATCTACTGACAAAGGTATGTAATTATAAGTAAAAAATTGTAAGTTAAATGTACAAAGTATGTGGCAATAAAAAGATGAAAATGAATTAAATCTTATAATCTACTGACAAAGATATGTAATTATAAGTAAAAAATTGGAAAAGTTATAAACTTGCCAGTCGAACAAAAGAAAGGTGATTACTTCTGACTGGAGAAACTAGAGAGACACTTAAAGGAGACAGTAACACTGAGTTGGGTGAAGGCAAGTGAGATCTGACAAATGAAGAGGAGAAAGAGTATCAGGAAAGACGTGTGAATGCCTGAAGCATCTGAGGAGTTACCTGTTGTATAAGGTGGCTAAAATCCCAGAGTTAAATGGATGTGTTTTAGAAATAAAACTAAGCAGGAGTACAGAGATAACTGATAAATGATCCATTTCTTCAAAGGACAGAATAATAAATTTTAGGATAATCTAACCTAAATAATAAAATATAATTAAGGGGTGCCTTCTAGAATTCCGGAATAAGTAACTCAGTGGACCCTTTCTCAAGCAAAATAAAAATTTAAGTGGTGAAAATGATTCTTATAAAATCATTTAAATTCTCTGCATATTGTCCTAAGGGCATATAGCAAATGGAAAAACATTCATTCAAGAAAATCTACCAAATCTAGTAAGAACAGAATGAGTCTTTGGCATCTGAGCCATGACTGCTTCCTTACTCCACCCCTTTACTTCCACATTATAGCTTTACCCTAGGCATTCTACTCAGGCCAAGGTAAGAGTTCCCTCAATCATCTAGTTCCCAGACTGAGAATATGGTTTCATCCTGAGAAAAGAAGGCTGCTGGCTGTGTTTCTCATCTTCCCCAGATCCATGCTGCACAAGAGCTATTCCAGGCAGCTGTGACTGAGAGAACCATGTCTCCCTTAACTCATCCAGCTCCCTCTCTTATGATGGAAGCTCTAGGTGCAAAAGCTGAGTCTGTCCCAATCTTTCCCACTCTAGCTTACCAGTAGGCTAGAGGCATCACACCAGTAGATGAAAGCTGAGAAGATGAAGAACTGCCAATCCTTCCCTAACTGTTCACTTGTAGAGTGAAGGTGTTACTCCAGGAAAACTTGGTCCTTGACCCCAGCTCAGGTATAGTGGCAGAGTTCTGCCACTACTTGTGTTCTGCTCAGGGTGAAACATAGGTCATAATGACAAAGAATTCAGCAGCAGCTCTGCCTGAGGGAATGATTTGATTTTGAAACAAAGCTTGGAGAACTCCATGCCTATGGGTTTGTCAAAAATAGGAAAGAGTGTGGTGGAAAGCCATTAAGAGAAACTAACACTTCCAGACACAAGTAAAACAGCAGAGCAGCCAGAAGTTTTAACAGAGAAAAGCAGGACGAGATAGCCAAGAAGGGGCCTCTTGGGAACACAGTCAAGTCTACAGGTCAAAAAAGCCTGTGCACATGTACTACCGTGTCACATGGGACAATCACAGTAAGATGCAGAACAGACATGAAAGCATACCCCAAGCCACACATACCTATTGACACAAGGTGAAGCCTCAAAAATACTCTACTTGAGCTCAGGGTCAACTCTTAGGAAACCACAACTTAAAAACAATACCCAGCCAATCCTGGGAGTCTAGAAGACTGTGCATATCCAAAGTTGTACCCTATGGGAGCAACCAGAGAGCAAACCTCCAAGCTACGAGTCTCTGGATGAACATGGGACAAAAAAACATGAACATTCTAATATGAGAGCAGACTCCAAACCACACATATATCCACAGTAAACAATAAAAATCTAACTGGCTAAGGGGGCCAAAAGACAAACTTGATTAATAGTAGATTATGTCAACCCAGGGTAGAACCCATGGGTAGCCCTACTAAAAGATAAAAAACATTTTTAAATTTTTCAGCAGCGAGAGCTGAGGCTGCACACTGTGGGGAAATAGACTCTGCAGGACTAGTTCAGCCAAATCACTAGAAAATAAAAAAATCATCAAGCTTTGCACTTTTTTTTTTTTTAAGCTTTGCACTTTTGATTCAAAGACACAAATAATGTTGAAAGTAAAATAAATAGAAAAAGACACCATGCAAACAGTGACCAAGAAATCAGGAGTGGCTATATTAATATAAGACTTTAAAATGAAAAATATTAGTGATAAAGAGACATCTCATAATGTTAAAAGGTCAACCTACTAGGAAGATATGAAAATTAAAAACACACAAACACTCAACAGAGAGCTTCAAAATACATAAAGCAAAACTGGAGGCAGAAAGAGGCATTTCTACAATCACAGTTGAAGACTTCAGTACCCCACTTTTTTTTTCCCCAAATACTTTTTTTCAGTGTTATAAGATTCATTGTTCATGTACCACACCCAGTGCGCCATGCAATACGTGCCCTCTTTCAATAATGGATGAAACAATTAAGAGTATCAACAAGGAAACAGAAGACTTCAATGACACTGTAAACCAATTAGATCTAAAATACATTTATACAACATCCCACAAAACAGGAGTAGAGCACACATTCTTCTCAAGGATACAGGAACATCCTACAGCGTGGACCATATGGTAGGTCATAAAATAAGCCTCAACAAATTTGAAAGGACTGAAATTATGCAAAGTGTATTTTCTAATTACAATGGAATGAAATTAGAAATAAACAAAAGAAAAAGACTTTAGGAATTTCACATGTATGCAGAAATGAAACAATGTACTCCTAAATAACTGAAAGAATATCAAGGGAAATAAGAAAATACCTAGAGATAATGAAAATGAAAACATAACATACCAAAATTGATGGCATGCAGCCAAAGCAGTGCTCATTGGTAAACTTATAGATGTAAATGCCTATATTAAAAGAGATGAAAAGACCTTGCATCAATAAGTAAATCTTCCGCTTTAAGAAACTAGAAAAAGAGCAACTAAAGTCAAATAAGAAAAAGGAAATAACAAAGACTAGAGTGGAAATAAAATATAACAGAAAAACAACAGAGAAAAATCAATGAAACCAAAAGTTGGCTTTTGGAGATGATAAACCAAAATCATAACCTTCTCATTAGACTGAATGAGAAAAAAAAGAGAGAAGACTCAAATTACTAAAATCAGAATCTAAGGAAGAGACATCACTACATATGGTACAGAAATAAAAGGATCATAAGGGAAAACTATGAACAACTATATGCCAACAAATTAGATATAATAGATTAAATGGAAAAATACCTAGAGAGACAAAAATAACTAAATCCAACTCAAGAGGAAAGAGAACACCTGAATAGATCAATTACAAAGAGACTGAATTAGTAATGTGATTGAAAAGGAGTAAGTAAAACTACCTCCACTTGCAGATGAGATGATTTTGTATATAGAAAACCCTAAGGAATCCACTGAAAAGTTTTTAAAGCTATTAAATGAGTTCAGCAGGGTTCAGGATACAATATCTACATACAAAAATCAATTGTATTTCTTTTTTTTTTTTTTAAGATTTTATTTATTTATTAGAGAGAGAGAGACCGAGAATGAGAGGGGAGAAGGTCAGAGGGAGAAGCAGACCTCCCGCAGAGCCAGGAGTCCGATATGGGACTTGATCCCGGGACTCCGGGATCATGACCTGAGCCGAAGGCAGTCGTTTAACCAACTGAGCCACCCAGGGGCCCAGTTGTATTTCTATATACCAAAAATAAACAATCAAAACAAAATTAGGAAAATTCCTTTTATAATACCATGCCATCAAAAATAATAAATTACTTGGGTGTATAAGTACAAAAGTACTTAACAAAAAGTTAAGTATAAAACTTATACTCTGAAATCAAAAGTATAAAATTTATGCTCTGAAAACTACAAAACATTGTCAAAAGAAATTAAAGATCTTAAAAGTCTCATTCATGGACTGAAAGACTTAACACTGTTAATACCTCCAAACTGCACTATAAACTTACTGTAATCCCTACCAAAATTGTAGAAATTGATAAGCTCATCCTAAAATTCACAGGAAGATACAAAAGATCCAGAATATCCATAACTACCTTGAAAAAGAAGACGAAGTTGGAGGATTCCTAATTCCCAAATTTAAAACTTGCTACAAAGTAGCAGCTATCAATGCACTGTGGCAGTGTCGTAAGAAGTGACAAACAGATGTATATGGAACAGAATCTTTGATCTAGAAATAAACCCTTATATTTCTCATCAGTTGCTTTTCAGACAAGGATACCATGACAGTTTAATGGGAAAAGAAGAGTCTTTTTCAACAAATAGTACTGGGGCAACTGGATATGCACAAGCAAAAGAGTGAAGGCGGACTCTTACCTTGCAACTTGCTACCTCACACAAAAAACAAACAAAAAGGACGTTAGAACTTAATATAAGGTTTAAAACTATAAAATCTTATTAAAAAGTTTATAAAACTAGTGTCCATGGCAAAAAAATGTACATGAATGTTCACAGCAGCATTATCCATAATATCCAAAAAGTGAAACCAACCCAAATATCCATCAACTGATGAATGTATAAACAAAATGCAGTATACCCATACAATGGAATATTATTCAGCACTCAAAAGAAATGAAGTGCTGAGACACACTGCAATATGGATGAACTTTGAAAACACTATGGCTAAGAAGTCTGCCACACAAGACCATATATTGTTTGACGCCTTTCAAACATGTACATGAAATGTCCAGTACAGGCACATCTATAGAAACAGTAGATTAACATTGTCTAGAGCTGGGGAATGGGGGAAGGGAATGGTTGGTGGTAATGAGGAGTTACTGGTAATGACTAAGGGATTCCTTTTGAAGGAACTAACATATTCTAAAATCAGGTTGTTGTGACAGTTGCACAAACCTGTGAATAGACTAAAAACATGTAAACTTTTTTTTTCTCCCCAAATATGTTTATTTTAATTTTTCAGTGTTACAAGATTGATTGTTCATGCACCACACCCAGTGCTCCATGCAGTACATGCCCTTCTCGATACCCACCACCAGGCTCACCCACCCCCCCGCCCACTCGCCTCCAAAACCCTCAGTTTGTTGCTCAGAGTCCACAGGCTCTCCTGGTTCATCACCTCCTCCGATTTCCCCCCATTCGCCCTTCCCTTCCTTCTCACGATGCCCTCCATGATTTTCTTTATACTCCACACGTAAGTGAGATCATAAGATAATTGACTCTCTCCGCTTGACTTATTTCACTCCACATAATCTCTTCTAATCCTGTCCATGTTGATACAAAACATGTAAACTTTAAAAATGAGCAAAATGTGTGGTATAAGAAGTACATCTCAAAAAAAATAAAAAGAAGTACATCTCAAGAAAACTGTTAAGAATTTAACTTGGAAGCACGATCCACTATGTGTAAATTCTGATCATGACAGAAAGGGAATTTCTCACTGTTCTTACTCTATTTCTGTGTCACATTTTGGTAATTCTTGCAATATTTCAAAATTATTCTTTTTTTTTCCAGGTAAAGGGCTATCAATTAGAACTCATAAATCACAGTTTATAAAATTGGGAAGACTTAAATAGAAATGTTCACCTAATACTATATAAATCTAAAAGCAGAAAGAAAGGTATGTGCCATATAGGAAAAAAAGAGAACATAAATCTTTACAATGCAAAAGTAAAAGAGAAATCACCTTTATATTATCTATGACCTTCCTACAATTTGTAAAAGCAGAGCTCAGCTGCCTTTCATGTCAAATTTTAATCTTCCACCATTCCCTTTTATTTTTCTATTTACCTAACTACTGCTGCTAAAATGTTTGGCATATTGCCATTAGCTTAATATGTACAACAATGAATAACTAGGGAAAGATACCAGAAAAAAAATTCATAAAATTAACTTGCAACTTACATGCAACCATATAAGAATATGTATATAACTGGCAAAATATTATGAGCTTACTATTGGAAAATTCAAAGTGAAGTCTACTAAGTTATAAGACTTCTGAATCCCTGTATATACACTGTGATAGAAATAATAATACAGAGGTGCCTGGGTAGCTCAATCGGTTAAGTATCTGCTTTCAGCTCAGGTCATGATCCCAGGGTCCTGGGATCGGGCTCTCTGCTCAGCGGGAAGCCTGCTTCTCCCACTCTCACTCCCCCTGCTTGTGTTCCCTCTCTTACTATGTCTCTCTCTGTCAAATTTATAAATAAAATCTTAAAAAAAAAAGAAATAATAATACAAATTTTGAGATTTGAAATTAAAAAAGCTGGTGGTTCAACCAGGAACAGACATCAATTAATAAAGGATCTATAAATGGTCTAGGGAGATAAGAGTATAAACAACGTCATTTTTCATTTTTCCTCTCTACTCCATCAGAAAAGTACAAGCATACCTCAGAGATATTACAGGTTTAGTTCTAGGCTACAATAAAGTGAATATAACAATAAAGTGTATATAAAAGTTATGTGTATACTATACTATAGTTTATTAGGTGTGCAATAGCATATGTCTAAAAAAGTACATACCTTAATTTTTAAAAACCACTTTTTTGCTAAAAAATGCTAACCATCATTTGAGTTTTCAGCAAGTCATAACCACTGATAATAGATCACCATAACAAATATAATGAAAAAGTTTGAAATACTGCAAGAATTACCAAAATGTGACAGAGACGCCAAGTGAGCAAATACTGTTGGAAAAATGGTGCTGATAGACTTCATATCTTGCCCTTTCTAATAGTCTCTTTAAAGTAGTAAGGACATGAATCAAGGGATTGGGGGCAAGAAAACCAAAGACGGAAGAAGGGATACTAAGAACTGGCGCCATAGTTACAAAAATCTAAGGGCAAGAGAAAGGAAATGGTCAAGCTTGGGTGACTGAAATGATGTTTCTAAACATAATCAAGAGAATTATGAGGAGGATCTGATTTGGGAACAAAATGATGACCTGGAAATGGTAATAAGGGAGGCAGGTAAAATTTTGTAATATGCAGCTGCAAAATCATGACAGAGAATTGAGACAAAAGTTAATGCGAAGAATGGGGTTGAGAAGATAGGAGAGATATCCCAATGGAAGGAATAACTATGTTAGGGGGTTAGGAGGTAAAAGATGAGCCAGTGAAGACAAACTTGGAATAATTGGAGAATTAGGAGTTGAATGAGATAACTAGTGTTACAGAAGCCAGGGGAGAACATTTTATAGAATAGATAGCAGTATTAAATTAAGGGATATATACTCAAGAGGTTTTTAGGGCAGTGAAACTATTCTATAGGATACTGTAATGGTAGATACCTGTTACTGTACATTTGTTAAAACACAATGTGCAACATCAAGAATAAACTCTAATGTAAACTATGGACTTCAGTTAATATATCAATATTGTTTCACCAATTTTAACAGATGTTATCACACTGATACAAGAGATAGAAAAAAGTATGTGTAGGGAGAAAAGGGTATGTGAGAACTCTCTGTACTTTTCAATTATTTTGTAAATCTAAAACTGCTGTAATCTTTTAAAATGCTTATTAACTAAATTTAGTTAATTAGAGAAATCAAAGGGCCTGCTGAGCATTGAGAAAACTTTAGACTTGATGGTCAAGATACTAACCTTCAGAAGAACAGTTTCAGTAAAGCAGTGAGGTCTGGAACACATGGTGAGCAAGAGAGCAAAAGAGTTATGATTCCTGCCCTCAAGGACTTGACCATCTAGTACCAAAGATAAATTATCTCGTGGAAGAGTTAGGATATGAGAACTCACAGATTATTTAGAGAGTTATTATAATTGTTTTGGAAAGAATAATAATAATACAGTGTGATAAATGTTATGTCAGGGAAGTGTTACAGGGGTCTGTGACAGAACATGGAAGATCCAAACATACATTGGGAAGGAAGGTAAAGAGAGGCAGTTTAGGGAAAAGATTTCAGAAAAAATCATGTTTAAGCTGAGACTCAAAAAATGGACAGGAGTTACACTCTGAAAAAATTTTATAGCTTAAGACCATTCTATTGTTAAAAATAAAGAATAAAAGTAAGACAAAAACATTTAATTCTAGAAGAAAAAGAAAAAAGAAAAAGAATAATATAAAGCTTATAAATAAGAAATAATAGAAAAAAATTAATGAGTTAGAAAACAGAACATAATAGAATATAATAAACTAGAAACTGTGTCTTTGAAAAGATTAAGTAGATTACTTACAAGACAAAAAAAACCCACCATGATGGTGATGCATAATAATAACTCTAGTTTAAAAATTAGAAAATAAATGTTTTTAAAGTAACCATAAACATAACAATTTGTTATTATAGAAACACCAATAACCTAAAATGTGAAGAAGTCAAAAGTATAAAGTTTCTGTATGCTACCTATCAAGTTGTAATCAGCTTAAAATGTTATAACATATTGGGGCGCCTGGGTGGCTCAGTGGGTTAAAGCCTCTGCCTTCGGCTCAGGTCGTGGTCTCAGGGTTCTGGGATCGAGCCCCGCATCGGGCTCTCTCCTCGGCAGGGAGCCTGCTTCCCTCTCTCTCTGCCTGCCTCTCTGCCTACTTGTCATCTCTCTCTCTCTCTGTCAAAAAAAAAAAAAAATGTTATAACATATTTTACATAAGCCTTGTGGTAACCCCAAAGGAAAAAACCTGCAGCAGCAGATAAACAAAACAGTATGATAAAGGACTCAAACATGCTACTGCAAAAAGTCTTTAAATCACAAATGAAGACACTAAGAGAGAAAGCAAAAAACAAAGGATCTACAAAACAGAAAACATGAAAAAATGGCATCTGTAAGTTTTTACCTCTCGATAATTACTTAAAATGTAAATAGATTAAATTCTTTGATCAAAAGATACAGAATGGCTGAATGGACAAAAAAATGAGATCCAAATGATATGCTACTTACAGGAGACTCATTTTAGCTTTAAGGACACACAGAGAATGAGAATTGAGCTACAGAAAACAGTATTTAAGCAAACTGTAAACAAGAGAAAACAAAGGTAGCTCTATTTGTATCAGACAAAATAGACTGTGAGTTAAAAATGGTAAAAAAAAAAAAAAAAAAGACAAAGTCACTACCATAAAGATAAAGGGGTCAATCCATCAAGAAGATATAATGACTACAGAGGCGCCTAGGAGGCTTAGTTGGTTAAGTAACTGCCTTTGGCTCAGGTCATGACCTCCGGGTCCTAGGATTGAGTCCCCCATCGGACTCCCTGATCATCAGAGAGTCTGCTTTTCCCTCTGGCCCTGCCCCCTCTCATGCTTGCTCTCATTCTCTCTCTCTCAAATAAATAAAATCTTAAAAAAAAAAAGAAGATATAACAATTATAAATATTTATGCACCCATCATTGGAGCACCTAAATATATAAACCAAGTACTAAAAAAAAAGGGAAATAAATAGCAATACAATAATAGCTGGGGACATTAATACCTCACTCTCAACAAGGGACAGATCATCCAAATAGGAAATCAAATAAAGTGAATTTGAATACCATAGACCAAATGGGACTTAACAGACATATACAGAATATTCTGTCCAAAAGCAGCAAAATACACATTCATCTCAAGTGCATTTTCTAGGATAGATCATGTGCTAAAACACACAAGTCTCAACAAATTCACGAAGATAGAAATTGTATCACCTATTTTTTCCAACTACAAAGGAATTAAACTAGAAATCAATAAATAGGAGGAAAGCTGGAAAATTCATAAAAACATGGAAACTAAATGACACACTCATGAACGACCAATGGATCAGAGAAGAAATCAACAAGGAAATTAAAAATATCTTGAGACAAACAAAAAAGGAAATACAATAAACCATAACTTATGGAATACAGCAAAAGCAGTTCTAAGAAGGGAGCTTATAATAATAAATAGACACAAGAAAAAAAAAGTATCTCAAACAAACAACCTAACTTTATACCTAAAGGAACTAGAAAAAGAAGAATAAACTAAGCCCAAAGTTAACAGAATAAAGGAAATAATAAAAATTAAAGTAGAAATAAATGAAATAAAGAATAAGAAAAGAGAAAAGATGAACAAAACCAAGAGCTGGTTCTTTGAAAATATAAACAAGATTAACAAATCTTTTGCTAGACTAACCACAACAAAAAAGGACCCAAATAAATATTACTATAAATGAAAAGGAGATGTTACAACTGATACCACAGAAATGCAAATGATCATGAGACTACAATGAACAACTATTTATCAAAGAAGTGGACAACCTAAAAGAAAAGCATAAGTTCCTAGAAATGTACAACCCACCAAGACTTAATTATGAAAAAACAGAAAATCTAAACAGACCAATAACACGTAAGTAGATGGAAGCAGTAATCAAAAACTTCCCAATAAAGTATCCAAAATAATAAGGAACTCATACAACTTAATAGCAATAAGACAAAAATCTGATTAAAAATGGGCAAAAAAAGAAAAGACCTTAAAAAAAATGGGCCAGGACCCAAAGAGACATTTTTCCAAAGAGTATATTCAAATGACCAACACATACATGAAAAGGTGTTCAGCATAACTAATCATTGGGGAAATGAAAATCAAAACCACAATGAAATATTACCTCACATCTGTGAGAATGGCTATTAACAAAAAGACAAGAGATAACAAGTGGTGAGAATACACAGAAGATAACCCTTGTTGTAAACTATTGGTGGGAATGTAAATTGATGCAGCTTTTATGGGAAACAGTATGGAGGTTCCTTAAAAAATTAAAAACAGAATGACTACATGATCCAGCAATCCCACTTCTGGATATATATCCAAAGAAAACAAAATTACTACCCTGAAGAGGTATCTGCATCCCCATGTTCACTGCAGTATTATTTATAATAGCCAAGGTATGAAAATAACCTGTGTCCATCAACAGATGAATGGATCGAGAAAATGTGGTATACATGTACAGCTGACCCCTTGAACAACAGGGGTTTGAATTGCATGAGTCTATTTAAAATCAATTTTTTTTCAATAAATTCAGTACAGTACTGTATTGTGAATGTATTTTCTCTTACAATTTTTCTCAATAACATTTTTTATTCTTATTTTAAGAATATAATATATAACATATATAACACAAAAATATGTTAATTGACTTTATATTATCAGTAAGGCTTCCCGGTCAAGAGTAGGCTATTGTTGGTTAAGTTTTTAGGAAGTGAAAAGTTATATGCAGATATTGAACTGCATGGGGATGTGGTGGGGTTGGTGCTCCTAATTCCTGTGTTGTTCAAGGACCAAGTATACAACGGAATTCATCTGTAACAAAAGAAGGAAATCCTGCCATTTGTGACGACTTGGATGAAACTTGAAGGCATTATGCTAAGTGAAATAAGTCAGACAGAAAGACAAATACTGTATGTTCTTACTTCTATCTGGAATCTGAAAAAACTGAACTCACAGAAACAGAGAACAGACTGGTTTCAGGGCTGGGGGCTAAGGAAATGGGCAAAATAGGTGAAGGTGGTCAAAGGGTATCAACTTCCAGCTGTGAGGTAAGTTAAGTTCTGTGGAAGTAAAGTATAGCATGGTAACTATAGTTAACAGTATTATATTTAAAGGTTGCTAAGAGAGCAGATTTTTAAAGTTCTCATCACACAAAAAATTGTAACTGTGTGAGATGATAAATGTGTTAACTAACTTTATTGTAGTTATTCATTTTATAATATATGTATTTATAAATCATTATGTTTAAACCATAAACTATCACAATGTTGTACATCAATTCTATCTCAATAAAGCTAGAGGAAAAAACTTTGAAGGGATAATATGGAATATATAAATTAATTTCTTTAAAAGAGCAAAAAACTCCCACAAAACTAAAATGAGAAAAGGAATATATAGCAGAATTATGATATGTGTGTATGTATTAATCTCTATTAGTATGCATTTTGAAAATCTCAATGAAAAGGAGTTTTGTAAAAAAACACTGAAATTTATCCAAGAGCTAAAAGAAAACCCAGAGGCTAATAATGATGAAACAAACTGAAAGAATTAGAAATTTTACTAGTTATTCCAAATTTTCAACATATAATATTCATTTCATGAGCTGGCTATAAACTTAATTCTAAACATAGTAAGAACAGGTAGAAAATTAAATAAATATAAAATATGCTTAGAAATGGGCTATACCCTAATTCAAAATGAAAGTCTAGTAAATTTAAAACAACAGGAAGTCAGATGACTCAGTAGGTTATTCCAAGAATTATTTAATATTAGCAATCTAGTAATACTATGTACAATATACATCAAGTAGTTAAGAAAGCAAAACTATATGAAAATTTGAATCAATACTGAAAAAGATTCCAGTAACAGGATGTCTACTCTTACAATAACTATTTAACACTGTAGTGCAAGTTCTAGTAAATGCAATAAAAGATGATATAAGCAAAAATAGGCTTAACTTTTAGAAAAGAGATTATTTGTAAGATAATTACACACCTAAACAGAACCAAATAGACAAATATAAAATGTTTAAAAGAAATAAGAGAATTCACTAAAGTATTTGGACAGAAAAATATAATGGGAAAAAAAATTCTATTTAGAATAGCATTATGACAATAAAATAACCCTAAAAGTACTGTCTGGGTCACAGAATAAATGAAAAACACACCATGATTATGAATGGGAAGAATGATGATAGCAAATGTACTTATTCTCTCCATATGAAAACTTTATTGTAATTCAAAACCAAAATATCAATGGGATTTTTTTTTCTGGAAAACAGCAGCACAATTCTAACATGTATCCAGAAAATAAACAAATATCTAAGAAGAATATGTATGAATAGGGTTATAATAGCTATAACTTATAGCTAAGTTATAAAGCTATAGTAAATACTAACATCTGCACAAAACTGATAAACAACTCAATAGAAATGAACCGACAGCTCTGAAATAATCAGGTTAATATTTGATAAAGGAAACATCAAACCAATGAGAAAGGTATGAATTATTCAACAAATCATAGTAATAGGCTATTCTCCAATACTCAAGCTAGTTCCATTTCTTATTCCATAAACTAAAATGTATTTCAGAAGAAATAAAGAATTAAATGTAAAATAATCACCATTCCTACCAAGTGATTATGGATCTAGAAGGAAATAGAGAAGAACATTTAATTGATTTCAAGACAGAATTCTCTAAGCACAATAAGCAACTGAAAAAAAATCCAAAGAAGACTGAGAAATAAAATTACATAAAAATGAAAACCATGAGAGACTATGGACTCTGAGAAACAAACTGAGGATTTTGGAAGGGAGGGAGTTGTGGGGGGTAAGCCTGGTGGTGGGTATTGAGGAGGGCACGTAATGCATGAAACACTGGGTGTGGTGCATGAACAATGAAGCTTGGAACACTGAAAAAATAAAATAAAATTTTTTTAAAAAAAGAAAAGGGGCGCCTGGGTGGCTCAGTCGGTTGGGCATCCACCTTCGGCTCAGGTCATGGTCCCAGGGTCCTGGGATCGAGCCCGGCATCGGGCTTCTTGCTCGGCGGGGAGCCTGCTTCTCCCTCTCCTTCTGCCTGCTGCTCTGCCTACCTGTGATCTCTCTCTGTCTCTTTAATGGATAAATAAAATCTTTAAAAAAATAAGATAAAAAAAACAAAAAAAAACTTAAAAAAAATAAAAATAAAAAAAGAGAGAAAAAAAAGAAAAACCTGTATGCTAAACAGTATGAAGTTGTTGAAAACCGGAAGCCAAACAACTAACTGGGAAAACTCCTACAGTAAGTACAAAAGTGAATCCTTAGATACCCACATACGTAGGAGAACTCTTGCAAATAAGAAAAATTTCCAATAAAGAACAATAAACTAAAGAGATGCCATGATCTGCCTCTAAAGCTAGGAAAGATTTAGAAAATGTGACCAATACCTTGTGTTGCCCAAGTTGAAGTGATATTAGTGTTATTACACAATGTTGGTAGGATTAGAAATTAGTACATAGGGAAAAGTAATTCTGTAATATGTATGGTCAGAAATAAGTTCTTATGTAAAGTTCAATGTAATAATTCCATTTCTAGGAATCTATCCTAGGGCAAGATATTAAGAACAACTTAAATGTCCAATAATCATAGACCTTGGCACCATAAAAAATAATTTTTGAAAAATATCAAAACGCTTACAACATGAGGAAAATACTCACAACATGATACAGTCCTTTTTTTTACATACATACATACATACATACATTTATTTATTTATTTATTTGGCAGAGAGAAAGTAGGCAGAGAGGCAGACAGAGAGAGAGAAGGAAGCAGGCTCCCTGCTGAGCAGGGAGCCTGATGCTGGGCTCAATCCCAGGACCCTGAGATCATGACCTGAGTCAAAGGCAGAGGCTTTAACCCACTGAGCCACCCAGGTGCCCCGATAAAGTCCTTTTTAAAACATAACTTACTATATACATATTACAATGATTCCAGTTTTTTAAAACAAAAAAACCATATGTATATATATAAAAAAAGACTGAAAATACATAAATGTTAAGGATAGTATTATAAATATGTGGCTTATTTTTCTACTGTACATTTTCTATAATAACTAGAGAAACTAAACATTTTTAAAAGATTATTCTGAGAAAAGCTAAAAACCACAAAAACAAAAGAAGTGAGTAAAGACTATATTTTCATATAAAATGTTGTAAAAGGCATGAAAGGGATACACTAGCTTGAAAGGATGGTAACTGGGCACCTGGGTGGCTCAGTTGTTAAGTATCTGCCTTCAGCTCAGGTCATGATCCCAGGGTTCTGGGATAGAGCCCCAAATGGACTCCCCGATCAGCGAGAAGCCTGCTTCTCCCTCTTCTACTCCCCCTTCCCCTGCTTGCGTTCCCTCTCTCACTATGTCAATCTCTGTCAAATAAATAAATAAAATCTAAAAAAAAAAAAAAAAAAAAAAAAAAAGGATCCTGAGGATAGTTTTGTTTTCTTTTGCTTAAAGAAACATATCAAGTGTGCTTATGGTAAAGGGGTAAGTAGAAATACAAGATAAAGATGCAATAACTTTTTGAAGATCCTAGAGCAAGCAGAGAAGGTAGGAGATAGAAGTACAGATAGGAAAAAAAAAAGGCTTTTCTGAAACTGAAGGTGAGCAAGAAAAGATGGCTCAATATAGAAATTTAAAGAGAAGTTTTAAGATGGAGTTGTTTGATGTAGGAAAGGAATGAATAATCTTGTTTACTTTGCATTCTTAGAAAATAGTGCTTGCATGGTAGTTTGTTTCAAAGGAGTTCCCTAATTGTCAGAATCACTGGATTTAATTTGAGAGGTGTGAATAATGTTGTGTTAAGATGTGAATGGGTAGAGGAAGAAAGGTTAGGAACTACTGTTCTACCAGACTGTCTTTCATATAGGTGGCCAAATATTTGGATTGAATCCTTAGTAAGGTTAGAATAGAGATGATCTTTGACTATAATGAAGGGCTTGAAGAACAAAGAAGTGGTTTATAATAATTACTCTGAGAAAGAAAGTTAAGAAGTGAACAAGGGATAAGAAATTTGGCAAACAGTAGAGAAGGTATTGCTGAAGTAAAGAAAACATGAATCTACAGTAGCTCTCTAAATCACGCTGGTTTGATCATTTTCTCTAGTAACATACTCCTGCCCAGGAGTAGAGAAAGTAGATGTTAAGAATAATTTGGGTCGGGGTGCCTGTGTGGCTCAGTTGGTTAAGTGATAGACTCTTGGTTTTGGCTCAGGTCATGATCTTAGGGTCCTGAGATCCAGCCCTGCATCAGGCTCCAAGCGCAGTGGGGAGTCTGTCGGAGATTCTCTCCCTCTGCCCCTCACCCCCCAACTCACACGTGCATGAGCTCTCTAATAAAATAAATAAAATCTTAAAGAATGATTCTGATCAGAGAATTGATTATAGTCAAATATATATATAAACGTTAAGTGGAAGAACAGTTTTGAAGATGCCAGAAATGGCATTTTTATAGTTGAAAATGTGCGAGTCTGCTGACAGGACAAGTGAAATCAGAGGTGGGTGGCAGACTGACTATAGGAAGAGGAAAAGCAGAAAACTGGATTTAGCAAAGTACAAAACACCAACCAACTAAGATGTGAGAGAGAGAAATGGATATTAAGCAGGTTGTGGATTTGAGATCTCAGAAATACAGGCATTCAGAGTATTGTTTTATCAATGTGTTTCTAGTTAATATTTTGCAGTTTCTAGTACTGGTTTCCCAGAAGTCTTGTTCTTATTACTATACATGAAGAACCTCGATATCATTAAAATAATGATATAACAAGATTTTACACATCAAAACCCACATGTAAACAGGTACATATCCAAGAGCTTAATGAGAAATCAGATTTATAAATATAATTTATAATATAATATATAGTGTATATATAATATATATACATTTTATAATATAATAACCTATATCCATGTTCTTTGCTCCATTAATACTTTTTGTATGTATTAGCTTATATTTACCAGTCATTTCACTTGAGACCTCTGAGACTAATCAAAAAGGGTATATCTGGAATATCTAACTATGGGAAAACCAAAGGATATTTTAGAAGTTCAATTAGATTTCTGACATCAAAAGAATTCTGAAATGTGTAAAAAAGGTATAAACTATTCAAAGATACCAAACATTTTAATGTAGCTCTGCATTTTTTTCAAAAAGTTTATCATTTAAAGGTATAAGTAAATCAAATGTAGTTTCTGTTCAGAAAGTCAACAACACAGTATTACTCACACATAAGTAGGAATAGCTGACAGTTGCTAGTTATAAATCTGAAGGTTCTCCAACAACTTACCACTGTCTTGAATCCAAGTTCCTAAGTTCTCTAAGTAGTTTCTCATTTTTCTTCAGGAGATGAAAGCTCCTCCTAAATAGAGAGATTTATAAACATTTTCATCACCTTTGCAGTGAATGACATGACAGTCCCGGAAATACTTTCCACTCTACTCATGCAACTTTTAAACACTTTTCTTGCCTTTCCATACTTCTAACACAAAGGTGAACAGACCCTAAAAGAAATGTAAAGAATAAATGTCATTATTTCTACTGAGGCCCTCATAGATTTGTTAGTGGATCTATTGATCATTTCAATTTTTCCTTGCAGATGCTGTGAGCTTCTCAAACTCATATCCAGAAAAATGGATAAAAGTACTTGTAGGTTCCTTCTCAAGAGTTTCCTAGAAATACGTAAGAAGTTGCTCCTAATGAGAAAAAATATTCACAAAATCTAAATCATTATCAAATAAAGATATGTAATCCAGATGGAATTTGCTTTCTTCCTTATGTTACCTTACAGGTATTTTTTACACTACAATGCAATGTAGATATGTTGCCAAATATATTCTATATACGCTATATATGTACAAATTATATTCATGAAATCAATGCTTACTGTGGTAAAATACAGCTTCCCACCTTTAATTTTCCTCAAGAGACAATATATGGACCACCCTACAGCAAAGGAGAGTAGAATGCACTTACATGAGTGGCAATTACCTACGTTTGGACATACCATGAGGCAAACTATATTTCTGAAATGTCTTCCCCATAAAGCAGAGAATACTCCCTTCTAATTAATGGAAGGGCTTAAATTAAGTAAGATTATAAGCACTAGTCTAGCAAGTAGAACTCCCTTTCGGTGCTTCGCCTGCATTTAATTAAGATTTATTTGTCCAGTGATACCTGTTTCCCTCCTACTACAAATTGAACAAGAACAACACATTAAATAATGATGTGTCTTCCATATCCCTACAGCTTTCAGTATCACAGAAATTTTAAAAATAAATACATAATGATGCTTTACACTAGTGTACAATTTAGTATTTTATGTACATTATGTAAGTTAATTCTCACCATTATGTGAGGTGGGAGTTATTTCCTCAACTTACAGCCTGAAGCTTAAAGGTTAAAGGACTCTAACCTGGTTCTTCTGATTTAAATCTAATGCCTTTTCATTTAACTCCTACCCAACTTACATGAATACTTTGTGTTAACTGCAAGCTTTCAGTAAGTTTTTTTTGCAACATGTGTAAGAAAACAAAATTTTAAAAAATGAAATACAGATTCTTTTCTTGATTTGATGATAAATCTTGAGTTAACTTCTCTGATACAAACAAGAAAGAAATCATATTGCTGTTTGTCTAAAAAGCCCATTAGGCTTATGTGACATATTTGGGCTCTGCCCCAGTTCCTGACACAGAGCTCCTAAAATTCTTATAATTTCTTGAGTGATGAAGGTGACATGAACAGCTTACAGAGAGTCCCTAAATCCCTTGCAATTTCTCTGGTAATAGAAGAATCTTTTGTTCTGATGAGGTGATGCTTGGTGGGCTCCTGGATAACTTCAGGATGGGGCCTGGTCATCCAAAAGCACAAACCATGATTAGAAGCTTGGAACTTACAGCCACCCCTACGGGGAGGGGAGACTGGCTGGAGATTGAGTTAATAATTAATCCTCCCTATGTGAAGAGGCCTCCATAACGATCCCTAACCTATGAGGTTCAAAGAGCTTCCTGGTTAGTCAACTCAATTCATTGTGCTAGGACGGCAGACCCTAACTCCACAGAAACAGGAAGCTCTTGCACTTGGGAACCCTCATCCTGTGCACCTCTTTATTTCTCTGTTCACCTCTATCCTTTAACTACCTTTTATAATAAACTGTTAAATGAAAGTAAATGTTTTGTGAGCCATTATAGCTAATTATCAAACCTGAGGAGGTAGTTATCTGATTCATGGCTAGTTGGTCAGAAATATGGACTTTTAACTTATATCTGAAGTGGGGGGCAGTCTTGTGGGTATGAGCCCTTAATCTGTTTGTGCTAACTGCAGCTAGTGCTGGGACTGACTGCTGTGGAAAACCCACACATGTGGTGTCAGAAGGGTTATAAGAAAAAATAGTTTTTCCTATTACCTTACATAAAGGTTGGAAAAATGAGATTCTTTTCAATTATATGAGCTATAATTTCTAAGTCAGAAAGTTCTGCTAGTCACTATGAAAATGTTAATAGTTAATTTATTGAGTTATCTTTGTATTCCCTTGAATCCTGATATAACTCAGTGGTCTCAGAAAAAAAAAAAAAATCTGTCCAAAAGCCAAAGAACTAACTGGCAGATAAAATCTGGTGAGGAAAAGAAGAGAAACTAAAATTCTTAATCAAAAGATGAGTAAGACTAATGTTAAAAAAAATTCTCTTTTATTCTTACCTTTTGTCCCAGGAATTCATTCCCAATATACTAAGAAGCAATCTGCAATAATAAAATGCTGACTGAGGCTTTTGAGGTGTTGGTTCATCTTGCTCCACAGCTTTCATGTTTAAGTCATTAAAGTGCTTCTCAACAAATTCTTTTTCTTCTGTATGCTGCTTAAGGATAGCATTAATAACATCATTTTCCTGTTTTTCAGAAATGCACACAGGTTGTGGAGCAGGAATATTAAGTGAGATTCCAGTTCTCTGTAAGCATTCCGGACTAGTTATACCTAAATACTGCAAAAGCTCGTCAAGAACATCTTCTTCATCTCTTATGGTATCCCAAGTTGGTACAGTTTCTCTAAATCCTCTTTTAAACTGGAGAGAAATCCCATCGCTTACTGTTGTATCTTCTAAGCATTCATTAGATGTAGGAGGCTCTTCTGGCTTCTCTTGGTGAGACAATGAAAGTATGAACGATGTATGTTCTGACAAGCCACTCACAGGAGGCGGTCCATACAGGATGGCAGAATCCCACGAATACTTTCCGGAGAGATCACGTACTATGATTCTCACATTTGAATTGGCTGACGCAAGGCCAGCAGATAAACCTCCTCCGGGTATACTCTCTTCTGATCTGATCTGGATACAGGACACTAAGGTTGTATTGTTCAACACAAAAAACTGGATATTGGGACTCTCAAAGAGTTCAGGAGAAAGTTCAGTACTTTCACTGTAATGATTGTCATGATTTTCACACACCTGACTTGTTAACATAGCAGGACCACCACTCATTGGGTAATGGCCCAAATGATTTACCAGATGTGTAATAACAGTGCGGGCAGCTATAGAGATTAATCCTTGTTGCATTTGAGTTTTCACTAGAAATAAGAAATATAAGTGAGTGGAAATACTGCTGTTTCCTGGGAAGTCATGTTAACAATTAAATTTTTAGACAACAAATGGAGATTTTCTCAAAATATTTCTCAAAATATCTAATATTAAAATATTAGAGTAAATATAAGTATTTCCAATTTAGATTCTTTACTACAGGAATGATGGCAAAGAAGAAAACTTTTTTATTAAAAAAGCCCTTTTATAAAAAACCCCTTTTTCAAAGTTTTGCTAATGGATTCATAATTTAAGCTTAAGCTTTTATATGTAAATCATACTTTAAAGAAGTATCACAAGTATTATATAAATTACCTGAAATCACTTAGTACACACATTAGAAAGCCAGTGAAATCCAAGGAAGTTTCTTATCTCACGAGTAAATTCAGAGAGACAGCATGCCTTAAAAGTCATTTAATTATGGCGTTTATCAATGATATGAAAGTTTTAGAGAAAAGTAATCCTTCACTAAACTTTAGGAATCAAAATCAATTTAAACAGTGAGTCAGTATAGCCAATATATGCCACAAAAACTTTATTTTAAGGGAAAACAAATTTTATGGGCCTGCTTATGTATTATATTTTTATAAGATATTCTTCTGGGTCATTGTGGCCTAGTCTGAGCAGTTAGTTGTATGTAAGAAGTATTTTTCTTTCCTTCCTTAAGCACATTAGGGAAAGCAAATAGATAAGGAGATATCCATATGATTAACTTAAAAAAAATCATCATACCAAATAGTAAAAAAAAAAAAAAAAAACCCTCAAAGAATATAGCACTCAGGGGCCTGAAATGTCAGGACCTCAAGGAAGAAGAAAAGGGAGAAGGCAGGCAGAAAACACAGAGAGAATAAAGGGAGGAAGGAAGAAATGGAGATAGACAATAACTTGCCAAAGCCCACTAGCCAAAGACTGCCAGTGTGATCCTATGTAGGGTTGATGAGGAAATCAGTTCTGAAGTAAGTGGTGTCAGGAAGTGGGGACATTTTGGTGATTTTTTTTTTTTAAGATTTTTATTTTTATTTGTCAGAGAGAGAGAGGTAGGCAGAGGGAGAAGCAGGCTCCCTGCCGAGCAAGGAGCCCAATGCGGGACTTGATCCCAGGACCCTGGGATTGAGACCTGAGCTGAAGGCAGATGCTTAACCGACTGAGCCACCTAGGTGTCCCCAGTTTGGTGATGATCATACTTTTCATCTAGGAGACAAGGGAAGAGCTGTCATTGGTAAGGAAGTACTCATCATTCATGTTAGGATGTTTAGTTGTGTGTGTGTGTTTACTGTGTTCTTGTCTTATGTAATTATAGACATCACTACAGAATGATTATGTCTCCATATTGTTCTACCATAGTCTTAGAGTGATCCTGTCTGAGTACTGTTTATATTGTTTATATTCTGAAAGGATTTTTATCATTTGGGAATACTATGGCCTACCTGCCATAATAAATACAGATTTGAGAACGTCCTGATGACCAAAGTATTATCTACATATAATAAATTCTTTAGTTTTAAGTGTACTTTGTGATGTATTTTGGTAACTGTACAGAATTGTGTAACCACTAACATAATATATAGTAAAATACCCAAAGAAAAAAGAATAAATTTTATTTTATGTAAATTATCTCAATAAACCCTACTTTAAAAGTTTGTAAGGACGGGGGGTCTGGGTGGTTTAGTCGGTTGGCTGCTTTCAGCTTGGGTCATGATCTCAGGGTCCTGGGACTGAGCCCTAAGTCAGGCTCCCTGCACAGTGGGGAGCCTGCTTCTCCTTCTCCCCCACTTGTACTCTCTTTCAAATAAATAAAATCTTTAAAAAAAAAAAAGGTTATAAGGACATTACCTTGTGCATTGCTTATATGATACTTAAAAAGAGCCAAGAGAAAAGAAAAATGCCATATTTTAAGGCCACAACCCTCAAGATTCAGAATCAACACACTGGCTACAGTCAGAGATCAGCAAGAAACCAGCAGCTGTGTCACTAATAGCAAAAACATCTTCTTCCATTATTCCAACTCTAAAAAATAACAGTTCTCTCTGGGCTTTGACTTTGAAATGTTAGCGTACCAAAATTTTAATCTTCTTCCATTATCAATCAAGTTTTGTGACTATATATCTATATCTATAAATAGATATATATTTTAGTTTACTTAAAAAGTCCTAATTATATTGAGTTGTTCTTCAATTATAAATATGGCTAGTTCTGAAAACCAGCGATTCAATACTAGATAACACTAAATGATTAACCTTAATTGAATCCTACATTTTTAAGACCATATGCAAGCCAAGTAAAAAGATATGTCACTGGATGATGAGAAACAGAGGGGTGTCTTGAATCTAATGTCTTCTTCCCCTTCCCACATTATAACTGAGAATTTAATGAATGTTCACACTCTTAGGGGCCTTGCAGACAATCTAGCCAATGCCTGTCATTTTGAATATGAGGACAAGTGGGTACAAGAGTTAAGGGATTTATCTGACACAGAAGAACAAGCCGTCTTTTGCTTCCCAATTCAGTGTTATTTCCATCTTTACCACAACTCTAACTTTTATATTTTTCTCTTTTGTTAAAATGCCTCTTTCTTTTGGCAAATCACTGTGACATATGGAAACAATGAATTTGAAATTTATATTTTCTTTGTAGAGTAAATTCAAAATAGTATTATTTAGATAAATTACTATATAAAAGGGCCAGATCAATTGAAAACCCCATTTAAATAAGACTAAATCACACTTTAAATGATAATAAAAATCATAATTAAAGACATTAAAATTCTATTCTTTTTCCTTCTTTCCTTTTGAGTGATAAATAGGTGTTTTGTTCTAAGCAGTCAATCTTTTTGCAGAGCATTTCTGAAGAAGTGAAAGAATGTAATTTAATAGAAGCAGATCACAAAATAGAGACAAATTCCTGACTTCATCTCTGGCCTGAGCAGGATCATGGACAAATCACATACAACACCTTAAACCCCATTTTTCTCCAATACAGATTTTTTTATAAAGATGAATTGAAAACTAATACAAAATTGAATATAACAGAAGCAATATAAACCATTCAATTTTAAGAGCATTATAAGTAACACAGGTTTTATGAGTTCCTTTTTCGAACTTACTTAAAAATAAACTGCAAGAATGAGCCCAGCTCTTTCCCTAAAACAAACCTCTAAGCCCAGGAACCTGTCCATCCTATACATTCTCTTCTCAAAGGAAGCAATAGTGGGAATGCAGTTCAAATGAGCTTGTTCACAAATGTGTCCTAATTATTAACACTGAGAATACTTAAAAAATATATTTACATTTTAAATGTAGGTAATAGCATTTTCTCTCCTAAGCTGCTTCTCTAGATTCAGGATATATATAAATATGAGAGGATAAAAATATCTCAACTTGTTAACTGGGCAATTTTATTTAGGTTTTTTTTTGAGTTATAAACTATAGAACGTATGTATCTCTCTCCTACATATCTATTTAGATATAAAGAAAACATATGAAATTCTCTAATTTAGATATTCAAAAATAACTAGCCTTGTGAGAAAATGCAACATGAAGATATCGATGCTTCTAAGGCTTTGTGTAACTAGCCCTCATTTAAATAAGTCTATTCAAGGTTGTCTTTTCAGATTGTCAGATTAAACAAACCCTACAGCATTTGCAGCAAACCCATAATTACAGATTATTATGGCATACAAAAGCAGCAAGACATAAAAAGCTGCCGCAATTCATTGCACTGTAATAGAACATGCAGAGGAAGTTAATTTTGGCAAATGCTTTAAATATTAGCTTTGCATAATATGTATAGGTGAAACTGTAATTAGGACAGAATGAATCCTTTGGAGCCTCCTTTCACTCTGACCCTGCAAATGATGACTTCTTGCTAATAAGACTACTGCCATTTGACAAAAAGCCAACTTTACTACCTTGCTTTATTATTTAGTAAATTTAATAATTACAGCTACTCCTGCCAATAGTTCTCAAATCAGACTTGTTCAATCCAATACTGAGCTTATTAGGGGCACTCTATGTTTAGAAATCTTTGGCCAAAAAGGTACTTGAAGATGATGAAGCATGCCTTAGACAAGGGCACAGTGATTAGTCACTTTGCCAGATTAAAAAAACACAACAATACAGCATGTAGTCACTACAGACCACAGAATCATCTGTTGTTGGCCTATAGCTGTTCCTAAAAGATTCCGCATTTATCTGGTCTTTTCTATCTTTAAGAAAGTCCAAAGGGTACAACTTAATACATTTAGATAATAATACTCCAAAGAGTATTTGGTATCAATATAAAGTTCATCTATTTAAATCTTTACTTTTGTATCTTCTCCAGTGACTATTAATGGTATAGTGAATTTTGTCTGAAATACATTAAAACCTCTCTTTACATAAACTATTTCACTGTTTAATAAGTGCGCTATAATGCCCTGAATCAAACTTTATCATTTTACCCTAAAAAAGGAAGTAATCTTTTCATATAACTTTGTTTTTAGGTAAAATAAACACCTCCATTTTACTATACCAAATCTAAAGAAATAATATGTAAAATTGCCTATATATCAATTACGGTCCAAATTATTTTGCTATATTATACTTCCCAGTATATCTCTACTATATCTGAGGTAAAGTTTAAATCTTACATTCCTATTTCACTTGTATACAGCTAACCATTGAACAATATGGGGGTTAGGGGCGCTGACTGCCCCCCATGCAGTTGAAAATCCATGTTTAACTTTTGACTTCCCAAAACTCAACTACCAACAGCCTACTGTTGACAGGAAGCCTTGCCAATGGCATAGCAGGTGATTAACACATATTTTGAATTATATGTATTATATACTGTATTCTTACAATGAAGCTAGAGAAAAGAAAATCATAAGGAAGAGAAAATACATTTATTGTAAAAACAAAACAAAACAAAACAAAACACCCATGTGTAAGTGGACCTGCACAGTTCAAACCCCTGTTGGTTTGTGTTTTGGACAAACTCTTAGCAACGTGTGGTCAACCCCAAACCCTAGCTCTATTTCTTTGATGTGTAACTTTCCTATCTTAACTTGCATTCTACATCACCAATCCATTATCACGGCCACATCTTAGATCTCTTAATCATTTATACTTATTCCACCTTTAAAAACCAAACTCCTCCTTAACGGCTTACTCTTTGACCATAATCTCCCAATCTAGTGATTTTCTCATTCTGTTTCATAGAGCCCTTGGAGAAGGCCCTTGGAGATGGACAGAAGAGAAGTCAGTGGGATCCCAGGCTTTCACCCTGCTACAGCTCTGCTTTTAGAAGTTTTACAAATTGAGCTTCCTTGTGAAATTTATTTGAAGGGGTTCTACTGCTTAAAAACTAATTTCAAAGACCACTGTCTTAACATATTGATGCTCTCTCCGTGATTGTCATCCTCAGCTACATATTAATCACCTCCAAAGCTTTAAAAACTTCTAGCTAACCCAAATCAAGATATCAAAATCTCTATGGATGGGACCAGAGCAGCAGTAATTTAATGTGCAATCAAGGCTGAGAATCACTGTTTTTGGTTTGTTTGTTTGTTTTGTTTGTTTGTTTGTTTGTTTTGAGGGAGGGAGAAAGTGGGGGAGATGGAGAGAGAGAGCACAGAGGGAGAAGGAGAAGCAGACCCCCACTGAGAAGGCCTGATAAAGGGCTCGATCCCAGGACCCTGAGATTATGACCTGAGCTGAAGGCGGTCAGTTAATGGACTAAGCCACCCAGATGCCCCCTGAGAATCACTATTCTAGCATCTTATTACCACCATCTACTTTATGACTCACTGGATCATTCCATTTTCTCCTAACTTATTAGCCACTTCCAAGCATCAGTTCAATGCTCACTAAGCCTAGATTCCATGGCTAAATCATATACCAATATTCTGAAAGACACAGTTCCCATGTTTTTCCACCACATCCACCCTACCGAATGCTGACTGGTACAACCAAAACTTTGTAGTTTCCATTTTCTGTTGGACTCTCAAAAACTTCTGCCAATTCCTTTAATTTACTTCCATTTTCTTCTTCTTTCTGGGTCAGAATAAGGACTCATAATAGCATCTATACTTTCCAGCTTATTCTTCAGGAACTTCATTCACCCTTTTAAAATGATCCCCTTCCCACTTTCCTTCTCAGCTTATAATTAAAAGTTCAACTCTCTTTATCCTTAGAATTCCCTTATCCCTGAATCATTGTTTAGCTCACCACTGTCTTATCACTTTTCTTTTTTACACAGTCAAGCTTCTTTAAAGAGTACTTTTGATAAATGGCTCTATTTCTTTAACCTACTTCTTGGTCTTCAATCCACACTCATCCATTTCTCCCTTCCTACTTCTCTGCTTAAATTAAAGCAAACATATTTTTCAGCCTTTCTGTATTTGACCTATCAACCTATCACTGAATACCAGTGCCCAGTCTTTCATATATCTTTTTCCTGTCTTTATTTCTGAGAAGTTACTCTCTCTCAGTTTTCCTTCCTTTCCAACTTTTCTCAGAACACACACAAACACAGGCATGCATGCACACATTCCTAACAAAGAGCTCTCTGCTATATTTGACATCTGCATATACCAGAGACTGCCTCCTAGTGGTCTTCATATGAATACCCAACAGGCACTCCAAACTTAACCATTTCCAACACTGCCCTCCTTATTTTCCCTCTCAAACCTCTAACCTTTTTCACATTCTTGGCCTATTTTGGGGGAAATCTAACCAATTTAAGCCTTTAGCAATTCTTTTCTGGCCTATTGCAATAGCCTCATGATTGGTCTCTCTGCTCCTGGGTTAACTTCCTTAAAACCAATTTAACATACAAGAGATTAGCAAACTCTTTCTGTAAGGGGCCGGACAGTAAAAATTTTCAATTTTATGAACCACATCATCTCCTTTGTAAGTGTACAACACTACCGTTATTGCACAAAAGCAGCCATCATGAACAGTATGGATGTAAATAAAGCTTTATTTATAGAAACAGGTGGCAGACATGGGCCATAATCTTCTAACTCCTATAAAATACTGTTTTCAAACTTCTCTTAATACTAAATTTATCATGTATTTAACCTTCTTAAAACCCTTCAATAATTGCTGGGCTCCTCTGGGTTACTTCCATATCTTAAATGTACTTTTACTTTTATACTCACATTTAGAGGTTATTTATTTATATCTTTCCCTTATATTGGAAAGTAAACTCTCTGAATGTAGAAACAATGAGGCTTAAAAAAATTGTTACTGAGTTCACTACCTATCGAGAACTGTGCAAAGGGTTTTACACATACTATCTTATTCAGTACTCAAAATAACCATGAGGGAATGAATAGTATTATCCTCATTTTACAAATAAGGAAACAGAGCCACTCAGCTGGTAAATGGAGAGTCAAAATTCAGTACCACATCTGTTAAGCTCCAAGGCTAAATGTTATTCCATTATATAAATTCTATGATATATAAAATAAAATATCAAAAAGAACTTATCAGAATAACTTATCTAGAAGTAAATGGAATGTAATCACACTTAATCTTAGTAATTGTGTTTCTGAAGTTATTTCTTAAACTAAAAATGAACTTTGCTATAATATACATGATGAGGTAAACAACTACAAAGTAAGATATATTTATCTCCATCTATTTTGAGAGAGCCCAAGAAATAATACGGTCCTGAAGTGAATTCATTTTACCTTCTGTCACTGGCTGAAGTTTAGAAGATCGTTCTGAATCCGGAGAGTGCAGAGGTTCAGGCTCTTTCAGGCTTTCCAAATGCATAAAAGGATCATAATCTACAGATGCCAAATCAGAGAGGCTCATTGGAAAATACCTTGGATTGCTAAAACACTGAGCTCCATAAACACACCCATGTAATACCTGGAAGTATGAGGGAAAAACATAGTTTTCCTTTTCAGTGAAGATAAATAAGAGAAGAAAAAAGTCAACTGGTAATATAAGAGCTTGACAAAACTTTAAATATTTTTTTTTAAAGATTTTAAATATTTTAAAACTCAGTTCTTAAAATTTAATACTTCTTAAAATGAAGAATGAATAAAATTTAACTAATGATTCTCACATTCAACAAAGATTTGACTCCTTTCAAAAATCTGCAGTGAAACAATGTATGAAGAAGCTTGTATGAAGAAGCTTTAATTATCCTTAGGTACTATAAGAAAAATTTACGTTCTCAGAAAATACCTAGCTCTAAAAAAAATAAAAATATAATACTAAGAAATGTGATTTCTTTCTATTTTAAAAACTGTTGGTTACCAAGTAAACAATAAAACAAACAAGTTGACCTTATAAATGCAATTGAGGACAGATTTTTCTATTTTATCATTTTCTGCTCCTGTAGCATGGACTGGTTGGAGCAGCGTCTTCAGAGGTAAGGCCATGATCCAGTCCAGAAGGCACAGAAGTAAGGACACCACCAACTGTAACAACAACAAAAAAAAGATAGTTATTATTGTAAATTCATAAAATAAGACCTTAATATTTTTAACAGAAATTCACCAACTTATTTTTTGTCTTCCAAAATTTATTTCACGAATTATGAACCCTAATTCTACCATGAATATTTACTTAGACATAACTGATTCGAAAATATTTTATATGTTATTGCGAGTTTCTTCCTTATATTTTAGAGCCATCACAATGAAACCTTAAACATAATAAAAACAAGACTGCCAAAATTACTTTAAAATTTCTAAAAAAAAAAAAAAAGCTTAAAAAAAGCCACTGGGTGGCTCAGTTGGTTGAGCAACTGCCTTCGGCTCAGGTCATGATCCTTGAGTTCCGAGATTGAGTCCCACATCGGGCTCCCAGCTCCACGGGGAGTCTGCTTCTTCCTCTAACCTTCTCTCCTCTCATGCTCTCTCTCACTTTCTCTGTCTCTCAAATAAATAAATAAAATCTTTTAAAAACAAAACAAACAAAAAAACACTGAGCTTAAATGAGGACATCAATTAGCCAACTATTTAAAACTGTTCAAAGAATGGAACACAAATGAAAGGTCTGAGTTCATATATATTATTATCACTTCTACATTCCTTTTAAAAAACAAAAAGAACCAATAAAACATCACATAACTGATATCCTCAGTATAACCAGAAAACAGAACATCTAAACTTCAAATGATCTGTAGGTATAAAGTATACAGCAAATCCCAGCAAGCTTTTCCCCATTCTCCCACTACAAACTTCCATAAAGAGCAAGGGCAGTTTGGGAAAAATTATAAAAGAGAGAAAAGAACTAGGTACAAACCTAAAAACCAAGCCAGAAAGAAAGTCATTCTAAGGGTAAGAATACTGAAAATATGTACAGGCAGATCGATACTGAGTGGTTAAAAAGGACTTAAAAGTACACACACAGGAAAGGTAATGCTTTGGGGGAGAAGAATGTTAAGAAGGAATAGGGAGAACAGCCTGTGGAAATCATGTAGTAAAAGGAAAAAGCAAAAGAGAAATTTAGGATCTCACGAGACTTAAATTTTAAAAATTCTGGACCTGCGGCACCCAGGTGGCTCAGATGGTTAAGTATCTGCCTTCAGCTCAGGTCATGATATCCAGGACCTGGGACTGAGCCCCATGTCCAGCTTCCACCTCAGTGGGGAGTCTGCTTCTCCCTCTCCCCTGCTTGTGTTCTCTGTCTCTGTCTCTCAAATAAATAAATAAAATCTTAAAAAAAAAAAAAAAGCTTAAAAAAAAAAAAGCTTTAATTTCCTCCTTAAAAAGCATCATCCAATAAGTTGATGTTTTTTTAATTCTTCTCCTTAAAAAGCCAATAAACACACTATACTTTGTTGAGCCACCAGAAGGAGCCAGAATCTTGTAAACCAACTCAAGCCACCAATCTTGCCCAAAGAAATGAAGCAGTCCTATCTATATAAAATCATTATAAAAAGAAAACAAAAAATGAGAATCTAAGCAATTCAGCTGATGAAACCCCCACCCCAAAAAACCCAGTTATGAAGCAGAAGAAAACTATAACACAACAATTCTAATCTAAATTAGATATTATCAAACAGCATTTAGATATGGGGAACAAAGAAAAGCCCATCTTAAATCAGAAACTAAAAACTAAGAAGAAATAGACCAAGAAAGGAAGAACTGTTTCAAGTCAGGAAAAGAAGTAAAAGGACAAAATTTAGAAATGCAGCCTAAATTATAAGGTGCTAAGGAAGAATAAAGTTGAAAAAACAAAAGCCAAACTTAATACAGGGCACTGAAGAACACTGGGATAACAACTGAAAGAATAAAAATGAGATTTAAAAAAAGATAAGCATAAGAGAGAAAATGATTGAAATAGATGACAGAAAAAGAATATCCAACTGACATATAAATGGAGTCTCTGAAGTATACGTGTTAAAAAGGTAGTCCACCAGAAGCTAGGACAGACCGAGCTGCAATAACTGAGCTGCAATAATCAACTCTTACATATATCCTGATAAAACTTGAAGACTTTAGACATAAAGAAAAAATATCTTTAGGGCCTCCCAGAGAAAAGATGAAATAATTTCAATATATACAAAACAGAGAATAAAACTCAAAACTAATGCACAAAGCAAGGCAACATTAGAAAAAGAAAACTTAAGGTAAATGTGAACCTAAGGATTCTAAATCTAACCAAGATGTTTCTCAAGTATCAGAGTTACAGAAAAAGTTTTAAATATATAAGCACTCAGGGAATTCTGTATTCAGGAGACTATCTTGAAGAATAAAGATGAACTTCATCTAACCAAGTAGTTGACTGAGAAACTTCAGTAAAAAGAATGAAGAGTATCTGATATATTTAGTTATAGAGCTAAGATTAAAAAAATAAAGATAGAGATGAGCACAGAAGAATCATATACTACATGTTATATGTAGAAATAAAGTAACTAAAAATGGAAGCGACCAGAGAGGAAAAATAAAATAAGCTCATTTATTAACGTATAGGCAATAGATTGGAGATAAAGGATATCATTAAATAATCACAAGCCACATAAAAAGTGTTTTAAAAAATAAGAGCTTAATTAAGAAAGCAAGGGAATAAAGACATTTTAAAAATGTATACATAGAAAAGTAATCAAAAGAACAAAGTATAAAATTTCCTGAATACCAAAAGGAACTTAAAAAATAAAAGAATGAAGGAAATATACCATGTAGATATATAAATGAAGAAACATAGAAAATGCAATATGCTAATTAAAATTAAACCAAAAAGCATTAGTGTTAAAAGTTGCAATTCAAAATGAAGATAAAACATTTATGAATATCTACATATCGAATAACATAGTGACTACCTTTATAAAGCAAAAATTACAACAGATGCAAGGAAATACAGGAACACTAAGGAGACTTCAACACATTACTCTCAGTATAAGACAGATCATGTAGATAAAATACAGGCATACTTCATTTTATTGTGCTTTACAGATACTGCATTTTTTATAAATTGAAGGTTTGTAGCAATCCTGTCTTGAGCAAGTCTATGAGCACCATTTTCTGATTGCATTTGTTCACTTGATATCTCTGTGTCGCATTTTGGTAATTCTCACAATATTTCTAACTTTTTCATTATTACTGTATTTGTTATGGTGATCTGTGATATTATACTGTAATTATCCGGGGGTGCCACAAACCATGTTCATATAAGATAGCAAACTTAATCAGTAAACATTGCGCTCTGACTGCTCCACTAACCAGCCGTTCCCTCATCTCTCTTCCCTCTCCTCAGGCCCTATTCCTTGAGACACAACAGTACTGAAATTAGGCCAATTAATAATCCTACAATGGCCTCTAAAGTGTAGTGTCCAAGTGAAAGGAAGAGTCACAAGACTACCAGTTTAATCAAAAGCTAGAAATTAGGTCTAGGCATGTCGGGGAAGGCATGCTAAAAGTCAAGACAGGCTGAAAACTAGGTTTCATGTGTCAAACAGCCAAGCTGTGAAGACAAAGGAAAAGTTTTGAAGGAAAGTAAAAGTGCTACTCCAGTAAACACATGAATGTTAAGAAAGCAGAAGCTGTATTGCTGATATAGAGAAAATTTTATGGTCTGGATGGAAGATCAAAGCAGCTGCAAAATTCCCCTAAGTCAAAAAGCCTAATCCAGAGGAAGGCCCTAATTCTCTTAAATTCTATGAAGGCTGTGAGAGGTGAGGAAGCTACAGAAGAGAAGTCTGAAGCTAGAAGAGATTGATTTGTGAGATTTAAGGAAAGAAGCCATCTCTGTAACACACAGGTACAAGATGAAGTAGCAAATGCTGATAAAAAGGCTGCAGCAAGTTATCCAGAAGATTAGCTACACTAAACAAGAGATTTCAATGTACACCAAACAGTCTTCTATTTGAAAATGCCATCTAGGACTTTCATAGCTAGAGAGAAGTCAATGCCTGGCTTTAAGATTCAACGGACAGCCTGCCTCTTTTCCTAGAGGCTAATGCAGTTAGTGACTTTAGTTGAAGCCAGTGTTCATTTATCATTCCAAAAATCCTCAGGCCCTTAAGAATTATGCTACATCTTGGGGCGCCTGGGTGGCTCAGTGGGTTAAAGCCTCTGCCGTTGGCTCGGGTCATGATCTCAGGGTCCTGGGATCGAGCCCCGCATCGGGATCTCTGCTCAGCAGGAAGTCTGCTTCCCCCTCTCTCTCTGCCTGCCTCTCTGCCTACTTGTGATCTCTCTCTCTCTGTCAAATAAATAAATAAAATTAAAAAAAAAAAGAATTATGCTACATCTATTATGCCTGCGCTCTATACATGGAACAACAAAGCCTGGACGACAGCACATCTGTTTACAAAATGTTTTACTCAGTATTTTAAGTCCAAGAGCTCTGATGGAGATGCACAATGAGATTAATGTTTTCACACCTCCTAAAACAACATCCATTCTGCAGCCCATGGATTAAGGAGAAATTTCGACTTCAAGTCTTATTTCATAAGACTATAGCTGCCACAGATAGTGATTTGTCTGAAGAATCTGGTTAAAGTGAACTGAAAACCTTCTGGAAAGGATTCACCACTCTAGATGTCATAAAGAACATTCATAATTCATGGGAAAAGGTCAAAAATATCAACATTAATGGGAGTTTGGAAAAGTAAGTGATTCCAAACCTCATGGGATGAGTTTGAGGAGCTGAAGATTTCAGTGGAGGAAGTAACTGCAGAATTGGTAGAATTAGCAAGAGAACTAGAATTGGAGCCTGCAGATGTGACTGAATGGCTATGAGCTCATGATCAAACTTCACTGAATAAGGAGTTGTTGCTTATGAATGAGCAAAGCAAGTGGCTCCCTGAGATGAAATCTTCTCCTGACAATACTATGAAGACTGTTGAAATTACAACAAAGGATTTAGAATACTACATAAATGTAGTTGATAAAGTTTAAAAGGACTTACTCCAACTCTGAAAGTTCTATACTATGGGTAAAATGCTATCAAACAGCATTCTATGCTACAGAGAAATTGTGGGGGGAAAAGAGTCAATCAATGTGGCAAACTTCATTGTTGTCTTATGTTCAGAAATTGCCACAGCCACACCCAACCTACAGCAATCACCCTGATCAGCCATCAACACTAAGGCAAGACCCTCCACCAGCAAAAAGATTACAATTCACTGAAAGCTAAGATCGTGGTTAGCATATTTTTAACAATAAAGTATTTTTTTTAAAGATTTTATTTATTTGAAAGAGAGGGAATGGGAGAGAGAGCAGGAGAGAGGGTAGGGTCAGAGGGAGAAGCAGACTCCTCACTGAGCAGGGAGCCCAATGCAGGACTCGATCCTGGGACTCCGGGATCATAACCTGAGCCGAAGGCAGTCACGTAACCAACTGAGCCACCCAGGCATCCAACAATAAAGTATTTTTAAATTAAACTTTATACACTGTTTTTGGGGACACATTGCTACTGCACACTTAATAGAGTGCAGTTTAAACATAACTTTTATATGCATTGAGAAACCAAAAAATTCATTTGGCTTGCTTTACTGAGTTATTCACTCTACCATGGTAGTCTAAAACCAAAACCAAGTACTCCCAAGGTATGCCCACTGGCTAAATCTGGAACATTCTGAGCTTTGAAATAAATAATCATAGTAAAAACCTAAGGAATACAATCTACTGCAAAAAGTAAGAATTATGATCCCACAGTGGTAAGATGGATAGGGGATAAGAGACAGACCTTCTTTATCACAGAAAACTAACTCATGAATATAAATATAATGACAGAATTAGGAAATCATCATTTGGAACTATCATAACAACATTTAATTATGGTAAGAGTTATCAATGGCTGCCAAAACCACTTAGTAAAGGTTTAAAGAATAATAGGATATTTATATAGTCTCAAAGTGTTTTCCTGTAAGATACTTATATAATTGGAAAGGCAAAATAGCAGTCTGGCTCAAGCTCTTAGCTGTTCCTCAAACCTCCACGACTATCCAAGCTGTGTCCTAAAAGGGTGGGAAATGCCAATATACCTATTTAAGGCTCCTGAAGGACTACTAATTCCCTTCAGCTCCCTGATGCAGGCTAACTGGAAGGCTGACTTTCAGGAACAGTTAACCAAGGTTAAATTGGGATATTAGCTATGCAGTCTAGCTCCTAACAGAGAAATTGAGAGCTGGCTATTTTTGCTTACTCATTCTGTGCTAAGCCAAAGGAAACCATTGCTGGGAGTGCTGGTACAAATAGAACCACCACTGTCTTGTGTGTTTCTAGAGAATTCATGAAAGTCAAGTTCTGTCTGCTCCCAGAACTAGGTAATTTGGGAGCTACTCATTTAGTGTTGACAAGCTCCTTTTAGGGAAAAGCTGGAGCTTTTTATTGTTGGAGCCAGAGGGAGAGTCAAGGGAATTGCCCACTGATTCTAATGGGCTTCCAAGAGGACTGCAGTCAGCATCTGGATGAAGGCTGATTAGAAGCTGGACTCTCAAGCAGCCGCTGGGAAAATACGCAGTCAAATTCTTTACAGGGAAAGAATGCCTGTTCCCTCTGTGCTGAAACCCACGGGAATATCGATAGCACGTGCTCACACTCTTAACAAGTGCTCTTTTGTTTCCTGTAGTTCTGGGGACTCATGAATACAAGCCCTGTTGGCTTTCAGAACCAGGTGATTTAGAAGCCCATCCCTGGGGTGGCAGACTTAAAAGTTGGGGTGCTAGGTGTGTGGTCTAAACCCTTCTCTCCTCAGAGAGACCCTGACAGTTGGGGGTTCTCTCCTGATTGTGCCAACAGTGCGGTTTATCGCAAGAATGTGCCTCAATGTTTCCTACATTCTCTGATGTGGGTATTTTCTCAGTTGCCTGATGTGTAGGATCATTCAATCAGTTTCTGGATTTCTCTCAGAGAGAATTACTCCATGTGTAGCTCTATCTTCGGTGTATCCACAGGAGGAAGAAATTCAGGAGCCTCCTATGTCTCTATTTTGGTGACTCCTCTACTCAAGTTATTCTTCAAGGTGTTCTGCTTTGCTAATAACTCTTCTTACTCTGTAACTTCTCCTTAAGTGAGCATATATATTCCCATAGGTTAATACTACTCATGTGTTGATGATATCAGTAATTTTGTTTCCAGCTTCAAATTTACTACTTTAGGTATACAGAGTTGCTTTGCTGGTGGTTTTACTGGGCAATATTCCTTACATGCAACACAATGAAAACTGAAATTCATCTTTCTCCAACAACTCTGCTCTTTTGAGATTTCAACACCATATGATTAAGAGATGGTGACACAGATCTGAAGAACAAAATGCAAGGCTGGGATGTGAAAATGGAAAGGAATAAAATAATTTTCAGAGGAAATGAACAGAATCTAGAGCAGCCTTGATTAATAGAACTTTGTGAAATGATGGAAATGGTATGTATTTGTCCATGTGGCTATTAGGCACTGGGAAATGCAGTTAGAAAAATAAGAAATTGAAATTTTAATATAAACTTTTAATTTAATTTTATTTAAATTTAAAGTCACCTGTGGTTAGTAGCCACTATCGTAGGCAGCACAGATCTAGAGTCTCTATAACACGTTATGTACAATGCCTAATATATAATAAAAAAACTAAGACATATACACAAACATGAAAATGGACTCCATAGTCAAGAGAAAAAGATTTCAGTGGAAACAAACATGGCAATAACCCAAATACTGAATTTAGCAGATAAGGACTTTAAAATAATTATGATAAACATGTTAAAAATCTCAAAGAGAAGATAGATATAATTGATGAAGAATTGCGTATTTCAGGAAAGTTATGGAAACTATGAAAAGAGACCAAAGAGATACTTTAGACTGACAAATACAGTATCTGAAATAGTTAAAGGAGTCTCACAATGAATTTACTGAGGTAAATGCACTCCTGTAGAACTTTTTGTGGCCAGGGGATATGCCTTCTTCTGTGTGCCATAACTCTATTATACGTACTCTCCTTAATGGAATTTACATTATTTTCTACAAATAACAGATATATAAAGATGTATGGCTACCTTCAGAGTTGTTGAATTCCTAATAATTACTAATTTTGGGGCATAAACAAGATCATAATTTGGCAGGATAAAGTGAAATAATTATAAATGAACAAAATATCCTCCAAGGTTCCTCACAATCCTGAGATTCAAAGACTTTATCAAATGACTATGATTAGGGGGTGGGGGGTTCGGCGAGCCCGGTGGTGGGTAATGAGGAGGGCACGTATTGCATGGAGCACTGGGTGTGGTGCATGAACAATTAATCTTGTAACACTGAAAAAAAAAAAAGTACTTGGGGAAAAAAATGACCATGATTAACTTGAAATTTGAACCAAAATAAAATTTAGTTATTCATAAATAATGTAAAGATATATTTCATAAGTCAATCAGAGAAAGATAAGTATCATATGATCTCACTGATATGAGGAATTTGAGAAACAAGAGGGGAAAATGAAACAAGGCAAAACCAGAGAGGAAGACAACCTTAAGAGACTCTTAATCTCAGGAAACAAACCAAGGGTTGCTGCAGGGGAGAGGGGTGGGAGGGATGGGGTGGCTGGGTGATGGACATTGGGGAGGGTAGGTGCTATGGTGAGCACTTTGAATTGTATAAGACTGATGAATCACAGACCTGTACCCCCATAACAAATAATACATTTGATGTCAATTAAAAAAAAGATTTTATAACTTGGGGTTTAACATTAAAAAATAATAAATTTTTTTAAAAAGATGTATTTCACATTATAGTGATTTTTAAGCACAAGATGAATTAATATTTACCATGTAAATATATATCTTTGCAATATTAAAATATAAATATTTTACTAAACACATATTAAATATCAAACAAAATTTAAATTACCCTCTTATCCATTTCATAAGATGAAGCTTCTGTACTTGGCAAAAGATGGGTAATGGTGGCTATTAGGATCTGTCAGCAAAGAAAAAAAAGTTCAAAATATGTTAAATTAATGATGCATCCTAAAACTTAAATGTGAATGATGAAGTGATATGAAATCTATTGATGAAAGTTTATCCTAAATACATTTTTAAATCCTAAATACACTACACTGTTACTCCAAAATAATTTTTAATAGGTAAGCTTTTCAAGTATTCTTAACTATCAGTCATTTATAATCCTCTTATGTATGGAACCAAAATCATATAAAGTCTGTCCACTATAAACGGATTTCTTACAAATTCAACTCAGGAATCAATATACAAAAATAGACGTATATGTTCATAGAAAAATGAGAGTATATAGATGAGCAAAATGATTTATAAAAATCAACTGCAATTCTATCACTCAAGAAATCTGCTCAACAAGTTAGTTACAGAAGGAATGTACTTCAGTATAATAAAGGCCATATATGACAAACCAACAGCTAATATCATACTCAATGGCGAAAAGGTAAAAGCTTTTCCTCTAAGGTCAGGAACAAGACAAGGATGCCCACAATTGCCATTTCTATTCAGCATAGTACCTGAAATTCTACCATAGCAATTAGGGAAGAAAAAGAGTTAAAAGGCATCCAAATCTGAAAAGAAGAAGTAAAATTATTTGTTTGCAGATGACATCATCTTATACTTACGAAACCCTAACCATTCTACCAAAAAAGTGTCAGAATAAATGAATTCAGTCAAGTTTCAGGATTAAAAATTAATATACAAAGATCAGTTGCATTTCTATACACTATCAATGAAATGTCAGAAAAAGAAATTAAGAAAGTTATCCCATTTGCAGTAACATCAAAATCAATGAAATACTTAGGAATAAATATAAACATGGAGGTGAAAGATCTATACATTTCAAACTATAAAACATAGATGAATCAAACTGAAGACACAAATAAATGGAAAGATATTCCATGTTATAGACTGGAAAAAATATTGTTCGATTGTTCATACTACCCTTGGTGATCTACCCTTGGTGAGCATCAATGTAATCTCCATCAAAATTCTAATGGCATTTTTCTCCAAAAAAGAAAAAACTATCCTGAATTTTGTATGTAACCATAGAAAACCTCAAAGAACCTACAATCTTGAGGAACAACAAAACTAGAGGCATCACACTTCCTGATTTCTAGCTATATTACAAAGCCACAGTAATCACAACACAGTACTAACAGTGAGGCACTGACATAAAAACAGGCACATCGACCAGTGGACCAGAATAGAGAGCCTAAGACAAACCCACACATTTACAGTCAACTAATCTTTGACAAAGGCACCAAGAATGTACAATAGTGAAAACACAATTCTTCAATAGTGTTAAGAAAGCTGGATATCCACATGCAGAAGAATGAAACTGGACCCTGTTTTACACCACTGACAAAAATTAACTTGAAATGAATCAAAGACTTAAATTTAAGACATGAAATCATAAAACTCCTAGAGGAAAGCATAGGGAAAATATTCTTGATATTGGTCTTGGCACTGATTTCTTAGATAAGACATCAAAAACACAGACACCAAAAGCTAAAATAAGTAAGTGGGACCACATCAAACTAAAGAGCATCTGCACAGCAAAGGCAACAATAAATTGAAAAAGAATGGGAGAAAGTATTTACAAACCACGTAATTGGATAAGGGATTAATACATAAAATACATGAAGAACTCAAACTCAATAGCAAAAAGGCAAATAATCCAATTTATAAACGGGCAAAGGACCTAAATAAACATTTTTTCAAAGAAGACATTCAAATGGTTAATAGGTATATGAAAAATGCTCAACATAGCTAAACATGAGGAAAGTGAAAATCAAAACCACAATGAGATATCACCTTATATCTGTTAGAATGGCTATAATCAAAAAGACAAGAGACAACAGATGTTGGCAAAGAGGTAGAGAAAGGAAAACTGATATATACCGTTGGTGGGAATGTGAATTGGTACAGCCTTTATAGAAAACAGCATGGAGGTTCCTCAAAATATTACAAATAAAACTACCATATGACCAGGGCACCTGGGTAGCTCAGTGGGTTAGAGCCTCTGCCTTTGGCTCAGGTCATGATCTCAGAGTCCTGGGATCGAGCCCCGCATCGAGCTCTCTGCTTGGCGGGGAGACTGCTTCCCCCCCGCGCCCCCCCCCTGCCTGCCTCTCTGCCTGCTTGTAATCTGTCAAATAAATAAATAAAATCTTAAAAAAAAAAAAAACTATCATACGACCAAAAAAAAAAAAAAAGAACTATCATAATGATCCGGCAATCCCGCTCCTAGATATTTATCTGAAATGAAATCAGTATTTCAAAGAGACACCTGCATACGACGTTCATTGCAGCATTATTCACAATAGCAAAGATACAGAAACAATGTAAATGTCCTTCAATGAATAAATTAATTAAAAAAATGTGTGTGTATATACACACAATGGAATATTATTATTCAGCCATATAAAAGAAATCCTGCCATTTGTGACAACATGGATGAACCTGAAGGGCATTACTATACATGAAATAAGCCAGACAGAGAAAGGCAAAAACTATATGGTACCAAACTTATATATGTGGAATCTTAAAAAAAAAAAAAAAAAAAAAAAAAGAATGCTGCTTTCATAGAAACAGAATAGAATAGTGATGGCCAGGGGCTGGGAGGAAAAGAGGGAAACGGCGAGGTATAAGTCAAAAGGTATACATTTTAAGTTATAAAAACAGTTTAAGTTCTGAGGATCTAATGTACAGCATGGTGACTATAGCTTATCATATACTGAATATCTGGAATTTCCTAGGAGTAGAACTTAAGCTTTCTCACCATAAACAAACAAACAACAGTTAACTATGAGAGGTAATGGGTATGTTAATCATCTTGACCTTGGTAATCATTCCACAATTATCAAATCGTAATGTTCTATATTTTAAATACATACACTGGCAACTATTTTTCAGTAAAGTAGGGGGGAAAAATAAGGAAATCGACTCTCAGGATGCCTGGCTGGCTAAGTTGGTAGAACATGTGACTCTGGACCTTGACTCAAGCCTCATGTTGGGCATAAAGTTTGCTTAAAAAAAAAAGAAATAGAGAAATAGAGAAAATAGAGAAATAAAATCTACTCTTGTCTTTCCAGACATTTCTATGTGTGTGTGTGTGTGTGCGCGCGCGCCCGTGCGTGTATGTACAGGTAAATATATGCTTTTTTAAAAAAAAGATATTTTATAATGTGGCTTTTTAAATTAAGACATATTATACTCTTAATAGCATATGAATAAATTTGATACAAAAATATGAAATAATAAAATTATTAAAGAAGGCAAAATAAGCACATATAGTGTTATTTGCCCTCGAAATTTCTTGATCTCATACTTTATGTACTTGTTAAAAATGTATAGGAGTAAATTTATTATATTTAACAGGGTCATAATAAATGAGAAATACTTACTTGAATAATTTTCAAGGGAGAATCAGGCTGGTAAATCTGAAGTCTAGGTACGTAATGAACCAGCATGTGAAGCATGTTACAAGCTACATGGGCTACTGTTTTATTAGTAAACTGTAATAACAACAACAAAATATTCATTAATGCGTTAGCTGCTGAAAAACTTTAAATTTCATATGTTTCTTTTTGTGTTTTTTGTTTATTAAAATATAAAGAAGATAAATACACAGTTGCAAAAAATTCACAACACATCCTAAAACACAATTAACTTTATTTTTAATATTGAGTGTTTGTCCCCATTAAAGTTTCTCTTTTTTTTTTCTTTGTTTTTCTCTTACCGGGATTTCTACAACAGCCTGTAAACTGCTAATTTCCTTATCAATCATTTTCCCATTCCAATCTACTTATACCAACACTTTCAAATTAATCTAAAGAACTGCACTGTTGCTGACATTCTCTATGCTTAAACCTCTCGGATGACTCCTCGGTGGCATAAATTCAAACTTATTATGTTTAACTCTCTATGACCAAATCTCTCCTAGGCTTCAAGCGCTGACCAAACGTCTCCTCTTTCCAAAGTCTTCTCTATTCCTTAAGTCAAAGTGATCTCAGCTTCCTCTGACCTCAATTAGCATGTTATATGCACCACTCATTTGGTTCTCTCAGCTTTCTGTTTTATTACTCTTATTTTAATCCTTTTCACCCATATTATTAATCTCTTGAATCTAGTATACACAATTATATTTTATTCAGAGTGGTATCACTCACTCTTAACTAGCAAACCACCTGAAACATAGTACATACTCAGAAATATTTGTCAAGTAATATTTGTATGTTTTATGTTTAGAGGTCTATGTAGATACTGTATCACAAGTTTTAAGACGAAAATAATATCGTGCACGCTTTCACAAGCAAAAAATTTACTCACACAGACTCTCCAAGTAATTAGGTTATTATTTTTTAACAAATCTTACTCTGGTTACAAAGAGAGCATTTAACTTGAATAATAAAGCCAAAACACTGAACAGCTCAAGAATTCAGGAAGTATTAAGGATTAAAGAGTAGGTTACAAAAATAGTGATTAGGAAAAAAATAACCCTATATATGTTGTTAAGTGACATAAAAAGTTGAGATAAAATAGGTTATCACTAGGATATCCTAAGTTCAAGAGGAGGACCACTCTGAAGGAAAAAGTCAGGATCAAAGAAATAATGTAATATAAAATTAATGAACACATTTCTTAAATGTTTTATAAGGACACAATAATTGACATTTGGAGAAAAATAGTCCTGCATTCTATACTGTATTAATATATTCCACTAAATAGGTTTTTTATTTTGGGGTTTTTTTTTTTTTTACCTTTAAGGAAACACAAATTACATTCAGAGCTTCCTTGATTTGAGGATGATGAGACTCGTGGACTAATTCTTCACAAATCCAAATACCTAAACTGCACAATGCTACACATCTGCAAAAAAGGCAACCAACAACGATATAAATAGAAGTAGATGAGCCTTTAAATGAAATAAAACCACCACCCAAACCACCACCACAACCAAAATACCCACAACCAACCAAACCAGAATGAACATGCACTGCTTAAGTGAATCAATCAATTTGTTACTCTGTACATTAACTCTTCTTAAGCAAGGAAAGTAGGAGGAAAGCAAATGACTCCAAACTCAATGCCTGATTTTCAATCATAATTTACTACCAAGCTCATAGATGGGGATGACACATAGGATCCTCATAACAAACACATATTAATAAACTGATATTGCCATAAAGCTTCCCAAATATGGAACCTGCTTTCAAAAAAAGAGTGTGATTTTATTGACTGACAGCACAAATGAACTTTAGCAAAAAAACATGAAGCTAATGGGATAAGTCAAATATTACTTTTTCTTTTCCTTTCTTTTTTTTTTTTTTAAGAGAAGAGGGGAAGGGCAATGGAGAGGGAGAGAGAGAATCTTAAGCAGGTTCCATGCCCAGTACAGAGCCTGACTAGGGGCTCAATCTCACAACCCTGAGATCCTGACCTGAGCCAAAATCAAGAGTTGGATACTTAACTGACTCAGTCACCCAGGTGCCCCTAAAGATTATTTTCATAACTCTTAAACTTAACACAGCTAGCTACAAATTTGTTGTAAAACAAATTGGCAATACAAATAAAATTCATATACTTAATAAAGGGTTTCCAACAGAAACAGAACTTGTAGAATTTTTTTCTATTCCTTAACATCTTGTGAAACCTCATTTCCCTCTTTCAACTGAGTTTCAGCTTGAAGGGAGTTATTTGATGATCCAGAAAAATTTCATTAGTGTATTCAAGTATAAGCTTCTGATGAAGCACATACTGGTTCCCTTAACTCCTAAAAAAGTCAACTCGTTCTAGTATCACGGTATGCTTGGCATGCCCTGATACTGACATTCTTAAATTAAATTTTGTAGAATGCTAAATTTCAGGTTAATACAATGCAGGAATATCTTTCTTCCTGAACATAGCAGATCAGAAATTCTTAAGTCTCTTCTTTCAGTTTATCATGGTGTTAATGAAAATAAATTATTTATTATTAAAACTGCCAGGGACACCTGGGTGGCTCAGTTGGTTAAGCACCTGTCTTCAGCTCAGGTCATGATTTGGAGATCCTGGGATCAAGCTCTTTGTCGGGCTCCCTGCTCAGTGGGGGGCCTGCTTCTCTCTCTCCTCTCAGCTTATGCCTTCTCTCTCTCTTTCAAATAAATAAAATCTTAAAAAAAAAAAAAAAGAGTATCTGGCCTACCGTGCAGGACCAGAGGGCTCATCTCTTGCCGAGCTTAATACAGTTTTGATTATGAGTTCCTAAAATAAAGGGAAATACCAGTAATGATTAAGATTTCATTCATTCATTCATTCATTCATTCAAATATTTATTAAAAGGCCACTATGGGCCCAGGCACTGTGCCAGGTGTTAGAGACACAACAGTGAAATAAAACAATCTTTGTTCTCACCTGCTTACTTTGTTAATAGGGTCCAATATTATTCATAAAATTAGCTAAATTAAAAAAAACAATAATATGGCCTGCATATTTGAGTCTCCTCCAAATTCTTATGCTAAAATCCTAGCCCCAAAGATGATGGTATTAGCTGGTGCTTAGGTCATGAGGATGGAGCCCTTATGAATGAGATTAATGCTCTTATAAAAGAGACTGCCAAAGAACTCCTTAGTTCCTTCCACTTTGTGAAGACGAAGTGAGATAGTGCCAGCTATGAACCAGTAAGAGGGCCCTTACCAGAATGCAACTCTGCTGAAGCTTTGATCTTGGACTTATCAGCCTCCAGAACTGTGAGAAATAAATTTCTATTGTTCATAAGCTACCCAGTTGGTAGTATTTTTTTTCTTTTGGCAGTATTTTGTTACAGTAGCACAAAAAGACTAAAATAAATGATTTCTGAAATTTATAACCAAATACATATGTTTAAAAAAAGAATCTTTTTTCCTGATTGAAATATTAATAAAAACTCACTATAAGATAATTAAAACATTTACTTGTTCAAAAGTATGGGCATCTTTTCAAAACTTCGAGAAATATTTATTTAAAAGCAAGCCTCTTTTTTGATAATTTGTAAAACATTATAATGTGTGAGTTTAGGATAAGTGCTAAATAATAGTTAAAATTATATAAATGAATAAAATATTCAAAAGGAGGAATAAAGAGAAAGTAATTATCTAAAGAGAGGATTTTATAGTAAGTTTATGTTTAGCAGGCAGAGAAAGAACACGGGTTTATTAAGGTGTCCTAGAATATTTAAAGAAACAAGAAGTAAATCAAGATGGATCTGTGCAACATAAGTCAAAGTTGAAAAGATTTAGGAAGGTCAGGAATATCAACATGGGTCAAATCCTATAGTGGCTAACTAAGGAGAGGAAAACAAGAATGCCACTAGGCTTGATAATTAAGAATCTATCTGTTCCTTTTTTAAAAAATCATTCATTCATTCATTCATATAGTCACAAAGCACTTATCAGCTACATAGACTGTAAGCTCCTTAGGAGGAGTAACTTTCTACCTATCTCTGCAAACTTAGCATCGAGCCCAGTGGCTGGTATTTAATAGGTACTTTGAACATATCTATTGTTTAAGCTCAAGAGCTTTCTATATAATAGATCCTGTCTTAAATGCTGGAAAGAAATAGATGGTTAAGATGCAGTACCTATCCGCAAGAAGTTTATATTCCAGGGAGGGAGGCAGACTTGTTAACAATTTTAACACAAGATGACATATACAAGGTTCTATGTGAACAATCATTTAAACTTTGAAAAGTCATAGAAAATTTCACAAAAGGGTCTTAGGTAAACAGGATTTTGACAAATGATCAAGGTCAAAGACTAAGATTATTTGTGTTTAGGTGATTAAGAGAGACAAGAAGAGGAAATACAGGTCTACATAATAGATGTTTTAGGCAGAAAGAAATGCATTTTCAAAAGCACAAAATTGAAAAACAGCATGGTATGTTCCATGTGGCTATGTGGCTGTAGTTTAGAATACACAGAAAGCTGGTTTCAGTGAAATGTGAAAATTAAATATGACCAATATGGCATGTAATTTTTCCCTTAAATCTTTGGTTTTCTAAGAATATTACTTAGGCTTTTTGCTTTCTTCATCATTATTAGATTTAGCTTTTATTTTGGAGATACCCCTTCCCCAAAATTTGTTTTGCTTTTTTAAATCATTTCAGCCATCTGTAGAATGCTCAGAAGACAATAAGGCCACTCTGAAATGTAGATCGTATGTAGTAGCTATGCTATTCCCTAGCGAACTCAAAACAGCCTAAGCAAATTAAAACTATTACCTATCGCTGACCTTCAGGATCTTCTGAAAATAGAAGAAACCAAAGATACTATATCTCTGAAGACCAAAGCTCTATTTCTATAGTTTTTATTAACTGTTACTGCAAATTTGCACTGATCTATACAATTTTATATGTAAGTGAAATTCACTTGTTTAACAAATGTTTCTAGAGTACCAAATGCCAAGCAGCATTAAGCTCTGAGGATACAGCAGTAAATAAGACTTTGTGTTATTTATTTGTCTGAAGCATAAATCAAACACTAAACAAGTAATTACATGTTATAAATGTTTGAGAGAAATATGAGTGGTATGAAAAGTATATGCGGAACGTATATGCGGAAGTATATGCAGAAAAAAGTATATGCAGAAATCCAGAAAACTGAAAAATTTCTTTCAGAGAAGGTAAAAGTTAAAAAAAAATACATCAGCATGACTTTTCAGGAGCTATAATGCTTCAGGTACACAGATTCCCCACCCCAATCCCACAGTTTCCTACAGCAAAACAGAATATTCCATTACATTGTTTGATATATTCACATTGGGAAATTAGGAAAGAGTCAAGTTTGCAGATTCAGTGTCATCTCAATCTTAGATGCCTTAGAAGTGGTATCTGCCTCACAGGATGTTTCAATAAATGTTCTGTGAGTGAATGAAAGAATCCTAAGATACTGATATACGAATGGATACAATAAAGAGAAAATGTTTCTGAAGAAGTTATCAACACAAAAAAGACTATGCTGCTAATGGACATTCCAGTCTTGTGTCTGAGGAGTATGACTGGTTAACGTTATTTAATAATCATGTGGATTTCTAAAGGAAAAGAAAGAATACAAATTTTATCACACATCGTTACTATAAGATCATTTAAACGCTGAAAATCAGCATTCTGATTTCCTACCTTAACATCTGTAAACTGAGACACAGCAATATCAGGAATATTGGGATGGAGAGCAGGCAGTTCACAATATAAGTTAGGAAAGCAAACCAAAGATCCCAGAAGAACTTGTGCTTCCACTCTTGGTGCCTATGTATCAGATTTTTTGAGAAAAAATATAAATACTTTCATTTTAAAGGCAACTCACACATCATAACATATTGTGTTATAACTAATGAGCAGATGCCTCTATGTCACTAGATTATATTTGTCACTATTTAAGGATGAATAAAGTAACTAAGGATGAGAACATTAACTGTCTCTTCAAAAACAGCCACTAGTTTACATGGTTTCTATGATATTATGCACATGAGAAAAGCACTACTTATACTACTTACTAATAATAGTCAGAATTTATACTTGGGCTACAGATGAAGGTAACTTTTCATTTTTTTTTTCCTTAGCTGTATTAAGCCATTTCTGAAGTATCAGCACTAAGCATTTTTCTTCATCTACCTTCTTGCATGTCCACCAAACACCAACACCTACCTACTAATATATTTCTTTATTAACTAAAATACCTACAAAATTAATTTGTATATTTAATAATACCTAACGAAAATGCTAAAACAAATCTGCTAGGAATATACTTCTATTCACATAAAACAAGAATCTGTCTCCAAGAGGATTTCCTTATGTTTCTATGTGTTATTATAGAGGCAGTGGAGTAGTACTTCATTATGATTATCAGCAAAACAATTCACTTCCATATTTAAAAAATAATCCAGGTTTGCAGATAAAAGACACCACCATAAAGAAGGTAGGGAAAGCTTGTAGACACCATGCCAATCTAAAATTAGCTATAGGGGGGAGCCTGGGTGACTCAGTGGGTTAAAGCCTCTGCCTTCGGCTCAGGTCCAGATCTCAGGGTCCTGGGATCGAGCCCCGCATTGGGCTCTGTGCTTGGCAGGGAGCCTGCTTCCCCCTCTCTCTCTGCCTGCCTCTCTGCCTAAATGTGATCTCTCGCTCTGTCAAATAAATAAGTAGAATCTTTAAATAAATAAACAAACAAACAAACAAACAAACAAACAAACAAATAAATAAATAAAATTAGCTATAGGGTTGCCTGGCTTACTCAGCTGGTAGAGCATATGATTCTCATCATTTCAGGGTTGTAGGTTCAAGCTCCAAGATGAGTGTTGCGATTACTTAGAAAAATAAAATCTTTAAATAAAAAAATTAGCTATAAAGGTGAAACTGACAAAACCCAACATTTTAAAAGAGATTAGCTAAGGGTTTTTCTTTAAAGTTGGATAAGATAACTAATATTCAGGTATGTGGATATAATGGGAGCATACCATAATGTGATTATAATTAAGAAAGGCAAAACCTAATCAATTATTTTATAATCTGTCTGGCAGGGGGAGAAAAGAGCCACCCATTAACAGAAGGAAGATGATATATATGGAATCTAAAATGGAATCTGAAGATGAAGACTTGACTGTGTATCTCCAACATCATCCGGAGGAAAAGACTAACCTTAACCTTACAGTAGAGGGATGGGGGCAGGTTTAATTCTTGCAATAATTTGTTTTCCTATGCAGTCTTTCTCAACAAGTGTTCCTCACATATGGAACATATGAGTATTTTTTAAATGACTATTTTTTTAATTTTTGCAAGGATGTTACAGAACTAGTATCCCTTCTAAATACACAGAAAGTAAATTAGTCACATAAAATGGATGCTTAAGGACATTAGGGCTTAATTCTCTTGCCGAATCTTGAGAAAGTGCAGGGAATGTGCTGATCAGTCAATCTAGAATAATTAGCCTACTGAAGAGTAATTGTTTTCAGAGTAAATTGATAAAAAAATTACAGTAGTTCACATATCAGCCTCCTCTGAGGTCTACCAACTTGTGCCAGTATCCAAGAGATTGATAATCTGTGTACACTAATACTATAATAGACTTGTAACTTATTTACCATTTTTACTTGCCTTTCATTTAATTTACCCCTAGATTAATACACTTATTTTAATATTGCCAAAGCACAGATTCAATCATCTCTCTCCCTACTTTAAAAAAATTTAATTGTTTATCGAATATAGCATCATCATCTGATCCCTCACATTCAAAGCCTTCTGAATATAGTCTAAGGCAGTGCTTCTCAATCTTCAATGTCCATACCAATTATTTGGAATATAGTTAAAATGTGCATCCTGTTGTAGTAGGTCTGGGACGGGGTCTGAGACTCTGAATTTCTAACAAGCACCTAGATCATGCCAAATGTTTCTGGTGTGCAGACCACACTTTTTGTAGCTGGGATCTAAAGTACCTTTCTGTTCTTTCTGTCCACTACTCCCTAGTTAGATTAACCAGCTTCGAGAAAAGATGGGAGTACTTGTCATTCCTAGAACACAGCTTACTCATGCCTGTTTCCCTCCTGGCATACTTTCTCTCATCAATATTTACACTTACAAAATTATTAATAATATTTCAAGGACCTATTCAAATATCTTTTCCATGAAATATTTCCTGATGTCCCTATACAAATAAGATCTTTCCTTTGTCTGAAATACCAACTAATTTTATTAAACAAACTCTTATATTGCACATATACAAGTGTCCATATAATGTTCCAACCATGTTCCAAATGTTAATTAATTTAATCTTTATAAAATTACCCTATGAGGAAGGTTATCTCCATTTTATAAATGAAGAAACTGAGACACATAGAAATTAAGTAATCTGCACAAGGTCTCACATCTACTAAATGGCAGATGTGGGATTTGAACCCAGTCAGCTTGGCTCTAGACTCCCTGCTTTTTTTTTTTTTTAAAGATTTTATTTATTTATTTTATATTGAAAGAGAGAGAGAGAGAGAGAGAGAGGGATAGCAAGCACAAGCAGGGGTTAGGAGCAGGGGGAGAGGGCGAAGCAGACTCCCTACTCAGTATGGAGCCTGATGTGGGGCTCGATCCCAGGACCCTGAGATCATGACATGAGTTGAAGTCAGATATTTAACCAACTGAGCCACCCAGCTGCCCCTCGACTCCATGCTTTTTAACCATTATATTAAGCTCCTCCTATTGGTACTTATTTATTGCCCTGCATTCTATAGTTGTTAACAATTAAAAACAAAAATCTATATAAGCATGGTGCTGTGCTAGGTCCTGGAGATACCAAGATGAGTAAGATGCAATCACTGTTCCTACAGAACTGGAGAAAGAGGGTTAATAACTAGCTATAAATACAGGTTCTTCCTGTATTTCAACATTTCCACTAGGTGACTGCATCCAGTTTCATGGCCTTCAATAACATGTAAAAGCTAATGCCTCCCAGCTTTCCATTTCAGTCCTGACATCTCCTCTGAGCTCCTGCCTTGTACATGCACTAGCCCTCCTGATATTTCATGAATCTCTAATTGACAGCTTACTATCCCCCAAATAAATAGAATTCCTTCTCATTCACTGTTGGTCTTTTGCATAGCTTATAAGTGAAATAACGTATTATTAAACTGTTTTCTAAGATGCAAAATGATGGTCAAGTATGAATGATTTTTCTTTCCCAGAAATTCTTAGTTTATTCTAGTAGACTTTTAATTAATTGTTATTTCTCATTTATACTTTGTGCCATAGTGATCCTTCTCAAATAGAAATTTGATCATGTTACTCCTTGTGTAAAATCCCTCAATGCTTAGTCATTCTTTCCTTGGGATGAAATCTAAACTCTTTAGCATTGTAAACCAGGTACTGTCTTCCTCTTTAGTTTATCTCTGATACTTAAATATGAACAGGTTCCAACTATAGCGGGTTACTTAGCATTGTTTCACAGCTCCATAACTACTATAAAAATCCTCACATGCTGTTTCAGAGTTTAGAGTTTACTCCTAGAGCACACTTTTAAATTACCTCACCTCTGGTCCATCTCTTTTGCTATGGCCCATTGCCCTCTCTTTAGTTTCTTCCCTCCCTCTACTTGATTCCTTAGATTTTTCTCAATTTTAAATTGTGTTTTGCTTATTAGATTTAATCCATTCTTATATATAGCTCATGTGTCAATTTATCAACTAATTTTAGTACTTCCTTGTATTTCAAAATTTACATTAAAAAAAAGTACTTCAATTAAACTGTAAATTTTCCTGAACATCAGCCTGTTAAATTTATCAACAAGGGCTCCTCCTTTGTTGCTTTGTTAGTTGAGTCCTGTTTAACTACAGTCTGTTATATTATGAAGAACAGGAAATAAAAACTTACATTGAGAAAAGCTGAAGAAGCCACTCTACCAGCCGCTACAATAAAATCCATAATAAGCATTGTGGCACCAGGCAAACCAAGTGAAAAAAATTGAGGTGAGCAGTGCTTGATGATTGTATTGACAATATCCTTAGGAGTAAGAAGAGAAGGGAGAAGAATATCATAAATTAATCTTGGGTAACAGCTAATCAATATCCTTAAAAATAGGTTAACATGTGAAACAGTAAAATAGACAATTACTATTCATTGCCTAATTGGAAAGACTAATTTTAATTCTTCTAATTAATCCGTGCTTAGTATTATATTCTGTCAAAGGAAAGTAAACCTAAAACACATTTGTTTAATTGACATTAATATAGCATTTTTTTTCACACTAGAGAGCAAGTTGGAAGGCTCTTTGTTTCAGAGTGTTGAAAATGTAAGGCCTACAAATCATAAAACTGAACTGCCGAGTGGCTGCTTCTCTCATCTACTTGCTTCCATGTGAGATCTCTGATCTCTAAGTTGCATAACCTGTTATGTGGCAAACTGGAGGGCTCCTCTTTATTAGATAAACTAAAGTCCTTTGATGGCAAATATCTAGCCTCAGAAATACAGACCTAGGCATTTCGGGGGGACTATTCTTAACTTGGTTATTCTTTAACTTTGCCTTTGGAATTCAACATGAGGATGCAGTGTTTTACATTGTCTTACTCAATCTGATTTATCCCAAACAAAAGGTTTCTCTGTCAAGTAATTAAAGGTATCATTTTGTTTGAGACATGTTTATAAGGTAGAAGAACACTGTAAGTAACCACTTCAAATTAATGCAAGAAGTATTTTCACTTTTTGGAAAGAGATATAATTACCTCTTTCGATATTAATGTTCTTTAAATGAACTGCAGGTGAAATTTAACCACATTATGATTAAACTGTTTCATTACCATGACTTATAACCTCCCATAGATTTTTTTTTAGTTTTATGGCCAGGATCAAGACCCCTGAAGTAATGTTCTAGAGCCATATTTATGACTGGCTAATGTAATAATTGCACTGATATGAATGCCAAGTCAACAGAACCGTCACTATGCTAATACAATCTATGGAAATAAGAAAACATGATGTACAAAGTCTTTGAGTAGAAAAAACCTCTGACTGTTGCATGACTAGATGAGCAAATCCCTATGTCTCAAGAGCCAATTATTAAGTAACAATTACAAAACGCCCAAGAATAAGTTACCTTAGGACATTAAAGAAACATGTCCATCTAAGCAAAATATGGCTTAATATCTGCAAAAAGCGAACTAGTTGTTATAACATGAAAGATACATTTAATAAACAAGTTGATCCCCTAACTATAATAGCTTTTCAACTACGTTTCAAGAACAAATTAGGTTACAAAATGGAAGAAACTTGTAAATAAAATGACTACATAAAAGAGCATATTTAATTCTAGACCTTAAAAGTTAAGAATCAAAGATAAATTTATAAAGCAATTGGTTAGAAAGTATATATTTACCTGATCAATATGAAGTAATCCACAATGCATTATATTGTAGAAATGTGTTAGAAAATCTCTGTTTGGAGAAACATCTTGTCTTCTTTTCATTGTATTACAGATAAGTTTGTAAGCATGTAATTTACCTTGTTTATATTTATCAGTCAACATGGTTGCCTACAATTAAAAATGTTGGTTTTAATACTCAAAAACAAATACTTTTAAATTGAATATAGCAAATATATTTGTTTTCATTTACTTCTACACTGGCCCAATTTCTTAATGAATCGATTATTAGGATTGCTGAAACTAGTGCTACTATTAAAATGAAACAACATAGGCATAAATAACCACATACTGCTTCATTTAGGAAAATGCACCAAACATACCAAATAATTCTCAAAAGAATTAAATCTTTTTTTTTTTAAGAGTTTATTTATTTATTCGACAGAGAAAGCAAGAGAGCACAAGCAAAGGGAGCTGTAGAGGGAGAGGGAGAAGCTGGCCCGCTGAGCAAGGAGCTCGATCGATCGGGGGCTTGATCCCAGGACCTGGCATCATGACCTAAGACAAAGGCAGATGCTTAACCAGCTGAATCACCCAGGTGCCCCAAGAATTAAATCTTTAAAAATATATAACACATCCTGACACAAATTTGAGATTTATACTTCACTTAAATATAAAAACATAATTTTCTACATTCATTTTTGTTTTATTAAATAAGTAAAAATGATGCACCTGTAAAACAATTTTGCTATGCCCATTCTCCTCTTACGAGGAGACTATGACTCCCAATGACTGGTTAAAATGATGTCCAATGACTAGTTAAAAACTAAGTGTTCTAGAAGACTACATAAAAGCTAAAAAATCTATCAAATGTTTAAAACTGATTACGGATGTATTTACTAAATGAACCTTTTAAATTAATGATTTATATATTAAGCTTACCTTGAAAAGCCAAGGTGTAAGAATTCTCAGTGGAGGAATCAAAACTGGTGGTGAAGGGGAGGTCAGGTTATCAGTTGAAATGCCGAGGTTATCTCTGATCTGTAATTTTGAAATAAAATGCAACAAACCTATAAAAGTGTTCTTCCAGTTTGTTTTACCTTAAGCTTGAGTTTAATTCCAGTTCCTATCATTAATTATACATTTAAACATGGCTAAGTGACTTCACCTTGCTAGGAACCAGTTTATATTAAGGGGCGTGGTGGGTGTCAATGAGATCTAAGGCTTCTACTTCTTAACTTTTCTTTCTTTCTCCTCTTATGTATTTTTTTTTTTTTTTTTTTTACCTTAGCAAGATTTTGCCAAAGTTCACAGAGGTAATCAAAAACTTGAGCATGTATTTCGGGATCCATAATAGCGTTGACATCTCCCAAAATGCCTAGCATTCTTCGCCACATTACAGTAGCAACATCAGCATGCCATCCTGTGAGTGTACCCCCTGCCATCACACTACAACATTCAGATGGAAATTCACTGATTTCTGTAGGAAAAAGTACACTAGTGTCAGTGATTCTTCTAAAGAATTGATCACAAAACCACAAAGGAGTCAAAATAACAAACTTAAATATCTACAAAAGTGAATTTTTAAAAATGTCAATATGCATTAGTGTTATTTTTTCCTGATAAGATCAAAACCTCACCAGTCATAATTCCTTATTATGGCAGTAATTACTTATTCAATACCACTTGTACTAGGATTTACCTAAGGAGGAAATGATGCAGATACTAGAGAAATTTATTACAGTTGATATAAAGATCATATTTGTAAGTACATAATCTCTCAACAAATGGCTACTTCAGGTTATAGCATCAATTAACAGAAAATCTCAGGCCACAGGCAGTTCCTATAGGAAGTCTTCATAAGCCTGTTTCTTTGTACTAAAAACTTCCAAAGAAATGTATTTCACAAACAAGTTAGGCCTAGCATTAAAAGGGATATGATAATGACATGGGAAAAATTAACATTTTTACTAAAACTTAAACATAATCTAAAATTTCTATAATTATATTTGTTTTGCTTAATAAAATTGGCAAGATTATATGTAAGAAATATAGGTAACCTTGGATCCTAGTCTCATTTCTGTCATTATGTGATGCTGTATAAATCACTTAATAATTTTCCTATAGCTACGCTTCCTCACTGTAAAATAGATGGTTTAGCTAGATATCACTATAGGTCCCCTCCAGTTTAAAAAAATATCCATTATTCTATTCAGCGTATATAATGGAAAAGGCAAAATACTTACTAAGTTAGTAAAGATTATTCCTATTTGATAATATCTCAATGTGCTCATAATTTCTAAGTTCATTCTAACTATATGTAAATCCTTTACCCCTCATGTTTGACTTTCTTCTCTCTCCACATAAAGTGTATAAAAACTGATTGTATTACAAAAAGTTACCAAATTGTCTTTCACGATAATTAAAAATGAGAGTCTGGCGTAAACCCAATGAAATAAAAGAAAACACAAAACACTGCAGTTTTATCCATCACCGTCAACATTTCCCTCCTCTACAGAACTTTCAAAATATAGTGATAAATCAACTGATTTGTCTCTAATTTATCCCTCTTATAAACAAAATTTTAAATAATTTAAATAATAAAATCTCCTAATACTAATGCCCTGAAAGGAAAAATGGCAAATATCTAATTTCCAAATATTGCCTAGGTCATCTGGAGTCTGAAGAACAGAATGGTGGAGCTTCTCATCAAGCTGCAGATCTTTCTGTTCCATGTGATCTACATTCAGTGTGGAAGGAGAGGGTGTCTGTGACCTGGATCCCAGAGCTGAATGGACTGGAGAAGCACTTTCTGAACCTGTAAAGACAATTTCATAAAAATTACAATGAAGAGAAAATTCAACACCCTTTACCTCAGAAGTAATGCTTAAAACCACAATAAAACACAACTGAACAGCATCAAAGGATATAACAGGTTATAAATTGGCCAAAGAGGTAAATAAAATTAAAATATAGTACAAGATTTTATATCCAGGGGTCTCGTTTGATTTCTCCCATGGGACTCATATGTAATCAGAACTGGACATACCAATTCATAGAAGCCATCAGTGAGAGTGAGAATGTCTACTCCCATTCCTGGTCCAGCTACAAAAACTCTAGGACCCATTGCTACTCTATTTCACTTACTTTGGACTTGGAGCAATTCAAGAGAAGAGGAACTTGCTCACTGTGGCTCTACATGCTACTGTCATTGCTGCCATGTGGTCCACAGTGGTCCCTGGTGGTCCCCAGTCTTCAGTCTCTCCCCCACCACACACACACACACATTCCCTTTTCAATCCATTTTCATAAGGCAGCAAAAAAAATAAAAAAATCTAATCTGATAGTACTCCCTCATTTAAAATCCTTCTATGGATTTTATGGCTCTTTACTGGCCACAGCATAAGCCCAGACTTTTTAGTGTGTGGTTTTCCAGTCTTTCTGCAACTTTCTTAGAGCTCCATAATTCCCCTAGTACTTTTAAATTCTAGTCATAGAAAGTAAACTGCTGGTATTTATCAGAATATGTAGCATACCTCTGGCCTTTTCCACATATTTTTTCCTTTGCATGGAGCCCTTATCCAATTCCTATAGGTCTGGTTAACTTTTTATTTTTCAAGTTTCACCTTAGACTACCCTTCCTGAGAATCCTACCCAGTGTTGATGTATCCAGGGTATATAAGTAGTCTCTGCTCTTTGCACTTGTACCTCCCCATTATACCACTTATCACACTGACCTGAAACTGTTCAGTTTTAAATATCTTCACTAGCGCATATATTCTGTAAGAACAAGGACTGTATCTGTTATATACTGACGTACTGCCAGTGCCTAGTATGGTATCTGGCAAATAGCAGAAACTCCTGTTATTTTAATTAATGTATAGCGTGAATTAATACTATATTGAACAATTTGTGGTGGTTGTATGGGAGTGCTACTAGTACCAAGCAAGCCCCTAAAATATTAGGTCTTTTTAAAAGAAAATCAATAAAGAAAGATTAGCCTTAAATGACACATTAGACCAGATGGACTTAACTGATATGTACAGAACAATCCAACCAACGCAGAATACATACTCTTCTCAAATACAAACGGAACATTCTCCAGGATAGATCACATATTAGGTTACACAACAAGTCTCAATAAATTCAACATACTGAAATCATATCAAGCATCTTTTCACACCACAACAGTATGGAGCTAGAAATCAACTACCAGAAGAAAACCAGAAAAAATACAAATACATGGAGACTAAACATGTTACTAAATAACTACAGGGTGAATGAAAAGTTACAGAAAAAAAATACCTAGAAACAAATGAAAACAGAAATATGACATACCAAAATCGATGGAATGCAGCAAAAATGGTTCTAAGAGGGAATTTCATAGCAATACAGGCCTGCCTCAAGAAAAGAGAACTCTCAAATAAACAATTTAACTTCCCACCTGGGGAAACTAGGGAAAAAAAGAACAAACAAAGCCAAAAGTTAGTACAAAAGAAAGAAATAATAAAGATTAGAGCAGAAATTAATAAAAGAGAGACTAAAATGACAATAAAGGAAGATCAATGAAATGAAGGGCTGGCTCTTTGAAAAGATAAAAATGACAATCCTTTATATAGATCTGCAAGAAGAAAAAATAGCTCAAAAAAGTCAGAAATGAAAGAAAGGGTGTTACAACCAATACCACAGAAATACAAAAAATCATAAGAGACTACTACAAACAATTATACCCCCCAAAATTGGTCAACCTGGAAGAAATGGATAAATTCCTAGAAATGTACAATCTTCCCAGACTGAATCATGAAGAAACAGAAATCTGAATAGACCAATCACTAGTAATGAGACTAAATCAGTAATCAAAAACCTCCCAATAAAAAAAATTTCAGGATCACCCAGTTTCACTGGTGAATTCTACAAAACATTCAAAGAAGTCTTCACACCTATCCCTCTCAAACTCTTCCAAAAAATTGAAAAGAAAGGAAAACTTCCAAACACATTTTACAAGGCCAGTGTTCCCCTCATACCAAAACTAAACAAGGACACCACAAAAGAAAATTAGAGGCCAATATCCCTAATGAACATAGATGGGAAAATCCTCAACATAATATTAGCAAACGGAGTTCAACAACACATAAAACTATCATACACCATGATCAAGTGGGATTTATTCCAGGGAGACAAAGTTGGTTCAACATCCACAAATCAACCAATATGCTATCACCACATTAACAAAAGGAAAGATAAAAATCATATGATCATTTAACCAGATACAGAAAGTATCTGACAAAATTCAACACCTGTTTAGGATAAAAAGACTCAACAAACTGGGTATGAAGTCAATGTACCTCAGTATAATAATAAAGGCCATATATGACAAACCAGTATCTAGTATCATATTCAATGGTGAAATTTGAAAGCTTGCCCGCTACCCCCACTTTTATTCAACATAGTATTAGAAATCCTACGTATAGCAATTAGGTTAAGAAAAAGAAATAATAGGTACACAAATTGGAAAGGAAGAATTAAAACTGTCACTATATGCCAATCACATGATACTATATATAGAAACCCCTGAAGATTCCATCAAAAAACTGTTAGAATAAATGAATTCAGTAAAATTGCAGGATATAAACTTAATATATAAAAAAACTGCATTTCTGCACCCTAATAATGAACCACAAACAATCCCATTCATAATCACATCAAAAAGAATAAAATACTTAGGAATAAACTTAACCAAGGAGGTGAAAGACCTACATAGTGAAAACCAGGAGACACTGATGAAAGAACTGAAGAAGACACAAATAAATGGAAAGATATTCCGTGCTTATGAGTTGGAAGAATTAATAGTGTTAAAACGTCCATACCATCCAATACAATGTACAGATTCAATGCAATCCCTATCAAAATACCAACAGCATTTTTCACAGAACTAGAACAAATAATTTTAAAATTTGTATGGAACAACAAAAGACTAAATAGCCAAAACAATTCTGAGAAAGAACAACAAAGTTGGTGGTATCCTGCTCCCTATTTCAAATTATACTTCAAAGCTGTAGTATAAAACAGTGTGGTACTGGCATAAAAACAGACACAGAGATCAATAGAACAGAGAGCCAGAAAAAACCCAAGCATATATAGTCAAGAATTTACAATAAAGGAGGGCAAAATATACAATGGAGAAAGGATAGTCTCTTCAATAAATGGTGTTGGGAAAACTGGACAGCTACATGTAAAAGGATGAAGCTAAACTACTACCTTATATCATACTCAAAAATCAACTCAAAATGGATTGAAGACTTGAAAACATAAAACTCCTAGAAGAAAACATAGGCAGATTGAGCCCTGCATGAGGCTCTCTGCTCAGCAGGGAGCCTGCTTCTCCCTCTCTCTCTGCCTGCCTCTCTGCTTACTTGTGATCTCTCTCTGTCAAATAAATAAATAAAATCTTTAAAAAACAAAACAAAACAAAAAAACAGAAAGGGAACCCACTAAATTGAAGCAGTTATCTCCAAATCATATATCTGATAAGGGCCAAATATATATAAAGAAATATATAAAGTATTTATAAAGATTCCTGGAACTCAATAAATATATAAAATATATAAATAACTCCTATAACTCAATAACAAAAAATAATCCAATTAAAGAATGGGCAAAAGATCTGAATACTTTTCAAAAGAAGACATACAGATGGCCAACGGACACATGAAAAGATGCTCAACATCACTAAACATTCCAGTCACTCTGGAAAACAGTTCAGAGGTTCCTCAAAAAATTAAAAATAGAACTACCATATGATCTAGTATTTCCACTACTGGTTATCTATCTAAAGAAAACAAAAACACTAATTCAATGAGGATTTGTATCCCTATGTTCACTGCAGCATTATTTACAACAGCCAAGGTATGGAAACAACCTAAGAGTCCACTTATAGATGAATGGATAAAGAATATACGGTTTTTATATATAATGGAATACTATATAGTCACAAAAAAGAATGAAATTTTGCCATTTGCAATAACATGGCTGGACCTTGAGGGTATTATGCTAAGTGAAATAAGTTAGACAGAAAAAGACAAATACTATATGATTTCATTTATACATGGAATCTAAAAAACAAAACAAAACCCAGATCCACAGATATGGAGAACTGACTGATGGCTGCCATGACCGAGGGGAGGGCAGTGTGGAATGGGAGGAGAATTAAGAACTTCTAGGGGCACCAGGGTGGCTCAGGTCAGGATCCTGGGGTCATGGAATTGAGTCCTGCCTCGGGCTCCCTGCTTAAGCGGGGAGTCTGCTTATCCCTCTCCCTCTACCCTTATCCCTTGCTCATGTTCTCTCGCTCTCTCTCAAATAAATAAAAGCTTAAAAAAAAAAAAACTGGAATGGATAATCACCCATCAAAGGGCATCCAACTACAGTGAGAACCAGAGTAAATTTGGATCATCCAGTGGAACCCCTAATCTATGTGCTACTCGGTGCTCAGGATCCCTCTGGTCACTATAGCAACCAGAGACTAGTGACCAAGAACCTTGCAAAAATGTGACCCTGCATTCATAAATGAACTTCTTGGATCCTACTCATCACATATTTGACCACATAAAAAATTTCCTGAAAAGCATAATTTATTGTAGAAATATATACTATTAGTATATTGATAAATAGGCCTTCTATTAGGCAGTATTCTCTACAGTTTCTGTAATAAATACTTTGTTAAAGAAATCTATAAAAATCTGGGCTGACTCTGAAAGACAATGAAAAGAAGATAGTACTTCTCAACTATTTTTTGGTAATCTATTTAAAAATAGCTACAGGAAATGCAGTGATGCAAACATACACAAAATTCTGTATATAATATTAGGAGTTCAGCTAATCCCCTGAAACTTGCCATGTAGACTCTAGGTCAAGAAACTCTTATATTAATGCATTTTTTCCCCTCCATTGTTACATAAAGATGGATGAAAACATAATGCTTAAACTCTAGTAAGTAATACTTAAAACCTATCAAATAAAATCCTAAACAGATTCTTTGGTGGCTTAAAAAATGCACTTAAAGAACACATTCCCTTGAGTAACTTTACCAGTAACCGTTGCAACTTCAGCAGAGAAAGCCTGTTGATTAAGACTGCTTGTTTCAGAATCTATCTGAAGTGTGGTTAGACTAGCCACTTCCTGCTCTTCAGCACTCTGATGATGGCCAGAACCTGAATCCACATCAGCAGAGGATGTAATCCCAGCGTCAGCTCCAAAGCCAAAATCTAAAGGAAGAAGAAACACTAGTACATAGAAGTCTCAACTACAAAACAGAAGTATTTACAAAAAAGACAAAGCAGGGTGCCTGGGTGGCTCAGTTAAGTGTTTGCCTTCGGCTCAGGTCATGATCCCAGTGTCCTGGGATTGAGCCCAGAGTCTGGCTCCTTGATCAGCAGGGAGTCTGCCTTCCCCTTTGGCCCCTGCCCGTCACCCTCGTGTTCTCTCCTTTCCCTCTCTCAAATAAATAAAATCTCTTAAAATAAAGAGACCAAGCTACTTCAGCAAAATGATTAAATATTAACATTCCCCCTACATCTATTCTATTTACATACCACTCAGACAAGTGCAAAAAATGTTAACAGTTTAAAGTTTATAATTAGAAATAAAATTTTAAAAATTCTCATAGATTACTAAGAACAATAATGACAAAAAACAGATACATATAATGTATCAACACTATTCTCATCCAGGTTTTCTGATAGCTGGTAATAGGGTTTTCAAGAACTTTATACTCTCTACTACAGCTATATACAATAAAAATGGCACAGATGAGTTAAAAACCATTTTTCTTTTAAACCGTATATTCCGTTCTGAGATCAGAGTAGTATATAATCCATGAAGGCAGGACATGTTTCTCTAATGCACCTCCCAGCTCTTCCCTAACTTGGTTCCCAAGGTTTTCATGTTCTTTTTTTTAGATTTTGGTACTCTTCACTGCCGAGTATAACACAGAATTACAGCAGAAAAGCTATGTGGTAGTAATACAGCATCAAATAATATCAATGCTGTCATTTTAACATGAAGTGATTATTCAAGAAATGCTCTGGGTAATGGAACACTGAACATAACTGTACTGAATGTACTGAAGCATTGAACTTAAATAGATAGTGGTTCCCAAATACAAGTGCATGAAACAGCACCAAATCATAACTATAACTATCCATTATTCTAATGTCAAGTCTACTCTAATTTTTTTTCCTTTCTATATGTTTGGTCCTAAAATATAATTTGTTTTATGAAAGGACAGTGGTTTCTGCTTTTTAAGTGCCTTTAGTTTGATGAAATAAAGTGGTCCCGACTTGAATTCCCTAAAAATTCCTTTGGAATTTCACTAAAAAATGAAATCATAATATGTGGGAACCCCTGTCTAGTAACATTAGAGAGGAAGGTGATGGTTACATAATCCATAAGTCAGTCTCAAACAGAAAACAATCAACAAAAAAACATATGCTCAAATAGAAAAAGATACTTGCTGTCAAATTTTCGGCCATCATATTGGAAAGCGCTGAAAGAATCCGAATGACTATCTGAGCTGATAAGATCACTGCTCCCTGCACTGGCAGGAGAAGTCCATTCTGAGGGCACACCTGGGTCATCAATAGGGCGCATTTGGTTTTGCTTATTTAGAATATCAGGGAGGTCTTTGGGAATTTCAAGACTGCCTGGACTACTTCCTCTTCTTGTCATAGTCTAAAAATTCAAGAAACATCTTACTATTAAAAACTCATTCTAATTAAACATTTGAAATTTGAATTTCCAAGACAACCACCATAATAAACGTTGAGATTTAGGGTCTAAAGTAGGAGCGAGGAAACACACTAACAGAATAATCTATGTAACTGTACATAGCCATAACCTGAATTACTGCTGGTTTGTCTAAAGTAGAAACCCAATCATGATATGGCGTTGGGTTTAGGATTCTTTAAGCCTCAAAAAAATCCGCGGAGTGAAGTTAAGAGAGTAGAAAGAACAAAGTATTCAAATGGAAAAAGCAGCAGCAAACAGTAGAGATAGTGGGGGAAGGAAAGAATGATGGCAAAGAGGTTATTCTATAATGATTATATATAATAATTCTATTATTTTTTCCCATTCAAGGAAAAAAAATACTAAACTAAAAATAAAAGGGAAATGTAATGGAGCTATAGACATTCACAAGTTCAAATCCAAATGCAGGGGCCCCGGGGTGGCTTAATTGGTTGAGCATCTGCCTTTTTGGCCCAGGTCATGATCTCAGGCCTGGAATTGAGCCCCGTGTCGGGCTCTGTGGGCAGTGGGGAGTCTGCCTGAGAGTCTCTCTCTCCTTCTCCTTTTGCCCCTCCCCCCCTCTGAATAAAAACCTTATTAAAAAAATCCAGCAGAACATGACCATTTAAAAAAAGCAAATCCACATATATTTATCTTTCCTTAACAGTTAAGCATTATTAGAGGTAAAATTACTTTTATTTTCATTCTGCCATAATTCTAATAAAACAAAGATAACTTTAAAATCTATTCTGAAGTTATCTGTAATGATTAAGCAATCAATATTTATGCTATCAAACTTGTGGGAGTTGGGTTAGAAGACCTTTCTCGTTATCTTTCTTGTTAAGAGTCAGCAATGGGCAGGAAGGTAACCTATGAGCAAATAGGAAAAACAGGGAAGACTAGGAAGGTAGGGGCCTATACCGAAGTAGTTAAGCAAATAGGTATTCTAATCTTTTACTCTGGCCAAAATTATAAGCCTATTTGTTTAATGTCTTTAAATAAAAAATATTATAAAAGTATAATCTAAAATCTGAATTCAAAAAAGGGGTTAAGTTTTAGAGGAAGATTACTTTGAATAAAAATTTACAGACACACACACACACACACACACAGGTATATAATTTTAGTTTCTCTTCTCTCCTTGCTAAACCAAATAAATAAAATAAAACAACACTTACTGAGGCATTACCACTTCGAAGTCGTTCTGCTATAAACTCATCCATCAGATCAGGAACATTAGCATTGCTGCTGCCAATATCACTATTAAGAGGGGGCAGTTTTGGGCTCATGTCCTCTTTATTGACTAAAAATAAATAAATAACTATATATAGTGAGAAAAGACTTAACTGCATTTCCTGATTTTGAAACAAACAAAAACAACCCAAAACAAATCACCTATGCCATATCAATTTGCCAAACATGCATTTATGAATAATTTCTCTCCTTTTAGATTTAATTTTAGGAATTAGTATATTGATATTTACTTTATTTAACTAAGCAGATGTTAGTCAATCTTCAGTGTAACCCTAAACAGCAAGAAAGCTTATAGATAAGCACTAGCTGGAGTTAGGTTAATATCGCCTATAAAGAAACTGGTATATTTATCTTTCTTCCTGCCTCTATGTTTCTATTTAGAGCCTTAATAACTTAGAATTCCATTCTTTCCAAGGAATATTTACAAGGAATCTATCCCTTGAATCTATTCATCTCTCAGTGGGATATAAATGCATTTAAGTTTAGATAAATAAAAAATCTATAAGCGTGACATAATGTCATTTCTGTTCACTACAAAGTCTAGTGCTATTGCTTTAAGAAAATAAAAGGTTTATTTTCACAAAAGTTTTTTTGTAAAAAGAAAACCCATAAAAGTTATTTTTATTTCTTTATGATTATATTAACAAGAAAGTTTTAAACTTGGGGAAAAACTTATAGAACTTAAGATATTTACTTCACTATTATGCTGTTGAAAAGTTCATTTCTCTGCAATTAAAAGAAAACCAGCATTGCTTATATTCTTAATGAACTAAAAAGCATTTAAGGTTAAGAAAATACAGTAGTCAAGAGTTCACTGTGAAATACCATTGTCTTTATATTACTGGCCAGGCTTTGCTAAGCTGTCGAATACTGCCCTCAAGTGGCATTAATGGCTCAATGCAAGATGCATTATACAGCATTCTGTTAATCATGCTAACAAAACCATGTTAAACAAACAAAATCAAAACCTACCTTACTGCTGAAAGTTAATTTTCTATATTTGTAAAGTTATTTTAAATTTGAATCAAGATAAGAGAAGACAGTTACCATAATCTTGCTTTCTGTAATCTGTCCATAGAGGTTCCATATTTAAATCATGATTGGCTATCATGAAACCTTTATGCACATCTAAAATCTCAGAAAAAAAGAAAAGTACTGGTAAGTGTTTTAAGGACTTGCATTCTATACAAATGAATGCAAAACTAAAATTAAGCCTACCCCTTGTTTTGAAATGGCTTATACGAAAAGTAACTAAATCTACTTTGAGATTTAAGAAATAATTTCTCCTTCAATGATGACTAAAAATGTTGGTGTTGGTTGTAGGACCTAAAAATGTCAAAGTAATTTTCTTCCAAGGAAAAAGATAAAACCAAGTAAATCAGCAATAAAAATAATGAACTCAATTAGATATAGCCAGTGCTCTTTTAAATATAAACTATAAGGGGGCAGAGGAGAAAGTATTCCAACTATTTAGTAAACTTAATTTCATGGCTCATGTAGTGCATATTCAGAAAAATATTTTATTTCGGTAGCCTCTGAAAGTTCATAAAAATTTTCCTATATTTCCCTCTTTCCTATCTTGTTCAGCAGCAAAGAGGTTTAACTAAATGCCTTATAAGGGAAATTAGTAATTTAAATAAACATTTTATGCTGGGAAAAATACAGCTGGGAAAAGGCGCATGCATAACCAAACAGAGAGAAAGCAGTGACCATCCCAAAGCTTTTTGATTGCTTATAGCTTGCTTCAGTTGCATTAAGCCAAACTGGTGCTGTCTTTCTCCTTTTGCGCTCTGCACACTGTTAGTGCTCACCTGCAGCTTTCCTTCCAAAATAGCCCATTACATGACTGTACAGATCCCTCAGTGGAGCCTCTGGTGGCATTCTGTTCTGCCTCTGTGGGGAAACATTTGCCTTCGGCTTCGAAAGAGCATGTACAACAGTTTTATAAACGCCACCCAGGGAGCCCTGCTGTAGTCCTGCCTCCTGACTCGATGACCTGAGAGTACTACGACTACCTAACTGATGACTTGCAATTCCGTCTTTTTCTAATAGAGTGGTGGGAATCTCTGTAGATTCCTTCATTGTTTTACTTACTGATGCTGTGCCAACTGTACCTAGAGGCCTGTACACACCAGGTTTCACTAACTCTGTCCAACTACTTGAGCTGGTATGGGGGTTGCTGGCACTGCTAGTGCTGCTGTTACTACTACTACTAAAGCCACCAAGCTTCCGCAGTCTCATCTTCCATGGAGCCTCTTTGTTTTCCAGAGGATTATAAAACTGAACTGACTCAGTGGATGGTCTAAATGTAACATGAACAGTATTTCGTTTTTTAGTAGCAATTTTCATGATTTTGGCTCTATGCGTTACTGTTTCAGACAAGCTCCTTTTAGTTGGAGAAAGCTTGCTAGTGTTTGTAACATGAGGCAGTCTATGGTTAACAGGTGTTTTTAGTGTCGTTTTCTTGGCATGCATAACATGTGGGACAATGAGTTTTTCATTGATTTGCACACCCTTAACCTTTTCAACTAGTGTTATATCTACACGGGCATCTAATTCTGTGGCTGTCTGTCTACACAGGTGTTTCTTTCTGTCTTTATCACAAGGGCTACCTGAACTAGGTTCTGATGATTGTTTATCACTGTTTAGTTCCTTAGATTTTTCATAAGTTTTTGTTCTCACGAAACTTTCTAATTGGTTAGGTGCAATACTACTCATGAAGACAGCTGAGTTTGGTTCTTTTTGAAACTGAACGTTTTCAGGAGTCCCAACAAAAGAGGCGATATTTTCTGATTTACTTTCTTGGTCTACATATTCTAATTTATCTGAAGATGATCGTTCATCCCTATTTACTGCAATAATCATTTCCTCAGAAGCTGTATCTTTACCTAACTCATTTTTACTATGATTTTCCCGGTTTTCCTTAAAATATTCTTTCAGGGAGGAAAGAAGATCGTCATCTCCTTCAAGGTCAATGTACTGGATTTGTTCAAAAGCTGAATCTGCAAGTTCTACTGGATCTATTAAGTGACAAAGATGGTCATATATGCTATCACCAACTTCCAGAGAAGACTCTCTACTATGAGTATCAGTGATGTGGCTTTCAGTGGATCTAGTTATTGAAGAAGCCTCTGTGGAACTCTGCAAGCTTGGCGCATGACGGGATGAACTGTCAATGACAGGAACTGCACCTTTGGCTCGTTCAACAGTGAATGGTTCCAAGATGTCAGAAGTGCTGCTACTTCGAGGCAATGGCTGCTCCTCATTCAAAGCACCAAAAACTTCATTTCCAGTGTCTTCACTTTGTGAAAAATGTCTGACTCTAGTTGGGCGGGGAAGTATTTGAGTATCATCAATATCTGTAAAAAAGAAAAATTATGAAGAGTAGGAACTATATGAACGTGAAAAATATAGTATTAATTTCAACCATCCCCTAAGCATATGCTTAAAAAAAAAATTCTGAGATTTTTTTGGTAAGCTCAATGAAATAAAATCTATTAAAAATAGAAAATTGTTTTTAAATAACGATGGGCACAAGCCAATATAGCATGTAGTGTCAATGAATTAGAAAACTATCAGAATACATTTTAAAATGTTAACATGCATAGTAACAGTGAGGTGATGAAACATTTGGAAGTGCAGTTAAAGATAGAGCTGTGCCAATAAATAAAGCAATTTAAACTTGCTATTCAATTTTTCCTACTTAAGTTCCAAGCAGAAAAAAGTAGAACTTAACACAGAAAGCTGATTTAAGTATTTCACTGTAGAATCTTACAGGGTCTCATAAATTCTCATTTCTTCCTTCCCAGACAAGAGGCATTATCTTTTCTTCAAATCTTGCCTATATTTGTTTGATCACATATCACCAATGGAAATCTCCACCTTCTTCTACTGAGGTGTTTTGCTTTATTTTTTATAGCATCAATATCTATTCACCTTATCAAATACAGTGTTAAAAAAAATTTTTCCCCCCATTTCTCACAAACACCATTTAATCTATTAGGAAGAAACCTTCTCTATCATTGGCCCTTACCATTAAACAAACATCAAACCTTAAAAACTATATCTAGGTCTTTTGGGGTACCTGGGTGGCTCAGTACTCAGTGGTTAAGTGTCTGACTCTTGATTTTGGCTCAGGTCATGATCTCAGGGTCCTGGGACTGAGCCTGCATTGGACTCCATGCTCAGCAGGGAGTCTGCTTGGGATTCTCTCCCTCACCCTCTGCCCTTACCCCTGCTCATGCATGCATGCACCCTCTAAATAAATAAAATTTTTTTTAAAAAAAGTTATCTCTCTCCTTATATCTCTAGGAATCCCAGATTTTAGAGTCAAAATGGGCATTCCAAATTATCTAATTTAATTTTCTTACTGAGGAAACTGAGGCCCAAAGAGGTAAAACCAAAAACTATGAGAAGCAGACTTAGTGTTCCATGTCACTGCATTGCTTTTACTTCTAAGTATATGGTAACTCCTCAAAAATATTTATGAAATCGAAAATCACAAGTTGAAGTACCATTAAACTGTAGATGTATGCAAATCAGAAATTTTAGAATGAAAATACAGTGCCTATGAATCCACCTTGGCCTTTCTTTACCAAGAAAAATAAGTAAAAAAAAAAAATTGTTTATAAGCCAGCAAAATATAATGAAAAAAGGACAAAGAGTCAAAAAGTCAGATGTTGTTATTCATTAGGCTTATAATGCAAAGGTTGTAAGTAACAGAACTATAACTGAAAATGAGAATATCTAGATCCAGAGTAAAAAAGTGACTTATCCAAGACCACAAATTAACTTATTGATTGTGCTAGGTATAAAACTTTGGTTTTCTTACTCCAGACTCTGAGAACAATGTTTTCATTTATAAAATGGGGACAGTAACTCAAAATTTCCTGGGATCCATGCTATGAATAAAAGGAGGCTAGTCCTTCTGCTATTTTATTCATATCAACTTCTTTGTACAAGGTCCACAAGGAGTCACTTTATACATAGATTCAGAACAAGGGAAGTTTGTATTATAAGATTCGACTATATTCCTGAAGATATACATTTAGATTCCAAGCACAAGTCAAATACACAATGCAAGTTAAGACAATTAATTTATTTTATCATTAAGTTGAGGAGAATATTCTAAAAATGATATTGGCTTTTTTTTTTTTTGGCTTTCTTCTTCATACACTGCATTGAAAATTCTTTTAAATGAAAAGTGAAACATTTCTTCAGAAACTAAACATTTACTCATTTATACCCATTTATTATTGGAGCAGATAACTAATGCTTATTTGTCTGTCTTAACAAGCTTAAGTATTTTGGTTTTATTTTATCTCCCATAATAGATCATAGGAACCTCTGCCTAGAAGACAGAGATTATTTATAAAATGCACTCCAAGTTTCTTTCCACAGAATATCCTAATAGGATTAGCAAAGGATAAAAATTAATTTTCTATAAAAAGTCTTGAAAATTTTAAAGTTGAGACTTTATCTGCTTCAATTAAAAATTAAAATTTTAAAACCTTATTAAAAGCTAATGTTATGGAGGCGCCTGGGTGGCTCAGTTGGTTAAGTGTCAGATGCCGGCTCAGGTCATGATCCCAGGGTCCTCCCATGTCAGGCTTCTTACTCAGCAGGGAGCCTGCTTCTCCCTCTCTCTGATGCTCACCCTACTTATGCCCTCTCTCTGTCAAATAAATAAACAAAATCTTAAAAAAAAAAAAAAGGTAATGTTATGATTCTAGCAAATACATGAACTTCAGAAAAGAAGTAGAATATTAGTTTTAAATTTTAAGATCCTTTATTGACATTTCATAATTTTTCTATTCTAAACAAGCCAGTAAAGATTTCTGTGAAGTTCTCTCTTTAAGAATTTGTTCCCAATCCAGTCCTCACCTTGTATAATTAGAGAGTTTAACCATTATTTCAGTCTGTTTTTTCCTTAAACTTTTTTTTTTATCAAATATGAATATCCAATATTTTATGCAACTTTAAGAGGGCAAGAGCTTAAAAAAAAGAATATTTTTTCTATCAATAACATACTGCTTGAGAACTTAAGTTTAAATTTAAACAAGAAAAACAATACTCAAGCTTTAAATATAGTTCTTACATGGGCATATAAGACTAGTAATTGAGTAACATCAAAGAATAAAATAACTGCTGACAGGAAATCAATGTCAGCACTTAAGCATAACTGACTAGAGCAAGACTTAAATTTAAAGAAATGCCTGTATACCTGCATTCTGTTAAGGAGAAAAAGACTAAATGATAGCTAAACCATATAATCTTTTCTACACACGAGGCATTGTTACCAGCATCTTACATATATTAACTCACTTAATCCTCATAACAACACTGTGAAGTAGGTGTTGTTATCCCCATTTTACAGTTGAATAAACTAAGTGACTTGTCTGAGGTTACACAGCTAGCAAGTGGAGAGCTGGGATATGAGGGCAAAAATTAGTCCACGTTTTAAGTATTCTGAATAATATCTGTCATATATTCATGAAATAATTAATATTTTTTAAATTGGCAAAAATATAAAGCAGCATGACTTTATCTCTATAAAGATAAGAATCTTAGAAATCAGTATTTAGTCAAATACAAATATTAGTGAATTATACAGAAGAAAACAACTAACAAACTTTGTATTGGATTGCTGAAAATAACAATGGCTTTAGGTTTAAACCAAAACAGGTCTTCAAAACAATTATGCTGCTTATATTTTACCTTGAAAAACAGCAGCCTCTAAATTAAATTCTTTTAATCTGAAGTATTAGTAACCATTAAACAAGCAAAACAAAAAAGTTTTTAAATGAATTTTAAAAAACCTTTGAACATTGATAAAGTGCTTCCTATAGAGCCTACAAAGTGCCAGAAATGTCAAGTTTTATCTCTGGATTTCTTTAATAATGTTTAGTATGAAAGTGTTCAAAATCACTTCTGGATTAGTTTTTCTTTCCTGAATATTCTGTTTCAAAGCAAAGTTTTCTTTGCTATTTTGAATGATAAACTGTAAATTAAAGTATAATATTAGCTTGCAATGTGTAAAAAAAATTTTCTTTCCACTAGAATGTTTCTTCAGGATTTTGTTTGTATCAACATCACAATATCCCCAGTGCTTGAAATAACTCTTCTCACATGGTGCAGCCTTAGTACACTAACACTGGTAGGGGGATAGCATGTCTTTTATATTAAAAATTAGTAGCTGCTAATTCATAAAATATCAACCTAGTTCCTCAGGAAAATAAATCTCTTAAGTTATAGCACTAACATACCACTAGGAAACTTTAATAATTTTAGAAAACAGGTACAGAATCAAGTGCCAAATCCCTTTTACCCCAAGTTAAATTCTATTCTTGATCAATCATAAACACTAGCTGAATTCATAAAATCATTTATATTAGTTTACAAAGAAGTCCATGCCATTTTAAAGCTGAAGTTTTTTTCTAGATTTGCCTAAAGGAAATGACAATGTTCTTCACGTAATTAAAAAATGTTTTTGCCTGTTTGGGCAACATGGCAATGTACTTTCAAGGTAAGAACCACAGAGCACCCATGTTTCCAATTTCACTACTAACAGAGTCTAATAAAGACTCTTTTTAAGACTGGATGTTCGATTTATAGGTAATTTAAAGCAGTATCTACATCACTGAAATCATAGAAAAACGGTTGATGCTGATGTTTTGTTGCAATTGTGAGTCTTATTGCTTACATTTTGGTCATTGACAGGATAAAAAAAGTTATTGATTTTTCTAAATTATTCTTACATTGGCAACTTTGTTGAACTTTTATAGATTCTAATAGTTTTATCAACTTGGTTTTCCCAGTCATTAAATCAGGAAGGCTCCTTCTGATGCCCCAACCTCATAATTCTCTTGCTTAGAGAAATTAAGAAAGAAATTTTAGCTCACATACAAAAAAATTAAAAGCAACAAATCAACTTCAAGTAATTTTAACTGTAGAACACTAAAATTTGAACCACTAAACTATCTTCTACTCTTTCATCCTTCTAATATTGTTTCCTTTATTCTTAAATTTTGGAAATAGACAAATAACCAATATATTTTTTATGTTAAGAAAACTACACAGTTTTGTTTATGTGTGTGTTTGTTTATGCCATTTTAAGTTAGCTTCTAGTTTTGAGATGGACTTAAAAAAATTAATACAAATTTCAGCAAAAACAAAACAAAACAAACTTTAGAATTATGCTAGAACCAGCAGACTACAGGTAGAAAATCTGTAAGAGATTACTATCACATATTGATGATAACAAAGAAATCCCTTAGTTGTGTAAAGAAGGGCCTACTTGTTTGGGTGGGGGTGGAAAATTCTCTTCCTGTTTAGGAAGAACTGAGGAACAGGATGGGGCATGAGAGATAACATTTTCTTTCTCTTGATACTCAGAAAATAGAAGTAGAAAGATCAGAATATTTTGCTCTACAGAGCTCAATTCAAATAATGAAGCACTATTAAATAATATTAACGGCCTATGTAATGTGGCCTAGAGAGACTAGAGTCTAACAGCAAGTAGGACAAACAAGTTAGCAGTTGAGAACAAGTTCAAAGAAAGTAGATCTGTAAACTTAATTCCCGGGTGAGAAACCCATACTACTTAATTAGAAAATAATAAGAAACAGTTGGAAAAGCATAAATAAGTCAGGTGGCCACCCTGCTTATTTTGTTTGTTTTTTCTTTTTACATAAATTTTTTCATTTAAGCATTACTTTTGGCAATAAAAGCTTATTTGCTTAAGAACAATAACAGATTTCTGACTTCTTTGCAATCCGTTTATCAGGAAAAGAAAGACTGTTTAGCCTAGCCTACCAAATGTTTAAAAGTGTAATCTAGTTTAGGAATAAGGGACTGGTGAGCATGCTTGCCCAGACACCTGTATTACTTTTAGAGCTTTAAAAATAATGTTAGATGCCTGTGCAACACCCAGCATATTACATCAAAACCTGAGGCAGATGTCCGGAAAAAAAAATATATCAATTGTTACACATGAGTCTATTGTTAAGAACTGAGACATATAGCAAATTCCTTTGAACTAGTCTCCCAGCTTAAGAAAAACTCTTCAAGGATATTCAGCTATTCAAATAGTTTGGTTTGTATAAAACTATAAATAACATAAATAGCATCACACAACAGTGTAGGTAGAATGAACATCTAAACAAGAATACTGGAGGGAAAAAAGGGCTGGACAGAAATAGGTATTTTAAACCTGATGGTCCATTTTTAAAAATCTCAGTGTTAAAAAAAAAAGGGGGGGGAGGAACACCTGGGTGGCTCAGTTGGTTGGGTATCTATCTTTGGCTCAGGTCATGATCCCAGGGTCCTGAGATCGAGTGTCACATCGGGCTCCCTGCTTAATGGGGAGTCTGCTTCTCCCTCTTCCTGTAGCTCCTCCTGCTTGTACTCTCTCTCTCTGACAAATAAAATCTTTAAAAGAAAGGGGGGGGGGAATCAAACAGTTTCCTTTTACCCTCATAAGTATTCAAGAGTATCAGGTAAATATTTTTCCAGAGCACTCTACTTCTAACCAAAAGCTAGAATGACTGTCTATGAGTATTTTCATTGTTTTTTGCTGAAGCAGTTACAGAAACCTCAGCTCCCAATCTTAAATGATGTGCCCAGGAAATACTTTATTGAGTTCATTTAGCCCACTCATATGAGGGAGAGACCTAAAACTATGAAAAACTTTTTCCTTTGCACTTCACTTTAGTTCTCTCTGTAAATTAACTATTCTACAGTAAAATTTACTCAAACCTTGGAAGGAAACATAAGCAAAGAGTTTGGTTGAGAATCTAAGACTGTGGCAGTTTTCTTTTTAAAATTTAGCACTATTTAAAAAAAAAAAATCTCTCTTCATAGACCTTATTTTTCCTTTCCCTATCTCTCCCCCTATGGTCTCGCCTCCCCCCTCACCCTCTTCAATGCACCTACCACCTGAAGAAGCAAACCCTGGGCCTTCAATTTGCCTCTAACAATAATAGGAATAATGAAAAAAATCCAATAATCCAGATTTCTACTGTATGAGCTTGTGTAAGAATAATCCTGTCCCTTTTTCACGGCTAATTTTTAAAATTAAGAGGTCACTTCAATGTCTTGCAAGTTTGTTCTCTGGAACCAAAATGCTTTAGAATGTCAATGTGTGTACCTGGAAAAGTTCTCCATATTAAATAAGTTTGAGAAATAAACAGTTGTGGGAGGGGGCTATGTGTTTGTGTGTTTCTTTTTAAAAACTAGACTTCTGGGTGCCTTGAATATATTAATATACAGTATAAATCTTTAATCCATTCGATACTTATTAACATCTCGCAGAAAGTGCTGTAAATTTACACAACTGCATGGCAAATGCTGAATTCATTCACAAGTCATTTCTCAGGAAAAAAAGAGTTTTTGCTGCTACTTTATATGTTCCTTGTCTCTTTTAAGTCTTAAAAGAAAAATGTTTTTTACTAAAATAACCAAGTCTAATTATGCTTTTATGTCTTATGTATACATGCACAAACAACTGGAAGCATCTGTATTGCAAGTTATCAATAGATAAGCACTGGTTTGGATGATTGTGTATATTTTTCATATACTTTTGTATATAATCCATATTTTCTAAAATTAACATTAGTTTGATAACCAGATATAAAGTTTGTTTTGATCTGGTGACTGGTATCTCACCATTATCTAACTCTTTAAATCTATCATAGAATGCATATTATCCCAAATGAAGGAAATGAAAACAACAAATAGAACTGCCACTTAGAAACTCCTTTCAAACATTGTTCCTAAAACACCTTCCCCATTAAATCATTAAAAGGTAATCTTTCTGAATTATATATTTACAGTGAAGCAAGGATTCTGAAATAGGCACCTATCCTAGTTAAGGCACTACCTTACAACATTTTAAAGGGAACGCCTCACCTTTAGTTTAGTTTTTAAGAAATATTTCAACACGTAACATGCATATTTGCTAAAATATTATTTCAGCTGCAGACAAGGAAGTTTACAAAGCCCTTAAGATTCTGAGAAAAAATAAATTCTCTTTTTAGTTTTAACACAGCGGGGGAGTATTTCATCCAAACATTTAAGAATCAGTAGCCGAGGGGTGCCTGGGTGGTTCACTTGGTTAGGCAGGCTTCTGCCTTCCTTCGGCTCAGGTCATGACCCCAGGATACTGGGTTCAAGCCCCACATTGTGTTAGGCTTCCTGATCAGTGGGGCGTCTGCTTCTCTTTCTCCCTCTCCCTCTGCCCCCAGCTTTGTGCACTCACACGGTCCCACACTCTCTTAAAATAAATAATATCTTAAAAAAAAAAGTTAGTGGCCAAAATTCATTTCAATTTTTCTAAACATGTCAAAAATGGTTTGCAGTAAATGCTCTAAAATATTTTTTAAAACGAAAAAGAAAAGCTTGAAGCAAAAAATATATCTAAGTTTACAACAAATTGGGAGTTTCTTTTAGCTATATATAATTTAGTTATAAGAAGAGAAACATTGTTTTGTCCATTTATGTAACTGAAATTATAATTTGATGCAATCAACCAAAATCAGTGCTACTTACATAGGAAGGTACAGCGCCTAAATGGAGCACTGAAGAGACAAAACATTCATATTCTTTATTTGTAGCTAAGCATCATATGTAACAAAAATAGGGGCTGTTTTCTTCTATATATTAAAAAATTTATATTATTCCATTTATGTATTTTCTAATGTTACTACTCTTTGCATTGATAGCTTAAATTATTCAGGTAGCCTAATCTTACTGGTGTCAGATACATGTTCATTCATCATCAAATACTTATTAAGCATCCAAGTATGGATTTGAGGCCAAATTTTCGATTTTATTGTCATCCATAAAACTCCAAAATTGGCTATCAATTTCATTATAAAATTCCATTAGAGATTCATTATTTCTATTATACTTTGGTTCTAAAAAACAATATTGAACACTTCACAAAAACATCATAAGGAATATATCTAAATATTTATCAATCAAGATATCTTCAACTAGAAAACACAAACATATCACATCCAGTAACTGAATATTTTATTTTCTCATTTTTAGAAAAGTAAAATACTAAGTTTTTTTTCAGTAACAGTATTTTCAAAGAATACTAACCACACGAGTGTCTAGGTATCTACGTATATTCATCTCTCAATATGTATCCCTTTGGTTGGGCTGAAATATCTGATCTTAATTATATTACAGATGGTGGAAAACACTTCAATTGAAGTATCATGATTAATAAAAATGCACCTTCCCTTTGGAGCACTTGGGTGGCTCGGTTAAGTGCTTGATTCTGGTTCAGGTCATGATCTTAGGGTCCTGGGATCAGGCCCCATGTTGGGTTCCACACTCAGCGGGCAGTCTACTTCAGGATTCTCTCTCCACCCCTGCTCTTCCCACCTCCCGCCCCTACTCTCAATCTCCCTCTAAAATTAATAAATAAACTTTAGGAAAAAAAAGGGCACCTTTCCTCGCATAAGCCTTCAAACCATTAGGAACTGAAAGGATGAAGACAGGTTGTTTAAAAGAAAAAAAAAAAAAAAAAAAAAGCCAACCTCACCAAAAGTGGCAATGTCAAGGAAACACTCCTAAGAAGAGTGATAAGAAAGTATCTAAAAACATACAAGTCATTTTCTTTCAGCTAGCACATTTTGCATGGTAACTATTCAACATGTTTGCTTCTGTCTAAAAGACAAGACACTATATGATTTTATTCACACAAAATTATTTTTTTTAAAAAGCTAATCGACCATGATAAAAATCAAAAGCAATTGTGTGGAGGAGGGGTACAGACTTGAAAGTGTCACTAGGAAATTTGGGGGATAATGGTAATGTTCTTTATTTTATTTGGGATGACAGTTAATAGGGGTGTATAACATTCTCAAAAATCATTGAATTGAACCCAGGACCTATACATTTTATTATATGTTAATTAAACCTTATTAAAGAGCAGAACATCTAGTCCTAGTACTGGGGATCAAGGACCTGAGGCAGAACTGAAAAGCTGACCATGTTTTGAGGTTCCTTAAAACTTGGGGCTTCATAGAATGGTTTCTTTATTTGGCTTAAAAATGAGTTCTTAGAATTCTATATACTATTATAACCTAATATAAATAAAAAGATTTATTCCAAAGCAACACTAAGATTATGAACTTTTCTCAATTATTGATTCCCCTTGCTTACTTCATTACTACAGATGATGGAGATGCATTATTCAAGATTTACCATATCATTAGTCAGAACAACATGAAATTAAAAGTCAAGACTCTGATTGTTACCTTCTAAGTCATCTTTTGTCAGACATCTATAATAACATAAATGTACATTACTACTTCTTTTAACCACCTGCAAAGAAAAAACTCCACTGTAAGCAGAAAAAAATTTACAACCAAAAATATTGGACATTGGCACAGCACTAAACTTAGCACTTCCAGAATGAACTGCCAGGATAGCATTAGAATTCAAATAACTCAAAATGTTGATTTCTCAACCACTTTCCCAATTTCCCACACCTCCCCCAAAGAAATTAACTTTGAAGAGTTTATTTGATTAAGCAAAATTTGAAAGCAGAAGGATTAAAAAGTGAAAAAGGTGGTGCAGAAATTAGCAGAGGTGGCACTACCTGAAAGCTCATCAGAAAGGGGAGTGAGAACAATATCAGGCAAGAAGGGTTTGGAAGTATGGATCAGAACAGGAGCACTTTTAGCACTGCGTATATAGGCCGATGGCAGAGCACATTCACCAATGGATCGGCTTCTCATGGCTTTAAAAAAGGAAAAGAAAGAAGTGGGGAAGGAAAAAAGAAGAGTGACTATAATGAAAGGCTTGTGTCACAGAAAAAGCAGCAACAGAGAAAACTAAAAGATATAAAGGAAGGAAATTTTAAATTAAAACATTTCAGCACGGCAAATACTGGCAAGCTGTAAGAAAAGAGATCAGAGAACACATGACATTTCGAACGTAAAAGTTTTTGGTGTAAAGCAGGAAAATGCTTTTTATTAATTAGCAGTTACAATGGTATAGCATTAAATATCAGCAGACCCTTTAAATTAGCACTATGTTCTCAAAACCGAGGATTGAAAAATTCATCGAATGGAAAACACTGAAAAGAACTCAATGTTATTAGTACAAAGAAATTTTTGCTACCATATTTGGGCATTTCTCCGAGCCATGATGAGGCAATTGTGAGTCACTCTTCTTAATGAAGCTGAATTCCAAAAACAAATAATTTCTACCTTCATGCTCTTCCCTAACAAAGCTTTGAAGTCACTCCTAGGTCATTTTTAGAACATTTTATGTAATTCATAATCTAAAGGATTGAATCTCATGGTTAGTATTCAATCTCGGTAGGAGAACAAAGAAGGCTTACTTAAATCCATATCTCTTATTTATGTTCAAGTGTAACAGTATATAGGATGCCTGGGTGGCTCAGTCGGTTAAGTGTCGGACTTCGGCTCAGGTCATGATCCTGGGGTCCTGGGATTGAGCTCCACAATGGGCTCCTTGCTCAGTGGGAAGTCTGTTTCTCCCTCTCTCTCTTCCCCTGCCCCTGCTTGTGCTCTTTCTCTCTTCCAAATAAATAAATTTTAAAAAATAATAAAGTTTAACAGTATAATTTAAAATTTTTAAGTAGAAATATTTACAGAAAATAGAATTTGCAATCTGGATGAAAAATCAAGTAACTGAGAAATATAAACAAGTTTGTGCTAATTCAAATCTTAAGCATAATAATATAAAAACTTTAAAGATTAAGTTCTTAAAGATAACTTAAAAACTGCATTACTTTTCAAAAATTACATTTGTAGTTGCATTTGGTAGTCTCGTATAAAGAGTCATCAGTTCATACAATTAAAGACAAATTTTAGCACACTTAGAAATAATAGTCAATTTTATACTTTCCAAACATGTTTTAACTTAACTTCCAGTTTAGGGATACTTGAACAAATGAAGTATGCATATTGTTATGTATGAATAGAGGACTTAAAAGAAACAATACTGCATAATATCCAGTATAATATGATGGTTAAAAAAAATTGAGCATTAATACCAATTCAAAATCCTGGCTGTCCTGGTTAACGGAAACTCCTGGTTCCCTCCCTGATGCCTAAATTCCTTAGCCTGTCACACAAGGACTATGCGACCCGGCTGCACTGACCACTGCAACTGCATCTTCTCCTCCTGTTCTCCCGTGCTGCTGCCACAGAGAGATTTTCTACTGTTCCCTGAAATTTCCATGCTCTTTCAAAACAGCATGGCTTTGTGAATTCATAATATCCTTGGTCTTCTTTTCCTCTTAACACCCCTTGTTATTCAAAATGTCATCTTATCTGTGAGGTTTTTCTGACTCCCCCACATAATTAACTTACTGGCAAGGTAACAATGAACAGAACAGTTAAGCATCCCTGCTTTTGCAAAGCTTACAATCTATTTTTAGTGGACTGTATGTTTTTTGTCAGCCTCCCAACTTTTCAAACACACAACTATATCCTCTGATCTTTATAATTCTAGTACTAGGCACATAGGAGCTCAATAAAAGCTTATTGAATGAATATCTGTATTTGGGAAGTCTGGCATAATTATTTGAATAAGAAAGGTTGCAGTTTCGAACATATAGAGTAAATAAAAAAAGATACGTATTTTAAAACTAAATTGATTCTTTTAAAACTACTTTGATTCAATTTTCAATTCTACAGAAAACTTACAAGTTTTCTTCTATTTTTTTTCCTTTGGGTTAGATAATTCTTTGGATATAACAATTTCTTTTATTTCTTCTTTCCTACCACCAACTTAAAGAGCTTGGGCATTTCCCTTGGAACTTTCCATAATCACAGTGGTTTAAGTTTGTTATGATCCCAGATGAATTCTACAAAAATGTACCCCTCTATTTTTTTTTTTTTTTTACTGTACTACAGGTCTTTATGCATACCTGAAAATCTGTCCAGTATCTTGCAGCCATGTAACCTGCACTATAGAAAATTACTTACGATGAATTAGCTACTAGAATTTCTGGGGATATATTAATCTAAAGCTTAGGTCAGAAATCTCCAAAAAACCACTGAAATTCCTACTGCCACATACATTCCTAAGCCACACATATCAGTGATCTTAAATCTGTAACATGTGTTTTATGTAGATGAAAGGGCAGCATGAAAAATAAAACATCAAGAGTAAAAACAAATTTCAAACATATAAGCATGCCAATTTTTGAAGGTTTTTAATCTTTACCCATCAAAAAAGTGAATTAAAAAACCAGATGCATTCCATATAAATTCATCTTAGATCATAAAACAAACACATTATGTCAAAAACTGTAACCTTCATTCAAGAGTTCCCATGCAATGTAAAAAATTCATAAACAGCAAATGTATTAAATCATTAAAAGTATACAAACAAAATAAATAGAAGGAAGGTAAGTCTGGTCTTTTTTCACTTCTAAAATTACACAAAGTTCTCAATATTTATAATTAAATAAAATTCACATCATACATACATGTCTGTCTACTGAAATACCTTTATAAGTCCCCCAAACTAAGGCTCAAGATTATAATAAAAGTAAAGTAAGAGGAAAATCTGAAAACAGAAACAGTGATAATATTTACTCCAACAGCTGAATACCAGGTCCTGAATCATAACTGCAAACAAGTTATTACTTCTCACAAACACATTCTAAAGTAAGTCTAAAGTAAGTCCTAAATTCATTGCATCTCCTTTAATAATGTGTTGGCATAAGCAAAATCTTACATAAGAGTAGTGACGAGGGACTTACTAGAATGTATACACTTTATCATAGATTGAATTTTTAACTGTGTATACTCACGATAAACATAATTTTTTTTAATATTTTAAGAAAATATATATTGGAACACTCTTAATCTGCTGCCCCTTTTAGTAGTTTTCAACTTATGAAGGTACTTTTCTGAACAAAATTTTTAATACTTCAACTTTTTATTTGATAGGTTTATTTAATGAACAAGCCAGACAAGGTGTTTTGGCATAGGTACCAGAAAGTAATCATAAAATGAGTATTTTGCTCATTATATGCTTTTTAAGGGTTAGAAATATGCCAACATGTTAATGACTCTCTTTGGACAGCTCATTGATACTTCCTTAAACTGTACCTTCCACACTAAGCATAAATTACTTCTATAAACAGAAAAATTATATAAGGAACTTTAAAAAAGTATAGACATTTTAAGTATAACAAAGTAAAATTTTAAAGAACATTTAAACAAAGTAAAATTTTGAAGAAAATTTTCTTTAAAGAAAATTTTAAAGAATTCTGTCCTAACCAATACACAAATATTTTCGTTAAATGTGACATTAATATAAAATGAAGAAAGGCATTTTAGATGCAATCAACATCTTCCTAAGAATACCAAAAAGTGATTCTATACCAAAATTTTAAATAGTATATTAATTTTAATTCATCCATACCATTATCCGTTTATCATTTCTTAGTCTTCCTGACATAGACAATTCTATGCTTATTTTATAGGCAGAAAACAACTGTGAAAATAGAATTCTTTTGAAGGTTTTAAAATTAACTGACTTTTATTTTCTAAATTTCTTTAAAATTATGTTTTTTTACAGATTACCATTAAATATAGATATATTTCCACACACACAAAAATGCTCCAGCTGTAAAAATCATACTGTAGGGGTGCCTGAGTGGCTCAGTTAGTTAAACATCTGACTTCAGCTCAGGTCATGACCTCAGGATCCTAGGATAAAGCCCTAAGTTGGACTCCCTGATCAGTGGGGAGTCTGCTTCCCCTCTCCCTTTGCCCCTCTCCCTGTCAGTGCACTCACACACCTGCATTCTCTCTCTCTCTCTCAAATAAATAAATAAAATATTTTTTAAAAATCATAAATTGTAGGGCCCCTGGGTGGCGCAGTTGGTTGAGCGACTGCCTTCGGCTCGGGTCATGATCCCGGAGTCCCGGGATCGAGTCCCACATAGGGCTCCCAGCTCCATGGGGAGTCCGCTTCTCACTCTGACCTGCTCTCTCTCGCTCTCTCTCTTTCCTAATAAGTAAATAAATAAAATCTTTAAAAAAAAATCATAAATTGTAAAACCTAAAGTAACTTCAAGCAATTTTGTTTCAGGGATACAAGGTAGTATCATTCCCATTACACAGATGAAGTAAATAAAGCCTAGAAAATTTAAGATTATCTAGCTATTAAGTGATGAAAGTAAGTGTAAAAAAGATTAGGATAAAGCCTTATTTATCATTCAGCACTCTTTCTACTACAATTTAGATGAAGTTATAAGTCTCTGAGAGGAAGAACAAGATGGTAGCTAGGTCCAGAGTATACTGAGTGATCCTACATACAGAAATTCTTTCCATTATTGCTCCTTTGCTGCTACTTCCAAGATTAGAAAAATATCTTCCATGTCTATAAAAAGCTGCAAGGAACCTAGCAACAACCCCTACCTTGGTCTCAGCTATCTGCAAATAGAGAGCATGAATTCCTAGTCGGAAGAGTGTGAAGCCAATCTAATTATAAAACTGTAGCACTGAAAACTTAGCTACCCTAATTTTCCCTGTTTGTGAGTATATTCACTTAGTAGAAACTCTACCAGTTAATGCCTGAGTTCTGTAAAGTGAATCAGGGTTCTATTTCTTCAATTCCGTAAAAAACAGTTTAAAATTATTGATACTCATAGTAAAATAAACTACATAAAAATGCTAATGTAAGATAAATCTTAATACCATACACAGGTAACAGCATGTCATTAGACTCTTGAGTACTAATAAAAAAAAAAAGGTTTTGCTATAGAAATTTCTCCTTTAACGACCAAACTGATAAAAACACTATATATTTACATACATTGTTACTAAGGACTATAAACGTATTGCCCTGTACAATTCTCATTATTTTAAAGAGTACATACCAACGGTTTTTTGCCGTACTATACTCCTTGCCTTTTCGGTTCCTGGGGAACCAGTAGTTGTTGCACTTCTCTGCCTCATTGGGGCTTGGCCAGGCTGATCACGACTCCATCCTCTAGAAAATGACTTGTCAACTGAAACTTTCTGAAATTCATGTCCAACTCCTAGAAATGTAGATTTTCAATCTCAGTATACTGTCGCCTGATTAATAATCTCTTCAAATTATGCATCCTACCTTGCCTCAGATTCTCAGGTTTACTCATAATGCATTATAAAGTATCAATTTAAATGCTTGTGTACCGTAAGGCTTTTTTGAACTCAATTTACATAAAAATCATATTCCAAAACTGATACAGAATTCTAAAATTACACCATCAAAAATAAACTATTATTAAATCCTTTGCCATCCACTTGTTCCATTAAAAAAGAAACATTTAGATATACACAAAAGTTTAAGAAATGAGCTAACCAAAAGCCATCCTGTGGTGGAAGTTACTAAATCTCTACCTGCCAATAATACCCAGTTGGGAAATAAACAGTCCAGGAAAAAGTATTTTGGTCACATAATTAACTACCGTGGACTACTGTTAAATAGGAAATATGACTCAGGTAAAATCTCTAGCCAGCAACTACTTATTAAGAGCGAAAAATACTAACACATCAAGGATTATAAAAACACATATTAACAATATAATCACCATGTCAATGTCCCTCTCCCCCATTTTAACATTCAACAGATAAATAATCCACATCTAGGGAATGTTTACTTTTAGTTAAAACTAAGAAAATGCTTTCAAAAGAATTTTTCAAATAATTCTTTTTAAATAGAATTACATGAAATCACCTTCTAAGTTTCATATGATAAAAAGGGAGAATTTTATAAATTTCCATTTTGGTGAATTATTTAAAATAAAATATTTAAGATTCTAAATTGTTAAATTTTAGCTAGATATATACAGAACACTTTATTTCTCATCAAAATTACTAACGATTTTAAGGTTCTTCAAGAAAAATTACAAAGTACCTACATGATTTATTGTTAAAAATTTTTAATCTGCAGGGCAAATGAAGGAGGGACCAGTTAAGAGAAAACATAACTTTTTACCGTCCCATGTCTCCCTAGCCTGATTTTCCCAGACCAAATTATTTAAACAAACTTATGAAGAGTATCTCTGTGGACAACTCTTACCTTTCCCTTTGTGCTTTTTTTGCTTCTGTTCACTCAGCTTATCCAGTGGTAAATCACTGAGATCCAAACTATATAAATTTCTAGCTAAAACTTTAGTTAGTGTTTCCATAGTGAGTGACCACTCAGTGGCTAATTCTTCCCAATAGGTCAATGACGATAATACTGAGAGTAAGTCATCCCATAGTTCTCGAGAGATGTACACATTAAGATTTGCTTTGATCCAGGCAACGATAAGAGTCTATAAAGACATATAAATAACAATGAAATATGTTCAAATTCAGATATTCAATTATAAAAAATTACCTAAGAACAATCAGAATTTTAAATCACATAATATCCATGACCCTTTCTTGGTATCTAATACTTATAAAGGAATTCATGCAATCATTACTATTTACTATAAATTCCAACAACTGCCAACACCCAACATTCTAGCAATTAGGACAAGTTATCAAAACTAAAAAGAAATATCTCTAAAGTTGTAATTATCCTTCAGGCTGTATTACATTAATGTTAAATAAATGCTGCTTAAAAAGTCTCCACACTATTAAAATTTTGAAATTATTATGTTGAATTATTTACTAATGCTTATTGAGTTAAACTGACCAAAGCCTTTCTCAAATTGAAGATGAAAAACAGTATATAATTTGATATTCTAAAAACAAATGTTACTGGAGATACACTTAATGAAAAGTTTTTGAAAAATTTTATGTAAATTAAATAAAATTAAATTTCACTTTCAAGATACCAGAAGAATTAAAGGCACTCTGTAAAGTATCCAATCATACAATAAAAAAACGTATTCATTGAAGGGCAGAAATTACTGATCAGCCATTACCCCTGAGATTTTAGGGATTTCTACTGAAGATATAAACTACCAAGTAGTAAATAGTTTTTCAAAAGTTTAACTCTAAATTTTACTAAGGAATTCATATAAATTTATACATTAAATGCAAGAGGAAAATGAGCAGAGTTTACAGTATAGAACAGTAATAACTAGTGACTTTCCATTCTATCTTGAAACATTTACACTACAAAGAAGTTATTCCATATAACAAGCTAAAATTTTGCCCTCCTACAGTTCCAACATCAGGTTAGTTCTAACAATTGGGAAATTTTTTTAAAAAGGGCTAATGAAGTTAAGAGGAGTTTAGATAATAAATGTGTACCTGGTTTCAAAAGATTATTCACTAGTATAAAATTTTAGGCAAACAAAAATATTTTTTTAAAAATGATTTGAATGACTATACTTATGGCCAAGAATTAGATCTCAGTAGCTTTTTATCTTTGATATTAACAACAATTTTATCCGTGTATTTGCATTTAATGTGTCATCTTAAGAACATATTATTTTGGTATTTCCAAAGAATCCATAATACATTTAAAGTCACTACTATATCCTCAGATTGGAAAACACAATATGTAATTTTTATACATTCAAACTACCACTATACTTAAAATACACTAGTGAATAAAGTCTTACAGAACAGCATGATAAGAAAGAATCGTGATTATTAACTACTTTTCCATTACTACAAAACAACTTAAAAGAAAGTTTTGTTTTTCTAACAACGCCAGAGACTTGGAAACTCAAAAAGCAAACAATCAGGCCATTACTCATGAAGCTTCCTGGCAGCTTTTTGCAATCATATATAAGTATGCCTCACAAGAGAAAAAGTTAAATATCATCCGCCTGTTTCAACGCTCATTTCACAGACCTGGTACTTCCTCCACTCTTATTCTAGGTTGTCCGTTTCTATGTATGGCAAATAGCCTATTTAGATAAGCAACTTTTAATTTAGTTCTACAAAAGATCCTTTAATATGAAATGATCTTTGATTTAAAGCTTTTTTTCCCCAAGTAACAAGTTCATGGCTCAATAAATCTTATAAAAATACATATCTATCCATCTATTTATCTATCTATTTATTTATTTTTATTGCCTGGAAAAGTGGTCCTGCAAGTCGACCTGCCAAGGTCATATTTTTTTTCCCCTGGAACTGTAGAAAAGCTTGTGATGACATCTTCAGTACAGACTCCGTGACTCTGAGCAACACAAGCAGCATCTGTTCCCTTAAAGTAAAAAAATTAATTAATGTTTCTTTCTCACATATGTTTGTTCTTGGTTAACGAATAACTTTAAAATTATTATTTGTTATAAAATGTATTATCTTTCAACAAGTACCAAATATCTTCCAAATTTTTAGAATTCTTTAAATATTAAAATTTAAAATTCCATTTTATAAACTATACCAGTCATTTTAAAACCATTTTTCAGCTGTAAAATCCTCTCATCAATTAAAAATGTATGCAAAAGCTGATGAATTGGGAGTTGAGAATGTGGAATCTGCTCCCATCCCCAGACCCCCCAAAATCAAGTAATAACCTTAGGAAGCTATCTATACAACATAGTTCTATCTTGATGCCTATACATCTAATCTTCATCTTTATAATATGGAAAACAAGCACATATCCAGAAGTGTACCAGGTGCAATTTCAAAAACTACAAGATTTTTAAGATTAATAGATCACAGTGATCCTGACAGGTAATCAAGGACCATCACTCTTTTGCCTCTTTCCATCCTTTGAAGTTTGGGCATTTTTAAATCCTTTATTCTCCTTGTGTCCTCTAAGTCAAGACAATCATATTGTTTCTACCTTGCCTCTTTCTCCTAGATGCTTACTATTAAGACCATAAAACTACCTTATTTGCACTTGATAATTTGGAAACTGATTAAGCCACATTTGAAAAAGGGTATTCTAGTTTGGGTGTCCAGCCAGGCTACCAGCCCAAGTTCCTATCACAGCCTCCTCTCTGATTTGCCTGTGGGCCCATTCCAAGCACAGCAACATGTGGGACGTGGGACAATTCATGTGAGAAATGTGGCAGACGTAGCAAAAGTTCACAGACCTAGATGTCATCATTTTTCTGGGAAGGGAGGGCAGCATCAAATAGAAAAGTATCAGTCAATGAAAAATATCCTGAATTTAACAAAAAAATATATGCATTGATTCATAAGATAAAAATCAAAGTTGCCGCATTTGTAATCTTAGTCCTCTGGCTTGGCTGTAGGAAATGAACTTTTTGAAATCAACTAAATCTGCAATAAAGTATAGATTTTCCAAATAAATCTTATCTGATTTGTGGTCAAATCAAAATTCATTCATATATAAACTTTCACTCTGTGAAATGATAGTAATGATTTTAATTCACAAAATCTTATAAATTCAATGTAAATATGTGAATAATCTCTCACAATGCTATGACCTCCAGGAACTTACAAAAGATTATTCTTTAATTCTAAAATTGTGTTCCATATAGCAGGCTCTCACTTTAACCTGGCTCAACAGCACTGAGGCAAAGTACATTTTAAAAAAAAAAAAAGGAAGGGAGTGAACAGAGACTAACAAAAGAATGGTCCAAAGTAGTATGGTTACTGGGTAAAAATAACCAGGCTCTTCAGTCTGAAGGACCCAGTTCAAATCTCAGCCGTGTAAACGAAGATAAATGACTCGTCTCTTTGTACCTAAGAATCACCACGTAAAACAGAGATATTATCCACCTGAGAGGTGCTACAAGGATCAGAAAGAAAATGCATGTATAGGAAATGCTTAAAAATATACCTGGCATAGAAAAGTGTTACAATTAAGCTAATAACAAACTAGTTCCTGATGTAACTCTATCAATACTGCTGATAAAGATTTTTTCAAAATAAAGCCATTTTTCCATATGTAGCAAAACATGTATTAGGCATACTCTTTCACTAAGTACCTCCACTTTTTAAGAATAAGGCAAAGGAGGGGCGCCTGGGTGGCTCAGTGGGTTAAAGGCTCTGCCTTCGGCTCGGGTCATGATCTCAGGGTTCTGGGATCGAGCTGCTCAGCAGGGAGCCTGCTTCCCCCTCTCTCTCTGCCTGCCTCTTTGCCTACTTGTGATCTCTCTCTCTGTCAAATAAATAAATAAAATCTTTAAAAAAAAAAGAATAAGTCAAAGGAGAAAAATTATGTATGTATAAGGACGATCACTCTCTTCTCTCCCCCCAAAAACAAAATGAAATAATTACATATCCATCAAAAGGGGAATGGTTAAGAAAGTTATGGCACATACAAATGGCATAATAATACTGTGTGACTATATATATGGTTTGGTGAACCAGATGTTCATCAAAGGGCAAACAATGATTACCTCCAGAGAGTGAGTTTTGGGGCAACTTTAATTTTCTTTTTAAAACTTTTCTTTGTTTGATTTTTACAGTGAGCATGTATCATTTTTACAAAAACTAAAGAACTGTTCTTTTCCCCAAAAGGCCTATTTTCCATACAATTAAATATTTTATAGAGTACAAATAATATATAAAATACTATGCTAACAAATGTAGGAAATATAAAAACAAAGACAACAGAGATATACTTTTTAAGGCTTTTCAATTCAGAGGTAAGGAGACATTTGTACAAGTAATTTAAGGATTTAGACAATTTTGAAAAGAACTATAACAAAGGTACAAATACACAATGAAAGGAAGTGGGAGAAAATTTTTAAGTAAGGATATGTGGAAAAAGGAAGATGGAATCTAAAGATAGTTATTGTGACAACAGAAAAAGATGACAAGCATCAGAAAAATTCAGAATGTGCAGGAAAGGGCAATTTGGTAAAAATGGGAGCCGGAGCTCATTTTGCAGGGTGGAGTTCAGGCTTGAGAGAAAGCCAGAAAAGTGTCAGGGACCTTACTGTACATGGCCTTAAATGCCAGGTTGAGGAATCAGGCATTCACCCACTTGATCATTTACTTATTCTTTTATTCACACATGCATAAATTCATTTATTCACCCACGTATTAATTTCTGAGGGTGGTGGGGGAGCATTAGAAAAATAATCCAAGAAGGCTGATCAAAGGTGTCTGAGATAAAGTGGAGACTATTGTTGTCACCATAAAAATTACATAAAATATTTACTCGCTGATAGGAGCCACTACAATATCGTGACAAGCTCTGTTCAGACACTATTCCTCTAAAAATTACTATAATTTTATATATACACTTAAAAAAACAAAGGATAAGTTTTTTTTACCAAGTCTTTTTGTCCATTGATACTTGTACAACCATGAACCGATAAATGTTAAGGATGCGTTTACACATATCTGTGTGCTCATCCAGAAGATTTTTAATTTCATTTGCAGGCTCAAGAAGAAATATGTTTGATGAGTTTATAATAAACACCTAAAACAAAATACATTATTAGCTATTCATTATAAAAGTTAAATTTATTTAAAGAAAAAAAATTCAGATGCTGATCACTAGGTGATCTATAATGAACTAAAAAGCATAAGGCTACATGTTAATCCTGACCTTGTTTCTACTACTAGCTTGACATGTGAAATTTAAACCCATTAAATCATTTTGTTTTTATATTTATCTAGACAAACATAAAATCACTACAAGGCACCCAATGAAAAGAAACCAAGTGAAAAACTGTTTTTTAAAACTGAGAGCTTTAATATAACTCTACTGCTGTCATAAAATGAAACAAACAAAAAATACAAATAGTTTAGGGTAAAAGATGATACTAAATTAAGAAGAATTTTCAGAATAAAGTATTCGATACCATCTATTACTCTTTTAATGTTTATAGGCTGTGTGCTTATCTGCATTAGTAATAACAACCTGCAGGAACAGATCACATATCTTAGTACTACTACTGAGGTGCCATTAATATGCATCTTTTATTACAGAAAAATTAAAAAGAACTATTATAATCAAATCATTATATTTTGTTATTGAAGACAAAGTAATTATAATGGTGACAGGTGTGTGCAAAGGCTCTCAAGGATACTTTGGAGGTACGGAACATTTCATCTATTGTGAAGCTAGGACATTTATATCTTCTATACCCATAATCCTGATTTAAATCCCTTGATAAACTACATAAAACACAGCTGTGAAATCATGAGAAAAAAGAATATTATGCTAACTTTAGAACAGTGAAAAGAGATAACTGTAAGTCTAGCAACACTGACCAAGAAAAGCAAAGGCATACATACATAAATAAATAGGAAATAAAATAAGGATATAACTAAGAGCAATTTGGAAGAAAAGCATTCCGACAAAAGAAAAAGCAAGTTTAAAGGACCTGAGGTGAAAACCTCCCTAGGATGCTTAAGGAACAGCAAGGAGTATAGAGTGAAGTGAAGAAGCAGGGAAGCAGCTGGGAAATGATGCTGAGAAACAGAACCAGGGCATGTGAAGCAGAACTTTTCACACTGTCAGTGGTGAAAAAATGTTTTCCCCTCCAAACTTCGCAGAGCAATTCTATTATAAAGTAAATACAAATTAACTCATAAAAAAAGGAAATGAAAACAGAAATATAAAATAAAATTAAATATAAAATATTCATATAAATATTTTATATTTATAAATATATATAAATAATAAATATATATAAATATAAATATATATAAATAAATATAAAATAAAAATATAAATGCAAACCATCAAAATCAAGAGATATTAGATGACTTAGTTTCTAAATTCTTACTCTCAATTTTATAATTCCCTTGTGGGCCAGCACTAGTCTGTGGACCACACCTTGAGGAGCAGTCATGTAAAGCCTCAGAGACCATTAGAAAGACTTCTGTTTTTATGCTTAGTGATAATGCAAAGCCAATGGAGGGTTTTGAGCAGAAAAATTATATGATCTCACACCTTATAGAATCTCTCTGGCTACTATGTTGAGACTATGCCAGGGTGATGGGTGGGCAAGAGCAGAGCAAGGATACTAATTAGAAATTTATTGCAATAATCCAGATGAAAGATCATGGAGGCCTGGACCCAAGAGGTAGTGTAAATGTTGAATAGTTAGATTCAGCATACATTATAAAGATGGCCAGGATGTGTTATCAAATTAGATGTAGGATATAAAAGAAGGCGGGGGGGCACATGGGTGGCACAGTCAGTTGAGCGTCTGACTGTTGGTTTGGCTAAGGTCTGATCTCAGGGTTGTGAAATTGAGCCCTGGTTTGGACTCCGCACTCAGCACAGAGTTTGCTTGGGTTTCTCTCTCCCTCTCTCTCTCTCTCCCCTTTCCCCTGTTCACTTGCTCTCTAAAATAAATCAATAAATCTTTTTAATTAATTTAAAATAAATTCAGGTAACAAGATGACTTGAACAACTGGAAAACAGGTACTATATATGAAACAAGGAAAACTGCAGGAAGAGCACATTTGTTGAGCAAGAATAGAAGTTTTAGACATGTCAAGTTTGAGATGCCTATTAGATATCCAAGTGAAGATGTTAACTTTGCATTTGAATATTTGAGTCGGAGATTCAGGGGTGCCTGGTTGGCTCAGTCAGGTTAGCATCTGACTTCGGCTCAGGTCATAATCTCAGGGTCCTCCCCCCTGAGCAGGAAGTCTGCTTCTGACCCTCCCCTTTGCTTGTGCCCTCTCTCTCTCAAATGAATAAATAAAATCTTTTAAAAAAAGAAAAAAGGGGGCGCCTGGGTGGCTCAGTGGGTTAAAGCCTGTGCCTTTGGCTCAGGTCATGATCCCAGGGTCCTGGGATCGAGCCCCGCATCAGGCTCTCTGCTCAGCAGGAAGCCTGCTTCCCCCTCTCTGCCTACTTGTGATCTCTCTCTCTCTGTCAAATAAATAAAATCTTTAAAAAAAAAAGAAGAAAAAAAAGAAAAAAAGAAAGAAAAAAGGCTCTTAGAGTTCAGACAAGAGGTCTGAGACTAGAAATAAAATTGTAGATGATGCAGTATATAGATGGCATTAAAAGCCAGGGGAATGGATGAGATGAACCAGAGAATAAGTAGAAAAGAGATCCAAGAACTGATTTTGGGCCCTTCAGCAATGAAATGGTCAGGGACATATGGAAAAATCAGTAAAAAATTCTGAGAATTGGCCAGTGAGTTAGGAGAAAAACAGGAGGGATGCTATTCTGAAGGACAAGTGAAGACGTGTTTGAATAGGGAAGGAATGGTCTATTCTATAAAATGTTCCTGAGAAGTCCAGTAAGATTAGGATTGAAAAATGTACATTTGGGGCACCAGAGTGGCTCAGTCTGTTAAACATCTGACTCTAGATTTTGGCTCAGGTCATGATCTCATGGTCGTGAGATCAGGCCTCACGTCACACCCCATGCTGAGCATGGAGCCTGTTTAAGATTCTCTCCTTTCCCCTCTGCCACTCCTCCCTCCACTCGTGCATGTGCTCACTCTAAAAAAAAAAAAAAAAGAAAAATGTACATATGATTTAACAATGTGGAGGTCACATGTGGCCTTGACAAGAACAGTTTGCTTTAAAAATGAATAACTATAATGAACTCCTACAAATCAACAAAAAAAAGACAACCCAAAAGAATATGGGAAAAAGTAGATGAATAGGCAATTCATAAAAAGATGCTCAATTTCAGTACTGATGAAGAAAAAATTAAATTAAAACAAGGAAACAAAAATATGAAATAACGTTTCATATATTTGGGGCAGTGAAAATGAAAATATGACTCTATTAAGGGGGAAGATATAAGGAAATAAAAACTCACGAACACTACTAAAGGAAATGTAAATTATTATAACCATGTTGGAAGACAATTTGGCAATAACAGTAAAGTAAGGATGATAATGTACAAATCCTCCAACACAGTAACTCCATTTCTGGGTATATATATATCCTAAGGAAATTCTCCCACATGTGCAAAAGAAATATACATAAGAATATTCAGTGTAGTACTATTTGGAATAGTGAGAAATTGGAGACAACTTAAAAAAAAATCAACAGAGGGGCGCCTGGGTAGCTCAGTGGGTTAAGCCACTGCCTTCAGCTCAGAGGTCATGATCTCAGGGTCCTGGAATAAAGGCCCCACATCAGGCTCTCTGCTCTGCGGGGAGCCTGATTACCCCTCTTTCTCTGCCTGCCTCTCTGCCTATTTGTGATCTTTCTCTCTCTCTCTGTCAAGTAAATAAATAAAATCTTTTAAAAAAAATCAACAGAAAAATGAGTAAGTAAAACGCGAAATAATCATAAATTGCAATACCAGAAAGTAGCTAAAATGAATGAACTACAGCTATGTATCAACAACACAACTCAAAAACATAATGGTTAATGCAAAAAGAAAGTACCAGATGACAGTACACTGTGACATGAATTATATAAATTCTAAAGTTGTCTAGAAAAATAATATGTAATTTTCATTAACACATATACATTAGGGAGTAAAAGTTAAAGAAAAAACAAAATTAATATTTTATAAAGAAAATTGACAAATGTAGGTATTGAGTCGATTAAAAACTTATACTGTACAATGCAATACCAAACCATATATGTGAAATATTTAATAACTATTTTATGGTACGGGCGCCTGAGTGGCTCAATCATTAAGCATCTGCCTTTGCCTCAGGTCATGGCCCCAGGGTACTGGGATCGAGCCCCGCATCGGGTTCCCTGCTCAGTGGAGAGCCTGCTTCTCCCTCTCCCACTCCCACTGCTTGTGTTCCCTCTCTTGCTGTTCTATTCTGTCAAATAAATAAATAAAATCTTTTAAAAAATTATCTTATTGCATTTTTTTTTAATAACCAAAAAGTGAATCACCTGCAAAACTGCCTGGGTACCAGCTCGTATGTTCTGTTCTGTGACTTCTTCTGAGGCATTATGAAGAACATCTTGGTAGGTGCCATTTTTTGCCCAAGTGGAATTTCGAACATGATCAGCAATATCAGTCCCATTTTCCTAAAGAAAAATATCAAGTTTTCATATTTCATTAAGAATGCTGCAACTAGACAGTAAGCTGAAGTAAACTGGAAATAATTGGGTTCTTCTGCTAAGCATCTTCTCAGAAGATGTTTCATTTGATTAAAAAAGAAGCATATGTTCACTGTAAAAAAAAGTTCTTCTCATTAACAAAAATATAAAGAATATAAAAAGTTATCCATAAGGGTCAGACAGAAATTTTATCATTTTAGATACAGAGACATTTTTCTATGTAGCTAATGTATAAATGTCCCTTCTGTAAGTTACACACTTAAGAATGGGATTATATTACTTAAAATTCTGCAAAATGTGAATTTTGTTCTAAAGTAAATGCCAGAAACCAAACAACTTAAATAAAATAGAAAATAGCTTCTATTTATTTTATTTTAGAGTATTAAAATTCTTATTACTCAGAGAAGAATATTAGGTACTTCAAACCACTAAGATTGCATCTTTCTGCTTGTTTTAGCTGTCAAAAGTCTTACAGACTAAGGAGTTCCCTCAGGTGAAAAGTCATAAAAATAGACATTTCACTCAGAGTTGTTCCCTTCTTTTAAGTTTCTTTCTAGTTGCTTCCCGCTTTTGGTCACTAGCTGATATTTTCAAATACTTCATTGTTTTTGTTTGTTTTTTTTTTTAATATTTTGTCTAGAGCTTATAATTGCAATATGCATGAGGTTTAGTCTAATACAAACTACTCTGCTATTACCAAAGTACTGAAATCAGCTGTCTCCGTAGCCAATACAACATACCATAATATACTATATACTCTTCTCTTAAGCCTCATACTCCTGTGATCCGATTTCTTCTGAACATTTTTTCCTGAATGACTCCAAAACAGCTCCAACTCAAATATATAAAAGTTAAGTTTATTAACCATGTCCTCTCCATTCTTACCAACCCCTCTAGCCACCATAGTCACCACCACCAAACCCGCATTTTTAAAAATTCTACTCATGTGTGAATAGCAACTACACCGTATTGCAAGGTGTAACAAGAGAAACAAACTTGAGATACCTCCAATTCCTCATTTCTCTCACCCAATTAATCATCAATACATACTGATTTTACCACCAAAGAAGCTCATATCTGTCTTCTTCCTTATATTTCCACTGCAATTCCACTGTCCTGGTATTATATTACCTCCTCCATAAAGCCTTCCCTAAGCCTAAGCAGAGTTAGGGATTCCATCTTTCACACTCTAAGATCATAGCAATATTCTTTGTAAGACTTATTTTGCATGTTTGCTAAACTCCTTATTTTGACTTATTACATCTTTGTAAGACTTATTTTGCATGTTTGCTTAGCTCCTTGCTAAACTATAAGTTATGTGAAGGTAGAAAAGATGTCTTTCCATGTTTCTATTTCCAACACTGGTTCCCCATGTAGACATGGGTAATGTCAAGAGTGTTTTGCTCTGAGTGTTTTGCTGTCACAAAAATTGAGAATACCACAGAGAGTTAATGGGATGAGCCAGCAAATGCTAGACATACTATAAGACGCATGACAGTCTGCACACACACAAACTGTCTTGTATTCCACATCTTTCAATGTACCACAGACACTAAGTGAATAAAAAGCCACTATCTAAATCTGTAACTTAATTCCATTTTATAATTAAAACCAAATTCTAAATCATTTATATATATTTTAAACTAATCAGAAATATAAATCAGTGAATGATTATATCTTTTTTATGCCATTAGCAAGAGTTGTTGGCATTCTGAAAAATCCACATTTCTAATAACAAAACTAGTTACAGTATTTGAGTAATCAACATGTTTTACCTATAAATCACACCTACATCACCAGGCTTTTATAGTTTCCTTCTTTCCTTTCTTTCTCCTTTCCACTATTTAATTAGGTATGTAGATGTGTTATTTTTGTGCCATCGTTATTTAAAGATAGTAAATGACAGGGTAAGCTCAATATTAAGCTATAAATTTATGACAAAAATTGGGGAAAACAAATTATTTAAATTGATAGGCTTACTTTCTAGATTGATGCAAAAACTGGATGTTTTAATTGATGCCAAAAAAAACAGAACTATAATTATTTCATAATTTACATGGTAAATTTAAACTACTTCAATTATATTTGTTACATTTAGTTATATTTCTTAGTTACATTTTTCTCTTTTTAGAAATAGGGAAGGATGCTATCTACACCCATATATATATATATGCATATATATGTGTCACACATATGCATATATATTGATTCACTGAATCCCTGAAGAACGTGGCCTATTCATTCATATATTAATATCCTGTTAGTCTACTGATGAGATTAAATTAACCACCAAGGAAAAAAAATTACCAAATCACTCCTATCCATATTTGGTAAAATATGCATCAGTGTCACATTCCCCAACTTTTTGGTTAGAACCTGGTCTATGACAAGGATTAAAAAACTGAAGGACAAGAGTTGATTTACACGTAAAGAATAATGATACGAGGTACCCAAATTTCACTTCCACTTTGTCTTCCCTCATCTCTTCTCCTTTATGAGTAAACTCCAGCCTTTCTTATCACAGACCCATTTATTCCACAGTTAAGAATGTTTTCTGCGCTGGCATGAGCAATAATACAAAAGTTTCCAAGAAAGAATTAGAATATTCTGGTTTAAGTACCCAACTCCTAGAATAAGACAGGTAAGGGGAAATTGTAGTTTGGTAATCATCCTTAAGAAATATGTGCTACAGGGCGCCTGGGTGGCTCAGTTGGTTGAGCAACTGCCTTCGGCTCAGGTCATGATCCCGGAGTCCCGGGATCGAGTCCCATATCAGACTCCCGGCTCTGCGGGAAGTCTGCTTCTCCCTCTGACCTTCTCCCCTTTCATTCTCAGTCTCTCGCTCTCTAATAAATAAATAAAAATATTAAAAAAAAAAGAAATATGTGCTACAACATTTTTATCTAGTACCATAATTATATTTTATACCGTTTTTATTGAAGTATAATTGATATACAATATATAAGTTTCAGGTATACAACATAGTGATTCAACATTTATATATATATTACAAAATGACCACAGTAAGTGTAATTACCATCTGTCACATTACAAAGTTATTAAAGTTCTATTAACTATATTCTCTATGCTATACTTTGTAACTTCTGTATTTCATAACTTGAAGTTTGTAGTTCTTAATCCGCTTCACCTATTTCGCTTATCTCACCCACCTCCCACCCCACTGGCAACCACCAGTAGGTTCTCTGTATTTATGTCTGTTCCTATTTTATTTTTTCATTTATTTTTTTATAAACTACACACAAGCGAAATCATACAGCATTTCTCTTCCGCTGACTTATTTCACTCAGCATAATGCCCTCTAGGTCCACCCATTCGCAAATGGTAAGATTTGATTCTTTCTTAGGGCTAATGTTCAAGTTCGTGTGTGTGTGTGTGTGGAGAGAGAGAGCACATTTTCTTTAACCATTCATCTACTGACGGGACACTTAGTTGTTTCCATATCTTGGCTACTATAAATGCTGCAATGAACACAGGAATGCATCTATCTTTTTGAATTAGTGTTTTCATTCAGCTAAATACTCAGAAGTGGAATTGATCATACGGTATTTTTATCTGTAATTTTTTGAGTAATCTCCATAGTGTACCAATTTGCATTCCCACCAACAGGACACAAGACTTCTCTTTTCTCCAGATCCTCACAAACACTTGTTTTTTTTGGTTTTGTTTTCTGATACTACCATTTGGACTGGGGTGAGGTGGTATTTCACTGTAGTTTTGATTTGAATTTCCCCGATGATTAGTGATGTTGAGCATCTTTTCACGTGTCTGTTGGCCCTGTATGCTTCTTTGAAAAATGTCCAGAATCTCCATTCATTTTTTAATCAGATTGTTTTATTGGTGTAGAGTTGTAGGAGTTCTTTATGTATTTTGGATATAAACTCTTTATTGGATATATCATTTGCAAACCATCCCCCATTTAGTAGGTTGCATTTTTGTTTTGCTGATGGTTTCCTTTGCTATGCAAATGATTTTCAATCTGATGTAGTCCTGACTGCTTATTTTTGGTTTTGTTGCCCTTGTGTGAGGAGTCAGATTCAAAAAAACATTACTAAGACACAATTCAAGCTTAAGCCTATGTGTTATTTCAGGAGTTTTATGGTTTCAGGTCTTACACTTAGGTCTTTAATCCATTTTGAGTTTATTTTTGTGTATGGTGTAAGAAAGTGGTCCAGTTTCATTTTTTCGCATGTGGCTGTCCAGTTTTCCACATCACTTATTGATGAAACAGTCTTTACTCCATTGTATGTTTGGTCACCTTCATCATAGATTAATTGACCAAATAAGTATGAGTTTATTTCTGGGCTCTCTGTCCTGTTTCATTGATCTATGTGTCTCTTTTTGTGCCATTACCATACTGTTTTGATTACTACAACTTTGTAGTATAGTTTGAAATCCAGAAGTGTATAGTATAGTTTGAAACACCTCCAGCTTTGTTCTTTTTTTCCTCAAGATTGCTTTGACTATTCAGAGTATTTTGTGGTTCCATACAAATTTTAGAATTATTGGCTCTGTGAAAATTGCTACTGGTATTCTGATAGGGATTGCACTGAATGAAACCTGTAGATTGCTTTGAAAATATGGACATTTTAACAATGTTAATTCTTCCAATCCATGAGCATGGTATATCTTTCTATTGTGTCTTCTTCCATTTCTTTCATCAATGTCTTACAGTTTTCAGTGAACAGGTCTTTCACTTCATAGGTGAAATTTATTCCTAGGTATTTTATTCTTTTTGGTACAATTGTAAATGGAATTGTTTTCTTAATTTCTCTTTCTGCTACTTTGTTATTAATGTATAGAAATGCAACAGACTTCAGTATATTAAGTTTGTATCCTGTGACTTTACTGAATTTATTAACAGTTTTTTGATGGAATCTTTAATGTTTTCTATGTATAATACTATGTTATTTGCAAATAGTGACAGTCTCACTTCTTAATAATTTAGACGCCTTTTATTTATTTTTTTGTCTGATTGCTGTGGCTAGGACTTCCAAAACTATGCTGAATAAAAGTGGTACGAGTAGACATCCTTGTCTTATTCCTGATCATAGAAGAATTGCTCTCAGTTTTTCACCACTGAGTATGTCATCAGTCATGGGTTTTTCATATATGGTCTTTACTAAGTATGTTCCTTCTAAACCCACTTTGTTGAGAGTTTCTATCATAAATGAATGTTGAATTTTGTCAAGTGCTTTTTCTGCATCTATTGAAATGATCATATGGGTTTTACCCTTCCTTGTTAATATGGTGTATCATGTTGATTGATTTGCAAATATTGAAGCATCCTTGTATCTCCAGAATAAATCCCACTTGAATGCAATGAATGATTCTTTTAATGTATTTCTGAATGTAGTCTGATAATATTTTGTTGAGGAATTTTGCATCTATATTCACCAAGGGTACTGGTCTATAGTTTCTATAGTTTTCTTTGTGTCTGGTTTTGGTATCAGGGTAATGCTAGCCTCATAGAATGTATTTGGAAGGTTTCATTACCTTTGATTTTTTGGAATAGTTTGAGAAAAACAGGTATCAACTCTTCCTTAAATGCCTCATGGAATTTAACTGTGAATCCATCTAGTCCTGGACTTGTTTGTTGGGAGTTTCTTGATTACCAAAATCAATTTTGTTACTAGTAATTGTTCTGTTTAGATTTTCTATTTCTTCCTCATTCAGTTTTGGAACACTGTATGTTTCTAGGAATTTATTCTTTTTCTAGGCTGTCCCATTTGATGGCATATAATTTTTTGTAGTAGTTTCTTATAAGCCTTTATATTTCTATTGTACCTGTTGTTACTTCTCCTTCTTCATTTCTGATTTATTTGGGTCCTCTCTCTTTTTCTTGATGAGTCTGGCGAAAGTTCTGTCAATTTTGTTCACCTTTTCAAAGAACCAGCTCTTAGTTTCATCAATCTTTTCTATTGTATTTTTAGTCTGTTTCATTTATTTTTCCTCTGGTCTTTATTACTTCCTTCTACTGACTTTGGGCTTTGTTATTCTTTTTCTAGTTCTTTTAGGTATAAGGTTAGATTGTACGTTTGAGATCTTCTTTGATTATTCAGGTAGGCCTATATTTACATAAACTTCTCTCTTAGAACTGCCTTTGCTATGTTCCAAAGATTTTGTATTGTCTTTTTATTTATCTCAAGGTATTTTTTCCCCCTCAAGGTATTTTTTTTTTATTTCCTCATTGACCCACTGCTTATTGGGTAACATGTTGTTTACTCTCTTTGTGTTTTTTCCTTCTAATTTGTTTCTAGTTTTATATTATGGTCGGAAAAGATGCTTGATATGATTTCAATCTTCTTAAATTTACTGAGACTTGTTCTGTGGCCTAGTATGAGAACCATCTTGCAGAATGTTCCATGTGCACTTGTTAAAAAAAAATGTGTATTCTGCTGTTTTTAGATGGAATGTTCTGTACATATTTGCTTAAGTCCATCTGATCTAATGCCTCAAAGTCACTATTTCCTTATTAAAGTTCTGTCTGGACAATCTATCCATTGATGTAAGTGGGGTGTTAAAGTTCCCAACTATTACTGTATTACTGTCAATTTCTCCCTTTAGTTAGTATCTGCTTTATATATTTAGATGCTCCCATGCTAGATGCATATATATTTACAAATATTATATTCTTTTGCTGGATTGCTTCCTCCATCATTATGTTATACCCTTCTCTGTCTCTTTTACAGTCTTTGTTTTAACATTTATTGCATCTGATACAAGTATTGTTACCCCAGCTTTATTGATCATTTCCATTTCCATAGAGTATCTTTTCTATCCCATCACTTTTGGTATGTGTCTTGTAGATAGCATACAGATGGGTCTTTTTTTTTTTTAAATATCTATTCAATTATTTTTGAAGTTTTAAAAACCTATTTCGATGACTTTTGATTGAACATTTAGTCCATATACATTAATTATTGATAGGTATGTACTTAATGCCATTTTGTTCATTGTTTTCTAGCTGTTTTTGTCATTCTTCTCTGTTCCTTTCTTTCTTGCTGTCTTCTCTTGTAATTTGATGACTATCTTCAGTTTTGTGCTTGGATTCCTTTATTTTTTGTTTACCTATTACAGGTTTTTTGTTTGTGGTTCATGTATAACACCCTATGTGTCAGTCATCTATTTCAAGTTGATGGTCACTTAAGTTCAAACATTCTAATTGTACTACATTTTTACCTCCCCCTCACCACATATCATGTATCTGACACATATTTTACATGTTTTTATTTTGTGTATCCCTTACCTAGTTATTGTAAATATAGTTGATTTTACTATTTTTAACACTTCATGTTAGCTTTATAAGTGACTGACCTACTTCCTTTATTATATGTTTGCTTTTACCAGTTATAGGAGTGCTGACAATACTGACTCCACTGACAGCCCTCCATCTTGTTCATATTTGCTGGATGACTTCTCTTGGGGATGCATGTTCCAGGCCCTTGGAGATTAATATACATACTTTAGAAATGCCTGCCAAGGCTGGGATAGGGGAAGCTTGCTTTGACCGCCCATGAATCTGTTAGAGACGATGCAGTCTTTACCCTTCCTGATGCACAGGTGGCACCACAAGATCTAATTAAAAGGTTAGCTGTCACTTAAGTGCATAATAATAATGCCCTTCTGCATATCTCTTGCTCTATAAAATCTATAGACTAGATTGAGTCCATAAGTCTAGACTTTGTGGAGGATAGCTGTACGTACAGCACCTGGATAATCATTGCCTCATCACCTCATCGGTAAGCAACCCTAAATAAAACTCTGTAAAAACCATGTAGAATTGCCTTCTTTGATTTCCAGTCTCAAAGTGTCTTCTTAGCTTGGGGAGTACTCTACTATCCCTCCCCTACATTTCAACACCAGTGAAATGTTTTCTTTCACAATATTTTTACTTCTAGTTATGGCTTTTTCTTTTCTGCACAAAGAAGTCACTTTAACATTTCCTATAAGGCTGATGCAGTGGTGATGAACACCTCTAATTTTTGTTTGTCTGGGCAACTTTATTTCTCCAGTTCTGAATTATAACCTTGCTGGGTATTCTTGGTTGTGGGTTTTTTCCTTTGAGCACATTAAATACATCAAGCCATTTCCTCTGGCCTGCAAGTTTCTTCTGAAAACTCAATTGAGAGTCTTATAGGTGTTCCCTCATATGTCAGTTGCTTTTCTCTTGCTGCTTTTAAAATTCTCTATAACTTTTGACATTTTAATTATTATGTGTCTTGGTGTGGACATCTTTGGGTTCATCTTATTTGGGACTATCTATGCTTCCTGAACCTGGATGTGTCTGTTTCTTTCCCCAGTTTAGAAAAGTTCTTAGCTGTTATTCCTTCAAATAAGTTTTCTGCCCCTTTCTAACTCACTTCTTCTGGGACCCCTCTAATACAAATGTTAATACTTTTGACGTTGCCCCAGAAGTCTCTCACCCTACCTTATACAAAATTCTTTTTCCTTTTGCTGCTCAGCTTGGATGATTTCCACTATTCTGTTTTCCAGATCACTGATCCATTCTTCTGTACCCTCTCCCTGGTTGTTGATTCCCTCTGGTATATTTTTCATTTGAGTTATTGTATTTTTCAGATCTGATTTTTAAAAAAAATATATTTTCTATTTCTTTGTTGAAGTTCTGAGTTTATCCACTCCACTCCTAAGTTCGGTGAGCATCTTTACGACTATGATTTTTAACTCTTTATCAGGTAGATTGTATAATTCCTTCTCATTTATTTTCCTGAGATTTTTTTTTCTTGTTCTTTCATTTGGAACATATTCCTATCTCCTCGTTTTGTGTGACTTTGTGTTTGTTTCCAAGTATTAGATAGTAGTCAGCTACATCTCCTGGTCTCAAAGGTAATAGCCTTATATGGAAGGTGCCCTGTGCAGTCCAGAAGCACAATCCCCTCCTCCCCCAGCTACCCAAACCAAGTGTTCCAGGTGTGTCCCCTGTGTGTGCAGCAAACACCCTTCAGTTGTTGAATGAGCTCTGACTGCTTCACATTCTGGTAGGCAGGGCTGCTCCCCAGGCCAACTGGTTGCAATACCCAGCCAGGACTACTATGGATGCCCTAGTGGAAATAGGTTGACCCTGGTGTGGCTGGCTTAAAGGCCCATCCATGATGTTGTGGGTGTGCTAGTGGATGTGACCAACCCCCCAGGGAGCTAAAGTCACTTTGGAGGGACACCAGTCCCAGCCAAGGCTGCCCAGGGGATACAGCAGAGTGGGAGCAGTTTAAGAGAAGGTCTGCTGGAGAGGTGGGTTGATTAGGAGAATGCCAGGGTGGGATGATTGGCGCTAGCAAGGTAGGTGAAGAGTGTCAGAACTGGAGCCCATAACCATTAAGCTACTAGCTAGGCTAAAAGGGGGCAAAAAAATAGTGCCCACTAGTGTTTCCATTTCTGAAGGAAGTTCCTACAGACTCCCTGCCCCTCCAACATAAGCCCTAAAATCAGTCAAAAAAATATCCTTTAAGTACATCTCAGGTGCTCTGCAAACTGCTGCCTCTATGCTGGATCGGAGAGTGTGTGAGACTGGGGGGGGTGCGGTGGGGGAAGACCTTTAGGAACATTGTCTCAGTTTCCTATAGCCTCCTGGCTGTCCCAGAGTGAAACCCCAATGATTTTCAAAGCTCCTAAAGTTAAGCTCTGCTGACTTTCAAAGCCAAACATTGTGGGGTTCTCATTTTTCCTGTGCAGAATTCCAGAGTTGGGGTGTAGGACATGGTGCTTAAATCCCTTGCTCCTCAGGGAGGCTCTCTGGGCCTATGATATCAAACCACTTGTGGGTCGCCAGACTGGGGGGGTTTGGTTCCCAACCTGACTGCACCTCTGCCACACTTTACCCTTCTCAAGGTACCTTGTTTTTTTTTCCTATCTTTTCTTTAAGTAAGCACTATGTCCAACATGGGACTTGAACTCACAATCCCAAGATTAAGAGTCGCTCTACCAACTGAGCCAGCCAGACTCCCTATGGTTTTTCCTTTTTATTTGTAGCTGTGCAACAGCTAGTCTCTTAGTCTTCAGGTCTTTCTCAATGAGAGTTTCTTTTTAGTAGTTGCAGTCTTGGTGTATCCGTGGGAGGGGTGAGCTTAGGATCTGCCCATACTCTGCCATCCTCCTATCAGTCTCAAATATTACATCTTTTAAAATGGCATCTAATATTGATCTACATAATGAATTAAAGAATCAGTATACAATCTCAACATTAATTTTTTAAAGTTGTGACACCAAAGAGCTTTGGGTACTGTGGTAACTGTTGTATTACCTAAGTTGCAAAATATACTAAAAGGTATCTTTAACGTCCTATTTATTAAGTATATATGTATGTGAACATGTTACTACACTTTTGTGAAAAGCTAATCTATTAAACTTATAGTAAAATATATATTAAGTCTTATCAATTTACCTCTTCTCTCTTTTCTCCTTCTTCCATTGAAATAACGTGGTCTGTGACATTGTCAATACAAGGTAAGTCAGAAGAAGACATCACAATTTCTTCAGGCTCTTGCATAAACAAAGGTTTTTCTTCTTGCTGGATCCATTCTTGATATACTTTTACCACTTTTCTCATAGCTGCCGCTTCACAAATTGGTAATAAAAATGCCTAGTGAAAAAAAAAGAACACACATGACACATTTTACTTTGCCACAAACCACTAATATATATATTTTTATGTTGTTATAAAGTATGATATAACTGATTTTTAAAGAGTTAAAGTCAACTGATCCACTGTCAGAAAAAGCCTTTTGTTTCCAAATAATTTGTAAATACGCTGACATAGAAATACTTTCAGTAAGGGTGCCTAGCTGGTTCAGTCAGTAAAGCTTGCAACTCTTGATCCCAGGGTCATGAGTTCCAGAACCACATTGGGTGCAGAGGTTACTTAAAAATAAAATCTTGGGGAAAAAAAATTAGAAATGCTTTTGGTAGACAGCCATGGATTTCAAGTACAAAAGCAAAGATCTGTTTCACTTGTACTATCTGTCTCAGAATGAGAATATTCCTTGTTTCATGAAATAACTATGCTTCTACAAAGCTCAATGTAAATACCACTTTTCATAATAAATCATATTTTTATAACTTACTGGTTTTTTATTACTAAAATAAATTTAGATATGAGCTTAATTAAAAATTAAATCTGATTTCAAGAAATAATACAAATTACATAAAAAGGCAACTATAAGCACATAAGAAAAAATGTTTCAGCTTTATTTCATTTTACATGTAATAAATAATGTCAAATAAGTTAAATAATAAGGCAAAATACTTAGATAATTAAAAGGCATACCTTACAATTATTCTTTCCTTTATGTACTTTCTGGGTTGCCTTAACTTTTAAAAAAAATATTCTCTTGGTCACAAAAATACCACATTTTCACAATAAAAAAAAATTTTATGCAATTCAGACAAGTAAAAATAAAACAGTAAAAGTACTCCATCTCACGATCCAAATTCCTTCCATCATACATGTTTGTGTTCATGTGTTAACATTTTCACTGGACTTTCTCTTTACCAAAAAAAAAAAAAGGAACTAAATTGCTTTTAAATTTTCCTTTTACAACCTACTGATTACTTTCAACTCTAAAAGTCACAAGACATTTACCTAAAACCCTGGCACTTCCTCCTATATAGCTATCAGTAGGTATATTTAATAATAATCATGGGCTCAAATGACTTTATTTTATCTGAATGAAACTAGCCAAGAAAATCAGTCAAGATAATGATGAAAACTTAATGTGTGATATCAACAGGATATTTAATGTAGTTTGGTAATACTTTTATTATTATTAAATCCCTGGCAATCTACATTACTTGTTACTTTCTTTCATCTAACAAACCCATTCCAAAATTCTCACTCTCATATTCTAGCAGCCTAATAGACAATGGCATGATTTGGATCATCACTGTCTGCTCTAAGAATATTTATTTTATAATTATAAGAACAACTCAGCCTTCCTTAAAAAGGCTCAAGGTGGGGCGCCTGGGTGGCTCAGTGGTTTAAAGCCTCTGCCTTTGGCTCAGGTCATGATCTCAGGGTCTTGGGATGAGCCCTGCATCCAGCTCTCTGCTCAGCAGGGAGCCTGCTTCCCAACCTCTCAGCCTGCCTCTCTGCCTTCTTGTGATCTCTCAACTCTCTGTCAAATAAATAAATATTTAAAAAAAAAAAAAGGTTCAAGGTAGAAGAAAAAAACCTCAATCTCAAAAAAATTCTATTCTCAGATACTGAAAAATGAACTTTTTAAAACTGGCAGGGAAACCCTCTGCAGTTTCTGCTCAATTTTGCTATGAGCCTAAAACTGATCTAACACATAAAGTTTTATCATTTAAAAAAATATTAGTAATCTCCAGAGCTAAGATATTTATTAATGCATAAATTGTCACACTATATCCCAAGTGGCTTGATGAATTTACTAAAGCCCAGGGTGTATATAACCTTTGTCCTTATAAGCCCCAAAGTCTGATTTTGCCAACACACTAAATACGGATCTTAAGGAAAGCCTGATATTAGCCATGGTTTAAAAAACCGATAAAAACCGAGTGCCAATATACACATTTATGATGAGAAATAACTGTCACAGAAACCAGAACATTCAAATCCATACATTGGCACCTTATCCCTATGAAGAAGCACCACTCAAACATCAATATTAACTGAAAATAAGGCAAGTTAACATTCAAAAAATATTTCTGAATCTACTTACTCGGCAAATTTTCTGTCAATACACAGACCTATATGAGGTCATCTCCAGTTCTGATTCCATGACCATAAAACTACACAACCAAAAACTACATGGAGAATGAATCAAAACAAGAGGAGATAGAAAAGTCCAATATTTAATGGTACTAGTTTAAGATAATCTGATCCAGTTTTCTAACAACTGATTTCGCCAATGGGATGGGATATACATCGCCAATGGGATGAGAGAGTAGATACGACTCTCTCCCACAGTGAAAAACAGTAATAAAACTTGTTGGTTTCCAGTATTTTTAATATTATTTTATTATTAACCAATCCAGATTGTGAGGGACACATTCTTCAAGATTTAATCAAGTACAGTGAGCATTTAGCAGACCTGGGAATTTTTCATCTTCTTAATACAATGGTTTGCATTTTTGTCTCAGAACCCTTACTCTACCAGATGTTAACAAGAATAACAGGTACTCTAAAATAAGAGTAACACTGCTTTACATTTTTGCAAATATCTTTAATGTTTAGCCTAATAAGAGACGGTTAGATTCTTATCTGCTTCCTTCTTCATTCATCTAATACAATATCACATATCAGGTATCTCTGGAAAACTTCACCATACACTTGTGAGAAAATGACAGTGGAAAAAAATAAATAGTCTTAGTACTGCCATGAAAACAGTTTTGACCTCATGGACCTGAAAAGGTCCTGGAGATGTCCCAGAAACCTAAGACCACAGTTTGTGATCTAAACCCTTAACATGACTTTGGGGGGAAAATTACAGATATAATATCTCTATATAAAATTATATAGAGATATAGATATATATATGAAAAATCTGTGTTCTTAAATGTTAAACTATTGATGTGTTATATTTACTTCACATCAAAATACTTGGGGGCTCCTCATTGTAGTCTCCAAATAATGACTACATAAAGCACACTGGGTTTACTTATAAAATAGGGGATGCATGCCTGGAGTGCATCTATGCCTATTCTATTGGATATGGAGAATAATTTAATCATTTAAAATGATTTGGGGATTTATACTTTACAATTTTATCTTGATTTTAAAGACACATAAATATAAATACCTTCATATGAGATAGAATCATCATAGTGGCCCTAAAATAACATCATCAACTATCTTAACAAATTATCTCAAGACTTAGTTTCTAGAAATAAATGTTAGCCCTTAGGGAGCAATGATAAAGTACCCAGCACTCAACAGTTACAGAACAGAAGTGCTGGGAGAGAGGTGGCAGGAGAGGGGGAGAGAGGATCCCAAGAAAGCTCCACACCCAGCACAGAGCCAGACACAGGGCATGAACTCAAGACCTGAGTGAAGCAAGAGTCAGATGCTCAACCAACTGAGCCACCGAGGTACCCCAACAGTTACAGAACTTCTTGATTCATTCACCAAATATTTACTAGATGGCTACTCTATGACAGGCAATAAGGATATAATGATAAATAAGAAAGAGAAGCATTCCTGGAGGGTCGCAGGGAAGATTAGAATTTTAAAAATAATTTTTTAAAATAAACATATGTAAGATTCAGAAGAGGTACTATGAAGAAGAGGACAATTTTCAAAAACATCCCAAAGAAGTACTTACTAATGTGTGTCTGTGTGTGTGCATATGCATGCAGGTTCATCTGTCTCTGAGTGGGTGGATAAAGGTGGTCAGGGAAGACTTCTCTGGTGTAATCATATTAAGTTGTAATCTTAAGGATGAATAGCAGGTAAAAAAAGAAGGGGAAAAGGGTAGAGAGGGAAGAAAGGTTGAAGGACAAAGTTAAGACAGGAAAAACAACTGTGAAGGCTATGAGGATAAAATTATTTGAGAAATGTTAAGTAAACATATCAGAGAGTGTGTGCTATGATAAGTGCTGTGATAGTTCACAGACACGTACCCTGGGGCAAATAATACATTGTATGTTAATAAAAAAAATAAAATAAAAATTAAAAAAAAAAAGAAATGTTAAGTAAACATATTTCTATTAAAGTTATTTACTTATAGAAAGACTTGTGCCTGGGTGGCTCAGTGGGTGAAAGCCTCTGCCTTCGGGTCAGGTCGTGATCTCAGGGTCCTGGGACTGAGTCCCGCATCGGGCTCCCTGCTCTGCGGGGAGCCTGCTTCTCCCTCTCCCACTCCCCCTGCTTGTGTTCTCTCTCTCTCTCTCTCTCTGCCAAATAAATAAATAAAATCTTTAAAAAAAATAAAAGAAAGAAAGAAAGACTTGTGCTCTAGCTGGGACTGCTAAGGGCAAAGTCATTATAAGGCCTTATCTTTGATAATTAATGGGAAGTATTTTTATCTATATTATACTGTATGAACCTTCAAAATAAGGGAAGAAACTATTTCACAAACTCTCAATTTTGAAAATTCATCAGTAATACTAAGCAGGTAAAAAAGCTTTCCTATGACGTTGATCCCTTTTCAAAACATGAATAATTCATTAGGGTCACCATCCTAAAATTTATTTTTCCTTAAGTTTTCCTTAAAAATCACTTTTTTAAGAAAGATTTATTTATTTTAGAGAACAAAAGCAGGGGCAAAGGCCGAGTGAGAGGGAGAGAGGAAATCTCAAGCAGGCTCCAGGCCCAGTGCAGAGCCCAACATTAGTTTCAATCTCACAACCCTCAGATCGCGACCTGAGCAGAAATCAAGAGTCAGATGCTTAACCAACTGAGCCACCCAGGCACCCCTAAGGTCATCAACTCAGGGTCATGGGATCAGGCCCCTCATCAGGCTCCATAACAGGCACAGAGCCTGCTTTGAGATACCTTCTCTTCCTTTCCCTCTGCCCCTCACCTCCAATCCCTCTTTAAAAATAAATAAATAAAGATGATTATCAGAATAAAAACATCTCCGAGAACTTCAGTTCCCAGCAATATCATTTAAAGATATCCCAGAATATTCCTGCATAAAATATCTAAAAAATACAACTTTTTAAATTAATGTCTCAGCTTATAAGGATATTCTGAGTCTAGAACAAAATGTGAATATTAATCCAGAGAAGTAAGTGAGCAATGAAGCTGCTGGCTGCTGCCTTGGACAGCCTACAGAGTATTGGCTTAAATAGCCACCTGTACAGAGGTGAGAGACAGATCAGAGTTCTACATGTAAAACTGACACCAATGAAGGCTACAAATTCAATACAAAGGCAAGCTAGAAGGGGAAGGCAAAAAACTCAACTCCAGGGAAGAGTCAGTGATGAAACTTGTCTGTTGACTTTGGGTAGGGGAATACAAGGGAAGAATAGCCTTTCCTGCAAATTCATATTCTCAGGCTGGTCATCACATAACTTTGAGTACTGCAAAGCAGTAAGAATCATAAGCTGAAAATTCTAATTTAAAGTAAACCAAGGTTGGGGTACCTGGCTGGTTCATTTGGTAGAGAGACTCTTGATCTCGGGGTTGTGAATTCAAGCCCCCTAATGGGCACAGAGCTTACTTAATATTTTTAAAAATAAAGAAAGAAAGAAATAACGTAAACTAAGGTGGACAGGACCACCAAATACCTGGAGAAGCAAGAGCAATTCCTCTCTGGAGGAACACAACTTTCAAACCAGGTTTCAAAGTAATTCCCACAGAATTCCAAAAAATCCAAGTCCATAAGACAAAAATCCAAAACAAACAAACAAGGGTGAATAAACACAAACAACAAAAGGCCAAAACCGCAAAACTTAAGTTAGTGGAATTAGTGGAATAAGGACTATAAAATGAGTATTTTTAATATGTTTTAATTAAGAAAATGAAAATGAATAAAGAATGAATGTGCCACAGCAAAAAGTGGAAAAACCACCAAAAGCAAATTTTAAAAATTAAAATATAAAGACCATGATAATAAACTCAATGAGGGGAACTGCTTCCAAAAGTATGGTGGACTAGGTAACCCAATTGATAGGTAACCCAATCAACCTTTTGGTTGAAAAGACAAAATGGCAGATTAAAAGATAAATTTAATCTTAAATTCATTGATGAGCCAAAAAGCAGGAAAAAATATTAAAAAATAAAAGCCTATATGAAATCCAAACTCAGAGAGGTCTTAGTGGGAGCAATAAAGCTGACTTTCACTTTGAGTGGCACCAATGACTTTGGTTTCCATGGACCCAAAGCAAGGAGAATAACAGTGAAACTCTAAACAAAGTTGTATTTTCAGAGAAGTACATATTGTCAGTCAGACGCTGAATTAAATAAACCCAACCCATTAAAAGTTAGTAAGGTAAACTGCCCATACCTAAATGCAGAAGAGATAACAACAAAAATCTCCTCAGAGACACGAGAACTAAAAGCCAGCTGTAACACAGGTTTATACTCTGTGTTCATATTATGTGGTTGGCTTGAACCTCAAATCAATAATCCAGTTTAATGAGAGGTTGGGAGTGTCTCTTTGCATTTAGAAGCAAATGCAACTCCTCTCTGAAGTAATCAACCTTTAACCAACAAAATCAGCAAATAAAGGTGTATGATACAAAAGCTCAGAATCAAAATTCTAAATTTCTGAAATCACAACTACTGTGAAAACCATTTAGAGGGGCGCCTGGGTGCCTCAGAGGGTTAAAGCCGCTGCCTTCGACTCACATCACGATCTCAGAGTCCTGGGATTGGACCCACATTGGACTCTCTTCTCAGCAGGGAGCCTGCTTCCCCCTCTCCCTCTGCCTGCCTCTCTGCCTACTTGTAATCTCTCTCTCTCTCTGTTAAATAAATAAATAAAAATCTTAAAAAAAAAAAAAAAGAAAACCATTTAGAGAATATAGCACCATAAGAAAGCATATATGGCAGAACCAGATCTACAAAGACCTCAGGAATATTAGAATGATCAATCAATATAAAATAACTATGCTTAGTATAAATAAATAAAAGTAAAGAACAAGAGACAATAAAACTGAGCAGACTGGCCAACTTCCAGAAGCAATTGTAGTTAAAAAGGAAGCACCCAGAATGTTGGACAGAGAAACAAAAAGATGGAAAATATGAACTTGAGGTTAACGGACATGTATAAAGTGAAAACGTCTAACATACATCTTGTCAGAGTCCTAGAAAGACAAGAAAAAAATGCGACAGAAGCAGTATTTAAAGAGAGATTGGCTGAAAATTTTCCAGAATGTCAAAATATATTAACCCATTAATGAAGTACGCCTCAAATATCCCCCTCAAGAATAAATAAAAGTAAATCTAGACCTGGATACACCACAGTAAAATGTAAAATGCCAAATACTAAAAACAGATACTAAACAGAGCCAGAGAAAGGATGCCTGGGTGGCTCAGTCAGTTAAGCATCTGCCTTCAGCTCAGATCATGATCCTGGGTCCTGGAGTCAAGTCCTACATCGGGCTCTCTGCTCAGCAGCGCCTCTGCTTCTCCCTCTACCTCTGCTGTTCTCCTTGCTTGTGCTCTCTCGTGCACATAGGTAAAAAGACAAAGATTTTTCTTTTTATTCATAAGGAAGTTTAATAATAAAAGGCCAGCTCACCTCTCCACTCTGACTGCCCTGTCTTTTTTGCCAGCTCCCCTTCCTCTTCCTGCCCCTTGCTTGTGCACATAGGTGTCTGTCCCTGGCCTTCTTCTCTTCGTGTCCTTCCTGTTTTCCCAGGCTGACCTCATTCACTCTTATGGCTTCATGTACAACAGGATTGCCAGTGACTTCCAAATCTGGGTTATCATCCCAGCCTCCCTTTCCCAGAACCTTACACGCATTTCCCCACCGGATACCTTCACTTGGATATGCTCCAGGTGTCAGCTGGTTTAAAAGTGATCTCATTATTTTCCCCCAATCCTTTGCCCCAAACCCGTTCCTTCTCCTGGATGCCCTTTTTTTAGTGAAGGCTCCTACCATGTACCTAGTTGCCCAAGACAAAAATCTCAGTCAGCCTAGGTCCTCCACCCACTTATATTCTATAGGTCATCAGATATTCCTTCGACATTTTATAAAGACAACAATTTTTAAAAAATCAAACCATATTTACAAGAGACCTGCAAAATCTAATGATATAAAAAGGTCAAAACTTAAAAGATTATTTTAAAAATACATGAGGCTAATACTTTTTTTTTTTTATATGGGGCTTAATCTCACGAGATTAAAGGTCTCACGCTCTACCCACTGAACCAGCCAGGCATCCCAGAGGCTAGTTCTTAGTAAAAAGAAAGTGGTATAAACCTACTAATATTAAATAAAATAGACCTTAAGCAAAAATAATTTCCACAGATGAAATGGGCCATAAGTAAAATGTTTAATTCACATTGAGATATAAAATTTTAAACTTATATGTACTTAGTTAGTACTTATATAGCTTCAAAATATACAAAGAAAAATGTATGGACATAAAAAGGAAAAAAACTGACAAATAAGCCAGAATATAAGATTTTGACACACCCCTTTCCATAACTGTGAAATCAAGCTGACCAAAAACCTCAAGTAAGGATATAGAAAAGTTTAGGCTTTAATGATCACTGAACTCAACAGAGAAGCATACATTTTTTTTAATCATACAGGATATTTATGAAAACTGACTACAAACCGAATCATAGGTTTCAATAAGTTTTAAACAGCTAACCAGTATCATACAAACTATATCCTCTGCCCAAAAGAATCACATCAGAAATTTGTAAGAAAAAGGAAAATCAGGAGACTCTGTTCGGAAAATACAAATTGCTAAATAATTCACAGGTCAAAGAAGGTATTAACATTGAAAATTAGAAAATATTTACAAGTAAATAACAGTAAAAATGCATATAACAAAATTTGTAGAATATAGCTAAAATAGTACTGGTAAATTAATAGCCTCAAAAAAGTTTATATGAGAAAAATATGAGACTAAAATTAGCTAGTAAAAAAAAAATTATGAAAAGTAGAGGGAAGCAAGTAATAAGGAGCAAAAATTAACAAAAGAGAAAAACAAGTATAAAACAGAGATGACAAACAGCCAAAAGCTCATTCCTGAAAAGACTAATATAACTGACGAATCTCCAGCAAGAATCATCAAGAAAAAAAAAAAGGGACAAATAAAAACTAACAGGAATGAAAAGGGGAGGCAAGAATATAAATGCTTCAGAGATTTTTATAAAAAGATTATAAGAGAATGGAATGAACTTTCTGTCAAATTTGAAAACAAATGCAGTAAACAAGTTCCTAAAAAAATGAACTTACACAAAGGGACTCAAGAACTCGAAAACCCGAATAGTTCTGAAAGTTTGCTTTAAATTCTCCCACAACTAAAGTTCTCCTACATTATTTGCCAAATATCTTTCCTTTTCCATTTGTCAAATATTCTATCAACACAAACCTTAAACTTGGCAACTGGAACCACTGCCAAAGCTGGGAAAATATTAAGGCAAATTTGTTTTTTTTTTTTTTTTATTGTGACATTCACTTTATTGAGGTTGTATGAAACTGAGTCCATTTGTATATAACTGTATACATTTTGTACTCATTAACACAAAAATATAGAACGCAGAGGGGAGGGATAGGGTGGCTGGGTTATGGACATTGGGGAGATATGTGCTATTGTGAGTGCTGTGAGTTGTATAAGACTGATGATTCGCAGACCTCTATCCCTGAAGCAAATAATACATTATATGTTAATAAAAAATATATAGAGAGATAGATATAGAATGCTTCATGAATTTGCCAGTGGTCCCTGTGCAGGGGCCATGTTAATTTTCTTTATCTCATTCCAATTTTTAGCATATGTGTTGCTGAAACAAGCACACAGCAAGTTTGTTTCTTTAACTTGGGTTAACAAAACTAATGCTGCCTCATGCTTTGCTTTACATATCAATAAACACGTATACAAGGTGAAGATTTGCTTTGCCTAGACAGCTTACTGGCATGCGAAGGCATGTGGTATAGAATAAACAGCACTGACATGGGAACCAGGATCTGAGAGTTTTAATCCCAGATCTACCACTTACTTGCTGTGAGACTTGAATGATCCCCTTCAGCTACAAAACTCAATGATGTTTACCTGCAAAAGTTAAGTACCTTTGCTATTAAAAGCAAATGATTAGTTTTCATAAGGCTTATTTTCCACAATATTTCTATGTAATAGAGAATGTGCACTTACGAATTTCTAGCTATCTCTATGTGAAATAGTTTTTATTCTTTTTCTTTCTCTCCATTTCTTTATTTTAGTCCCCAAATATCTGCCTTAACCAACTCTAACTTCAGAATGCCTTAGAGAACAAAACAGCCTCTGAAAGGAGGATAAAGACAACGAAAACAATGCTTCTATTCACTAATCATTTTTAATGATTGTAGAAAATAAAAGATAAAATAATTTTACTAAAATTTACTAATGAAATGGTAGGAAGAAAAGTTTCAAACCATAAAGTAAATAAGAAAATTGTTCTAAAAACAGAAGGAGTATGGGAGGAGGTGGACAGTTATTAAACTAAAATCATCATAAACTAAAAAATATAAATAGGAAATATTAAAGGATTAGATGGAATAAATTTTAAAAATTAAATGTAAACTTCAAAAACCATTTTTATTAAGAATTTTAAATAGCTGAAAGCCAGTATATTCGACATTAAAAACCAAAGTTTGTATCACAAATTAAAGTTACTCAGAGGTACTTTACCTGACGAAATATCTCTGTGACAAAGTTTACATTACTTCTTTTAGAAGAAAAAACTCTACGAACTATTTCAATGTCTGTGAGATGTTCCTCATCAATACTGCAGAGACTGGAGGAGCTAGGTTCTCGCTCTGTGAGAGTGCTTGTATTGGAATGAGACTGTTCTGGTTCTGTAGTTCTATCTGCTTTATCAGCGTTATCATTTTTGTTTTCTTCTCTGGATACCAAACTAGCAGCTGCTCTCTAAAATAAAAACAAAAGGGGAAGAATATCAGAATCATTCAACTTGGTATTTTGTTTTCTAACAGCATTCCACAAATAGCTTACACCACTGTTTAAAATCGTGCATAGATTTCATTTAGAATCCTCTCTAAACAATTAAGTAACAGGGACACCTGGGTGGCTCAGTTGGTTAAGCAGCTGCCTTTGCCTCAGGTCATGATCCCAGGGTTCTGGGATCGAGTCCCACATCGGGCTCCTTGCTCAGCAGGGAACCTGCTTCTCCCTCTGCCTCTGCCTGCCACTCTGCCAGCTTGTGCTCTCGCTCTCTCTGACAAATAAATAAATAAAATCTTTTAATAAATAAATAAATAACAAATAACTCAACACCTAAGTAATTTAAGTGATACTCACTAATCATCTATCCACCTATAATTTAATTTTAGAATGTTTGCAGTACAAACAAGTTACAAAAAAACCCCCAAAGGAATAGAAGAAAAGTTATGCCAGAAGTAGAAAGGAAGCCAAAAGAAAATATAAGAAAACTCAAGAATGGGACACCTGGCTGGCTCAGTCGGTACAGAGTGTGACTCTTGATCTTGGGGTTGTAAGTTTGAGCCCCACATTAAGTGTAGCCATTATTAAAAATAAAATCTTAAAAGAAAAAAAAAGAAGAAAGAAAACTTAAGAGAATACTCTATATTCTCGTAACTTAAAAGAATTTTTACCGTGAATGAAGATGAAGACTAAACCTAGGGATAAAGTAAAAGTCTTAAGGTTGGTGATGAGAAAATTACTACCATGGTATGATGGTAGTGGCACTATTCCATGGTATGGCAAATTACTTTCTAGTAAGCTACTCCATTTTTGGTTTCAGGTTTGTCTTCTATAAAACAAAAGGGTTGAAGTAAATGATTTAAAATATGCCTTCCCAATCAAAAACGCTGTGATTTTAGTGTATTAAGTTTGGGGATCATAAAAAATAATACCACTTGAGAGTTTCTACACTTACTTATTATTTGTAGAGACCTTGCAACAAAGTTTTAGGGAAAACATCCCCATAGTTGGCTACAGATAAATAAAAGGTTAATGGGAATATAAAAGTTAAATTTCCTGAACACTAATCAACTAAACATACACTTGGGGCGCCTGGGTGGCTCAGTGGGTTAAAGCCTCTGCCTTCGGCTCAGGTCATGATACCAGGGTCCTGGGAGCGAGCCCCAGTAGGGCTCTCTGCTCGGCAGGGAGCCTGCTTCCCCCGCTCTCTCTGCCTGCCTCTCTGCCTACTTGTGATCTCTCTCCCTCTGTCAAATCAATCAATCAATCAATCAATCTTTAAAAAACAAAACTAACCTAAACATACACTTTATACCCCCACTTAATTTATAAAAGATCTAAGAAGTCATAACAAAAACACACAGTTTAAGACTTTTAAACTAAAGAAAGTCTGAGAAAAGGAAAATAAAAATTGTAAAAAAAAAAAAAATACCGGAAGAGAGATAAGTTCAGAAAAAACACACAGTAATAAAAATGTGTGAAAAAGAGGGAAACCGTTCAATAAAAAGTACCAGAAGTTTAAACATTAGTCCCTCCATTGTATAGCTGTATAATTTTACTCAGTGCCCTTGCTGAAGAAAGGGAAAACAAAATGTGGACAAGACTTTTTTTTTTTTTTTTTTTAGGATTTTATTTTTAAGTAATCTCTACACCCAGGATGGGTCTTGAACCCACAACCCCAAGATCAAGAGTTGCATGCTCCACCAACTAAGCCAGCCAGGCGCCCTGGGAAATAAGACATTAAATTAGCATTCTGTGAATGCTTAGAAATCAAAAAGAACTATGAAGGTTCTACAACCATTTGATTACAAATCATTTCCAACTGCAAGAATTTGTATATACAATTCAGAATATTTTTAGTAGTGCACAATTAATATAAAATACAGTATAAATTAGAAGCTAAGACTCATGTGACTAGAATTAAATTCTATATCTTCCAAGTTTTTTAAGAAGATTACTATAATAATTGTTAAAATTTGGATTTATAAAATACATTTATACAAAGAAAATATCACCATTATTTGTTTTAAGTTTGTTCTACATTTAAGGCAACTGAAATCCATAGACACATCTCTTAAGCCATTCTTAACTTTAATAAGTTTTCCCTTTGTGGTGTATTACCTGAATATTCTTTGGCAAGACTTCACCTTCCATCCCAGGAATATGAGGTCCTGTATGTGGCTTTGGCTCAAGCCAGAAAGAAACCAGCCAACGAATGACAATAACACGAGCCTTAATGAAAGGTTCTTTTGTACAATAGATTGCTTCATTGGTTTCAGCATCCTTCTTTATCATAACATAATGTGGCTTTGGTCTCACCTGTGGAATATCTACAGGAATATAAAAGGAAAACAAAAACCAAAATAAGATAAGAATTATGCTTAGTCGAAATAAGTCAGTCAGAGAAAGACAATTATCACATAATCTCTCTGATATGAAGAATTTGAGAGGCAGGGCAGGGGGTTGTGTGTGGGGGTGGGGGTTGGAAATGAAACAAGATGGGATGGAGACAAACCATAAGAGACTCCTAAACTCATGAAACAAACTGAGGGTGGCTGGGAGGTAGGGGGGGTAGGGATAGGGTGGCTGGGTTATGGATATTGGGGAGGGTATATGCTACGGTAAGTGCTGTGAAATGTGTAAGCCTGATGATTCACAGACATGTACCCTGGGGCAAATAATACATTTTACATTAATAAAATAAATAAATAAACTTTTAAAAATTAAAAAAAAGAATTATACTTAGATAAATCTACATTTTTAAACATTTGAGAAAACATTTGTAATAATACCTGTTTTAAAAGTAGATTTAAAATGACATTTTAAAATAATTTGCTAAATATTAGCACGCAATCTAGAAGAGTGAACCATATATTGCTGACATACGGAAACATGTCTTTTTGCAAAATATCACTAAAAGGCTCAGTGAATCCTGTCTAAGTACCAAGAAGCTTTCAGAGCCATTTAAAATTAATGAGAACTCACTTCAATTAACCTAAGACTAAGACACAAATTCTGAATACAAAGTATGAGAATTTTTCCTTGAATTTTTATAGCAAAACTATTTTTAAAGCAAATATTGTTCTCAATGGCACAGATCTGCTGTTCTAATTTAAGTCCTTTCTATAAGCCTTAATGGCCTAAGCCTATTAGCTGCCTAAACTTGGCAAAGCTTAAAATAGAAACATCTTTCTGCAAAAACAACAACAACATTTCTACAAGAGACTATAGACAGCTAGTGGTTTCTATATATGAAAAGGTCTGCTCCTAAACCAAGATTTGTTAAAAAGGCTCTAGTGTCAAGGCTCAGCCATTTTGGCACAGCCACTAAATACTGGAAAAGACATGATCAAAATATATGACAATGTTATTATTCATACAGAACTTGAATAAGACATAATAAATTGAACCCCTGGAGGACTTGAAAAAGAAAATTTATAATATAGTTTGAGGATCATACCAAATAGCAGAAGTTTAATTTATAATATCAAATATTTCTGGGATTAACTTTTCCTATCAGTGAGATCCAGAGGAGGTATTTTTTAAAAGAATCTCTTCACTTTCAGAGAAGCTTTCCAATTAATAAAATTCCACTTTCTTTATGAATCAAGGTACAGTATCGCTAAACAATCAGTACAAATATTATATGTTATCAGTTTTCTGCAGGTAACAAATGCCAACTTTACATTGAGGTATTTTATTTTATTTTTGCATGTGATCTTTTAGAAAATTCCAGACTACCTACCAAGTACAGGATGATATAAACTATTCTCCTTGCAGATGTTTGGGAAAATATAAGGCAAGTAATATTTCTTAAAATGTGAAAACAAAAATGAAAATCCCCTTTCTTGGTTTTCTTTGTTCTTCCATTCTAAACTTTTTACCTAAAAATAAAAAATACAATCAGAATCATTCCATGAGACAAAAACAATTATTAGCCATCATAAACAAGGTTGTAAAAAGTTACTTAAGTGATACAGTAATCTGTTACACTTTAAAGATATACAACTAAATATATATAAAGGGCAAATTGTAAAAACTAGTTTAATGCCTTTGGAGGCTGACAAAAGAAACAGATCTAAATCTTCATCTACTGTCAAGGAGTCTAGTAGATTCCAGCTGAAACCTAAGAGGTGACTGGATAAACAAACTGTGGCACATCACGCTATGGAATACTACACAGCAAAGTAAAGGAACCAACTGCGGATACTCGCACGATGTGGGTGAGTCTCAACAGTGTTATAATGAGAAAACAAGACTGAAATGACGGAATATGGATAGTAAATGATGGAGCGGGATTCGGAACCCAGGTGAGTACCCAGCAGTTGGGCTACAGCATCTGCATCTTCGCCTGCGGCTCTCAGCAGCCTCCGCTGGCCAGTATCAGCACTGGGCCTGCGATGTGCTGTTGTTTTGCAGAAACAGCTTCACAGAGGTTACTGGTCTAGTAATGAAGCTTTAGTGAACTATTATCTGGAATTGAGAACTTGGCCAAATTAGTTCCAGAGATCACATAATGAGACATTTCATCATAATAGCAAATGGCATATGATAATGGACACGAGGAGGTAGAAATGTTTCTACATGGATCATAAAATGCAGGAACTCTTCAGATCTTCAGAGATGCTTCTGTGTATGGAATTTTCTCAACTAATGAGATGAAGCTTTCTCAGGCCATTGTATTATCATTCACCGCCTCCCTTACTTTGTGCAACAGCCATATACCTGGCTGCTGCCCTGTATAAACCAGTGTTTGGTTATGTGAAGAAAACAGATGAACCAGAACATGAATGAGGCTGCAAGGAGTTTAAAATATGATCAAGGAAAGATAACAAATCGCAGGTGATCTATAATAGAAGGTAATGAATACACTTGCCTAATGAGAGAAAAAAATACAGTGTTTTTAGATACACAGGAGGACATGAGAAATTTCTACCTGCTAGAGGACTAAGGAAGGTCATTTCCTGGCTCAGCCTCAAGTAGGAGAATTCAGAAATGTTTTGATTAAAATATACTATGTTTTCCTGCAGCCTCCCCGACCTGCATCTTTTGTTACTCTACTGTGCTGGACACTGGAGAGAGATGTAGGGGTGAAGAACTAATGTGATAAGTATGAATATCGAGATGGATGGCATGGAATTGAGAAAGGTGGTTTTTGGTCATCAAGATGTAGAGGGACTAGCTTTGAATAAATGGCTGTCTAAGGAAACTTGAAAGAGAAAACCTAGGTGAATGATCTTGAATGTTGAGGCTTGTGATCCAAATAGAGGAGATGTAATAGAAAACCTCTTCAGTGTGAGAAGTTTAGAAACCCTGGCAGAGTCAGATTAATTTTCTGTTTCATATACTCTCTGAGGTGATCTTCTTTTTGACCTTACTTTGGTTTTTGAAAATTCAGCCTGTCTCTTCAATGTTAATAGAGGCAAGGAAAGATTTTTCCTGGGTCAGGAAACAAATGTATCCTAAGTCCCCCACTGTGTTTATTTTTCAGACTGGGGGAGGCCCTCATGTTTAGATTCCCCTACACACAGCCCTCTGTCCTGTACGGTTCCTAGATAATTGGAGGCAATCTTGTTGGTTACAGAGACAAAAAAAACAAAAACTGGTATAATGCCATAAATGTATTATATATGTTACATTTCAAAAATCTTAGAAGATAAAGTGTGCTCTGAAAATTGTCAAAGTTGACCCAGACATGGCTCTACCAATGACAAATACATTAATGTTCTTTCCCCCTTTGCCCTGTCCTGAATAATTCTGCCTTAAAAGTCATACAAAATAGGCATATGGGAGTGGGAGTGGGATAAAGAGTAAAAGCAGTGGCAGCCAAGTGCAGGTGATTGGAGCCTGACCACAAAATGCAGGACATCCATGAAGGGGATGTAGCAGAGGCAGCAGCCCAATGGATACTTAGAGCCTGAGAAGGATGAGGACAGTGTCCATGAAGTGAGGTGGTGGGGAGTAAGAGGGAAAGAGCAGTAAAATATAGGGTGTGAGAATTCCAGTAGGGTGAGAAGATATCAAAGTAGGGAGATGGCAAAGGCCCAGAGTAGGCTTCAATGAGATATCACTATACATTATTAGCTACTTTTTTAAGATTTTATTTAAGAGAGAGAGAGAGAGAGAACACACACAAGTAGGGAGGAGAGGGAGAAGCAGGTTCCCTGCAAGCAGGGAGCCCAACATGGGGCTCAATCCCAGGATCATGACCCAAGTCGAATGCAGATGTTTAACGGACTGAGCCACCCAGGTGCCCCTACATTATTTACTTTAGAGTAACTAAAATTACAAACTGACCATACTAGCTGTTGGGGAGGACGTGAAGCAAATTTTAAGCTTCATAGATTGCTGGTGGAATGCAAAAAGATACAACCATTTGGGAAACAGCTTGGCAGTGCCTTAATAAATCAATATATACCTACTCTACAATCCAGATATTCCACTACTAGGTATTTACTCACGAGAAAAAACTTTATGCCCACATAAGGACTAGTTTATCAATATTCACAGCCATTTTATTTGTAATAGCAGAAACTAGAAACCACTTATATCACCATCAACAGGTGACTGAATAATAAAGCATGTTATATCCATACAATGAAAAGCTACTCAGCAATAAAAAGCACCAAATTTTGAAACACAATATGATTTTCAAAAAATTATAATAGAAAAAAGAAGCCAGACGCCAAAAAAAAGTATGTACCATATAATCCCATTTATATGGAAATATGGAAAATGCAAGCAAACTGTAGTGACATCTATCAGATCATTAGTTGCCTGGGAATGAGGTAGTGGTTAGGAGTAGAAAAGGAGGGGCACCTGGATGACTCAGTGGGTTAAAACCTCTGCCTTCAGCTCAGGTCATGATCTTGGGGTCCTGGGATAGAGCCCCACATCGGGCTCTCTGCTCAGCAGGGAGCCCACTTCCCCCTCTCTCTCTGCCTGCCTCTCTGCCTACTTGTGATCTCTCTCCTCTCTGTCAAATAAATAAATAAAATCTTTAAAAAAAAAAGTTTGTTAGTATGTCTTTGATGAAATAAAAATCATTGGAGGGGTTATGAATCTCTTAGAAAGGGACCTAGAGAGAAAGTCTTAAAGTAGATTTTGAAGCACTATTCAAATGACCATATCACCTAAAAGTTTTAGGGGTGATATGGTCATTATCTTGATATCGTGATGGTTGCATGGCTGTACACATGTAACAAATTTAATCAAATTGTATATTTCAAATATTGCACTTTAGCATATGTCAATTACATCTCAATAAACCAGCAAAACAATTTTAAAAATCTATATGAGGTACAAAAGTAGTTTTTTAAAAAAGAAAAACTGGTAATAATAATAACAGTAACAACTACCACCCACAGAACACTTTGTGTCACGCACTTTTTTCTTCTAGTACTTTGTACTAGTTATTCATCCCTCAAACACCAAACTAGAATAGGTATTATTTTTATGTCTATTTTAAGCCAGAAAGGTTAATTTACCAAAGGTGACCCTATCAGTAAAATGGAGAATCAGATTTAAACCCTGGCAATCTCATTCAGGGGACAAATTAACTTTATATTGTTCGTTTCTGAGGCATAGGGAATTTCTGTGTTTGGAATAGTTATACGAAATGTGTATATGCTAAGACTGTCTTCATCAACAAGGGCGTACACATTTTATATGAAGAGATGAATAGGTTACCTTATTCGACGTGAAAATTTCTACGTGAAAAATACATTCACGTAGAAATTTACAGAGTACAAACAGGTTAAAGTGTAAATTACATTCCTCCACCCATACCCCATTCTCAGCCTACCTCCCTACTGGCTGCCTCTTGGCAGGCTGATTCCTAAATCAGTTATTACTTAAAGACCACAACTACTGATTATAATGGAAAGGATCAGAAAGTAAACCCAACTGGCCCACAGAAGAAGGTATATACATAAAAGAGTCTACTTTAAGATTTTCTCTTTAGGTCCCTAAGAGATTCATAATCCCTCCAATGATTTTTATTTCATGAAAGACATACTAACAAACATTTTCAAAAGTAAAAAATTTGTCCTCCTTCAAGAAAATAAGTAAAATCTACTCTAACATAATAATGGAAAGAGAGAGAAAAATTAATTACCCACACAAGATGGTAAGAGGGATAGTATCAAAGAAGGTAACACATACCTGAATTACTATGTATTTTAAAAGTGCTTCAAGAAAATAGCTTGTGAGATCTTCTTGTCCTTTGTCTCCTGATTGTGGAGGGACAAGAGGAGTGATTTCCTCTATAGTGACTTGAGCTATATTAAGACAAAATTTTGGTATAACTACAAAACAAATTTAACAATGAAATAATGTGATCCAAATAAAGTTTAACTGTAAAACATAGATGCAATGAATAGTGCTTGAAAACATTCTAATGACTGAACCTTGAAATAACTCTGAAATCATCCTAACAGTCCATCAAAACAACTGTAAAGTTTAATAATCAGCTGTTTCATAAGCCCTTGATTGAGAGAATTTGACAGGGATGGACAGATAACAAAGGGCTTAAGAGTGAATCTTAAAGAAGAACTCATATTTTAAAATTTGTATTAAGTGTGCCCAATATAAAAATTCCATAGTATGATAAGAAACAATAATGACTTTATTTAAAAAAAAAATAATGACTTTATTTATCAATGAAAGGACATATTACTCTAGTAATGATCACACTTACTCTTAAAGGTAGCCCCTTTATTAAAAGAATGAAATGCTATTTCCCTCTCAAAAAGAAAAGATAGCATGTTTATTCCTTGATTATATAATTCCATATAAGTCCATGTATAAAATAAGAAGCTTTTACATTTTCTAAAATTTTCAGGTATTCAAAAACCTTCATTATAACAAATGCAAATCCAAGATAATCAACCAACAACGAGTTGCACTCTTAAGTATTTCCTAAGCAACACCTAGTTTAGTACAGGCAGGTTCCTAAACCTGTTCCTTAGTAAATATTAGACAAGTAATTAAGCTCACAAAAATAGGTTTTGTTACAGTCCTCTTGGCACAAAGTAAGACACTCTTGTACTTTGATGTACATCTAAATTAACTCAAGGATACAAGATGACACATGAGAATTAGAAATGAAAGATAAATGTAAAATGGCTTCTATGAACCATGTGTTTCTGATGCTGACACCAGAAGCCTTGCTGACCAGGGAGAAAATGTTTCTCCCAGGGCTAAATAGCTAATTCCCAGAGATAGTAAAGATGGGCCGGAGAACATGCCTTCCATACGCGAACCAACCAGTCTAGGGTCTACACCTCTAACCCTCTTCTATCTGGCTCTCATGTTCAAGGCCACTATTCCCCTGACCTAATCACCCAGGTACGTGGGTGACAATGAGGGACAGTCGCTATGCACCTAAGCCTGCTGAAATTATCCAAATGAGCCAATCATAGGACCGCTCACACTGCTTCACATGTTTCTACCTACAGAATTCACAATAAGGGCTCTTGCCTTTGATGCCCTACCCCTGACTGACCCTGGTATTTCCCCGTGTGGCCACCCTCCCTAGTGTGGCATGCCCTCTCCCCCTGGGAACTGTAACTATTTTTTTATCACAATCATCTTCTGATCTTTTGGCTTCATCATACATAAAAAATAGTAAAGTCTACATTATACATCATGGCCTTGAATTACTCATGTGAACAGACATACAGGCATTTTAAAACTACATTAACAAACTACACAGGAAATTTTGAAATACTAATGGATAAGATCTCCTAAGTCTTACTTTCTTGAAGGTTGAGTGGAGGATTAATGAGATTATCTAAAGTTCGAGGTCCATGTTCAGATTGTAGTGCTGAAAATCCGGGAATTAAGCATGAAAACATCCAAAGCTGTTCTTTGCTACAGTTATTCTGAAGAGCTTGCAACCATAATAAGAAAAGACGAACACCTTCCCGTCTGATCTAAAATAAATTATATGAAAAACAGTATTTTTACTTATAAGGAAAGTATTTTTTTACTTTTAAGGCCAAAATTCTCTAGAAGAGGATTAGAGAGTGTTATTTAGCAAAAGAGAGGAGGGAAAGGAAAAAGGAGAAAAGGAAGAAGCAAAGAGGGGAGGGAAGGAAAGAGGAAGAGCTACTATACTCATGTCATTTATTGCGCCTGTATTATTTATAAATTTAAATTCATGGATTTTGAACAAAAGAATAAACTTGGCCCCTAACTCCTTAAGGCCATCAGGTAATTTTTATTCTATAATTTCCACTGGTAAAAAAAAAAATCAGAAAATCATTTCCTTCTTGTTTAGTTCCTTTTTCCCAACAGCCCTGGTCTAATCCAAGAAGCAAGAAAGAGGGCAATAACTGTTCCTTGTACAGTGACTTTGGTAAAAGGTGGAAGAGTTACGAGGATCTTGGTGTCCTGCTAAATCAATGTTTTTGTTCTTTAAAAGCTTACCACTCTCTGAAATTATGTCATCTACTTATTATTTGCTACTAACCTGCAAAGCAGAAATTCTGACCTATTATTATATTCTAAGTATCTAGAACAATACCCCATATACAGAAGACAACAAATATTTCAACCAATGCATAAATTCTCTCCCAGGAAGAGAATAGGAAAAGACAGAAAAACATTTAATCTCTGAGAAGCAAAACACAAAGTTGTTCACTAAGCTAACCTCACTGGTAGCTTTGGAAACTGCCCTACCACAGCTTGGTAAATGGCCACTGTGTCAAAGCTGTTCAACAGCTGCCATCCTTAAACAGTTTAGGGAAAGAACAAGAAAATAATTCGGAAGGCTGATTCCTTTGTACTGCTATACCAAGCCTGACACCAAAGTTATCTTAACCTTTAACAAAAGGCTTTTGCACTGGGTAGCTTCTCTGACCACAGCACAATGAGATAATCAAAAAGAAATAAAACCAACTTTTTATTTTTTATTTTTTTAAACCAACTTTTTAATATAAATCCTCTATTTTTCCCTATAAGAATATTCATAGTAATATAAAGAATAATTTGTTGAAAGACTGAATAATTTTTGTTTTCTGGTGACCAGAGTAAAGTAGTTCTAGTGAATCACTCAGTGCAGTGGCAAAAGTTCTGCAATAGCCTGGTCAACCCAGTATTTTTATACGTGCTCAGTATGTTGCTATATTTTATTTTAAATCAGTTCACGTCAACTAAGTGAACTAAAGACAATCCAAAATTCTTTAGGAAAAAGGTTGATGTACGAAAAGCAGAACCAAGAGACAGTTTTTTTAAGTAATAGAAAAAAGATATAATTATACCTTCAAGGAGTTTCCTGTGTGGAGTAGTTTCTTTAAAATCAATCCTAAAAGGAAAACATGATTTAAAATATTTACATTTTCTTAGTTGTTTCCAAATGTCAGAGTTCTCGGTCAGACTTGAAAACACTTTAAAACAAGTCCTTGGTAACCTCCAAATTATTCTTGGTGATTCTGACATCCCTTTGGCCATAATTTTAGGACCAAAAGGGCATATAAAGAGTCACCTTTCCAAGACATGGTCTATTGGAATTAAATATGATTTAGTCTATTGAAACAAACCCAAATCCCAAAATTGCATTTACACAACATTATCTCTGTATATCTCTTATTTAAGACTAAGAATATAATTAAATACTTTCTGCATCACAAATACAAATAAAAACTACTATAGGAAATTTCCATTTAGTTAACCACATGAACTTCTATAATTCTAGTATTTTCTAACAAACATTTTCATTGTACTAATTTTCATTTTCAGAATATTCAAAGCCATCTTTAATACTCCTTTTTAATTTATACAACTTTTCAACTCCATAGTAAAATACTGAAATTACATTAACAAATAACAGAGATCTGACATTTGGCCTAAACAAATCTAAACACAGTCCCATGTTTCTTATAATTTCAAAATTTCATTTATTTACCTTATCTATGATGTTTTATCTAACAAGCATCCTTGAAACCTCTTTGAAACCATGTCAAATCATTCTCCTCCTTTCTTCCCCAGAAAAACACATTATCCAGATTTTAGTATTAATTATTTCCAAAATATTTTTATATTAGGGTTATTACTTATAAATTAATAAAATATTTACAATTGGTATATATATTTAAAAACTTGTATCAGTAACAATTTCTTCCATTGCTCTTGGTTCTAAACCTATTTTTATTCTTTCTTATAACACCAAGATTACACACATACAAAACACACACACACACACCCAATCAAACCTGGATTTTATTTGGTTAAGTTTCATTTGTCATACAAATATAAGTTTTAATATTTCAAATAAAACTGTGTTGGTTTATCTGTAATTCTCTTCTTTATGTTTGCACAAATTCAATTTCTTAAAATAATACTATGTAAATGCCAGTCTTTAATTAGCTCCCCTGAAAAAATCCATATATCTAAATGCACTGTGGTATCATGGATTGGATTCTGGAACAGAAAAAGAGCATAAATAGAAAACTAATCAAATCTGATTAAGTTTGAAGTTTAATCAATAGTTTAAAAAATTTACATTTATATACGATATACAAAACAAGCCTTCCTATAAATTACTTTTCTTTTTCTTGAGAGAGTGCATGTGCAAGAAAGCAGACTGGTGGGGAGCGGGGTGGAGGGCGCTAAATCTTAAGCAGGCTCCATGCTCAGTGCAGAGCCACACTTGGGGCTCAAGCTCACAACCCTGAGATCATGACCGGAGCTGAAATCAAGAGTCAGATGCCCAACCAACTGAGCCACCCAGGGGCCCCTACCTAAATGACTTTTCTGGATGACAAAGAAAATTGACCACTTAAGTATTTTCTCAAGTTAGACACCTATTGGAATGTTATTAATCCCTAATGTTATTAAGACCCTAAAGCTCTTTTGGAGATTTAAGACTACATTCCTTAGAAGATACAATAAACTCTTGAAGTTCAGATGTCTCAAAAAAAAAAACCATCTTCATAAACAACCTTTAAAGACATTTTTATGATTATGAAACACAGAATAGGATTTCATTATTTTATTGAGTACCTTATCAAGGGCTTATTACCAATTCATATTTCTTCTCTGATATAAAGTCTATTCAAATATTTTGCCAATTTAAAAATATTTGTCTTATTATCATCTTATTATCAAGCTGTAGGAGTTCTTTATAATATAACGGGTATGTTACATTTAGTCTCAAACTTTATCTACTAAAAGACTTGGTCTTTTTTAGCCCCTGCATCGATATCCTTCCTAGATGTCCGGAGTTCTTTTGTTTCTGAAATTAATTGGGAAGGCTTATAGTTTCAAAGCCCCACAAAAGACATTTCTTTTTTTAAAAAAGATAAAATACATTTTACTCATCTAATTACCAGTTAACAGACATTTGGTTATTTCCATTTTGGGGCTATTATAAAAAATGGTGCTATGAACATTAGAGTATACATTTCTATGCAGACATATGTTTTCCTTTCTCTTGGGTATATATCTGAGTATGGAACTGCTGGGCCATAGAGGAGCTCAATGTTTAATATTTGGAGGAACTGCCAGACTGGTTTTCAAAGCAGCTGTGACATTTTACATTCCCACCAACTGTGTTCGAGGGTTCCAATTTCTCAACAGCTTCACCAATGCTTGCTATTTTTTTTCTTATATTCATCCTAGTAGATGTGAAGTGGTATCTCCTTAGAGTTGTGATTTGCATTTCCCTATTGACCAATGATGTTGCACATCTTTTCATGTGCTTATTGGTCATTTGTGTATCTTGGAGAAATGTCTATTCAAATTCTTTGCCTGTTTATAAGTTATATCCAAAAAAAATTTCACTTGCTATAATGGATTAAAAAACTATGGGGCCTAAATAAAATCTGTGACTTTCTTTTTTAAGAGAAACAAATACATGTTTTACAAATGAATATAAGGCCTATAACATTCTACTTCAAGAATGTAGATTGGATGGCCACCCATATATTCCCCATGAGAGAAGGGTCATGAGCATCATTAGCAATCAAACCTAACATCTAACCAAAGCCTAAACCAAAGGCTAAATGAAAGCCAACAACTGCTTATCTGCAGACTCCTTTCTAATCACAAAGGGGGAACTTGTGTGAGAACAAGAGCTCCAGAGCCCTGTGGTGACACTGTTACTGTTATAAGACCAGACTCCAAAACAGCAAGCACCTTGGCTTATTTCCTGGTAACAGAAAGTCTGTGGTCTCCTCTCTACTTAGTCTCTGACAGTAACCCACAGTAGGGTTCCCCCCCTTTTTTGTTTTTGGCTTCATTCCATGATCTGGAAAGCTCTTCTCTAGCCCCACAAGCAAGAAAGTTAACTCTACTTCCCCTCACAATTTTCTGTGGAGCAAACTGCCAGCTGATACTGCTTGCTTTCGAATCTGGAGCCTACTCTACTTGGCACTTTATATTTCTCTTCCATTTCTGACTCTGAGATGTTTATTTTGATGCTGAACCTGCTTTTATTTTTTTGGTTTTATACTTTTATCATTACTAAGGTAAAAGAACAGACAGATCAAAGAAATTTAATATGCTATTTTGACTGAAATCCTTCATCTATATTTTCATCTTATACTCCTAGCAAGTATAGTCTTACATTCTTTATATTGTTTCTACTAAAACATAAACTATAAATTCATTTCAAATAATGAACAACCCAGTACAGAACATTTTCATATATTATCATTTATGTCAAATGTGAAATATATATTCAAATCACTTACCAATACTATGAAACTGCCATCGCTGATGAATTCTCTCTGGAAGAAGTTGTAAAATTTTCTAAAAATCAGTACGAATAAAACAAAGAATGAAAAGCAAGTAATGAGTCCACATTCTGTGCAACGTGAAAAATTAAACAAAGTTTATAATAAGCCTTTAACCGTTTCTTATGTAAATGACAGCATCATCAACACAAAACAGTATTTGAGCTAATCTCACAGGATTTGTACTACTTCAGCACTGGCACACTGATCAGTATTTGAAAACACCAAAAGCAAAACCCAACAAGCTATACTAACAAAGACTTGGAACAAGACATTAATGAAATTTGTCTTTTACAATGATGTGGAAAGTAAGTATATTCCTCTTTATGGATTAAATAATGAACTCTAACATATTTCAAAATGATCACTTGCTACTCTTAGAATTTCCGTATTGTGGATATTACTTGTAAGTTCTGAATCTTTCAGATACTACTATTTGTGACATTTTGTCTCACTTTGAGTAGTTCTTCCTGCTTTGATAAAAGTAGGGAAAATATTGATTTCACAAAAATCACTAACTTGATATTTGTACTAACTTGATTAACATGAACCCAAAGTTATTTATATTTATGATGGATATAGGTATAAGAACAATATTTAAAAATTCAGGATTCTTGCAGTTAAACTAATAGAGGTTTCCATTAATTGGAACACTTTTTACATAACACTTTCAAAATTTTATCTTAATTCCCTTTACAAATTTCTTCTGTGTGAATTATTCTAGTTCAGCAGCTGCCTTACTAGGCTACTAAACTATGCTCCCAGTACTCATCCGCTTGCTGAATGAGTCTTGTGAGTTTGTTGTTACTACTGCTCTTACTACTGTTATACTTTATTTTTTTTAAGATTTTTTTTATTTTATTTATTTGACAGAGAGAGAGAGATCACAAGTAGGCAGAGAGGCAGCAGAGAGAGAGGTTGGGAAACAGGCTCCCCACTGAGCAGAGAGCCTCATGTTGGGCTCTATCCCAGGACCCTGAGATCATGACCTGAGCCAAAGGCAGAGGCTTTAACCCACTGAGCCACCCAGGCGCCCTGCTACTATCATACTTTAGAAATGCCATGAACCAAAGTGTTCATAAGGCCCATACACTAGATACTTTTATATATAATGGTGTCTCATTAATCCTCACAACCATCCTAAAAAGAGAGTTTATTAATCTCAGTTAAAAAAGGAGAAAGTGGGTTAAGTAATGTGCTTAAGTTAGAAAGTGGAAGAACTGGGGCACCTGGGTGGCTCAGTAGGGTTAAAGCCTCTGCCTTCGGCTCAGGTCATGATCTCAGGGTCCTGGGATCGAGCCCCATATCAGGCTCTCTGCTCAGCAGGGAGCCTGCTTCCCCCTCTCTCTCTGCCTGCCTCTCTGCCTACTTGTGATCTCTTTGTCAAATAAATAAATAAAATCTTTAAAAAAAAAAGATAAGTCTGTAAACTATTCAGAAACATTCCTAAATTATGACTATTATACTTCAGATTTAACCTCTTATAAAATGTAAATGTCTTTATTTTTATGTGGTTACTATAAAGATAAAAGAAACCATGTGTAGTCTTAACAGAAGAAAACAGATTATAAATCCTGCATCACATTATTAACACCACATAATGCTGCTTTTTATTCCAAAAAGAGGAATTCAGTTAATTTATAAATTTCTTGATATTTAAAAATCATCTTTAGTCTCTAAAGACAGAGGTCATCATTAGTCTCTAAAGATCGCTTATCTCTAAAGAGAGGGATATAAAGATATCCCCATTGTAAGTAAAAAAAAATCAGCATAAAGGTTAAATATTTTTTCCAAAAGATGAAAGCCCTGTATCTAACATCTTTATATTCTAAGAAAATTCAGTCGTTCGTTAAAGACAAACAACTGATCAGTATATATTACATACAGGAAAATAAACACTATTTTTTAATGGAAGGTCCTGAAAGAGCTTCCATTAACTAATCAATCCATCTCAGTTTCCTGAATACAGGGCAAGCATGAATGTCTGAAGGAACACTTTCTAGAAATCACCATCTTGCATTCTCTGCTGATACCTTTTATTTTTTTAATTTCTTTTTCAATCTTGAGGTCTTTTATTTCCTTCTCTTGACTAATTTTCCTGGCTATCTAGAACCAAGTGCAATATTTAATAGAAATGGCAAGAGTCAATACGTCAATACTCGTTTTGTTCCTAATCTTAAGAAAGAGGCACTCAGTATCTAGTACTACGTATGATCTTAAATGTGTATTTTTGTAGATGTCCTATATCAAGCTGATGAAGTTTCTTTTGATTCCCATTTTGTTAAGTGTTTTATCATGAAATAGTATTAGATTTTGCCAAATGCTTTCTCTACTGATAATAACACATATTTTTTGTCTTTTATTTTATTATTATTATATACTAGTTGGTTAATTTTTAGATATTAAACTTTGTATTTCATAGATAAATGCCACTTGGTATGTTGTATAATCCTTTTTATATGTTGGTTTTGTTTTTTAGGATTTTTTGTGCCAATACTCATGAAAATATTTTATAATTCTCTTTCCTTATTTTTGTCTGGTCTTGGTTAGGTAATACTGGCCTCATACAATGAACTGGGAAATATCATCTCTTTTTTTATTAAAGAATTTCTGAAGAACGTATTTTTCTTTAAATGTCAGGTTAAAATTCACTACTGAAGTCATCTGGGTCTGGGCTTTTTGGGGTGGGATTTTATTTAAATATTAATTCATTTTTCACTAGTAAATCTTTCAGGTTTTTTATTTCTTTTTAAATCTCTTGCTTTCTTTATAGAAACGAGTCCATTTTATATATCAAATTTGTTGGCATACAGTTGGTCATAGTATTCTCTTACAATTTCTATAAAGTTGTTAGTGATATTTCTTTTTAATTCCTGAATTTAGTAATTTAATTCTCCACTCTTTTTACTTAAGTCAGTACAGCTATTATTAGTTTTCTTATCTTTTTTGAATGAACTGATTTTTGGTTCTGTTGGTTTTCTCCACTTTTTAAATCTTTCTTCCATTTATTTCTGCTATAATCTTTATTATTTCCCTTTTTATCTGCTTGCTTTGGGTTTAATTTGCTCCTTTTCCTAGTTTCTTAAGGTGGAAGCTTAGGTAATTGATGGGATATCATTCTTCCTTTTATCATATAAAGTTTATAACTATAAATAACCATAAATTTTCCTCTGAGTGCTTGGTTACCTGCATTCCCTAAGTTTTAGTATGCCATATCTGTCTATGAGAAACTGATTATTTGGGGGTGTGTTCATTAATTTCCACATATTTATGAATTTACAAAATTTCCTTGTTATTGATTTCCTCATTTAATTCCACATTAGAGAACATTTGAATGATTTCTGCTGCTATTTCCATTCTTTCTCAAAACATCTAGGTTTTAATTCTCCTCGTAAGTAGTTTATGCAAACACCTGGAGATAGAAACATACACAAATTCCTCAGGTACAATGATTACTGAAAATAAACAGCACAATAGGTACCAACACCAGTACTTCTATCTAAAATTCTTAAAAAACAAAACAAAACAAAACAGAACTTCCTTTTTCTTTTTTTACCAGTGACTAAATCAATCGCTAAATCAATACCTAAGGGACATAACAGATTGTTCAAATTCTTCTAAACCATGTCAAAGTACCCAAAATATAAAACTGAATTATCTTATTTACCAACAAACAAAATGGTTCAAAGTTGAGGCATAGTTTTCCAAATTCTTTACTGTCTTTCAAGTCACAAGATCTAATCCTGGCTTTCTCCAGATCTCTGAATTCTTGCTAAAGATGAGAATACTCCTATCATTGCTTGATTTGAAAGATAGAATGAAGAGGCAAGGACTATTTTAAAAGTGAGGGGACCCTAATTTTTATCAGTATGCCAAAAACAAAATATAAATTTTAGTAGAGCATCAAATGTTGCTACTTCTATTTATTTAACAATAAAGACTTGTCCCACCCCAATCCAAAGTAATATAGAAAAATAATTCATAAAACACTTAACTATTTTATAGCATTACCAATTCTGTGGTGTCACATGCATAAAAACGTAATTCTATTTCTACCTAAAAACAACACATGTATTTTAAAAAATAAGGACTAAGTCAGATATATTTTTAGGTCAAAAACCGTGATTCAGTTCTTCGAAAGCATGGCAAATTCAGTCTTTTGATACATGCTTTACAGTTTCAATATATTCCTTTGTATGTTCCGAGAATTATTTTGAAGGGAAAAAAAGTTGATGGGAAGATACGTACCTCAAAAATAAAAAGTATAGCATCCAATTCCTCCCTTTGAGACTTGTGACCTAAAACATTTTTACAGAAAAATATTTTAAACATTATCATTTTGTCCTCACTATTAGCAACTATTTAAAAAGCTTAAAATATTTCAAGCATTAAAGTATCTTCTCAGTGATTCTTTAATATTTAAAGCATATTCTGTTCAATGTATAGAAAATAGTGTAGCATCTCTATTCTTTTCAACAATTAAATTTAGATTCTACTTATATCTAAAAAACAAGTAATATACTGAGGAGGAGTGCCTGGGTGGCTCAGTCAGTTAACTAACTGTCTGCCTTGGGCTCAGGTCATGAACTCAGAGTCCTGGGACTGAGCTCCACCTGGGGATCCATGGTCAGCGGGAGTCTGCTTCTCCCTCTCCCCCTGCCCCTTCCCCCACTCATATACGCATGCATGCTCTCTCTCACAAATAAATAAATAAAATCTTTAAAAAAAAAATAATACACTGGGGCAGGGGTGCCTGGGTGGCTCCATCATTAAGCATCTGCCTTCGGCTCAGGTCATGACCCTGGAGTCCTGGGATCGAGCCCAATCAGGCTCCCTGCTCAGCAGGAAGCCTGCTTCTCTCTCTCACTCCCCTTGCTTGTGTTCCTTCTCTCACTGGGTCTCTCTCTGTCAAATAAATATTTTAAAAAATAAAAATAAAAAAAGATACACTGGGGAGAATTTAGAATAAATTCTGAAATGAAAATATGAGAATGACTGTTAGAACTTCACAGGCATCTAAGGGCAGAGCAAAGAAAGTGAGGAAATAGGTAAATAAATCTGAACAGCAAAAAGCAAATCTTGCAAGCCTTCCCAAAAAGAATGAAGACAGTATTACTAACCCATACTTTGAGACAGTGTCTGAAAGATGTTTCACAAAAAAAGTGAAATAACATTAACGTTCCAATGTCCAAGGATCTATTTTTAAGTGAATACTTACAATTGTTTGAAATATCAACACAAGCCAGGACCAATTATATCATCTTACCTTTCTGTTTAAGACTAGCTTCAATAGTCACAAAATTCTCAAAGAACACGTAATATATATGTGAAAAATGTTGGTCAAAAAACTGTTTAAGATCGATAGACTCTGCATTCTCTGAAAAGGAAACAAAAACAGTTTTTAGTGACTACATTTATATTAAAAATCATGTTTAGCAAATTATCATTATGGTGAGTTTCCTTCAAAAAAGTCCAAGAACTGCCCCTAAAATTCTATCTATTAAAATATTTGAGATATGCATTTATTTATATCCTTGCTCTCACAATTTGAGTTTTTAAAAATTTTAGCTTTAAATTTAAAAACAGGTTAAAGGGCAACTGGGTGGCTCAGTCGGTGAAGCGTGTGTCTTTGCTCAGATCATGATCTCAGGGTCCTGGTCCTGGGATCCAGCCCTGCATCCCTCCCCCTCTGCCCCTTCCCAACCACTGTGTGCTCTTCAGCTCTCTCAAATAAATAAATAAAATCTTAAAAAAAAATTTAAATCAAGTTATCATAATCTTTGTTTCCTAAAAAAAAAAAAAAAAAAACAGAAACACAAGTCTCAGAAATATTTATTCAAAATTTACTTTGAATATTTAACCAAACCAAAGAAAGAGTCAAGTTTTAGTTTCAATTCACAGCTATGCTTCTCTCAACTTATCTCCAAGAGTTTAAAATCAGTACTCCTAAGAGTAATTATATATCTTATCTAAAATACATTTATTCAGTAAATAGGTACTCAACAACAGACTTTATAAATAGGTACTTAAATATTACATTACAAAGCTCAAAAAGAGATAATATTGCTTTAAAGGAATTGTCAGTATAGTCCAGGCACACAAAATCAAACATATGGCTGTATGCACATGAGAAAGTCTTAAGTACTGAAAGTGAAGTTACAAAGTATATTGACAATTTAGAAACAAAAATTACTTTCAAAGCTAAAAGGGGGTGGAAGCAGGGAAAGTAGGAAAGCTTAACACAGGATTTATTATTTGAAAAGACTTTTAAGGACAGAAAGGACTTTGAACATAAAGCGGTGAAGGGCATTCTAGGCATTAGCAAAGACAAAAAAGTGAGGAAAGTACGAAGCATGGATAGGATACAGAAAAATAATTCATTTTAGGTAGAGCCTAAAACATTTTGATAAAAATAAAATTGAAAAAATAACCTTGAAATATGTCATAAACTGTCTTAAATGCAAAGTAAAGTAGACAAATTATTATTCAAAGATACAGACGTATATTATGCATCTTGTTGTTTGCCTTCTTTTCAGGGAGACTGAGAAGGTTGAAGAAAAAGTGGAATAGAGAACTTCTGCCTTCAAAGCAGGTCATGATTTCGGCGTCCTGGGATGGAGCCCCACATCAGGCTCCCTGCTCAGTGAGGAGCCTGCTTCTCCCTCTCCTTCCCCCTGCTCACGCTTTCTCTCTCTCACTCTTGCTCAAACAAATAAAATCTTTAAAAACATAAAAAAATTTTAAAAGCACACATTTCTTTTATAATACAAAATAAATTGGAAAAAGGCACTGGAAAAAAATCAAAGGTTTTTGAAGCTCGGAATGAGATGAAAATAAACTATTAATTGTTATGAAACTCAAAGGTAAGGTAAATATCAGTTAATTTCTTGAAATGCTCTAAGGCTCAATAGAAGATTTCAGAATAAAGTTAAATAGTAAACAACATATAGATAGCACTTTAAACTCTTTCATGTATTATTTTACCCTGTGAATAATCATAATGATTTTTTAGCATTTTTTAAAAGATTTTATTTATTTATTGGACAGAGGGAGGGAGATCACAAGTAGGCAGAGAGAGAGGAGGAAGCAGGCTCCCTGCTGACAGAGAGCCCGATGCTGGGCTCCATCCCAGGACCCTGAGATCATGACGTGAGCTGAAGGCAGAGGCTTTTAACCCACTGAGCCACTCAGACGTCCCGATTTTTTAGCATCTTGTGTATGGAATTTTCCAAGACAGTTTCCCCTTTGCTCTGCCCTCCCAAAGGATGCCCTCTCCTCTCTATTCCCTTGGATTCTCTACATTTCTATCTTATGAAAATAATTATGTTTTACATGTTTTGTCTTCTTTCCAGGACTAGTCTATAGCTTTTTTAGAATATAAACTGTGTCTACCTTAGTATTCCCAAAACCTAACACAGTGCTCAGCACATATGTACCTGAATGTTTTAATATTGATAAAACAGGTTGTTTTAACTTTATTAGATTCATTTATTAGCTTGAAAATTTTTATACTAGAAAAGACTGCATAACCTCCTGACAGGCAAAACATTGCTTCATCTAGACTGGAATTAGAACACCCAAATTCCACTCCTATCAGTAACACTACCTGTGTGACTTCACAGAACTAGAAAAACATAATGGCTAATACAAACTGAATGTTTCCTATATGTTAAACATTCTGTGTGTACAACACAGTCTGTCTAACATATAGGATGCGACTTACTGAAATCAATTCCTATAATTCTCACAATGACACTATGAAATAAGTACTATTATTATTCTTATTTTATAGATGAGGAAACAGGGACAAAGAGTTTAAGAAATTCAGATAGTAAAAAAAAAAAGAGAGAGACAGGGATTTAAACCATACAGCCTAGATCTACTACTGGCCATGCTCTTAAAACCTATGTATTCAGCCTCCAGTGTGACAGGAAGAGAGCACTAGTAATTTATTATCTGCCATAGGAAGATATGAAGTCATCAGATACTAGTTAAACACATTTTACAGACTTTCAAAATAAAAACACATACAACTGAGAAAAACAGGTAAAGTATTCTACTTTTCCACCACACAGTAGTTTAGAATAACAAAGACTATGAAATTAGAATAAGTAAGCTACTATAATTAGCTCTACATTTCCTGAAGTTAATGTTTCAAACATAACTAATGTTCCAAAGGAAAGAAGAAAATGAGAGAATAAGAAAGCAAAACAAAAAAATCAAAACAGGGGCGCCTGGGTGGCTCAGTGGGTTAAAGCCTCTGCCTTCAGCTCAGGTCATGATCTCAGGGTCCTGGGATGGAGCCCTCCATCTGGCTCTCTGCTCAGCAGGGAGCCTGCTTCCCCCTCTCTCTCTGCCTGCCTCTCTGCCTACTTGTGATCTCTCTCTCTGTCCAATAAATAAATAAAATCTTTAAAAAAAGAAAACTTTGAAAAAAAAATCAAAACAAAACAAAAGTAAACCTGAATCAACTGAAGATTTTACAATCTACTTTAGAAGCCAGGCCAATCTCTTCATTTCCTTCTCACAGAGCATGTTAAGAAAGCCTGGTAACAACATACTTGCTAAAAAGATACTGAATCGAAATTAGGCTAATTTCCTCTTGACTCCTATGTATTTATAATGAACTAGTCAGCAGATAGAAACTCTTTTACAAAATATTTTTGACCACCAGTTCTCTAAATTTACATAGTGGGGGGAAAGCAGAGTAGGAAATAAAACAAAACAAACAAGAGAAGGGCATCTGGGTGGCTCAGTGGGTTAAAGCCTCTGCCTTCCGTTCAGGTCATGGTCTCAGGGTCCTGGGATTGAGCCACGCATTGGGCTCTCTGCTCAGTGGGGATCCTGCTTCCCCTTCTCTTTCTGTCTGCCTCTCTGCCTACTTGTGATCTCTCTGTCAAATAAATAAATAAAATCTTAAAAAAAAAGGGGAGGAAGGAGAGGTTAAAAACACAGATAAATTATAAATAATACACAATTAGGCTCCAAAAAGGGGGGAGGGGATATATGGGAAAGGGAAAATAAATTGAGAAATGAGAGTAAGAGAAAAAAGGACAAAGGGAGGAAACCAAGAAGTTGGAACACAGAACTGAACTAGAATAACAAGATGGAAAATATAAAGATAAGGATAATAGACTACCTAAGAAGTGCCAGGAAGAAAATATATAATATTCAAAAAAATAATATCTAAGAACTATCTAAAATATCTTCAGACTAAAAATGCCATATTGAGTCCCAAGCAGGATAAATACAAATCTACACATGGACACATCCTAACAAAAAGAAAATGGAAATATTAAAACAACAAAAATTACCTATATAAGAATATCAAAAGTAACAGCAGACTTCTTATCAGCCCAATAGAAGCAGGAAGACAAGGCAACTTTATACTGAAAGAACTAATGACAAATAATAGTCAATCTAAAGTTTATACTCAGCTAAAGTACTATTCAAAAACATGAACATGAAAATGAAAAGGCAATTTTCTAACATCCTTAGAGATGAACACTTGAAAAGCCTCACTCAAACTCAAAGAAATATAAGAGATTTCTGAAAGAGAAGAAATAAACTCACATAGAAATGAGAAAAACAAAACTGAGCAAGAAACTGGAAAATGCATAGGTAAATCTAAATGAATAGTGAATGATAAAAAACAAACTACTAAAAGAAAAATTACTTACCAGGAGAAAGTAAAATAATAGGCAATAATGTCAAAGATGAAACAGAAATGCTAGCAAGAATATTTTAAGATCTTTGTTGAAAGGATGATAGAGGGGCACCTGGATGGCTCAGTTGTTGGGCATCTGCCTTTGGCTCAGGTCATGATCCTGGGGTCCTGGATGGAGCCCCATATTGGGCTCCCTGCTCTGCAAGAATCCTGCTTCTCCTTCTCCCACTCCCCCTGCTTCTTCCCTCTCTCGCTGTATCTCACTGTCAAATAAATAAAATCTTCAAAAAAAAAAAAAAAGGAAGGATAGAAATACTGATGAATTCTGACTTTATTAGTATGCTACTGTAATTTATTGAGTTACCACTAAAAATATAATAGAATGCAAGACTCTTAGCCACTGGAAGAGAAAAATACAGAAAAGCTTATGCTAACAGAAATAAGAAAAGCACCCCAATAAAGATGAATGAGGTGATAAAAAATAAATATAAATGCATAGTATTGGGGCGCCTGGGTGGCTCAGCTGGTTGCATATCTGCCTTCGGCTGGGGTCATGGTCCCAGGGTCCTGAGATCGAGCCCTGTGTGGGGCTCCCTGCTTGGCAGGGACCCTGCTTCTGACTCTCCTGCTCCCCCTGCTTGTGCTCCCTCTCTCCCTGTCAAATAAATAAATAAAATCTTTAAAAAAAAAAAATACATAGTATTTACAAAAAAAGTTAATGAATTAAATGTTTCAATTAAGAGATAGTTGTAATCACACTGCATTTTAAGATACCCACAAATATTAAGGTATTTACTAGGAACAAAAATTTTAATCCAAAATGATTAAAGCAATGAAATACAATGTATCACTTAGATACTAACCAAAAATACCAAGGTTGATTCCTTGATAAAAGTCTAAGTAAATACTAAGGCAAGAATTACTACAATTAAAGAGGGTCTATGTATTTTGATAGAAGGCTGTATTTACCATGAAGCTTTAATTCCAAATTTGCATGAAAAGTTTCAAAATATAAAAAGCAAAGACCGGCAAATTTCTAAGGAGAAACAAACCAACTAGTTGTGTGGCAGATTTTATACATCTGTTTCCTACTTAACAAAGGTAAGATTAGTTAAGTCCACAGAAGATCAGAATAACACAATTAGTATTTAACTAATTAAACTACTAAATAAAACTCTAAATCCAACAAAGAATAAATCTTTTCATACAGAATGGGGTATTTACAAACTAAATAAGGACACAAACAGAAAAATTACCAAGTCACAGAGCACAAACTACGCTCTTTGACTAAAAGGAAAAAAGCATTGGTAACGAAAGCTAACCTCCATATAAAAGGAGTGTGTTAGAAAGGAATAAAGATAAAAGTTCCAGGCACTCAAACAGGCCAAAAAGAATGCCCATTCCCACAAAGCAGATTAGAAAAACTCCTATTTCACAGAGCAACACCCTAGACTGAACACGACTTACAGCCACCCCATATATCAGAAAAGCAAGATAACGTAAGATCAAACTGCTTCCAATAAGTGAATCCCAGAACAGAAAAAGACCTCAAGAAAATTCATAGATATACAAAGTATCCAGAACCCAATAAGGTAAAATTCACAATGTCTTATATATAATTGATGATTACCAGGCATGCAAATCAAGAAAACCTAATTCATAATGAAGAGAGTAATCATTAAATCAGACTTAAACTACATTTTAACACAGGTGCGAGAATGAGCAGAAAAGGGCATTAAAAGTTGCTCTAACTGTATTCCATATATCCAAGAAGTTGAGAATGGAAAACATAAAGAAACATCCAAATCAAACTTCTCTAGGTAAAAACTACAATGTATACGGTGTAAACTGAACTAGTTGGAATTAGGCCATAGCAATAGAAACTACCGAAAAGAAACACAGCAGAAAAATGATAATCCAAAAAACTGAAAAGCACATTAATGAACAGCTTCAAGTGGCCTAATAATACGAATAATTGAAAACTCCAAGGAAGAGGAACAGAAAAATATTTGGAAATTAATGGCTGAAAATCAAGCTTAATGCAAATCACAAATCCACATATGAATGAAGCTCAAAAAACTCCAAAAAAAAAAAAAATCAAAAAAAATTCACCAAGGCATATAATGATTAAATTGCTCAAAATGGTGAGAAAAAGAAAATCTTAAAAGCAGCTAAAAAAAAGAAAAAAAGAACATGTCGTATAGTAACTAACAAAGATGACATCAGATTTTTCATCAGAAACAATGAAAATAAAAATAACATGTATCTTCAAAGCACTGAAAAAAAAATACTGTCCAGCTGAATTCCATGCCCAGTACAAATCTTTCAAAACAAAAGCAAAATAAAGACATTTTCAGACATACAAAAGCGGAAAGAATTCATCAGCAACAGACCTAAATCTAGTAGAAATGACAAAGTCAAGCAGAAGGAAATATTATCAGACAGAAATACGGATCTGAAAATAGTAACAACAGAGTAAATGCCTAAGATTTTTTTTTATTATTCCAAACTTTTCCAAAGATAACTATTCAAACAAAAATAATAACAATACACTTTGGAGTTTGTAACATAGGTAAAAAGTAAAATCCCCCAAAATAAAAGTAGAGAGGGAGAGAGAGAGAGAGAGAGAGAGAGGTTGGAAAGGGAAAAACGTCAACTATTACAACATTCTTTTTTTTTTTTTAAAGATTTTATTTATTTATTTGAGAGACAGAGAAAGTGAGAGAGAGCATGAGAGGAGAGAAGGTTGGAGGAAGAAGCAGACTCCCCGCGGAGCTGGGAGCCCAATGTGGGACTCGATCCCAGAACTCAAGGATCATGACCTGAGCTGAAGGCAGTTGCTCAACCAACTGAGCCACCCAGGCGTCCCCCTATTACAACATTCTTAAATGTAAGTTGTATACTTACACTTGAAGGCAGATTTTAATATGTTAAAGATATATACTGTAAACACTAAAACAACTACTAACACAAAAGAGAAAAGGTACTGGCAATGACCAAAAAAGGAAATAATATAAAATCACAAAAAATACTTGATGGATCCAAATGAAGACAGGAAAGGGGAAACAATAGGGATAAATAACAAAGAATAGATAACAGACTCTAATGTAGGTATATTAATAATCACACTAAATAAAAATGATTCCCCCAAAATGTCAAAGACTGTCAGATTGGATAAAAAAGCAAAACCCAACTATACACAACCTGCAAGAAATAAAAACTGTACACTTAAAACATATGCTGTTTACTATATATCAGTTACGCCTCAATAAACCTATCTAAAAAATTAACTATACAGATTCAAGAAAATTTCCATTCATTTTCATTCTATTATGTTTTCTGAAGTGAAGGGAGGGAGGGGAATGGAACTCCAAAAATGGAGAAATATTCTAGGAAATGCCACGATCCACAGAGCATTTTCTTAATACCTAAACCTATGACCATATGTGTCCACAGAAGCCTGCTGCACATGTGAATGTATTCTTCACAAGAAAAAAAATTTAAGAATCTCTGAAAGCACTCAGAATACACTTATGAAGGAATTTAAAACTTAAATAAAACCCCAAAATGATCATTTTTAATGTTTTCACAAATAACAGTCTAGTGACCCAACACTAATCATAAGAAGTAATTTCAACTAGAAATAGTGACTCCTAGAAAATAATCATTAAACCCGATTTTCATTTTTATATAATGAACCAATATTAAAGTAAATAAAAATGGCAAGCTCATTTTTGTATTTAACAACATAGCAGGTAGGCAAGTTAACTTCCCTATTGATAATTGTCCTGAGTGATTTAACTCATCAAAATAAATCTAGGAACCTTTCTCCTGTTTAAATGTTTAAGATGTTCATTTTTATCTTTCAAATATATATTATTATTTCTTCACTGTAAAAAGCAGATACAAATAACAAACGTCCTGCTAGAAACCATACTAAAAACCTATTAAAATTTCAAAGAAAGCAAAGTAGTTTTAAGATATGTAGCTTATCTCCTTATCAACTGATGTTTCAAAATAACTGCAGAAAAACTTCTGACATGTGATTATGGTTACGAATGATAGCAAGATAATAACTTCTGGAACTAAAAAGGAAAAGAGAAAACAACTAAAGGAAGCATTAGTAAGTGACGATGATCTCAAAGTAAATATGTCTAAGTCTTACTCAACTCTATCAAGTAAAATACAATAAAAATTATTCTCCTGCCTTCAAGGATTCCACTATGAGCATAGAGAAAATGAGTCATAGTGAAGAGAACCTAATTTATACAAAGATACAATGCTTCATTTAAGAGCAAAATCAATTCTGTTTTATCAAACATTATACTATTAGCTAAACATGAGCATAAGACAAAAACAATTACAATGCTTATGCTTAATATTTTACATTTGCATAGATAACACTTTCACAGTTACATATACGTGACCTTATATGTTATCCAAATTATGTTTTTGAAACAAATATATTATCTCCCTTTTATAAAGAAACTAAGCCTGAGAGAAGTTAGGTAACTTGCCCAGGTCACCCTAAACTACTAAATGGCTCCAAATCAGCTCTCCTGTGTTCTCAATCAACAACATTAGAATAGCCACACTTCCGGCAGTAGGCCACAGCATAAAATAACCTCCTAACCATTTTAAATCAAAATCATTCTGAAAGGATGGTATTTTTAAAGAGTTATTTGAAAGCCACACAGAGCCTGAGGTGATTATTTGAAGATTCAGAACAAGTAAACAGTGAAAGATACCAAGAATTCAGAGGATTTAGTCCACTGATATGCATACTGCCAAGTATCTCTCCTTATCTTGGCTAATTATATCCTCCTTCACTTCACCACAATAATTAAAATTTTATTCATTAAATTCATTTGTGAAAAAAACCATTCCAACACATAGCGTAAGGAATTAAACACCATTAGTGTATTTTTTTAAGATTTTATTTATTTATTTAACAGAGAGAGAGATCATAAGTAGGCAGAGAGACAGGAAGAGAGAGGGGGAAGCAGGCTCCCTGTTGAGCAGAGAGCCCGATGCTGGGGCTCCATCCCAGGACCCAGAGATCATGACCTGAGCTGAAGGCAGAGGCTTTAACCCACTGAGCCAGCCAGGCGCCCCCACCACTTGTGTATTAGTGTTAAATGGTACAAGTTGCTTTCCTTCTAACATAGAGCAAAGAAAGAAAAGAATTCTGATATGGCTGTGAAGATGTGGAGAAAAGAAGGTAGTATTTATTGAACATTCACTGTTTTCTAAAGAGTGAGCTAAACACTTTTCTTTGAGTTTTATTAATTCTCCCAGAAACATCAAATGATAGGTCCCCATTAACTTCATTCTAACTCTTCACTTAGTTTATTAAAAAAATAAAAACTAAACTAAAAAGATTCAAGGAAACCAGGACAAAACCAAGTTGGTCTAAGTATAAGGTAAAAATTCTATGTCTTATTCTATGCCACTTACCAAGATAGGTAAATGGCTGTGATATTACAGTTTAGGGCTAAACGGGACATTGCGTGCTAAAGGGAAAGTATAAGAAAAATTATTGGGAGAATATTAGCAACAGTGACCAATTAAAACTTCGATGTGGGGTGCCTGGGTGGCTCAGTGGGTTAAAGCCTCTGCCTTTGGCTCGGGTCATGATCTCAGGGTCCTGGGATCGAGTCCCACATCGGGCTCTCTGCTCAACAGGGAGCCTGCTTTCCCCTCTCTCTCTGCCTGCCTCTCTGCCTACTTGTGATCTCTCTCTCTGTCAGATAAATAAATACTTAAAAAAAAAAAAACTTCGATGTGAGGGGCGCCTTCCACCATCATTAAATATTGCAAAATGAACTCTATCTATATACAAATATCTCTCAAATCCATAGGTGCTGTTTCATGCCCTCTCCTGAGGACTACCTATCCAATTACAACTTCACAAGTATCTCACACTCATCTTTCACCCCAGGTAAATCCACCTCCCCTCATCTTCTCTAACTTCTGTATTCCCTTCCTAGGTTGGTAGTACCACCTGTCTCTTAAACCTGATATTTCAGACTCATTCTCCCTTCTTTTTAACTCTCTCCACCCATCCCACTCCCTACCCCTCAACAAATCGTTCATTTTTCTTGCTAAGTTTACCTTCCTAAATACTTCTACGATACATTTCTTTCTCTCTACCCCTCATCCCCCGCCATTTAGTTTTGTAACTCATGGTCTCTTGCCTGAATTTTATTAGCAGCCTCCTATCTTCTATTAGTTTATCCAACTAATAATGCAGCAGCACAAAGAAAAATTAAGAAAACAATCCCATTTACATTGCACCAAGAATAAGATACCTTGGAATAAATTTAACCACAGATGAAAGCACTCTGAAAACTATGAAACACTGAGGAAATTAAAGATGACCAAAAGAAATGGAAAGACATTCCATGCTCATGGATTAGAACAAATACTGTTAAAATATCTAGACTATTTAAAGCAATCTATAGATTTAATGCATTTCCTATCAAAATACCAACAGCATTTTTCACAGAATGAGAACAATCCTAAAATTTGTATGGACACACACACACATACACACACACACACATCCTGAATGGCCAAAGCAATCTTGAAAAAGAAGAACAAAACTGGATGTATCACAATTCCAGACTTCGAGTTATATTACAAAGCTGTCGTGATTAAAACAATAATACTAGCACAAAAGCAGACACATAAATCAATGGAACAGAATAGAAAGCCCAAAAATAAATGCACAATTATATGGTCAATTAATCTTCAACAAAAAGAAGAGAATATGCAATAGGAAAAAGTCTCTTGGACAAATGGTGTTGGGAAAACTGAACAGCTACATGCAAAAGAATGACACTGGACCACTTTCTTACACCATTCACAAAAGTAAACTCAAGATGGGATTATGGACGATTTTTATGGAAAAATCCTTGAAGAGAGCACAGGCAGTAATTTCTTTGACATTGGTCACAGCAACATCTTTCTGGATATGCCTCCTGAGGCAAAAATAAACTACTGGGACTACCTCAAAAAAAAAAAAAAAAAAAAAAAAAAAGCTTCTGCATAGCAAAGGAAACAACCAACAAAACCAAAAGACAACCTACTGAATGGGAGAAAATATTTGCAAATGACTTTTTTGATAAATGGTTAGTGTATAAAATATATAAAGGACTTACAGAACCCAACACCAGAAAAACCACAAATACCCCAAATGAAAAATGGACAGAAAACATGAACAGATATTTCTCAAAAGACATACAGAAAGCTCTCAGACACAGGAAAAGATGCTCAACATCACTCATCATCAGGAAAATGCAAATCAAAACCATCATGGATATCGCCTCACACCTACCTGAATGACTAAAATGACTAAAATCAAAAACTTAAGAAACAACAATATTGGCAGGGATGTGGAGAAAAAGGAACCCTTGTGCACTGTTGGTGGGAATGTAAACTGATGCAGCAACTGTTCCCTAAAAAATTAAAAAATGGAACTACCCTATAATCCAGGAATCACACAATTCAAAAGGATACATGCACCCCTGTGTTTACGACAGCATTATTTACAATAGCCAAACAATGGAAGAAGCCTAAGAGTCCATTAATAGATGAATGGATAAAGAAGATGCAGTGTGTATGTGTGTGTGTATGTATATTGGAGTCATAAAAAAGAATGAAATCTTACCATTTCCAACAACATGGATGGATCTACAGAGTATAATGCTAAGTCAAATAAACCAGTCAGAAAAAAAATAAATACGATTTCACTCATATGTGGAATTTCAGAAATAAATGAACAGAGGAAAAAAGAGAAACAAACCAAAAAACATCTGAACTGTCAAAATAAAAAGTCAGCAAAGCCAAAGATAGGTTAGTTCATCATCTAATCTGAGGAATAAAATGAAAAAATAATGGAAAAAAGCAGAGCCCTAGAGACTTGTGGTTCACCATCAAATATACCAATACATGTATGATAGAAGACCAAGAGTAGAGAAAAAAAAATTATTTCAAGAAATAACAGCTGAAAACTTCCTGAATTTGATTTAAAACATTTACATGCACCTTAAAGAAACTCAATAAATTCCAAGTGGAATTTGCACTTGGAAACTCAAAGAGATCCACATCAAAACACTTCATAACAAAACCGTCAAAAGACAAAGGCAAAGAATCTTGGAAAGCACCAAGAGAAAGCAACACTTCACTTAACAAGGAGCCTCAACAAGAAAAGGCCTGATTTCTCATTAGAAAACATGGTGGTCACAATGCCCTGAGATGACACTGTCAAAGAGCACAAAGAAAAAGGCTGGCAATCAAAATATCTATATCCAGGAAAACTTAAATAAGGAGAAATTAAGACGTCCCCAGATACACGGAAACTGAGAATTCACTGCTAGTAGACCTGCCCTATAAAAAATGCTAAAGGGAGTCCATTAGGCTGAAATGAAAGGATTCTAGATTAACTCAAATCCATGGGGGGGGAAATACCTTGACATGTAAATGAAAACATAACATTTATGGCATTCAGCTAAACAGTGTCAGGAGGAAAATTTACAGCTTTAAATGTCTAAATGAAAGTAAAGATCTCAAAAATCAATAACCTAATGTTCCACCTTAAGAAACTAGAAAAAAATATATACTAACTCTAAAGCATGCAGAAAAGAATAAAGTGTGAGGATATTTGAAATAGAGAAGAAAAAAGCAACAACATAAAAACATCAATGAAAACACAACTGAGAAACCTTTAGTCATACCGTCCAAGAAAAGATAAGATTAAAATTACTAATCTGGATTGGAAAAAAAGGACATTACTAACAACCTTATAGAAATAAAAAAAAAACACAAGGGAATACTACACACAACTATATGCTAGCAAATTACATAACCTATATGAGATGGACAAATTCCTAGAAGGACATAAAATACCAAAACTGACTCAAAAAGAGAAAATCTAAGTAGATCTATAAGAAGACTGATTTAGTAATAAGGAAAACTAACCTGAAAGAAAAGCCCAGAACCAAATGGCTTCATAGGTGAATCCTATCAACACTTCCAAAAAAGAGAGAAAATTTTAAAATGCACTCTATGAGGCCAATAACACCCTCATTCCAAAATCAAAGACATTACAAGAATACTATAAATATCCCATATTAATACAGATATAGAAATCCTCAACAAAATACTGTAAAACTGAATAGGGCAATATACAAAAAGTACTATACACCATGACCAAGTGGGATTTATCCCAGAATGCAAGATCGGTTCAACATAGAAAAATCAATCATTGCAATACATATTAGTATACAGGTGAAAACCCAAATAATTGTCTCAATAGACATAGAAAAAGTGCTTGACAAATTCCAACATCTTTTTGTGATAGAAACACTCAAAAAGTTAGGAGTAGGGGCACCTGGGTGGCTCAGTGGGTTAAAGCCTCTGCCTTTGGCTCAGGTCATGATCTGAGGGTCCTGGGATTGAGCCCCGCATTGGGCTCAATGCTCAGCAGGGAGCCTGCTTCCCCCTCTCTCTCAGCCTGCCTCTCTGCCTACTTGGGATCTCTGTCAAATAAATAAATAAAATCTTAAAAAAAAAAAAAAGTTAAGAGTAGAAAGTAATTTCCTCAATCTGATAAAGGGCATCTATGAAAAATCCAAAGCTAACTTCATACTGACTACTTGGTAAAAGACTGAAAGCTTTACCTCTAAAAACATACAACAAAACAAGGATGTCCCCCCTTTTTTTTCTCCCCCAAATACATTTATTTTTTTTTCAGTGTTACAAGATTAATTGTTCATGCACCACACCCAGTGCTCCAAGCAATATGTGCCCTTCTCATACCCACCACCAGGCTTGCCCAACCCCCCACCCCATCCCTCCAAAACCCTCAGTTTGTTGCTCAGAGTCCACAGTCTCTCATGGTCCATCGCCCCCTCCGATTTCCCCCCATTCACCCTTCCTTTCCTTCTCCCAATGCCCTCCATGTTTTTCCTTATGCTCCACATGTAAGGGAGCATCCTTATCCACATAAGATAATCGACTCTCTCTGCTTGACTTATTTCACTCTGTATAATCTCTTCCAGTCCCGTCGGATGAGTTGGGTATTCATCCTTTCTGATGGAGGCATAATATTCCATTGTATGTATGGACCATATCTTCTTTATCCATTCATCTGTTGAAGGGCATCTTGGTTCTTTCCACAGTTTGGCGATTGCGGACATTGCTGCTATGAACACTGGGGTATATGTGGCCCTTCTTTGTACTTCACCTGCTTCTTTGGGGTAACTACCCAGTAGTGCAATTGCAGGGTCATAAGGTAGCTCTATTTTTAATTTCTTGAGGAATCTCCACACTGTTTTCCAAAGTGGCTGCACCAACTTGCATTCCCACCAACAGTGGAAGAGGGTTCCCCTTTCTCCACATCCTCTCCAACATTTGTTTACTGTCTTGTTGATTCTGGCCATTCTAACTGGTGTAAGGTGGTATCTCAGTGTGGTTTTGATTTGAATCTCCCTGATGGCTAATGATGATGAACATTTTTTCATGTGTCTGTTAGCCATTTGTATGTCTTCTTTGGAGAAGTGTCTGTTCATGTCTTCTGCCCATTTTTTGACATGATTATCTGTTTTGTGAGTGTTGAGTTTGAGGAGTTCTTTATAGATCTCAGATATCAGCCCTTTGTAGTGTCATTTGCGAATATCTTCTCCCATTCTGTGGGTTGCCTGTTTGTTTTGTTGACTATTTCCTTCACTATGCAGAAGCTTTTTATCTTGATGAAGTCCCAAAAGTTCATTTTCGCTTTTGTTTCCTTTGCCTTTGGAGAGATGTCCTGAAAGAAGTTGCTGTGGCTGATGGCAAAGAGGTTACTGCCTAAGTTCTTCTCTAGGGTTTTGATAGATTCCTGCCTCATGTTGAGGTCTTTTATCCATTTCGAGTTTATCTTCGTGTATGGTGTAAGAGAACGGTCAAGTTTCATTCTTCTACATATAGCTGTCTAATTCTCCCAGCACCATTTATTGAAGAGACTGTCTTTTTTCCATTGGGTATTTTTTCCTGTTTTGTTTCTACATATAGCTGTCTAATTTTCCCAGCACCATTTATTGAAGAGACTGTCTTTTTTCCACTGGATATTTTTTCCTGTTTTGTCAAAGATTATTTGACCATAGAGTTGCAGGTCCATCTCTGGACTCTCTATTCTGTTCCACTGTTCTATGTGTCTGTTTTTGTGCCAGTACCACGCTGTCTTGGTGATCACAGCTTTGTAGTAAAGCTTGAAATCGGGCAATGTGATGCCCCAGCTTTGTTTTTCTTTTTCAACATTTCCTTAGCAATTTGGGGTCTTTTCTGGTTCCATACAAATTTTAGGATTGTTTGTTCCAGCCCCTTGAAAAAAACCAGTGGAATTTTGATCGGGATGGCACCGAAAGTATAGATTGCTCTGGGCAGTATAGCCATTTTAACAATGTTTATTCTTCTGATCCATGAGCATGGAATGCTTTTCCACCTTTTGTGTCTTCTTCAATTTCTTTCATGAGCGTTCTGTAGTTCCTCGAGTACAGATCCTTTACCTCTTTGGTTAGGTTTATTCCCAGGTATCTTATGGTTCTTGGTACTACAGTAAATGGAATCAATTCTCTAATTTCCCTTTCCATATTTTCACTGTCATTGTATAGGAAAGCAAGTGATTTCTGTGCATTGATTTTGCATCCTGCCACATTACTGAACTGCTGTATGAGTTCTAGTAGTTTGGGAGTGGAGTCTTTTGGGATTTCCACATAAAGTATGTCATCTGCGAAGAGAGAGAGTTTGACTTCTTCATTTCCAATCTGAATACCTTTTATTTCTTTTTGTTGTCTGATTGCTGTCACTAGGACTTCTAGTACTATGTTGAACACGAGTGGTGAGAGTGGGCATCCTTGTCGTGTTCCTGATCTCAAAGGGAAGGCTGCCAGTTTTTCCCCATTGAGAATGATATTTGCTGTGGGCTTTTCATAGATAGATTTTATGATGTTGAGGAATGTTCCTTTTATCCCTATACTTTGAAGAGTTTTAATCAGGAACAGATGCTGTATTTTGTCAAATGCTTTTTCTGCATCAATTGAGAGGACCATGTGGTTCTTCTCTTATTGATTTGTTCTATCACATTCATTGATTTGCGAATGTTGAACCACCCTTGCAAAGAATATCCCCTTTTGCTACTGTTACTCAACACTGTACTGGAAGGAGTAGCTAAAGAAATTAGGTATGAAAAATAGTCATATAAACTTATATGACACAAAAAGTCATATAAATTTTTTAAAAAAGAAGCTTACATCTCTATTCACAAATGAATGATTTTGTATATAAAAAATCCTAAGGAATCCACACAGACAAAAATCTGTAAGAGCCAAAAAAAAAAAAAATCTAGATGTCAGAATACAAAATGAATATATAAGATCAATTGTATTTCTATCTACTACCAAAGAATAATCCACAGTGAAAATAAGAAAACAATTTACAACAGCATGAAAAGAATAAGACACTTGGGAAAGAAAGAAATAAAAATTTATATACTAAAAACTATGAAATATCACTGAGAGACTAAAGACTTAAACTAAAAGGTTATTCTTGTCACAGACAAGAAGCAGTAATATTGTTAAGATAGAAATACTCTCTCAGGGGCGCCTGGGTGGCTCAGTGGGTTAAAGCCTCTGCCTTCAGCTTGGGTCGTGATCTCAGGGTCCTGGATAGAGCCCCACATTGGGCTCTCTGCTCGGCAGGGAGCCTGCTTCCCCCTCTCTCTGCCTGCCTCTCTGACTACTTGTGATCAGTCTCTCTGTCAAATAAAGAAAATATTTAAAAAAAAAAAAAAAGAAATACTCTCTCAAATGTATCTAAAGAGTAAATGAAATCTCTATCAAAATCCTAAGTGGCTTTTTGCAGAAATTAACAAACAGATCCTAAAATTCATAAGAAAATACAAGGAACCCAGACTAATCAAAACCACCTTGAAAAAGAACATCGAAAGCTACAAACTTCCAGTTGTAAAATAAATATATCGCGGGGATGTAACATATAGGATGGTGACTGTAGCTAATGATACTGTATTGTATATTTTAAAGTTGCTGAAAGAGTAGATATTAAAAGTTCTCACCAGAAGAAAAAAAATGTTTGTAATCATGCATATGGTGATGGGTGTTAACTGGACTTATTATGATGATCATTTCACCACATATACAAATACTGAACCATACTGCTGTACACCTGAAACTAATATAATGTTATATGTCCATTATACCTCAATTAAAAAAAAGAATAAAAGAATAAAAAGAGCAAAGCTGGACAACAGATGCCTTCAAATTTCTTTTTTTTTTTAAGATTTTATTTATTGATTTGACAGAGAGATCACAAGTAGGCAGAGAAGCAGGCAGAGAGAGAGGGGAAGCAGGCTCCCTGCTGAACAGAGAGCCCGAAGCAGGGCTCCATCCCAGGACCCCGAGATCATGACCTGAGCCAAAGGCAGAAGCCCAGACACCCCACTTTCAAATTTCTATCTTACTATAAAATTATAGTAATCAAGACAGTGCGGTATTGGGATAACAGACATAAAGATGAATGGAACTGAACTGAGTGTCCAGAAATAAACTCTCACATTATGGTCAAATTATTTTCAACATGAGAATTAAGACACCTCATTCAGGGAAAAAAATATGCTTTTCAAGAAATGGGGCTAGGGGGGCGCCTGGGTGGCTCAGTTGGTTGAACAACTGCCTTCGGCTCAGGTCATGATCCTGGAGTTCGGGATCGAGTCCCATATCGGACTCCCGACTCTGCGGGAGGTCTGCTTCTCCCTCTGACCTTCTCCCCTCTCATTCTCAGTCCCTCTAATAAATAAATAAATAAATCTTTAAAAAAAAAAAAAGAAATGGGGCTAGGACATCTGAATACCCATGTGCAAAAGAATGAGGTGGAACCACTATCTCATCATACCACATACAAAAATTAACACAGAATGGGCCAAAAGTCTAAATGTAGAATTAAAATTATCAAACTCTTAGAAGAAAACACGATCTTGAACTGGTCAATTGTTTTGTACTTATGACACCAAAAGCACAAGCAACAAAGGAAGAAATAAATTGGACTTCATCAAAACTCACAACTCTTTTGCTTCAAAGGATACTATAGAGAAAATAAGAAAACAATCTACAGACAGTAGAAAATATTTGCAAATAAAACATTTCATAGGCATCTAGTATCCAGAATATACAATTCTCAGAACTCAACTATAAAATGAAATTTAATTAAATTAAAAAGGTAAAAGATTTTAGGGAACCCAAGTGGCTCAGTGGATTAAGCATCTGCCTTTGGCTCAGGTCATGATCTCAGGGTCCTGGGATGGACCCCTGCATACAGCCCTGTGTCAACTTCCTGCTCAGCAGGGGAGTCTGCTGCTCCCTTGCCCTCTGCCCCTCCCCCACGCATGCACATGTGCTCTCTCTCTCATTCTCTCTAGTAAATAAAATTTTTAAAAAAGGGGGGAAGGATATGAATAGACATTTCTCCAAACAAGACACACAAATGGCCAATAAACACATGAAAAGATGCTCAATAGCCATCATGGAAATGTAAATCAAAACCACAACAAATCCCTTAAACTTATGAGTAAGGAAAATAATGATTGAAGATGATGCACAAATCCTCATTGCTAATATGAGACAAATATTTGAGTGGGTCAACTTTTCCCCTAAGATGACTTGCCTACTTTGTGAGATGCCTGGGAGTTGCCATCTGCCTGTCACCCTTTAAAACTCAAAGAGCAGGGCGCCTGGGTGGCTCAGTTGGTTGAGCGGCTGCCTTCAGCTCAGGTCATGATCCCGGAGTCCCAGGATCAAGTCCCATATCGGACTCCCAGCTCTGTGGGAAGTCTGCTTCTCCCTCTGACCTTCTTCCCTCTCATTCTCAGTCTTTCTCTCTCTAATAATAAATAAATAAAATCTTTAAAAAAAAAAAAAACTCAAAGAGCAGACTGGTATGAAGGTGGTGAGACTGAAGAAACACTTGTTTCCCATAAATAGTAAACTGGATTAGTCCCCAAGGGAAAACAAAAACAAAGAAACCACAATCAGATACCACTTCTCATCCACTAGAACAGCTATCCTCGGAAAGATGGATAATAACAAGTATGACAAATATGTGGGGAAATTTCATTCTCTTTTACTTGGTGGTGGAATATAAATGATGCAGCTGCTTTGGAAATGGTTTGGCAATTTCTCAAAAAGTTAAATACAGAATTATTGTATGACTCGGCAGCTCAAGTCCCAGAATAGTATATACAAAATTGAAAACACAACCACACAAATGTTTGCACATCATTATTCCTAATAATCACAAAGTGGAAACAACCCAAAGTCCACCAATTGATGAATGGATAAACAAAATGTGGTATATCCATACAACTGAATATTATTCAGCCATAAAAAGGAATGGAGTATTATTACATGCTAAAACCTTGAAAATATTATGTTAAGTAAAAAAAGCCAAACACAAACAACCATATATTTTCTGATTCCATTTATATGAAACATCTAGAATAGTCAAATTCATAGAGATGGAAAGTGGATTAATGGTGGTCATAGGCAGAGAGTAAGGGGAAATGCTAAAGGATGCAGATTTCTGTTTCTATTTTACCAATCTATTTATTTTAGATAGTATAATATTCAACCCCCTGACATCCCAATTTGTGAGCTCTGCCCAACCTTCACTGGCTAACTGAATCTGAGAGCTAGAACCTCTAGGCTAGTCTGGAAAAGAATTAATCTGAAAAAGAGAGGAGAAATCAGACTGGGGAAAAAAATAACTTTTTTTCTAAGTCTAGAAACTTCAGACTATTGTATCACCAACGACTGATGTCTACTGTGAACGAATGCATTACCTTCACTTATACAGGATCAAACACTAGCTATTAGTATACCACTACTATTATAAAATAATGTCTTTTTTTTTTTTTAGTAGTCAGACAATAGAAGAATAATCAAAATACATTGCTACTACTATTCTGGATCCAGACATCTAAAATAGAAAATGATTTCTCAATTCATCCTCCTACACTCAAAGGTATTCTTTTGGATACTGAAAATAAACATATGCACATTTGAAAAATGTATTACAGTGAATAAGGAAAAGTAAATACTAATACAAATTCCTACAATCTTTCTCTTTTATACTATGTAATATTTTTTCACTGTACCATCAACTTCTTTACTCCTTTGTAGTTGCCTAATATCTAGCAAACACTATATATTTATTCAAATGATAGCTCAGACCCAACATTTTTAAGAGCCTTACAGAGATAAACTCATCAAACAGATGCATATTTTCCTTAAAGACATTTTACAGTAAGTGGCTTGTTTATAAGCAGCAGCTCATTGTAAAAACCAACTTGCCTCTAGAAGGTTCTGAAGACAATTGAAGGAAAAGGAAAGGTGATTGGGAATCTCGAACCTACTGATATAAAAGGATTCAGACAATGACAAAAAATTTTTGGTAACACAAATGTACCATTTACTAGCTTTTTTACTTCAGTTTTGGGTGAAAAGGGAAAAGAATAATGTTGTTAGGTGACATAATTTAAGGATTTCCTTGTGTTTGACATAAAATACCAACAATGAATTTTATTTCCTTTCATTCTATTCTTGTCTTCCCAAAATGTAACTTTTTAAATAATTTTCTAATTTATCCCTTTTTAGTAGGTTAACAAATAAGAATAAAGTACAGAATTTAACCTTCATCAAGATCATCCAGCCATTTGCAACGAGATGGATAGAACTAGAGACAAACTAACCAAGAAATAGACACAACTACAGAGAACAAACTGGTGATTATCACAGAAGACATGGGTGGGGGGATGGGTTAAACAGGTGATGGGGATCAAGGAATGCACTTCTCATGATGAGCACCAAGTGATGTGCGGAATTGGTGAATCACTATACTGTACACCTCAAACTAACATAACACTGTATGTATGTAACTAGAATTAAAATTAAAACTTAAAAAAAGAGATCATCTGGGGGCTCGTATTACATTTCTTAATAAATTCTACTGGGGCACCTGGGTGGCTCAATCAGTTAAGCATAGGCCTTTAGCTCAGGTCATGATCCTGGGGTCCTGGGATCAAGCCTTACATCAGTCTCACTGCTCTGCTGGGAGCCTACTTCTCCCTCTCCCTCTGCCTCCCACCACCCATGCTCGTGTGCATGCTTCCTCTCACATGCGTGCTCTCGCGCGCTCTCTCTCTCTCTCACATGCATGCTCTCTTTCTCTCTGTGTCAAATTTAAAAATAAAGAATAAAATCTTACTGACTTTGAACAGGTCATAATTTCTTTGATTCAATTTTATCACTTTTAAGGTTCCAATCAAAATTCAAATATTTTAAATTCGTCCATAAATTCTGTGCTTCAAATTCATTTTTTCATGTACTCTTTCAATAATATCTGAAGTATTATATTAATTTTATAAATAGGTAAAGTATCTACAAAAGTATTAAGTGAATAATATAGCTGATATCAGAACCCAGATATTCTGACTTTCTCCTCTATATCCCCCTATTACTAACTTTTTAATACTCAAGTTTCCTTGGAGATTATTACTATCTCCCACACTGGGTTGTTTTAAGAATTAAGTCAGGTAACACATGTAAAATGCTTGGTCCACAGCCTGCCCCATAAAGTGGACAAAAATATTAGTTATTATTACCAATATATGACAACAGCTTCTATTAAAATGTTCACTTCTTAAAAACTTTTCAGAGATCGTGAAGAGAGGGGTGCCCGGGTGGCTCAGTCTGTTAAGCAACTGGCTTCAGCTCAGGTCAGGTTCCCCAGGTCCTGGGATGGAGCTCCACGTCAGGCTCTCTGCTCTTGGGGAGCCTGCTTCTCCTTCTCCTCCCTACTCACGCCCTCTCACTACCTCTCTCTAATTAATATTTAAAAAAAAAAGTGAAGAGATAGAATCATATCTGAAATGTATTTGGTGTTCATGTGAAAAAGTCAACCTACTGAATCCTAACACCTCCTGAGACTTATAAACTCAAATGTAGTAATATACTTAAAATCCAAAATCAATCTCAAAGAATGAATACTGAGGTTGGTTCAAATTTTTCACTACGCTAAACATTGCAGTGGTCCTACACATATAACCATTTCCTTAGAATGCTAAGAAATGGAAATGCTAGCTTCAAAGCATAGGCACATGTATATTTTATTTTTAAGTAGGCTCCACACCCAACTTGAGGCTTGAACTCGCAGAGTTTGCTTGAGATTCTTTCTCTCCCTCTGCCCCTCCCCTTGCTGGAGCACCTGTGCTCACGAGCGCACGTTCCCTCCCTCCCTCCCTCTCTCTCTCTCTCAAATAAATAAGGGATGTCTGGGTGGTTCATTAGGTAAGCATCTGCCTTTGGCTCCGGTCATGATCCCAGGGTCCTAGGATCGAGTACCACATTGGGCTCCCTGCTCAGTTGGGAGACTGCTTTTCCCTCTCCCTGCCCTCCCCTTGTTTGTGCACAAGCTCGCTCGCTCTCTCTTTCTCTCTCTGGCAAATATATAAAATCTTAAAAAATAAATAAAATCTTTTTAAACAACAAGATGCTTGACTTGAAAAGAAATCTAGGATTCATTTCTTTTAGAGTAATTTATATTCCTACTTAAAGACAGATTGCCCTACATGTAACAGTTCATACAAAAAAGTTATAAAATTCTCCTTGATATGATGATAAAGAAAAAAAATTGAAATTCTCCACTTGAACAAGGTATACAAGGATTTTTATGTTGTTCTTTTTTTGTTAAATGCTGAGAGCAAAATAACTTACTGGAATACAAAGAACTGAATGAGCATGCCACTAACGGAGAAAGGAGGTATTTTCACAAAACCAGTCTATTTCCCCATTCCACCTCCATCTGATGTCAATCAAAACATACCATCAGCCATTTAGCTAAAAAAAATATACAATATGCTTATGCACATATACAGTTATTTTATATACAATTAAGTAATGGGGAAGGGGAAAATGAAAGAATCAAGAAAACTATACTGTAGTAGTCAAGATGTGGTGTAATTAAATTGTAGTTTTCTCACTGACGTCTTGGTCTGGAGGAAGAGAGTTCTACAGTAGAGTAGCAAGTTCTTTTTGGTAGACTCCTCCTGTCTGCTGCTGGAACACATCAATTGTATCTTCATACTCCATTTCCAACTGTGCAGATGTGTCTGTTTCATTGAATGGCAGCCCATCAAATCAGAATCTGACCTGCCCCTTCGACAAACCCTGCCTTTCACAATAGGCTTCCATTAGTTTACTAAGTGGTATATACCTCTTAATCTTAAACTGCACCACAGAACCAGCCTGCCCCATCACCTTCACATTAATAATGGGGAGCCTGGGTGACTCAGTGGGTTAAAGCCTCTGCCTTCGGTTCAGGTCATGATCTCAGGGTCTTGGAATCGAGCCCCGCATCGGGCTCTCTGCCCAGCAGGGAGCCTGCTTCCCATTCTCTCTCCGCCTGCCTCTCTGCCTACTTGGGATCTCTCTGTCAAATAAATAAATAAAATCTTAAAAAAATAATAATAATAATGACCATTGTTCTCAGCCTCGTCTCCTTCCTTGGGCTTTTCATCAACATCAGAGAGCACCAGTCTCCTCAGCTTCCACTTCACAAAGGAGGAACCAGGTCCTCACTAAACCAGCACACAAGCAGCACCAAGAGCAGCAGCAGCAGGAGGCCACAGTAATAGAGGAGGGAGAAGGCAGGCCGAAAGGGTATATTTTTAATATGTCTTGACAACATGTCACAGTCTTTTCCAAATTTCATATTTAATAGCCCATAAGTTAAGAATTAATTCTCTTAAACTCGTTGCATGTGTCATAGTTGGTGTTTTTAACTCTGCTAATGATGAGTTTTACTATTATAACTATAAAATGTTTCATATAGGCAAATTTATCAAGCATTTCTGTGATGATTTTTAACTTTGGTGTAAGTTTTAAGAGTGGTCTTCCCTATCCCAATATATAAAATATATTTCCTTATTTCTTTCCCATTTTATCCTGAAGATTGAGAACTATTTTGAATTTATTTTGTTATAAAACATCTATATATCACTTTTTATGTAGATGAACATTGTTTCTTCTTCTTTATCTAAACCACCATTTAATGAAGTGGTCACATGAGCTCCTTCTATTTCAAACAGAAGTCCTCCTTTTAAAAATTAACATCCTTTTTTTTTTAAAGATTTTATTTATTTATTTGAGAGACAGAGAAAGTGAGAGAGAGCATGAGAGAAGGTTAGAGGAAGAAGCAGACTCCCCATGGAGCCGGGAGCCCGATGTGGGACTCAATCCCGGAACGCAAGGATCACGACCTGAGCCAAAGGCAGTTGCTCAACCAACTGAGCCACCCAGGCGCCCTTAACATCCTTTTTTAATGTAACTGTCCTTCACTATAAAAAAGATATGCAAGTCTTTCTTAAATAAAAAGAGCCTAAATAAATAAATGTTGGAATATGAAGAATAGACATCCTACCAATGTCAACCTCCTCTAAATTAAACCTACAGATTCAAGTCCATCCAATAAAAGATCCTAACAAATATTATTTAGGGATTTAACAAGCTGATTCCCAAATTCATATGGTAGAGCAAAAGGCCAAGACACTAAGAAATCTGTAGTAGTCTCCTGTGGCTGGTATGACAAGTTAGGGCCACAAACTTGATGTTCTGATGTGCTATATTTACTCACCTTCCTTATCTACAGATCAGTGTATTCTGTTAAATGGGAGTGGGAAAAACACACCTTAAAGCTAACATGTTGCTGGGCTATCAGCCATAAGTTTTCTAAAAATTAGATTCATGAAGATTTCTTTCAATGATGAGGGGAGATTATCTGATAATTTCTGCCATAATGTCATAAACATTTTTCAGTTTACGCCCTGTTTTTCTTCTTTATTACATAGTACAGACTTTAGGTTTTGAACCAGTTTTCTGCACAGTTACTAAAGACAACCCAAGGTCTCTTTCTGATCAGGTCTGGCCTCAACTGACTTTAAATGTTTTTTCTAACATTGTCAAATAAAAGGAAATTGCTCATAAAAAAAAAGCAACTTTGTTCTCCTCATATCTAATATATTCATTCTTGATCTACATAATATTTACTGAGCGCTTATTATATATCAGGCACTATGCTGAGTCTAGGAACTCGAAGGAAAGACACACCTCTGTCCTCAGGAAGGTAGTTATGATATAGTCAAGCAAATGAACACATTGTAATAAAATAACCAAATTATTGGAAGTAAATAACACAGTGTAGGGAAAGCTCCTATGCCCTGTGATAGGGAAAGCTTCACCAAAGCTATGTACAGATTTTGCCCTGAGCCTTAAAGGAAGAGCGGAAGCTTTCAGGTCTAAGAGTGATGCAAGGACAGCATGGTACAGTGAATATCATTAGCAAAAGTACAGGCATCACAGAAAATGACTTCTGATTCGTTATTGCTGAAATGTAAAGTACCAAAGAGAGATAACAAGAAGTTAAAGAAGACAATGTGGCAGACAAAGATACATTTATGTTGGCACACTTTATAGATTTTGAGATATCTGTAGGATACCTCTACATTCATTTACCTTTTTCTACCACATTGTCAAAGATGAAAATTTCATGCTTTAGTAACTTGAAAGATGACAATGCCATTGACAGAAATACAAAAAAAGGAAAAAAATCATTTAGATTGTATAGATATTTGAAATTAGAAACAGATTTAACAAACATACTTATCCGTATTTCCTATTTTCCCCAAGGTCTATTTCTATCACATGGATCCTTCTAGAAGAAAAGATATTAGCTAATATATGAACACACACACACACGCGCCATGACTGAGTTTAGAAACAAGAAAAAAATGTTTTTTAGCAAAAGTATGCTTTCTTTTTTTTAAGACACTGAACACTTAACATAGCTCTTTTCACTTTAACTGCCAGGAAATCTAAGAACCAAATTCAATGCCTTAGAGCTTTAATCAGCTCATCCCTAGAACCTGGTAACATTTCCTTTCTTTAGGTAGTGGCTATTCAGTTGTCTGTTTTACCACTAATTGTTCTATTGCACATACTGCACATTTTATGCAGTCCTATAAGCTATAAAAAGTCATTTAGATGCAATAAAATCCTTAACAAAAATGAAATGTTAATACAGAGGTGGCTTACAGTATTTGAAACAGCTTATTTTAGTAAGTGAATTAATCAGTAACATTTATGTAAATAATCTGTTCAGTAAATCACTTTTTCATAAATACACGAAAATAAAGTATTTCAATTAGGTCAAATTAATTTTTCAAATTAGTAAGACTCAAAGAATATACAGAGTATATACAAATTAAAGAATATAAAAAAGCCTAATATCATGTATACAGAATTACTAATTTTGTATATCAAATCCATAAAAATAGATTAAGTATAAAATCTATTTTTATAAGCAGTTTACCATTCACATTCATGTGATGACTACACATTTTAAGATTTTCATTCATATCAGTCCAAACTTAATCTATACCATTTTTAAATTATTTATTTAATGAACATATAATATTTGTTTCTCTCCTTATACATTATCATTTATACCTAGTGATATTCCTTATTTTTCTGACTTAGGACGTTTTAATCTAATTTTCCTTGTAAAACATTAATACATTCAGATTGGAGAAAAACAATCATGTACTTTTCAGTAATCAATTGATAGCAAATTTCTTCTCTAAATATAAAAAAGTAAAATTTGGGGAGCAAGTTCCTTTGTATAAAGCTAATTTTCAGTTTCAGAGAACCTCTTATTATCAGCATCTGGTGTATAATGTCTTGAAAACTTGTTTTATGAACAGACATTTCTGCAAAGAAGACATCCAAATGGCCAGTAGACACATGAAAAAGTTCTCAACATCACTTGGCCATCAGGGAAATACAGATCAAAACCACAATGAGATACCAGTCAGAATAGCTAAAATTAACAAGTCAGGAAACAACAGATTTGGGGAGGATGGGGAGAAAGGGGACCCCTCCTACACTACTGATGGGAATGTAAACTTGTGCAGCCACTCTGGAAACAGTATGGAAATTCCTCAGAAAGTTGAAAATAGAGCTACCCTACGGCCCAGCAACTGCACTACTGGATATTTATCCCCAAGATACAAATGTAGTGATCCGCAGGGGCACCTGCACCCCAATGTTTATAGCAGCAGTATCCACAATAGCCAAACTATGGAAAGAGCCCAGATGTCCATCCACAGATGAATGGACATAGAAGATGTGGTGTAGGGGCGCCTGGATGGCTCAGTTGTTAAGTGTCTGCCTTCAGCTCAGGTCCTGGGATCAAGGCCAGCATCGGGCTCCTTGCTCAGCGGGAAGCCTGCTTCTTCCTCTCCCCCTCCCCCTGCTTGTGTTCTCTCTACCTCTGTCTCTCTGTGTCAAATAAAAAAATAAAAATATAAAACATCCTGTCACTTAAAAAAAAAAAGATGTGTATACATATACACATATATACATATACATACACACACATATATATGTATATATATACACACAATGGAACATTATGCAGCTAGCAGAAAAAAGGCAGAAAAAAGAAATCTTGCCATTTGCAACAACGTGGATGGAACTATAGAGTATTATGCTAAGCAAAATAAGTCAATCAGAGAAAGACAATTATCATATGATCTCACTGATATATGGAATTTGAGAAACAAGGCAGAGGATCATAGGGGAAGAGAGGAAAAAAATGAAACAAGATGAAACCAGAGAGGAAAATAAATCATAAGACTCTTAATCTCAGGAAACAAACTGAAGGTTGCTGGAGTGAAGGGGGGGTGGGAGGGATGATAGGGATGATGGACAGGATGGACATGATGTCCAGGTGATGGACATTGGGAAGGGTATATATTGTGGGGTACACTGTGTATTCTGTAAGACTGATGTATCACAGTATCCCCAAAACAAATATATTATATGTTAATTTTAAAAAAGTTCATTGAAATAAAAAAATGAGACCCCCCAAAAAAGAAAGAAAACTTATGTTTTAGGGTCTTTTGTCATTTTTTTATTTGTTTCAAGCAGGTATGGACATCAGGTAAGGAAAGTCATTCCTGACATATGGCACACAAACCGGTGCTTTGGGATGGCTCCAGCTTACTGACTTAAGAGCCTCCAGACCATGGTGAGAAGGGAATCAGGCAGAGCCATTAGAATCCATAAACTAAGAATATCAGCTAGCAGTCCAAGGAAACCAGGATAATTAGAATTCACAGGACAAAGCACCAAAAGAAGAAAGAGATGCAAATGGTGAGAACTCGGGATACTAGGGATGACCCCCTTCCAGTATGATCACAACATACTTACAAGGAAACTTTCCAAAACGTGGGTTTGAGTCCCATATTGCATGTAGAGATTACCTAAAAATAAAATTTTGGGGCGCCTGGGTGGCTCAGTGGGTTGAAGCCTCTGCCTTTGCCTCAGGTCATGATCTCAGGGTCCTGGGATCGAGCCCCACATCCGGCTCTCTGCTCAGCAGGGAGCCCGCTCCCCCCCCCACCCCGCCTCTCTGCCTAGTGGTGATCTGTCAAGTAAATAAATAAAATCTTAAAAAATAAATAAGTAAATAAATAAATAAAATCTAGGAAGGAAGGAAAGGAAGGAAGGAAGGAAGGAAGGAAGGAAGGGCAAAAAGATAGTGGAGTAAAATCTTTAAAGGACAAAGGAAAAGGCCATCAACCTAGAATTCTAAACAGAGCCAAATATCTTTCCAAACAGAAGGCAAAATAAAAACTTTCCACACAGGGCGTTTTGGTGGCTAGGTCGTTAAGCAACTGCCTTCAGCTCAGGTCATGATCCCAAAGTCCTGAGACTGAGCCCCACATCGGGCTCCCTGCTTGGCGGGGAGTCTGCTTCTCCCTCTCCCACTCTGCCTGCATGTGTTCTCTCTCTGGCTGTGTCTCTCTCTGTCAAATAAATAATAAATAAAATCTTTAAAAAAAAAACTTTCCACACAAACAAAAATGTAAGGAATTCACTATGTGTAACTATTATCACAAAGGAACGTTAAAGGCCTTCAGGCAGAGACAAAATGATACTGGATAAATGGAAATAACTATCTCTGCAAAGAAATGAGGAGCAATGGGAAGTGATATTACATGGGCAAATACATGCTTTCTTATTATTATTTAAAATTTCTGGGGTACCTGGGTGGCTCATTCATTAAGCATCTGCCTTTGGCTCAGGTCATGATCCCAAGATCCTGGGATGGAGCCCCACATCAGGCTCCCTGCTCTGCTGGGAAGTCTCCTTCTCCCTCTCCCGCTCCCGCTCCCCCTGCTTGTGTTCCCTCTCTTGCTGTCTCTCTCTATATCAAATAAATAAATAAATAAAATCTTAAAAAAAAATAAAAGTCCTTAAAAAATAACTGCTTAAACAAAATAATATAGTATGGGTTTTACAAATATATAAGTATATGTATGACCAAAAAAGTATAAAGGCTGAGGGGAGAATGGAAGTACACTGTTATAAAGTTGTGATACAATATGAGAAGTGATACAAGTGGCATATCACCTAATAGTAGACTCTGGTAAGGTAAAGATGTGTATTATAAATCTTAAAGCAATCACTAAAATAATAAAGAGATGTTGCTAAACCAACAAAGGAGATTTATAAAAGAATCATAAATTTATTCAATACAAGGAAAGCAAAAAAGAGAGAAGAAGGAACTAAAAACAGGCCAAATAAAAAACAAATAACAAGACAACAGGTTCAAACTTAAATCAATAATGACATTAAATGTACCTTATCCACAAAAAATGACTACTTATTGGTCTCAATCTGAACAGAACAATTCCAAGTAAGGAGACGGAGTCAGTAATCAAAAGCCCCCCAAGGAGAAAAGTCCAGGACCAGATGGCTTCACTGGTGAATTCTACCAAACATTTAAAGAAAAATAATTACCAACCCTCCTCCAACTCTTCCATATAAGAGAAGAAGAGGGAATACTTCTGAGCTCGTTTTATAAGGCCAGTGTTACCGTGACATTTAAAAAGGAAAAAGAGGGTGCCTGGGTGGCTCAGTTGGTTAAGCAACTGCCTTCGGCTCAGGTCATGATCCCAGAGTCCTGGGATCAAGTCCCACATCAGGCTCCCAGCTCCACAGGGAGCCTGCTTCTCCCTCTGACCCTCTGACCCTCTCCCCTCTCATGCTCTCTCTCACTGTCTCTATCTCAAATAAATAAATAAAACCTTAAAAAAATGTTAAAAAAAATAAAAAGGAAAAAGAAAAGAAAAGAGAGGAAAGGAAAAGGAAAGGAAGAAAACTATAGGACAAAATCCCTGAAGAACATAGATGCAAAAATCCTCAACAAAAGAGCAGCAAACCAAACTCAACAATGAGTTAAAAGGATCACAACCATGATTAAGTGGGATTTATTTCAAGCATGCAAAGATGGTTCAACATCCAAAAATCAATGTGATTCCCCACGTTAACAAAATGAAGGATAAAAATCACACATGATCATCTCAATAGATGTAGAAAAAGGATTTGACAAAATTCAAGATCCACTCATAATAAAAAACTAGGTATACAGGACATGTACCTTCACATAATAAAGTCAATATATGACAAGCCCACAGCTGACATCATACTCAATGGTGAAAGCTGAAATATTTTCCTCTTTTATTCAACATTGTATTACAAGTCCTAGCCAGAGCAATTAGGCAAGAAGTTAAATGCATCCGAATCTGAAAGAATACGTAAAATTGTCTCTATTTGCAGATGACATATTCTTACATATAGGAAACACTAATATTAGACTCCACCAAAAAACTGTTAAAACTAATTAAATTCAATAAAGTTGCAGGATACAAAATCAGTATACAAAATTCACTTGCATTTCTATACTAAACAATGAGCCATGAGAAAGAGAAATTAAGAAAACAAACTCAGGGGCCTCTGACTAGCTCAATCAGTAGAGCATGCAATTCTTGGTCTGAGGGTTTTGAGTTCAAGCTCCATGCTGGGTGTAGAGCTTACTTGGGGGGGGGGGGGAGAAATTTACAATTCCATCAAAAAGAAAAATACCGAGGAATAAATTTAAACAAGAAGGTAAAAGATCCATACACTAAAAACTATAGGACACTGATGAAAGAAACTGAAGAAGACACAAATAAATAGATCCATATCCAAATCCATATCATGGATTGGAAGAATTAATAGTTAAAATGTCCACACTACCCAAAGCAATCTAAAGATCTAAAGATTCAATATAATTCCTATTAAAATTCCAATGGCATTTTTCACAAAAATACAAAAACAATCCTAAAATTTGTATGGAACCAAAAAGGACCTCAAGCAACAAAAGCAATGTGGAGAAAGAACAAGGCTGGAGGCATGACACTCCCCGATTTCAAACACGATTACAAAGCTAAACTAATCAAAAGAGTATGATATTTGCACAAAAACAGATACAATAGATCAATGGAGCAGTACTGAGGGAAATAATCCAACGCATAAATGGTCAATTAATTTACAACAAAGGCACCAACAAATACACAATAGGAAAAAGATAATCTCTTCGATAAACGGTGTTAGAGAAACGGGACAGCCAAATGCAAAAGAATGAAACTGGACCCCTATGCTACAACATATACAAAAATTAATTAAAAATAAACTGAAGGAACGCCTGCGTGGCTCAGTTGGTTGGGTGACTGCTTTTGGCTCAGGTCATGATCCCGGAGTCCCAGGTTCGAGTCCCTTATCGGGCTCCCAGCTCTGCGGGAAGTCTGCTTCTCCCTCTGACCTTCTCCCCTCTCATTTTCTCCTTCTCTCTCTCAAATAAATAAATAAAATATTAAAAAAAAAATTAGGGTGCCTGGGTGGCTCAGTTGGTTGAGCAATTGCCTTTGGCTCAGGTCATGATCCTTGAGTTCCGGGATGGAGTCCCACACCAGGCTCCCAGCTCCAGGGGGAGTCTGCTTCTTCCTCTAACCTCTCCTCTCATGGTCTCTCTCACTTTCTCTGTCTCTCAAATAAACAAATAAAAAATCTTTAAAAAAAAAAAAAAGTAAACTGAAGACTTAAACTAAGACCTGAAACCACAAAACTCCTGGAAAAGCACATAATTGGTAAGCTCCTTAACAGTGGTCTTGATGACTGTTTGGATTTCACAACAAAAATAAAGGCAATAGAAGCAAAAATACACTTGATCTTAGCCAAAAAGCCGAGAAATGATAATAAAAGCAAAAATAAACTATCAAATTACATCAAAATAAAAGGCTTTTGCACAGCAAAGCATCAACAAAATGAAAAAGCAACCCTCAAAATGGAGAAAATATCTGCAAATTATGTATCTGGTAAGGGATTAACATCCAAAATACATAACTCATACAACTCAATAGCAAAACAACAAACAATCCAATTTAAAAATGGATAGAAGATCTGAATAGACATTTTTCCAAAGACTTACAGATGGCCAACAGGTACATGAAAAGGTGCTCACCATCACTAGTCATCAGGGAAATGCAAATCAAAAACACAGTGAGATATTAGAATGCCTATTATCAAAAAGAATGCCTGTTATCAAAAAGAAACAAGTATTGGCAAGGATGTGGAGAAAAGGGAACCCTTGTACATTGTTGGTGGGAATGTAAATTGGTACAGCCACTGTGGAAAACAGTTGGGAGATTCTTCAAAAAATTAAAAACAGAACTACCATATGATCTAGCAATTCCACTGCTAGGTGTATATCTGAAGGAAATGAAATCACTACCTCAAAGAGATCTCTGCATACCCTTATTCACTACAGCATTATTTACAATAGCCAAGACATGGAAACGACTGAAGTTATTCCAGCAGATGAATGGATAAAGAAAATATAATGTGTGTGCATGTATACAAGCACACGCACATACATCCTACACTTACACAGACAATGGAATATTATTCAGCCACAAAAAAGAAAATCCAGTCATTTGCTACACTGTATTAAGTGAAATGGCAAAAAAAAAAAAAAAGACAAATACTCTAATGATTTCCCATATATGTGAAATTAAAAAAAAAAAAACTTCATAAAAACATAACAGAATGGGGGTTGCCAGAGGCAAAAGGTGGGGGAAATGGGTGAAGGTGGTCAAAAGGTATAAACTCACACTTGTAAGACAAATAAGTTCTAGGTATATAACGAAGAGTATAGTAACAAAAAAAAAAAAAGAGAATGGACATCACCCAAACATTTTAATTAAAAGGCCAATTTCCAAAGCAAAGAATATTACCAGGGAGAAAGAGATCATTTCATAATGATGAAAGAATCAGTTTAGGAGTGCCTGGGTGGCTCAGTCCATTAGGAATCTGCCTTTGACTCAGGTCATGATCTCTGGGTACTGGGATTGAGTCCTGCTTTGGGCTCCCTGCTCAGTGGGGAGTCTGCTTCCCCCCCACCCCCTTCAGCTTGTGCCTGCATGCAAGCAAGCCTTCTTTCTCCTTCTCAAATAAATAAAATCTTAAAAAAAAAAAAAAAAAGAATTTATCAAGGGGGAAGAATAATCCTAAATGTTTTGGCACCCAATAATAGAACTTCAAAACACATGAAGCAAAATCTGATAGAACTGCAAAACGAAACAGATAAACTCACAATTACAATCAAACTTCAGCACTCTCTCTCAATATTGATAAAAACAAGTAGACAGCTGTTCAGCAAGAATATAGAAGTCTTTAACAACACTATCACACAAATTGTCCTAATTGACATTTTGGAGCATTCAGCCCAGGAACAGCAGAATATATACTGTTTTCAAGTGCAAATGGAACATGTATCAAGTGTGGGACTATCAAATCAATTTTAAAGAAATCAAGTCATGAAACATGTTGCCTGACTATAATGCAACTAAGTTAGAAATCAATAACAGAAAGATACCCTGAGTACTCCACAAATATTTGAAGCTAAAGAACACAATTGTAGGGCACCTGGGTGACTCAGTGGGTTAAAAGCCTCTGCCTTTGGGTCAGGTCAAGATCTCAGGGTCCTGGGAGATCTAAGCCCACATCCAGTGCTCTGCTCAGCAGGGAGCCTGATTCTCCCCTCTCTCTGCCTGCCTCTCTGCCTGCTTGTGATCTCTCCGTGTCAAATAAATAAATAAAATCTTAAAAAAAAAACAAAACACAATTGTAACCAACCAACAGATCAAAGAAGAAACCAAAAGGCAAGGTAGAATGTACCATGGATCTCACTGAAAATGTAAATACAAAATACCATAATTTGTGGGCTACGTGGGAAAATTTTATATCACCAAATGCCTACAGTGGAAAGAAAAAAGGTCTCAAATCAGTAATCTCAATTTACATTTTAAAACTAGAAAAAGAGGGGCGCCTGGGTGGCTCAGTGGGTTGAGCCTCTGCCTGCGGCTCAGGTCATGATCTCGGGGTCCTGGAATCGCGCCCCGGAATCGCGCCCCGCATCAGGCTCTCTGCTCAGCGGGGAGCCTGCCTCCCCCCTCTCTCTGCCTCTCTGCCTATTTGTGATCTCGATCTCTCTCTCTGTGTCAAATAAATAAATAAAATCTTTTAAAAAATAAAAAAAAAGAAACTAGAAAAAGAGCAAATTAAACTAAATCTAAGCCAAAAAAAAAAAAGAATAGAAAAGAAATAATCAAGAGATCAAAGCAGAGATCAATCAAATAAAGATGGAAAAACAGAAAATCAGTGAAGCCACAAGCTGGTTCTTTTATTTTATTTATTTACTTTTTAAAATATTTTATTTATTTATTTTAGAGAGAGACACACCAGCGAGAGAGAGAACACAAGCAGGAGGAGTGGGAGAGGGAGAAGCAGAGAGCTGGACTCAGGGCTCTAACCCAGCAGCCTAGGATCATGACCTGAACCAAAGGCAGACTTAACAAATGAGCCACCCAGGAGCCCCAAGCTGGTTCTTTGAGATTAATAAAAATGGTAAGTCTCCAGTAGTCTGATCAGGAAAAGACAAATTATCAATATCAAGTTTAAGAGAGGTGACATCACCACAGATTCTTATAGACATCAAAAGGATAATAGGGGAGTTTTATGAACCACTTTATGCCTATAAATTTTACAACTTATATGAAATAAAACTTCCTTGAAAGAAACAAACACCAAGAGCTCACTCAAGAAGAAACAGATAATCTGAATAGCCGTCTTTCTAATTAAAAACATTGCTTCAGAGAGAACTGCAGGTCCAGATGGTTTCACTGGTGAATTCCACCAAACACTTAAGTAAAAAATAATTCTACATGAATAATTCTCAATTAATACCATAAGGCTAGCATTACCTGATATCAAAACCAAAAACATTACAAGAAAAGAGAAGTACCGGCCAATATCCCTCATGAATATAAATATACAAATTGTAAACAAAATTTTAGCATATCAAACACAACAACATATAAAAATGACAATACATCATGACAAGTGAGGTTTAATCCAAGGACTGAAGAGTTGACTAACATCTGAAATCAATGACTATAATTCATCATATTCATAAATGAAAAAAAATCTGTTTATCTCAATATAAGTAGAAAAAGCATTTAACAAATCCAACATCCATTCCTGATTCAAACTCTCAGCAAAAAATGAAACTTTCTCAACATGATAAAAGGCATCGTGTTGCATGATAAAAACTGATTGCTTTACACTTAAGATCTGGAACAATACAAGGATGCCCACTCTCACCATTCCTATTCTACACTGTGCTAGGGGTTCTAGTGAGTTCAGTAAGCCAAGAAAAAAATAAACAAAAGCATCTATGTTGGAAAAGAAGTAAAACGGGTTTTATTCAGACAATGCTATGTAAAAAACCCAATGGAATCTACAAAAAACTAATATGACCATGTGAGTTTAGCAAGACTAAGTGAGTTTAGCAAGACTTCAGGATACAAGCTCCATACACAAAAATCAGGGGCATCCAGCTAGCTCAGTAGGAAGAGCATGCAATTACAGATCTTAGGGTCCTGAGTTAAAACCCTACACTGCGTGCAGAGATTACTAAAAAAAGAAAAAAAAAAGCAACGCTTAAAAAAAATTATTTCCACACACTGGCAAAGAAATGGATATAAAAATACCATTTACAATGGCATCAAAAGTAGAAAATATTTAGGGATAACTGACAGAAAATGTGTAATACCTGTACATTAAAAACTACAAAACACTGCCAGAGAAATTAAAGCAGCCCTATGTAAATGGAGAAACATATGTTGTTCATGAGTTAGAGAATTCAATATTGTTGTCTATTCTCCCCCAAAATGACCAATAGATTCCCCATAATCCCAATTAATATCCCAGGTGAAATTTTTTTTTAAGAAACTTATAAGCTAATCTTAAAACTCATATAGAAATGCAAAGGACCTGATACAACCCCCACCAACCCCATCCCCAAAAAAACCTTTGAAAAGGAAGAACAAAGTTGTAGGAACAACATTACCTAATTTATTCATAAATTCAAGATTTGGGGCACCTAGGTGGCTCAGTTGGTCAAGCTACTGCCTTCAGCTCAGGTCACGATTCCGGAGTCCCCAGTTGATTTCAGTTGGGCTCCCAGCTCCATAGGGAGTCTGCTTCTCCCTCTGACCACCCCTCTCATGCTCTCTCTCTCAAATAAATAAAATTTAAAAAAAAAAACAAAACCGTGTGTGTATGTGTACACAGAGAGAGAGAGGGAGAAGGAGAAATAGAGAATAAGAAAGGAGAAGGAGGGGTCTTGGCTCTAACAAAAACAGATCGCTGGAACAAAATAGCAATTCCAGAAATAGGCCAACACATACATAGACGAATGAGTTTTGGAAAAAAGTGCAAAGGCAATTCAGTGGAAAAAGAGTTGTCTTTTTCAACAAATAGTGCTGGAGCAATTGGATATCCAATAGCAAAAAAAAAAAAGTCAATCCACACATTAAACCACATTTACAAAGTTAACTCAATAGATCCTAAAATTACAAAATTTCTTGAAGAAAGAATAGCAGAAACTCTTTGTGACTTTAGCTTAAGCCAAGATTTAGATCTAACAGCATAAACCATGAGACAAAATTGATACATGGACTTAATCAAAATTAAGCATTCCTACTCCTTCAAAGAGAATATTAAGATTAAAAGACAATCCAAAGACTGGGAAAAAAGATCTCTGCAAATTATGCATCTGATATAGCACTTGTATTCCAAAAATATAAAGAATTTTCAAAACTGAATGAAAAAATCGGATAGACACTTCAAACAAGTTATACAATGGAAAAATAAGGACATGAAAAGAAGCTCAACCTTATTAGATATCAGAGAAACAATTATAACCACTACATATTTATTACAGTAGTTGAAATTAAGGAGGCTGGCCATAACAAGTGGTATTGGCACATTTGTGGAGGAAATGGAACTCTCACACCCTGCTAGTAAGAATGTAAAATTTTTAAAAACAGTATGGCAGTTTCTTATAAATTTAAACACACAACTGCTACGTGATCCAGCCACTCCACTCCTAGGTATTTATCCAAGAGAGAAAAAAGCATGTGTCTATAAATAAATGCACCTCACAGCAGCTTTATGTGTAATAGCCCAAAATTGCAAATTCGTATATCCATCAAATTGTGGCATAACCAAACAATGGGATACTACTCAGCAACAAAGCAAGTACTCCTGACACACCACACAACAATACAGATGAATTTCAATTAAGACTGAATAAAAGAAACCAAACTAAAAAGAGTAAATACTGTCTAATTCCATACACACACACACACATAACTATGTAATTCCGTACACACACGCGCACACACACACACATAAAAAGTTTCTCTTACGGAAAGGTGGGCAGGGGGAGGATGGGGTATATGCAGGGAGAAAGGGATTACCAAGGGGCAAAAGAAAACTTTGGGAGGCTATATAGTTGCTACCTGGAATGTCTGGATATGTCCCTAATCTTAACTGTCATGATGGCTATACAAGGTATAGATGTATGTCAAAATTATTCAGTTGTGTGATTTAAGTATGTGCAATTTATTGCATACCATTCTGTTTTGATAAAGCTGTTAGAATGATCCAATAATCAGTGTACTTATTAACTGAATAACCACTCATCTTATTTCTAAATCATCAAGACTGAACTGTTACCTTGCCACAGAAGAAAAAAATTTTTTAAGATTTTATTTTTATTTATTTGACAGAGAGAGAGATTAATAGTAGGCAGAGAGGCAAACAGAGAGAGGGGGAAGCAGGCTCCCCGCTGAGCAGAGAGGCCCATTGTGGAGCTGCCACTGAAGAAAATTAACATTTAGTCAATATCCGCTACACGCAGGCATTGTTAGCTACTTTACATGTGCTAACTTAGTGTATTATGTTGAGGCTTTTAATTGAAAAAAAGGGGATGGGCAGGGAAGGGGAGAGAGTAACACAAAACTTTTGAAACTAGACAAGGCTTTATTTCTATTATTTAAAAACTCTAATTCCCAGTTACTATAAATAAAATATATAGCAATATCAAAAACACTGCAGATTTAAATCTCAATCCTTCAGAGTCAAGTTCTAAAATGCAGCTGGAATGTCTCATGTGTCCCTTAGGAACAGATGGCAGGAAAAAGGTTTAGACTGGATGTTTAAATTATGTTCTCACATATTTGGATGCACTGCATTCTCTCTAAATACCCTGAATAAATGGTAATTCATTTTAAGGGTTAAAAATATAGTTCAGATGGAACCAATCAAAAATAAAAATCCTGTGTAACTGGCGATGCCCACCTTGCAAACTAGTTTCCTCACAATGTTTTTATGTAAAACTTGTACCTACTTCCAGAAAGGATTTGAAATGGCTCTTCCATCTGCAAAATAAGTTACCTGATTGGTGGACCTCTAAGACATCTTACAGTTTTTGTCACTCTACTTTTTCACTTTCATTTTTTTTTTAGGAATTTACATTAACTATATTTCAAACAAAATAACTGTAACCATTTAAAGATACAGAATATTTTACTCAATTAATTTGGTAGAACCAAGTACAACATTTTTGTTTTGTTGTGTTTTTGTTTCTTTTTTTTATTTAAATTCTAGTTAGTTAACATATACTGTAATATTAGTTTCAGGAGTAGAATTTAGTGATTCATCACCTACATTAACACCGAGGGCTCATCACAACACGTGCCCTTAATATCCATCATCCATTTAGCCCATCCCCCCACTGCCCCTCCAGCGACCCTGTTTGTTCTCCATTGTTAAGAGTCTCTTTCATGGTTTGCCTCCCTCTTTTTTCTTTCCCCTACATTCATCTGTTTTGTTTCTTTAATTCCACAGAAGAGTAAAATCATATGGTATTTGTCTTTCTCTGACTGACTTAATTTGCTCAGCATAATACACTCTAGCTCCATCCATGTTGTTGCAAATGGCAAGCTTTCATCCTTTTTTATGGCTGAGTAATATTCCAGTGTGTGTGTCACACACACACACACACACTAACTCTTCTTTATCCATTTATCAGTCATGGACATTTGGGCTCTTTCCATAACAAGTACAACATTTGGAGATCCGTCTTTCACTCCACTGTTTTGACAAAGTTTCTAAATCTCAGCACTACATTTAGCGCTAGAATACTGTTGTGATGTATTATCCTGTGCAGGGTAAGATATTTAGGAGCATTTCTGCAACCCACTAGATGCCAGTAGCCTCTCCCTCTATTTGTGACTACCAAAAGTATCTCCAGATATTGCCAATATTGCCAGAAGGATAAAACTGTCCCTGGTTGAGAACTACGGGTCTAAAACTACTGAAGTATAAAAAGAGACAAACCAAAAAAACACTCTTGTGTGTGTTTGTGTGTGTGTGTGTGCGTGAGAGAGAGAGAGAGAAGTCGTGAACAGGCGGGGAGGGGCAGAAGGATGAAAAAGAGAAAGAGAGAAAGAGAGAGAGTACTCATGAACTGGCGGGGAGGGGCAGAAGGACGAGAGAGAGAGAGTTAGAGAGAGAGAGAAGAAAGAAAGGAGAGAGAGAAAGAAAGAGAAAGCATACTCGTGAACCCACAGGGAGGGGCAGGACAATCTCAAGCAGGCCCCAACCTCAGTGGAGTCCGACGTGGGGCTCCATCCTACAACTCTCAGATAATGACCTGAGCTGACATCAAGAGTTAATGCCTAACCAACAGAGCCACTCAGGCACACCCACTCCACAAAAAAACCGACTCTTAACATTAGAGAACATACATGTTTACTGGGGAAGTGGGTGGAGGAGATGGACGAAATAGGTGAAGGGAATTAAGAGTACACTTACCTTGATGAGTACTGAGTACTGTATGGAATTGGTGGATTACTATATTATACACCTGAAACTAGTATAGCACTGTATGTTAACTACACTGGAATTAAAATACTATAAAATGTTTAAAATAAATAAATAAAAATAAGCATACTAAAGTGCTGTAATCTCTCTATATGGACCTCATCCACTGACAGGGCAGGGAGTCTGAAATCAGCACAATATTCTCTTGCGCTTAAAATATCCTTAAGAATATTTTAAGGACAGACATGTACCCCGGGCAAATAATACATTATATGTTAGTAAAAAAATTAAAAAAAGAATATAGTATATTCTTTAGATATAATATATAAATATATATTATATATAATATAGTATATGCTCCATTTTTTAAAAGATCATAAATTAATAAAAAGAAAAGGGTTTTTTTTTATTATTGTTTTGTTTTCAAACCAAGGAAGCTATACTCTACAAAATATCTAACATGTATGTGAAGTCTCTTAATTTAGACCATGTCACCCAGATGGAAAAAACTTTTATGCCCAAGAAGTATGTATGAACCATTCCCTAACCACTCTATAACTAAAGAATATAGCAGTTAATTTAGGAAATGTCAATACTCTATTGGAACTCAACTTTATAGCTGACTTTACTCAGCCTACAGTTTGTCCCAAGTAGATGTCAAATTCCATTAAGTCTCCAACTTTAAACGGCCATTATCTGTGAACATCTACATTCACACACTTTTTCTGTTGCACTCTCAGCCAAACCTTTTCTTCAACAATTTAACTCTCAAGTAGAATTAAAATAAAAAGATCACAATCTCAACTATATTTAGATTTATATTTTCTTGAAAACTGGATCTCTTTTTATATTGCTAAAGTGGATTTAATTGCTTACTTATTCCACAGAAATATATACAACTTGTGATAAGGATTGGGCTATTATAAATAGGAAGAGTAAAAAACAAACTAGAGATATGAAATCTGGGCTCCAGTTCTGGCCTCCTAGTAGCTGGGTGACTAACATTCCCAAATCTCAGCTTTCTTGTTTGTAAAGTACGGAGATATAGAAGTATGTCTACTTCTATAGTTACTGTGAAGATTAATTATAATTTATGTGAAATCATTTTGTAAACCATACAAATATTGGGTATTATTGGTGGTATACTGATGATATGAATAAACAACAGAGAAACAAACAGCTCAAGCACAGGACTTACTTATATCACTAATTGAACGTCACTTTTCAGAAAAACACTCATTAGAAAGAGAGATAAGAACAAACTCTGAACTAGACTCAGATATCTGGGTTCTAAACAGCCCTGCCAATAACTCTCTGTATCAACACAAGCCAAGTAACTTCCCTTTTCACCTCAAATTTCATCTAAAAAGATCCAAGTACTGGACCAGGTGTTCCATAAATATCATTATAGCCCTTATCAGCTTATGAAATGAGCAAGTATTCAAAAGATTCGTTTAACCCTATTACCACAACTCGGAGCACTGTTTGGTCGGCCAAAGAGATGTAGAGGGCAACAGAGGGTAAGAAAATTACAACTCAGTAAAACTAGAATTGTACACAATTTTCGAGAAGCAAACGAAATTATAAACTACTTTATTTTCTATAATAATAATCTTCCAAGTGACAGTAATGATAAACAAGGTACTTTAACAGAAGGGCGGGGCTCTTGCCCTAAGATTTTGGAAACCAGCCACTTCCCAAAGAGGTGTAACTGCTTCCTCGCCCTCAGTGGCCAAGAAACTTGAAAGATTAAGGATTGTATTGTTTGAGTTTTTTGGGGGGGAGGGTTTCCACTTGGATGGGGACGGCGGTAGTCACCTGACACACATATTCTATAAACACCATTATCAACAACACCAAGCCTCCGGGAAGTCTAAAAAAGATCTAAGTTTTTAGAGTAATGCTAGTTTGTAAAAATGACCTCGCACTATTAACTCAAAATTAGGTAACCCTGTGTTAGTGGTGATTAGTAATTACCAACTGCCAAGTCTTCCCTTCCCCAAATTATCCGCCCTCCCGCGTCTCTGCGGAGGCGACGCCTCGCCCTCTATTCCCGCACAGCGCCAGCGCGGGCGGGAGGGTCCCCAGGGGCTCCCCGAGGAAGGGAAGGCCTTTGGGCCCCACCACCCCGCGCTCCTCACCGATGACGATGCGCAGGTGCTTGAGACGGGTCAGCGCGTCCTTCTTGGTGTCCAGCACCTTCTGGGTCGACTTCTTCACGTCGCCGTGCGGCTTCTTGGAGAACATCCTGCCGCTGCCGCCGCCACGGCAGACTCCGGCCCCCTCCCGGTCGGGCCCCGGCGGCGGAAAGTGGAGAGAGTGGGCGGGGAGGATACTAGCGTAAGCAGCTCATTCACTCCCCAGACCTGCGGGCCCCAGTGCAGCCGACTCCGCTCACATCCAGGCCAGAGCCGCCGCCTCCACCCGCCTCGCGCCGCGGCTGCAAGGCACCTTCGGTTCCGGCTCCAATATGGCGGATCACCTCTCCCAGTCCTGCATGGAGCGGGGGAGACCCGGCAGGTCGGCCGCCGCCGCCCCAGCTGCCTCCTGAAGCCGCCGCTCGCAGCCTCAGGCCGGGGCCCGAGACCCGGAGGCGCGGAGGTGGGGCTCTCCGCGGCAGGAGCACAACTCCTCTCTCCCTGAGGCCCCCTTAAGGTTAAAGCCTCTTTAGCAGCTTAGACTCTGCATAGGCCGAAACGGAGACGAGTGCGGTGATGAGGTTTCACGACTCTGCCGTCGGTGGCGAATGGTCCCCGTGGCAACCGCCTTCTGACGTCAAGGCTTCTTGACGTCATGCCAGCGTGAGGTCATCTGTGGCATTACCCACCTTTGGTTTCCCGTGTAAGCCGCCAAAGGAGAAACCCAAGAAAGTCAGAGAAGGGAATTATTCCGCGTCATTGTAAGCGAAGGGACTCCTACCCAAACTACCAGAGTGTTGTGTAGATTTTGTTTAAAAAGATCCTTCATCTCCACTGTTTACTATGTGATAGTAACTTAAAAATAACTCCAAAACATCAAAACAGAGGTGCAATACATTTTAGATGCCAATTCTGAAGGCCTTAGATTTAACACTCTTTCATTTTCTAAATGGAATTGTGTTTCAAAGATTTTTTTTGGTTTTTCAAAGTGATGATGCACAGTTTATTGTAGTTTAGAGATTTGTAGGGTTGTAGTACATCCTCTAGGTTAAAATTCTCTTACACATGAAAAAAATAATAAAATTATCTTGCACAAATAAATGAAGCGCAAAAGCATGCAGTAACAGAGTGCAAAATTACAAGAGCAAAGAAATCTGGAGAACTTGGAGGGTGAATTTTCTTAATGTGTAAAGTTTACAAATCCAGAAGAAACGTGTTAAGGCCTCCACCTTAGAAGTAGAAACATTCATAAGGAACACACAAAAATCACAGAAGTGTATCCTCATAACTAAAATGGGAAATTGTGGGGCACCTGGATGACTCAGTCAGTTGAGCAGCTGACTCTTAATTTCCGCTCAGGTCATGATCTCAGGATCCCGTGATCAATCCCACTTGGGCTCTGCACTCAGCTGGGAGTTGAGTTGGGGATTCTCTCCCTTTGCCCCTCCCCCCACCTGTTCTCCCTCTCTCTGTCTCAAATAAATAAATCTTCTTTAAAAACGTGAAAATGTGGGGCACCTGGGTGGTTCAGTTGGTTAGGCAACTGCCTTCGGCTCAGGTCATGAACCTAGGGTCCTGGGATCAAGCTGGCATCAGGCTCCATGCTCAGCGGGGAGCCTGCTTCTCCCTCTCCCTCTGCTGCTCCACCTACTTGTGCTCTCTTGCTCTCTGTGTCATATAAATAAATAAAATCTTTTAAAAAAAATATAGTGAAAAAAGGAGCGCCTGGGTGGCTCAGTGGGTTAAAGCCTCTGCCTTCGGCTCAGGTCATGATCTCAGGGTCCTGGGATGGAGCCCCACATGGGGCTCTCTGCTCAGCAGGGACCCTGCTTCCCCCGTCTCTCTCTGCCTGCCTCTCTGCCTACTTGTCCTCTCTCTCTCTCTGTCAAATAAATAAATAAAATCTTTAAAAAAAATAGTGAAAATATTCACACATTAGTAAGTTTTAAAAATCAGATTAAAACAATATTTTAAAACAAATTTTAAATAGCTTTATTGCAGAGAATTGCTATACAACTGCACATTTTCAAAGTATACAATTTGGTAAGTTCCACAATTGCATACACCTATGAAAACATCACTATAATCAAAATAGTGAACATATCCATCACCCCCAAAATTTTTCTCTTGCCCCTTGATAATTCCTCCCTGTTGCTACCTGATTCCCGGTTCCCAGGTGACCACTGATCTGCTTTCTGTCACTTGGAGTTCTCGTTTTTGTGAGTTCTATATAAATATAAGTATTCAGAATACTCTTTTTTTTTTAGGGGGAGTCTGACTTCTTTCGTCCAATATAATTTATTTTTTAACAATAATGATGTAACGTCTTATTAGTCAAATTAGTAAAGTTTGCTTTTAGTTTAGACATCTTACTCCTGGTAAGTGTGACAGAGGTACTCCTATTGCTTCCTGGGAAGAAGCATTAATTACTACAACCTTACTGGAGATTGAAATTTGGCATTATGTATCAAGACACTTAAAAACATTCATATAAAAAATTTTTTAAAAATTTATATACTCTGATTCATTAGCTCCACTTCCAGAATTCTCTTGTACAAAATCATTAATGGGCACAATATGAAAAAATATTAACACTTGATCTATAACATTGAAAGATTGGAAAAAACATAAATGTCCATCAGAAAGGGAATGAATGTCCGGTAGGTAGAATGTTATATGACTATGAAGATTACTAATATGAAGATTTTTTTTAATGAGATGAAAAAATGCTCAAGACAATGTTAAGTGTCTTGAAAATACTCAAGAAAATGCTAAGTGAAAAAGCAGATACAAAACTGAAATTATGTGTTATCAAAACTGAAAAAAGTGTATGAAATTTAATTAGAAAAAAGATGAAAAAATCCTCCAAAATTGTGGAATTATGGTGATTTTAATTTTCTTCTTTATATTTTGCTTATATGTCCTTTACAAAAAGCCTATATTGCTTTTACAATTAAAAAAATAAAAAACAGAAGCACCTGGGTGGCTCAGTGGGTTAAAGCCTCTGCCTTCAGCTCAGGTCATGATCTCGGGGTCCTGGGATCGAGCCCCACATCAGGCTCTTTGCTCAGCGGGAAGCCTGCTTCCCCCTGTCTCTTTGCCTACTTGTGATCTCTCTCTCTCTGTCAAATAAATAAGTAAATCTTTAAAAAAATAAAAAACAAAAGTTGTCTTAAAGAAAGTTAATATCTAATGTACCAATTGTAAACTACCAAAACAAATTAAGATGTATATGTAGGAATAGAAACTCCTTGAAAAGAAGGGCTTTTTACAGAAAGCTATCTTTCTGTTCTACAATGGCACAAAGTAAATATTTGTTGGTTTTTAAATTTTTATGTTTATATTATAAAATGTTTTCCTTTGTTAGTCAAAGAGTTATCTGATCCCATGATTCTATCATATATTCAGTTAGTTTATTCAACCTGTGTCCCTGCGTATAACCTGTGTCTTTTCTGAAATACTAATTTCAAATTCAAATATACTCAAATTCAATACATACAAAACTGAAACTTGTCAACTTTGTCCTCCTTTCTCCCAAACCTTATCTTCCTCCTTCATCTGATGTCTTTATTGATAATACCACTATCGGCCCTGTGTGTTTTTTTTAAGATTTTATTTATTTATTTAACAGAGAGAGAACACAAGCAGGCAGAGAGGCAGGCAGAGGCAGAGAGAGGAGCAGGCTTCCTGCGGAGCAAGGAGCCCGATGCGGGACCCGATCCCAGGACGCTGGGATCATGACCTGAGCCAAAGGCAGCTGCTTAACCAACTGAGCCACCCAGGCGTCCTGGCCCTGTTTTTTCAATCCAGAAACTCCTATCATCTTACGTCTTCTTCTCTTTTTCCTCTTTTATCCTATTAGCAAGACCTGATGATTTTACCTCTTTAATATTTCTTGGTTTAGTCATGTTCTCTCCATTATCACAACCTGTGTTTGGGCTCAGATTTTCACCGTTTCTAGCTATGGGTGCTAGAAATGTCATTGATTTCCTCCCCATCCCCACTCTTAGTAGGATTTGAGCCTCCACTCAGTTTTAAGTAAATTTTAAGTTAAACACACACACACACACACACACACACACACCACACTCAGAAGTCTTATTTCCTTGCAATTAGTTTCTGAAAATCTGCCTTAAAATCAGGCAATGCATAGCATAAAACTCACATTGAGGGACTAACTTCAGAAAAGTTACAAATATGTCCAGATTTTTTATCTTATAGACTTAGTCTCTCGCTCTTTCTAAACTAAAGTGGAAATTAAAAAAAAAAAAAAAAGAAAGTAATTAGCTACACTGATTATAGTGGATGTAGGTTGGTTTGCCTGCCTTCTTCTAATAATCATACCCAGATTTTCCTTTGAAAAGCCACCCTTCTCTTGGTCTCTTTGGATCTCATGCCCTATGGCCCCATTTAGACTTCTGCACTCAAGCAAAGCAAGTGTGTTAGGGATGGGCATATAGACCTGGGCAAAGCAAGATGGTTAGGGATGGCCAAAAGACCATGTTAGTCCACTTAAACTCACGAAACAAACTGAAGGTGACTGGGGGGTGGGGGGGGTAAGGATAGGGTGGCTGGGTTATGGACATTGGGGAGGGTATGTGCTATGGTAAGTGCTGTGAAATGTGCAAGCCTGATGATTCACAGACATGTACCCTGGGGCAAATAATACATTATATGTTAATTTTAAAAAAACTTTTTAAAGAAAATTTTAAATTTGACTGTGATTTGGGGTCGTTTCAATGCCAGAATTCTTAAAACTAACTTCAGTTGTGATAAATTTTATTTAAATTGAATGGAACATGAAATTCAACCAGTTTATTAGTTTCCTACTTTTAGCTGAATTAATATGTCTGATACCTTATGGGTAAATCATGCCATTAATATGCTCAGTTTTTGAAATGAAATAATCTTCATTCATGACCCTCATAAGCAGTAATATAGATAACACTGTATATGCTTAGCAGAAAATATTGGCAACTTCATACTATAGATATGATTTTATACTCAAAATATACCATTCTTTGGTATATTTTTTCTCATTTTTAATGAACAACAAAAAACTGATTTTTAACAATATGATTTTTAAGAGTGAGGCTTAATTAAGGGAAATTCCATGATTTCTAAAAGAAAGAGCTTGCAATATAAAAAAGAAACTATAAAAACACAATAAAAGAAAAAGCTGCCTACCTACAAACAAAAAAAACAAATAGCACCAATTCAGCAAGCAGATGTGTTAGATTCTGAGTATTCCTGAAAAGATTTTGCTGAATCCATAATATTTGAGTTTTCGTGTAACATATGTTGTATGCTTTCTCTCTTAAAAAGAGTGTTCTGTTAAAAACAACAGCAACAAAACCTATCAAGATATTGTGAGGTCAGCTTGGCCAACTTTATTTCTCTCTTGGACATTAATAAAAGCACAAATATAGTTTTAAAAAAAAAAGACCATGTTAGTCCAATAAAACTCACTCCAACAACTACTGAGAAAGAGAAACTTTTTTTTTTTTTCAGGATGAAAACCTGGAACTGCTAGGAACCAACATGTGAAAAGAATCTGCTGGGGATAGCACCAACACTCTGAGAACAGAGGAGGTAGAGGAAGAGACTGAGTTTCGATAACATTGTTTGGGCATTGGGATTGAATTTGCCTGAAGTGCCATGATCTTTTCTGTTTCACAGACCAATAGTTTATGTTGGGTTTCAGTTACTTGCAACAGGAAAAGTCCTGATTTACATATTTTTAAGATATTTAGTAGGCTGAATAGTGTTGAAATTTTAAAAGGCAAAAAAAAAAAAAAAAAAGAACTGCTTGGAAACAACATTGCAACCCTCTTCTAAAGCCCTCCCATAATACTTTCTTTTTCTCCCATGACACTCACCGCACTCCATGCTATAATCGTTCTATGCTTCTTCTGCCCTATATTAGACCGTAATCTCTTCTTAAAATAGGTTTTGAGAAGAACTTGGATGGTGATTCATAATCCAAAGCTCCAAATATTGTTTTCTCTCCCTCCCTGCTTCCTTCTTGCAGTCTTCCTCTCTCTCTGTCTCTATCTCTGCCTCTGTCTCTCTTTCCCTGCCCTCTCCAATAATACCTGGCATTCGGTAGGAGCTCAATACATATGTATAGCAAGAATGAATCAACACCAGGCGCTCAGAAAGCACTTGCTGAATGTATGTAAATAATAAGAGTTGCTGTTTCTGCTGTTAATTCAGGAACAGTAACCTGTTTTGGGTTTGGGAGTGGTCACCAGAGGAACAGAGAAAGTTGTAGGAGGACAAAGAAATGAGAAATAATGCTTAACAAGGGCAGGCCACAATGTAAGCAAAACCAATCCTTTACTTTGTAGGCTTTGACTCATAGGGAAAAAAGTTCTATGGGTTTTTTAGAGTTAAAGATGGGATTTTTAAAATCTTTTATGTTGATCTATTTCAACTGTGGATGTAAAATTGTTCTTAGGGTCTTAAAATATCAGAACGTTGTATATCATTGAGCCAAGATTAAAGGTGCAAAGAATAAAAGAAAGGGGAAGGAAAAAGAAAAAATATACTTTATTAAACATTTCCATGATTTATCAATAAAAAGAGCATAAATTGTGGTCACCAGAGACTCAGGCAGAAAAATAAACTTAGAGGCTACAGTTTGGGCAATTTATTTGGTTCTCAATCTATTACTAAGAATATTCTCATACACTACTTATGTGTTGTCTTTCATATATTTTTTCCTATTTGCTATATCATATCCTAATTTTTTGCTGCAAACAGCTTGACAACAAAAAGACTTTTAAGCAGAACTATTTATGTTTTCTACAAAATTAATCTCGGTTTCCTTTTCTATTACTTAAGTTCTTTTTCTTTTTAAGCCTCTTTTCCTTATTTGTACCCCCCACATAAACATGGGTATGTTGTGCATGTTTTTCCTCTGCAAGGAAAAATCAAGATGTTCTAGTACATTGATGGGTCCCCAAAGCTGAAAAAAACCCGTGAAATTCTGGGCGGTTGAAATTAAAACTGTTCTTAGAAACTGTCTTCTATAAAATAATTTCATGAAAAGTGAAGCTGCTTGTTTGTAGAACTGTTTTCCTCCTATGTTCTCACAGCCCTGTCCAAAGTACAATGAAATATTTGATTATCGTAAAATTTTTTTTAATTCAGCAAAGAAGAGAGCTGTAAGAAATTTGGCCAAAATTTTGTCAAAAATTTTTTTTGCCAAAAAAATCACTTTGCTCATTAGGAGCTTGTTTCAATGACAGTCTTACCATTTATTTTTTTAAGTTTACAAAAATGGATTCAGTTCCTCCATGCATGGCTTGTATGTTTGTATTATCAAAGGGACAGAGTGTGTTTGTTTTAAGGAAGCACTATGACAGAATGGGAAAATCAGTGAATTATTTAAGGGATTTGGGTTTCACTTCTAGTTCCTCTTAGCATCAGTTTTCTCATTTGTAAAATCAAGGTAACAGTTTTGTACAATTCAGCCTTTTGTAAAAATCAGGAAATAATACACTGTTTTCAATCATGGTCTTTAGAATTAGATAGCTTTTAGAATTAGATATTATAGATAGAAGTAGATAGAATTAGATAGCTTTAGAATTAGATAGCTCTGAATTAGACATTCCACTTTAGGATTTATTTGCTCTGGGATCCTTGGCATATAGTTTAATCTCTCTGAGCCTCATTTTCCTCATATGTAAACCACAACCATAATTGTGATAATTAGGTGAGAAACGGTATTGAAAGTTACTTCTATAATGATTGCCATATTGTATAACATTCTTTTTCTTTCCTTCATACATTTGTAGTAGAGCATTTGTGTAATTGTTTAAAGATTTGCTCTCTCACTAGACTACAAACTCCCATAGGAGAAAGACCATATAGCTTGTGTTTAAAGTTATATCCCAATCTTCTTGTTAAGTGCCCATTATAAAATGTGCTCAATAAATATTTGTTGAATGGAAGAATGGTTGTTAAGTTCCCATTTCTTTCTCTTGTACAGGCACTCCATAAATGGCAAATGAATGAAATAATTTTAGAAAATAAAAAATGTAACACATCATTAGTAGTCATTATATGTCTGGCATACCACGAAAAGGAAACATCATTGTAAAACACACTGGCATAAGTGTAATTTCAATATAGCATGCCCAGCCCACTGCCTGATTTTCTTTTCCCAGTGATGTAAATACTAAAATCCTTTGAAAGCATAAATTCTCCTGTCTGGAGACATATTTATTATGAAAAGAAAACTGCAGAAAATACTCTTTGCAATATGGCTTGTGAAAACTAGAATTTAAAACTTAAGTTTAAAATCATGAACATTCCAAGAAATATAGGTCAACAGTCTCCCAAATGTGAACGTGTTACATTACTACTTTTTAGAGTCAGGTTAATTAAAATTTGAGATTTTCTAAATTAATAGATCAATTTTTAATAGATTTTCTTTCTATAGATCAGTTTCAGGTTTACAGCAAAACTGAAAGGAAGGTACAGAGATGTCCCATGGATGCCCTGCCCCCACACATGCACAGCCTCCCCCATCATCAACATCTCCCACCAGAGTGGGACATTTGTTACAACTGATGAACCTACATTGACATATTATTGTCACCCGAAGACCATAGTTTACCTAGGGGTTCACTGTTGGTGATACACTTTTTATAGGTTTAGACAAATGTATAGGGACATGTGCCTACTGTTACAGTATCATACACAATATTTTCAGTGCCCTACAAATCCTCGTGCTCCACCTAGTCATCCCTCCCCCTAACCTCTGACAATCACTGATCTTCTTACTCAGTACTTATTTTTTTTAATAATTTTTAATTTATAGGAAAATTGAACCAATGCTATGAAGAGTTCCTGTATGTCCAACTCTCACATAGTTTCCCCTACTTTTTAATAGGTTATGTTAGTATGGTATATTTATTATAATCAATAAACTGATACATATTATTATGTATCAGTTTATTGATTATAATAAATATACCATACTAACATAAGCCACCCAGGTGCCCCAGTTTCTCACATTTTTGTTGGCTTTGATGACCTCGAGAGTTTTGAGAAGTGGTCAGGTTTATTGAAGGATGCCTCTCTATTGAAATTTGTCTGATGTTTTTCTCATGATTAGACCAAGGTTGTAGGTTTTAGGGAGAAAGATCACAGAGCCTAAGTGTCATTTTCATCATATCATATTAATGGTACATACTAACAGTGGGAGTTATCACTGTTAATGTTGACCTTAATCACCTTGCTGACATATTGTTTGTCAGGTTTTCCAATGTAGAAAAAAATTTTTTTTTGGTTTGCCTTTTTCTTACCACACTCTTCAGAGGGAAATCATTATGTGCAATCCTAATTTCTTAGTTGATTGCATTTTATTATATAAGCGTGTACATTTACTTCTATTACCTTAGACATTGTATCTGTTTTAGTTTCATTACTTGTGAGTGCCAAGGCTGAAATGCCAACTGTGTTGCAATGGTTAAGAGTAAGAGAAGCAGGGCCCCTGGGTGGCGCAGTTGGTTGAGCGACTGCCTTCAGCTCAGGTCATGGTCCCGGAGTCCTGGGATCGAGTCCCACATCGGGCTCCCAGCTCCATGGGGAGTCCGCTTCTCACTCTGACCTTCTCTCTCTCACTCTCTCTCTTTCCTAATAAATAAATAAATAAAATCTTTAAAAAAAAAAAAAGAGTAAAAGAAGCATTGCTTACCAAGTGAATCCTAATGAAACACAAATGGCAAGGATCTCAAGTTAGCAGTGAGAAAACTAAGAACCCAAAGAAGTGATCAAGAGATACACCAGCAGTTCTCAGAACTTTTCGTGTCAGGATCAGAATTATTGAGGACCACAAAAGAGCTTTTGCTAACCTATTACATTATTTAAAATTAAAGCAGGGCGGGCGCCTGGGGGGTTCTGTCAGTTGTGTCTGACTCTTGATTTTGGCTCAGGTCATGGTCTCAGGGTCTTGAGATCAAGCCCCAAGTTAGGCTCCCTGCTCAGCGGGGAGTCTGCTTGTTGCTCTCCATATGTTCCTTGCTCCTCCCTTCCCCTGTTCATGCTTGCTCTCTCTCTTTCCCTCTCTCTCTCTCTCAAAAAAAAAAAAAAAAGATACTTGGATACTTACTTATGACACCATATATTCTTTTGATTGAAGTGTATGAGAAAAATTTGTGGCCTCATATAGATATGTAATTGGAAAAGGGGAATATTTATTATTGTTTACTTTAAATTCAATTAATTAACATATAGTATAGTATTGGTTTCAGAGGTGGAGTTCAGAGAATCATCAGTCTTATATATTACCCAGTGCTCATTACATCATGTGTTCTCCTTAATGTCCATCACCCAGTATACCCATCCCCCCACACCCCTCCCGTCCAGCTACCCTACAACCCAGCAATTGCCCTACCCAGCAATTGCCCTACTGTATCTACCCCAAAGATACAAATGTAGTGATTCCAAGGGGCAACTGCATCCCAATGTTTATAGCAGCAATATCTACAAAAGCCAAACTATGGAAAGAGTCCAGATGTCCTTTGACAGATGAATGGAGAAAACTACTCAGCCAGGAAAAAAATAAAATCTTGCCATTTGCAACAATGTGGGTGGAACTAGAGGGTATTATGCTAAGCGAAATAAGTGAGTCAGAAAAAGCCAATTCTATGATCTCACTCATATGTGGAATTTAAGAAACAAAACAGAGGATCATAGGGTAGGGGAGGGAAAAATAAAAGAAGATGAAATCAGAGAGGGAGATAAACCATAAAAACAGACTCTTAATCATAGGAAACAAACAGGGTTGCTGGAGGGGCCTGCTTCTCCCTCTCCCTCTGTCTGCTGCTCTCCCTGCTTGTACACTCGCTCTGTCAAATAAATAAAATCTTAAAAAAATAAATAAAATGTTTACCTTGATTTGAGTAGTAGCTATTAATCCTGGCCTCTGGCATTCTGCCTTTCTTTTTCCAGCTACCAGTATCTGGCCAGGGTCAATCAGTAGGGACAAGGTTTATGGACTGTACATTGATGTCTCAGCTCCACCACGTGGTGACAATTGGAATTAAGTTTACCTCCCCTTGGAAACTGGATCTGCTAATTAAAAACAAGTAAGCACAGGAACATAATAAGGGCGAGTCAGAGTTTAAAAAAAAAAAAGGGCTTCTAGCTGCATCTGTACATCTACTTTATTCCAGAAAAACATGAAATTGAAAATTAGACAAATGGAAGTTTTAATATTTTCTTCCTGTCCTCCAGGATATACTCCCTGGATACTCACGCCCCACTGTGGAGACCAGTGACCTAGAGAAATCCTTATACATAAGGCCCAAAAGATAAATACAGCAATATTCATTAAGGCAACTGATATTATTCTTATTTTATTTTTAAAAAGGTTTTATTTATTTGAAAGACAGCGAGCAAGCGAGCGAGCAAGAGCACAAGCTGGAGAAGGAACAGAGCGGGGGAGCAGGGAGCCCGATGCGGGGCTTGATCCCAGGACCATGGGTTCATGACCTGAGCTGAAGGCAGACACTTCACCAACTGAGCCACCCAGGCGCCCTGTGGCAACTGTTTTTACTAACAAAAAATTCTGAAGCAATTTAAATGTCCATTAACAGGTAAATGATAAATTTTTAAATATTCATTGAGTGGAACATGTGTAGTCAGTTAACCTTATAGCAGATTAAAATAACTGGATTAGAGCTAGCCATATCCCAGTGGATAAATCTCACAATATTGGTGAGGAAAAAGGAAGTTGTAGGATGATGTGTAGTGTATTACTTTATTTTTTTTTAAAGATTTTATTTATTTATTTGAGAATTTGAGAGAGAGAGAGAGAGAGCATGAGTGGGAAGAAGGTCAGAGGTAGAAGCAGACTCCCAGTGGAGCTGGGAGCCAGATGCAGGACTCGATCCCGGGACTCTGGGATCATGACCTGAGCCAAAGGCAGTTGCTCAACCAACTGAGCCACCCAGGCACCCTTGTAGTGTATTACTTTAAAATATGAACACTTTAAAACATGTTAAATAATCCTATATATTATTTACGGATAACTATCAAAATCACCAAAGTTAGAATAATGGTTATTTTGGAAAGGGAAGAGGAGACTTGGGATTGAGGATAGTGGTCTGGAGCAAATGTGGCAAAATGTAAGATTTGAGAAAGCTTAGAGATGGGTACCATGTTATATATATAATATGCTGACTAACTTACTATGTGTTTAAATTATAATGTAATATTAAAATATTCAATAAAAAGATTTTATTTATTCTTTAATATTTTATTTATTTATTTGACAGAGAGAGAGAGATACAGCGAGAGAGGGAACACAAGCAAGGGGAGTGGGAGAGGGGGAAGCAGGCTTCCTGTTGAGCAGGGAGCCCAATGTGAGGCTCGATCCTAGGACCCTGGGATCACGACCTAGGCCAAAGGCAGATGCTTAACGACTGAGCCACCAAGGCACCGCTCAATAAAAAGATTTTAAAGATTTTATTTATTTGAGAGAGAGAGAGTGAGAGTGAGAGACTGCAAACTGGGAAGAGAGAGGGACAAGTGCAGTCTGTCCTGAGTGCAGAGTCTGACACGGGGCTCAATCTCCTGACCCTGAAGATCAGGACCTGAGCCCAAATCAAGAAGTGGATGCTTAGGCATCCAAATTGGCAAAGAAGAAGTCAAACTCTCACTCTTTGCAGATGATATGATACTTTATGTGGAAAACCCAACAGACTCCACTCCAAGACTGCTAGAACTCATACAGGAATTCAATCAAGTGTCAGGATATAAAATTAATGCACAGAAATCAGTTGCATTCCTACACACAAACAGCAAAACAGAAGAAAGAGAAATTAAGGAGTCTATTCCATTTACAATTGCACCCAAAACCATAAGATACCTAAGAATAAACCTAACCAAAGAGGCAAAGAATCTGTACTCAGAAAACTACAAAGTGCTCATCAAAGAAATTGAGGAAGACACAAAGAAATGGAAAAACGTTCCATGCTCATGGATTGGAAAAACAAATATTGTGAAAATGTCTATGCTACCTAAAGCAATCTATACATTTAATGCAATCCCTATCAAAATACCATCAATTTATTTGA
>CM052797.1:72456366-72535939 GCA_028533885.1 Nasua narica
AAAAAAAAAAAAGAAGAAGCTCTGTCTTCTAAAGAGTGGTTAAAACACAGTTTTTAGATTTGTCTGCAAATTAAGTTTCCTTATCCGTAAGATGGGGATAATAATAGTACCTACCTCGGGACTATTAAATTAAACTCATTATGACTAATGAAAGAGCTTACCAGGGTACCTAACACAGGTAAAAGTAGTCAATGAGTTATTATAATTATGATATTATTGAGTCTTCCTTGTCTATTTTACCTATCATTGAGAGAATATAAAATTTCATTGAGTCAAATACGTATTTTTCATCAAAAACTAAAGTTAAGGGCACTTGGGTAGCTCAGTTGTTTGTGTCTGCCTTTGGCTCACATCATAATCTCAGGGTCCTGGGATCAGTTCCCTACTGGGCTCCCTGCTCAGCAAGGAGTCCACTTCTCCTTCTGCCCCTGTCCCCTGCTCATTCTCTCTCTCTTGCAAAAATAAATAAATAAAATATTAAAAAGAAAAGAAAAGAAAACTGAAGTTAAATCAAGCCTGGTGACTTCCATCTTCATGTTGTATAGAGTAAAAAATGAATGCAAAACAATACCAAATGAAAATGCCAAGATAAAACTACCTTACCTTCTATATTATTGGTTGCAAATGTTTCAAGAACGACTTAAATATTTTTGTGCAACAAAGAAAGTGCAAATTATCGACCGTAGTTATTAATTAAAAATAATAGGTTATTAGCGGTAATAAAGGTGCTTAGGTAGAAGTTTCTCCAGTTCTTCTAGGCTCAACGAGGAGGAAAACCCTCAGGCAAAACACCTTTTTCACATCTGACAGTAACATTTTGGATAGCCAGGAGCTCGGACAATCACTTGGCGGGAAAAGAATAAATACAGACCAAATTCACGCAATCTGTTTCTGTTTAGTTTATAAACTGCGATCAAGTCTGTCAGGTGTTGTGCCTTGTGGGACTTGAAGTCCACAAGCAAGAAGTGAACAGGGTTGTTGAAGCTGGGAAGGCGGCAGCCCCTGCAGGTCTGAGCAGTAAGGACTACGACTACCGACACACATTGCAAGGCCGCGCCGTAATTAGGCGCAACCAACCATCCCCGAGCAGGGCAAACCCCACCCCCCCGGCTCGAAGGACTGCCTCCGCCAATGGCAGAGCTCCCAGCACAGAGCCTGCGGGTTAGGTTGTGAGGCTCGGGCCGGGGGCGGGGAGGAGCTGAGGGGGTTCAGAACGCTCTCGGCCGCTGGGTGGGTCGGGGCGTTTGGCGCGCCCTTCATTGAAGCGGCGGTGGCTGGGCTGGGCGCCGGGAGTGGGAAGCGACGGCGCGGCTGGAAAATGCCAGTCCATTCCCGAGGGGATAAGAAGGAGACGAACCATCACGATGAGATGGAGGTGGACTACGCCGAAAACGAGGGTAGCAGCTCGGAGGACGAGGACACGGAAAGCTCGTCGGTCTCCGAGGATGGAGATAGCTCAGGTGTGCAACCCACTGGGGCCGGGACCCTGAGTCCTCGCGCCCGGCGCTCGACAGGCCGCTCTCCGCACGCCGGGCAGCTGCGTCCTGCTGGGAGTGCGGGGCGGGGAAAGAGGGAAGGGGGCGGAGACTGGCTCCCGGCCCTCGGCAGCACCCGGACTCGTCGCGGGGCGCTGCCTGGCTCCAGGCGGGTCCCTGCTGGCGGGGCGGGACCGGGCGCGGGCCTGGGCTTGCCCAGCTCCGGGACGCTGCGCCGTCCTGCTCGCCGTCGGACCCGCCCCTGGGACCTCCGGGTAGTGCCCGGGGCTGTGGACCAAAGCCGGGAATGCCCCGCAGCTTTTTGGGAGACCTTGGAAATGCCTCTTGGCCCCAGACCACCGACTTCTTTCCTTTTATCTTTCCAGCCTTTCTAAACGTGGGGTGTTGTCAGGGCCGAGGTTAGTTAGATTTGTGCCGGCTCTTGGCTGGTTTAGAATTTATTAATCTCAGTTTCTAAGTCAGCCTGTCATTCAGCACTTGACATCAGCGCTCATGCGGGGGCTGACGGAGCTGTCCCATTTACAGCATCTGTCAGAACTTTGCTAGACGGAGAAGAGCCCAACATCATAGGTGATTTGGGGTCTTCATATTCTTATAAATTGGTTGATTTGCGGCAGCGGTGGAATTTTCCAAATATTTTATTCCCTGCGATGTTTAATGATTTTGGGGTCTTTCAGGTTGGTGGGGTCGGATGGCAGACTAACGTCATAGGTTAATTTTGCATACTTTTAGGATGGTTATTAAAAAAAATAAATGGAATATGTGATTGGGTTCTTTTTCTTTTTTCCATATGATAAGGATGAAACTTAAACTTATTTGTCTTGGCCTGATTTTGGCCATGATGTAAAGCAAGGATTTGATGACAGTCTGTTACCGCCCTGACACTCTTTTTTTAGGTTTCTCTTTCAAAGCAAATCTCCATGGAAGTATGTAATTTCAATCAATAAATTAGCCATTCCCCAAATAGGCATTTATGAGTGATTTCCTTGAGGTGAACTGGGCACCACTCAGTGTTGAGGTATAAATAAATAGTTATGATCTGATCTCAATTAAACAGCTGTCATAAATCAGTAGTTGAGTAAACTACCAAATGAATACTTAACTCTAAACAATGCTATAGGATTTCAGAGGCAGAGGAAATCTTTTCAGAATAGAGTGTCCAGCAAAGGCTAGTTGAAAAAGATGGGATTATTTTAATTAATTTGAAGAATGGCTAGGATTTGGATTGGGGTAGTATGCTGGATTGGGAGGAATAGAAGAAAAAGGGCAATGGCTAGAGTTTAAGGTTTATTCAAAAGAGTGAGAAAACAGTTTTGTTGGAAAAAGGATTTGACCTGGGAGGGAGAAAGAAGATATAGATGTGAAAGATTTCAAAGAAAAGTACAAAACAGAATTGATGTATGCAAATTTAGGAGCGAAGGTAAGAGGAAAACCTCAGGTAACAAGGAGAATGGTAATAGCATGAATAGAAATAGAAAAGCGAAAGATTTGAGATGAAGATGGAAGTTGAAGAGGGTTGCTTTTGAGGTGATGGTGGTATATTTAAGTCAGAATGTCAACTGACAGATGGAAATGTGGCATTGGAACCTGCCTGGGATAGGAAGCATAATTTGGAGGTCGTCTGCCTAGCCATGAAAGTAGGTGAGATTTAAAAAGTAAGCAATACAGAGAAGAACACAACATCTAGGGTGTATGTGAATACATTTTCTAGATCTGTAAAACACTTGATCTTCAAGTGTTTTTTGTTTTTTTGATGGGAGATGGGATCTCACAAAATGACATCAATTTGTTAAAATTTTCCCTAATTTTTATTCTGACTTTTGTGATTTTTCACTGGTTTTTATTCCATCTCAGAAAATAATGGACAACTTAATTTTGAAGAATGCAACAATAATTTGAACTACGAAAGTCAAATTTTTAAAATGCAAATACATTATTTAAATAGATTATGCAGTTTTACTTCTTGGGAAAGCATTTCTTTTCTGCCATATGTCTTTCATGTTAAACTTCCACAGTTTTATTCTTCTCAAACCTTGGTACTAAGCAGGTCTTAAAGCTACAAAACAGAACACTCTACTATCCAGAGATACTGGGAAGTGAGTCATCTTGAGGGACCAAGTTTTAAATAGCCAACGAGTAAGCTATTAAGAGCCAGAAATAATTTTAATCTGTTTTAGGAAAGTTAAAAAAAAAATGAACCCTATAGTTCCTTGCTGTATGAATATAACTGAACATAATTTAACTCTTTCTCATAGTTTGACCTTTATTTGATGCAGATCAAGATGCAGATCATCTTGTGCTTCACTTATTTTCAAGTGTTGAATATATGTGATGTAAAAATAGAAGATATGGAAAATAGGAGAGAGCTGGTAATTAAGTTGCTTTCTTTCAAAAGTTTGCTTGTTTTTCTCTTCATTTTCCTTTTTCTCACGTACTGACAGTAATCTGGAGAGAGGGAACAATGAGAATAGGAGTAGGAGACCAAGATATCTTGTGGTAAACAGAATGAGATTAGTTTTCTTTTTATGTGACCGGCAAATCAGTCATGTAAGCAGTTCTGAAAGAGTTCCAAAAGTGTTTTTGAGCAATGTCCTTTAATGGACATAATCATTTTGGTGCTTGTGTTCTGTTGAGTTGATGGGAAATAAAACAAAAGTGGATTAATTACTTCATATAGTATAGCTTGATGTCAGCCCTTTAAGATGATTTAAAATGAATAAAAATAAGGTCTAGAGATTGCTATAGCTTTAATTCTCATTTGTATTTTAGGTTAAAGTCTGTAGTGGAAATTATTTTGGATAAATGTTTATTTTCTCTTAAGGCTTAATGTAGGCCTTGCATACCTAACTTCATATTATAGTTTGGTGTATGTTTTTTGTTTTATTTTTTACTATTTTAATTAATATTCAGATAATTTGGAACATAAAATTTTTTTCTTTGCTATTTGCCTTTTATTGACAGAAATGGATGATGAAGACTGTGAAAGAAGAAGAATGGAATGTTTAGATGAAATGTCCAATCTCGAAAAACAGTTTACCGATCTCAAGGATCAGTAAGTAGTGATGTCAGAAGGTCATTGTCACTGAAACTCAATCATGTCACTTGTATATTAGCACAAGAGAAATTCTATTCACTCTGAAGTATTTTCCTTTTTGTATTTTATGGGACTGACTGATCTGAAAGAGGCTTCAACTGTGGTTTGCCTGCTGAAGACCTCATTAACTCAACTGAAGATTTTGAGGCAGGTTTTTTGGGGGGTATAATAACATTTCTATATGGATGTTGGTAATTAAAATGTTTTCCCTGGCTTGTTGCACTCTTGGTTCCAATCTGCTTCATTCATATCTTTGTTAGGTAATTGGATAAAGATAGCATTTTTAGAATTTTAGATAAGAAAATATTTCCCAAAAATAACATAGTGCTTTTTGTTTATATCAACATTGGATAGCACATGCATGTTTTCACATGATTTAGTTTGCTCCTTGCAGCAACTCTGTAAGGTTGCAAGATAGCCTTATCTCCATTTTACCTGTGAGAAACTTACTTCTCAGAGGAGTGAAGTGATTTGCCCATAGTTGATCAGAAAATGATAAACTAAGCCAGGCCTTCTGCCTCCTACTACTATGGCATTCCTTCCACTAAGGCACATTACCTTGGAGGAAATATAGTGGAGTAGAAAAAGCATAGGCTCTGAATCCAGGCTTTTTTCACAGATTAAAAAGCAGTAAGAGTAGCTTTTTTTTTTTTTTAAATATTTCACTTATTTGTTTTGACAGAGAGAGAGAGAGATCACAAGCAGGCAGAGAGACAGGCAGAGAGAGAGGCAGAGAGAGAGAGGGAAGCAGGCTCCCTGCTAAGCAGAGAGCCCGATGCGGGGCTCGATCTCAGAACCCTGAGATCATGACCTGAGCTGAAGGCAGAGGCTTTAACCCACTGAGCCACCCAGGCGCCCCAAGAGTAGCTTTTTTATTGTTCACTGTAAGGATTGTATGAGCAGTATGTGAAATTCTTAGTCTTGGCTGGTGCATAGTGGGTACTTATTAGATACTGTTTTATACCTCCTCTTCATAAAAACCAAACTCTTATGAGCAGTTGCTTACACAAGAATGGGCCCAGTGATTTGAGAAAACAATAGATGCAGATGCAGATAAAAAAAAATCTTAAAGGTGAGCTTTTACTTTGAAACTTGCTGGCAGAGTCATGGGGCATAACTACATATTAGGAATTGTAAATAAAAGAAACTTCTGAGAATATGGACACCCTAATTCATTCAGAAGTCGGCTCTTTGTGAATTCTTCATAATTTTGCTGCTTATTCTGTTCTCTTGCTTCTTCCCTAGAAAGGCCCAAAGAAGAGATGAAAACATGCTTAATATCTGGAATTGCCAGACTAAAAGGGGACATATTTGTTTATTAAATGAATCCTGCTATTTATGCCATTTCTGGTCTTAACTTTTATTGGTATGAGAGGTGAATATATAAATATATCAAGCTAGTACAACAAATTAATATAAGTAATTCAGAGTTTAAAATTTTGGTTTTAAAAAACATGGTATTTTTTTATTCTAAAGATTTACATTATTAATTTTAAATTAAAATTAGTTTGAATCCCCAGAGGATCCATTATTTGGGCAGCATGGAGAGTTCATCCAGGATCATTCTGAAAAAGAGGAAGCAAATTTGTGTTTTTGTATTTTAGTATAGATAAGCCATGAATGAATAATTCTCATACAATTAATTAAGATCTACCTATTGAGCTTTTAAAATTTTATGGTTTTCCAAGAAATGAAGATTACTGTATAGTTCTAGTATAAGATACTAGAACAAGGAACACTTTGCAGCCAGTTACTCTTTAAGCCCAATCTTGTTCATCTTGGGGCTGGCAGTTGCCTTGATTTTTGCTTTTTCATGGCGCATTATGACCACAAGCCAGGTCCCCCCACTAGCCTCATTTATCTCAGAAAATATTAAAACTGGACCCATTACCACTATTAATGGAATTGGTATTCAGAAATATATTTTAGAAATAATTAATCTTTGCATCAGGTTTATAGTTATCTTATTTTTTCATCTGCCTCATTGTTATTTTTATCCTGTTGTATATCTCTGTAAGCGGTCTCAAATCCTCTTTAGAAGAGGTGGGAAATATAATAGTAATAGAACAACAACAACAACAAGTTATCCTGCTTCAACAAAAACAAGTTATCCTGCTTCTCCTGTTCTAGCACTCCTTTCATAGGGCAAAAATACACCATTTGCAGTTTGTATACTGGTGGAAGTTTCTTCTACCTCCTTAAAAAGATAGAGGAACTTACACCACCTAAGTTTCCATTTATTTCAATGTCTGTAGCCAATAAACATGAATTGGGATTCTACTCTGAATAGTACTGTGGTTGCTGGTGAGGAATTCATGATTCTTGCCTTCGATGAGTTAGTATCCGAATTTCAAGGTTGTTGAAATGATACTGATTTTGAGGAATCTCTTCTTTTAAAAGGGTAGTTAACTGAATGTTGTTAACTCACATATCCTGTTCATTTAAGCTGCTGTTCACATATTAGCGATACCTTATCCTAAAACTTTACATTTATATTTTAAGTTTGATGTTTTTCAGGTTCAGTCATCATTTGCATCAAATTGCCTAAAGTTGTATTTATGATTTCAAACTATAAGTATCATGTTGTAGTTTTCTGCCTTTACACATTTGTTTATCATTGTATCTTGAGTTTTAGAAAAATTTAACACAGATATAATAATGTATTATTGGCAGTTAACTCAGATAATTTTTCCATTTTTCGTTAAAAAAATTTTTATTGTAATTAACACCCAAACTTGCTCAGTTTCTTCAGAATCATCATATAAATATTTATGCTAATTATAATTATCAGTTATAAACACCAATATTGAGTATCTTGTTTTTTTTGTTTCTATTTTAATTCCAGTTAATGTACAGTGTTATATTAATTTCAGGTGTACAGTATAGTGATTTAGCAATTCCATACATCACCAGGTGCTCATCACAAAGAGTGCACCTATTGATCCCCATCACATATATGACCCATTTCCATTCCCCTCCCTAATTGTCTTAATTGTATTGGTTTATATTTTCAAGACGAAAGAGGAGAATTTTAATATGAAAGCCAGGTACTGTAATGTTTTCAAAAGCCAACTGCTAGTTATACTAACACCTACAAGCATAATCTGCTTTCTTAAGCAGTTACTACATGCCTTCCTTATGACACATTCTTCACCTATGAGAAAATAATGAATGGCAAAAGAAGAGTTTACAAAATGATCTTAAATTGTGTTTTGTTTTGAGAGAGAGAGAGCATGCGCAAGTGAGGGTAGGGAGACGGAGAGAGAGAATCTTAAGCAGGCAGGCTCCAGGCCCCATGTAGAGCTTGATCTCAAACCCCAGGGATCATGACCTGAGTGGAAATCAACAAGAGTCGGATGCTTTACTGACTGAGCCACCCCGATGCCTCAGTGATCTTAAATTGTTAATCTGCTTTGAAGTTTTTAGGATATCTCTAAAATGCCACAAAGCCAGGATTAAAAGTGCTTTTCATAGAGATGACAATGTAAACATCTTCCCGTTAAAAAGTGTTCCATCCTGAAGGATTATTGCCAAAAATAAACAATAAGTTGTCTCAGGTACTCAGTCATTGATAATCAAGGTAAAGTTATTGGTATGACAGCTGGCAAATTAGAGCATTTGTATGTAAATTCATAAATACAGCAACAGGGGTCTCCTACCGCATTCATTTTCCCATTCACCGAGCAACTCCTTTTGTTATAGTTTCTTCATTTGCAGTTCAGACAAACTGGTAAGCCAGATCACAAGTTCTGTAGCCATTGGTTTTTACCTCAATCACTCTTATTTCTTCTCTGTAAAAACCATGTAGGCCAAATATAACACAGACTTCTTTTCAGGAAAGATGGAGAGAAGCCAGGGAATTAATTATTTTTACAACGAGTAATATCTATTTCTAAATTATTCAAATGATATTTTTGTTTCTTTCAAGCTCAGTGTTTAAATAACCTTTTCTCCTAGAACTGATTTATTGTCCTGCAGTTAAAACAAAACCAAAAATCTAGAGTGCAAAAAAAGTAGTATCTTAGTTGGTTTTTTTGTGCTGTGAATTAATCATTAAAGAATGATATACCTGAAAAAAAAAAAGAGAAAAATACCTACTTTGTGATTACATGCATAAAGTCAAATAATGTAACTGAGTTTTTCACTTGAGATTAAGACAAAAATACATTTGTTAGGCTATTAGAATATGAATGATACTAGGCAGAGAGAATGTATAGAAATGGTAAACTGTTAGCCTTTGTTGGGCTTTTAAAATTAATATTTTAATTTTTGCTTTGTTAAGACTTTATAAAGAACGATTAAGTCAGGTGGATGCAAAACTACAAGAAGTCATAGCTGGAAAAGCACCAGAATATTTGGAACCACTGGCAACTTTACAAGAAAATATGCAAATTCGTACAAAGGTAGCAGGTAGGAAAGTGAAACATCTTTTCCATATAGTAGAATATAAACTCTTCACTAGACCTGAAAGGTATTTGTCAAGTGAGTGTTTCTTGTTAATGAAATCACAAATATATTTACAGTGAACAAGAGTATTTCAATCAGCCCACAATTATTTAATAAATGCCTCTTGCTTTCCTCTGTTGCTGTGGGAGATCAAAAAAAAAATCCTCAGATTGCTCACAATGTTATTCAGGAGATACTTCCACATGTAAAACAATTAGAAACATGATACTTTCATTAAGAGCAATAGTTACTATTTCAGTTTAATTTCTTGTTAGATAAATTGAGATTCATTTAAAGTACTCAGTCTTCGGTTTGTAATTGGGATCCAGTCTCAGAATTGTGTCCTAGCACTCATGACAAGGGATATATCTATTTGAAGATCACTTATGATTTCTCATAGTTAGTCTAAAACTGAATTTTAACTAATGGAAATGCTGTTTTTTTTTCTTTTTGGGGGGCACTAATTGATCCTCCTGCACCTATAATGTAATGCCTAAGGCATTCTTCATTATAAGTTCTTTTTGTACTAAATTTACCTTAAGCCAAATTTTATTCTTGAATGCTTAATATTAAATACATAGATATAGATGATGTGATACTTGCTGTCTTTGCATACTGGCTTAGCACATCCTGAAAAGGAAACAAGTCCTTAATTTTCTTTGACAGTCTAAACGAAGTAAGTGAGACTTACTGGATGTTTTGGAAATACTACTTGAGTCACTTACTCACTTTTCTAGTGTGTGGCCTCATTTACTTTTTGATTGTACAAAGAACAGAGTGTGTGTGATTGTATAGCTAATGGCCTAGTTCCAGATATCTGCCCATGCCTTTACCATACAAGAAAGAACTACATTTCTAGGATGAAGTGTGGCATATATATCTGAAGCTTGGTATATATATCTGAAGCTCTGTGTTTATTTTTTGATGGTGTATTTGCACGGCCATCTTGCCTATTTTATACTACTGTCTTGGTAGCTTTAAGAGTAACCTCTCTTGAGCATCCATTCTCTAGATAAAGCTCTGTCAGGAGCACTCAAACATCCTATCAGTTTATGCATTTTGTTGTTATCATTTTATACATTTAATCTTCTTGGAACCTTTGGACTCTGAAAATAATAGTTAAAAAATAGTGGTTTTGTTGGTTATGATATCCACTTACTACTTTAAGAAGATATGATTAATGAAACCAAAGTTTATTGACTATTTCCATTACGAGTCCTGAGAGATTACTTTTCACAGGAAAGGAGTTTTATTTTCATTTTGATCATTCTCTATCAAACTTGAGGAGTGTTCTTTAGAAGAATGGAGTAAGAACTAAAATTTGCAGTGCAGTTCCTTCTTAGTTTTTAAATTCTTAGTTCTCCAGTCTGCTTTGATATATATTTTAACTGAGCCTTTTTATTTTTAGTTTTTAAAGAGTAAGCTAGAATCATTTGTCAATTTCTTCCTGATTCATCTTATAAAATAACAGTTGGACAGAATTCCTGTAGGGAAGTGATCATGAATCTCACTACTGCTAACATAATCAGAGTGATTGTGTTTGGTTGCAGGAATCTATAGAGAGCTCTGCTTAGAATCTGTAAAGAACAAATATGAATGTGAAATTCAAGCCTCTCGCCAGCATTGTGAGGTACTGTTATTTTACTTAACTTTTAAGCTAATTTCAATTCTTCAAGTCTTTTTCTGAGTGCAGTAGTTAAAAAAGTAAATAAATGAAACGAAATTAAATTGTACTTTAGCTTATCACTTGTGAATTTTTTTTAAATACAGCTGCAGTGGAAGCTATTGGAAATAGGACACAAAAAAGGGACAATAGAAAAGAACTAAGATAATTTTGGTTTTGCAACTATTACCTTAAAAAGATTTTGTAATGATTATGTCATTTGGCATTGCTGAAAATACTAGTGCAATTAGTTTAATATTCAAGTTAAGACTCAAAAAATGTATATCCAGTGGTATAGTTAGAATGTTGGGCTTATTTATTATTATTTTTAAATATTTTATTTATTTATTTGACAGAGAGCGATCACAAGTAGGCAGAGAGGCAGGCAGAGAGAGAAGAGGAAGCAGGCCCCCTGCTGAGCAGAGAGCCCGATGCGGGGCTCGATCCCAGGACTCTGAGATCATGACCTGAGCAGAAGGCAGAGGCTTTAACCCACTGAGCCACCCAGGCACCCCAATGTTGGGCTTATTATTAATCTGGCTCTCTAGATCTATTTCCACATCTTAGGGCAGAATTCTCTATGGTGAAAAAACATATATTTTTCTCTATGTTCTCTTTATTTGAATAGTGTTTAAAAAACCCACTGCTAATTTTGCAGATAAGATCATAAGAGGAATAAGAACAAGTTCTATAATGATTCTTATCTTAATTTGTTATTTTACTATATCTTTGTAAATTTTTAAAATACTAAGAGTAGATAGATAAAAATGATGGAATGTCTTGTTTCATTTTCTTGATTACTATTGAGATGAAACAACTTTTTGATGTTTACTGGCTGCTTGGATTTGTTTTCCTAAGAAGTGTCTATTTAAATCTTTTGCCTTTATGTTGGGCTATTAGTGTTTTTTTCATTGACTGTAGAGGTTCTTTATATATTCTGGATACAAATGCTTTGCTGGTTATATGCTTTGCAAATATTTTTACCCAGGCAGTGGGATGCCTTTTGACTGTTTTTGATGACTTGATGAACAAAAGTTGTACATTCTGATGTAGCTGAATTTATCATCTTTCCTTTATAATACATGCTTTTTGTGTCTTTCCCACTTTGAGTTAAAAAAACCTATTTTCCTTTCATAAGGTTGAAATTTTGCTTTTTAACATTTAGATTGCTAACTACCTCTAATTTTTGCATATGATATGAAGTATGGATCTATTTTTTTTGCACTTGGATGGTAATGTCAACACTGTTTATTCTGTACTCCATTGTTTTACCATGAATCGGCAATTCAATCCTTTTTCTCCCCATCTCTTTCTTATATCAAATGTCCACTTACATGGCAGCTTGTTTCTAGCTGTTTTAATTTGTTCCATTCATCTGTTTGCACTGGTAGCATAATACCTTCTTTACTGCTTTCAGTCTCTTAAGTCTTCATATATCAATAAACTGATAATTTCTTCTTTGCTCTTCTTACACTTGCTATTAAAATTTTTTGTTGTTTAGTAACATCCTTTAAGAAATGACTGTTTATTTCCTGCTGCTGTATAAAAAAGTATTTGTATATCGATAGTATATCCAACCGTAACTACCTCTCTAAATTCTAATAATTTAATTACAGATTCTTAGGTTTTTCTATGTAGATAATAATGTCATTTCTGAAAAATGGCAGTTTGTTTCTTCCATTCTGATCTTCCTTTTATTTGTTTTACTTGTCTTAGTGGCACTGATAGAACATCATGGAAAGAGGGAGTGAAAGCAGATCGTGGTTGTGTTCTTGATTTTAAGGGAATGCTGCTTATGGTTTTCCAATAAGTATGATATTTACTATTTTTTAAAAAGATATTATTTATTTATCAGAGAGAGAGAGAGCACAAGCAGGCAGAGTGGCAGGCAGAGGCAGAGAGAGAAGCAGGATCCCCACTGAACAAGAAGCCCGATGTGGGACTCAATCCCAGGACCCTGGGATCATGACCTGAGCCAAAGGCTGCTGCTTAACTGACTGAGCCACCCAGGTGTCCCTGATATTTACTATTGGGTTTTGATACTCTTTTTATCGAGTTAATGAAATTTGCTTTTATTTCTTGTTTTCTAAGATTTTCTTTTTTAACCAGGAATGGTTGTTAGGTTTTAGGTTTTATTAAATGCTTGGTCTGCATCTATTCAATCAGTCATGATTTTTTTTGCTCTTAATGTATTTTCTAATGGTAAGCCATCCTCGAATTCCTGGAATGATTATTTTTCTCGTGAATTACCAGATTCAGTCATCAATTCCATGAATGCTTAGTACATCTTGGTTTTTGTTTTTGTTTTTTTTTTTTTACATCTTGTCTTTATGATATATATATTTTTTAACAGTCTTATAGAAAAGTTGCAAGAAAGTATGAAAGAACTTTTCTGGTGAACATGAGAATGAGTTGGCAACATGATCCTGTCACCCCTGAATACAACAAAAGAGGGACATTCTCTTGTATAATGGTTCTACAATCATCAAAAACAGGAAATGTACATTGATGTTACTACCATCTAATGCTCAGACCCCATTTAAGTTTGAGCAGTTGTCCCAATAGCACCCTTTATAGCAGAGATCCAGTTTAGAATCACTTAGTGTCTTTTTTTTTTTAAAGATTTATTTATTTATTTATTAGCGAGAGAGACTGAGAATGAGAGGAGAGAAGGTCAGAGGGAGAAGCAGACTTCCCGCAGAGCCAGGAGTCCGATATGGGACTCGATCCCGGGACTCCGGGATCATGACCTGAGCCGAAGGCAGTCGCTTAACCAACTGAGCCACCCAGGTGCCCCACTTAGTGTCTTTGTCCTTGCATTTAGTTGTCATGTTGTTAGTTTCCTTCAATGTGGAACAATTCTTCAGTCTTTCCTTGACTTTTATGCTCTTCACAAATTTGAAAATTTCAGTCCAGTTATTATGTAGAATGTCAGTTTTGAATTGGTAATTTCTTCATGATTAGAAGTGGATTTAAAAAAAAAAAAAGAAGTAGGTTTTGCCTCTCATTAAGAATATCACATTAGTGGGTGCCTGAGTGGCTCAGTGGGTTAAAGCCTCTGCTTTCAGCTCAGGTCATGATCTCGGGGTCCTGGGATCGGGCCCCGCGTCGGGCTCTCTGCTCGGCGGGAAGCCTACTTCCCCTCTCTTTCTCTGCCTGCCTCTCTGCCTACTTGTGATCTCTTGCTCTGTCAAATAAATAAATAAAATCTTTAAAAAAGAAAAAAAAAGAATATCACAATAGTGATGTGTTCTTCTCATTGAGTTGTATCAGGCAGCACACAATTTTGGTATGTACCATTATTGGTGATATACACTTTGATCATTGATTTAAGTGGTGTCCTCAGGTTTCTTTAAGTACACTTATTTTTTTCACATTGTGATTAATAAGTGTTTTGGGGAGAAGTACTTTGAAGCTATGCAAATATCTCATTCTTCATAACACTTTCAATTCATTTTTTTATAGAAGCATGGACTTATTGTTTCCTTATTTTTTTTTTCTGCTTCATCTTTCAACTACTGAGGGAGGTGTGTGAGAATTCTCTGTGTGATGTTGGATTTGTTAATACTTCCTTTATTTATTTATTTATTGTTATTTTCTTGTCCTAAGAAAATCCACATATTGTTCTTTTCACAACAGTGAAATCATCATTTCATATCTGGAGACCAAGGGTACCGATGATATGTCCCACAATACACGTCCACTGTCATGGATTCCTTTGATCAAAAAGGATGGTATAGTCCTAGAGACTGAATGCTCATGATTCCAGAGCTCCCTCGCTGAAACTTATCTCCTATGGAATTTCTTTTATCTTTTTCTTTTTTCTCACTTTCTTCTTTTAAAAAAATTTTTTTAACTGTGGTGAGAACTCTTAGCATTGAGATCTACCCCTCTTAACATATATTAAGTGTGCAACACAATATTGTTAACTACTGGTGTACACTGTTGTAATACAGACCTTTGGAACTTAATCTTGAGGTTTAACAATCTTGATACCCACTCAACAGCAACTCCCCAGTTTCCTTTTTCCCTACCCTCTGACTACTCTCTGTTTCTAAGTTTGTTTTTTTTTTTAAGATTTTATTTATTTATTTGACAGAGAGAGAGAGAGATTACAAGTAGGCAGAGAGATAGGGAAGCAGGCTCCCTGCTGAGAAGAGAGCCTGATGTGGGGCTCGATCCCAACACCCTGAGATCATGACCTGAGCCGAAGGCAAGAGGCCCCAACCCACTGAGCCACCCAGACGCCCGCAGAGGGAGAGAGAATCTTAAGCAGACTCCCTACTGAGTGCGGAGCCCAGCTCCTGGCTCGATCTCATGACCCTGAGATCATAACCTGAGCCGAAACCAAGAGTCGGATGCTCAAGGCACTGAGATACCCAGGTGCCCCACCATGCTGTGATTTTAATTTACATTTTTCTGATGAATAATGATGTTGAGCATCTTCTCATATATGTATTCTTTGGAGAAAGGTCTATTCAAGTCCTTTGCTAATTTTTTAAATTGAGTTCCTTATATATTTTTGATATTAGCCCTTTATCAGACACATGGTTTTCAAATATTTTCTCCCATTCTGTAGGTTGCCTTTCCACCCTCACTGTTCCTTTGCTGTGCAGAAGCTTTTTAGTTTGATATAGTCCCTCTTAACCTCTTTCTGCTTTTATTGCCTGTGCTTTTGGTATCATACTCAAGAAATCATTTCCTAGAGCAATTTCATAAAGCTTATCCTTTATATTTTCTTCTAGGAGTTTTGTAGTTTCATTTAAATCCGTAATCTGTTTTGGGGCACCTGGTGACTCAGTCAGTTAAGCATCCAACTCTTGATTTCAGCTCAGGTCATGATCTCAGGGTTGTGAGAACGAAGCACCATGTCAGCTCCACACTCAGCAGGGAGTCTGCTTGAGATTCTCTCTCCCTCTCCCACTGCCTCTACTCCTGTGCACATGTTCTCGCTCTCAAAAATCTTTGAAAAAAAACTTTAATCCACTTTGAATTTATTTTTGTGTACGATGTAAGGTAAGGGTCAGATTTCATTCTTTTGCCTGTGGCTGTCCAGTTTTCCCAATATCATTTGTTGAAGAGATTAGCCTTTCCCCATTATGTATTCTTTGCACCCTTGTTGAAGATTAGGTGACCATGTGTACATGGGTTTATTTCTGGGTTTTCTATTTCTGCTCTATTTCTATTGGTCTATCTGCCTATCTTTATGCCAGTATCATACTGTTTTAATTACTATAGCTTTGTAATGTATTTTGAAATTAGGAAATGTGAGGCTTTGTTTTGTTCTTCCTTCTCAAGATTTCTTTTTTTTTTTTAGCTATTTGGGTTTTTGTTGTGGTTCCATATTAATTTTAGGCTTTTCTTCAATTTCTATAAAAAAATTCCATTGGGATTTTGATAAAGAGACTGCATTGAATTTGTGAATCACTTTGGATAGTATTATGGACTTTCTAACAATGTTAAGTCTTCCAATCTAAGAACATGGAATGTCTTCATTTATTTGTGTTTAATTTCTTTTATCAATGTTTCTTTTTTTTTCCTTCATCAGTGTTTCATAGTATTCAATATGCAAGTTCCTTAAGTTTATTCCTAGGTATTTTGTTCTTTTTGATACTATTATAAATGGGATTATTAATTTTTCATCTTTTCATATTTCTACCAGTTTTTGCTTTATATATATATATATAATTTCTCATATCTTTTTATACTTCTATAAGTTTTTGGTGTATGTGTATGTGTAAAAATATATAAAGGATATAGAGGCTTTATTGTCAAACATTTTAGAATTTCTGTATCTTTTAATAAATGTAACATTTTATCCTTTTTATTTTTTTAATTTTTTTAACATTTTATCCTTTTTAAATGCACTTTTCTCTAACAATGATTTTTGTCATAAAGTCTGTTTTATCTGATAATTAAAATAGCTATTTTTGTCTTGTAATGGCATTTAACTGATAAAAGGTTTTTTTATTTTAGTTTTTTTTTTTTTTTTTAAAGATTTTGTCTGTCAGAGAGAGAGAGAGACAGCACAAGCAGAGGGAGCAGCAGGCAGAGTGAGAAGCAGACTCCTTGCTGAGCAAGGAGCCCAATGCAGGACTCTCCTAGGATCATTAAGGAGCCCAATGCAGGACTTTCCTAGGATCAGCTGAAAGCAGATGCTTAACTGACTGAGTTACCCAGGCACCCAAAAGTTTTTTGTTTTGTTTTGTTTTGTTTTGTTTTTTTAAAGATTTTATTTATTCATTTAACAGAGAGAGAACACAAGCAGGCAGAGAGGCAGGCAGAAGCAGAGAGAGGAGCAGGCTCCCTGCGGAGCAAGGAGCCCGATGCGGGACTCGATCCCAAGACGCCGGGATCATGACCTGAGCCAAAGGCAGTTGCCCAACCAACTGCGCCACCCAGGCGTCCCTGTTTTGTTTTGTTTTTAAAGATTTATTTTTGTGGAGGGCAGAGGGTCAGAGCGGGGGGAGAGAGAGAATCTCAAGCAGAATCCTCTCTGAGTGTGGAGCCTGAGGTGGGGCAGGATTTCACAACCCTGACATGATGACCTGAGCTGAAACAAAGAGTCAGATGCTCAACTGACTGAGCCAACCAGGCACCCCTTGCCTAATAAAAGGTTTTTTATCCTTTTTCTCCTCCAACTTTTTTATGGTCTATATCCTAGGCATGCTATTTGTAAATAATAAATAGGACACGTGTTGCTTTAAAAACTATTTTAAGAATCCCTGTCTTTTATTTTTAAATTTTTTTATTTTTTTTAAAGATTATTTATTTATTTGACAGAGAGAGAGAGAGAGAGAGACAGCGAGAGAGGGAATACCAGCAAGGGAAATGGGAGAGGGAGAAGCAGGCTCTCTGCTGAGCAGGGAGCCCAATGTGGGGCTCGATCCCAGGACCCTGGGATCATGACCTGAGCTGAAGGCAGATACTTTATGACTGAGCCACCCAGGTGCCCCAAGAATCCCTGTCTTTTAATTGGCAAATTTAGTCCAATTATATTTGTAGTGATTATTTTACTATGTAATACCATCCCATTTTGTGTTTTCTATTTTTTCTGTTTTATCCTTTTTATTCTTTCTTGACCTTTCCTGGGTATGTGTGATTTATTGAGTTTTAAAAATTTCATCATAGAGGGGCACCTGAGTGGCTCAGTCGGTTAAGCGTCTGCCTTTGGCTCAGGTCATGATCCGGGAGTCCCAGGATTGAGCCCTGTATCAGGATCCCTGCTCAGCGGGGAGTCTGCTTCTCCCTCTGCTTCTCCCCCTGCTTGTGCTCTCTCTTTTGCTTACTCTCTCAAATAAATAAAATCTTAAAAAAATTGCATCATACATTAACATTCTCTATATTTTAATGATTAGCTTAAATTTTCAGTATACATATCTACGTTAGAATTGATTAACTCTTTCTTCCTCCTGAATTATAAAGGACCCTTGAACTCTCTAACTCTAGTTACTCCCTCCCAAAGTACAAGTTGTAGTTTTCAGTCCTTTAGTTCCATTTGCCTTTTTACCCTTCAAATGAAGCATTATTATTATTACTTTTAAAGATTTCATTTATTTATTTATTTGACAGAAAGAGATCACAAGAAGTAGGCAGAGAGGCAGGCAGAGGGAGAGGGGGAAGCAGGCTTCTTGCTAAGCAGAGAGCCTGATGCAGGGCTCCATCTCAGGACCCTGAGATCATGACCTGAGCCGAAGGCAGAGGCTTATCCCACTAAGCCACCCAGGCGTCCCCAAATGAAGCATTATTTTGATTTCATTGATTTAGTTCTTTTTTAGGTTTAAGCATATTCTACTAGTTTTTTGTTAATTGTTTTTTGAGTTGCAACCCTTCCTTGCAAGTTCCTTTTCTGCTTTTTTTTTAAAATTTTTTTATTTTTTATTTTTTAATTTATTTATTTTTTTTCCTTTTCTGCTTCTTTTTTTTTTTAAAGATTTTATTTTTATTTATTAGAGAGAGAGAGACTGAGAATGAGAGGGGAGAAGAAGGTCAGAGGGAGAAGCAGACCTCCCGCAGAGCCGGGAGTCCGATATGGGACTCGATCCCGGGACTCCGGGATCATGACCTGAGCCGAAGGCAGTCGCTTAACCAACTGAGCCACCCAGGCGCCCTCCTTTTCTGCTTCTTGAGGAACATCTGAAGCATTTCTTCACTGAGAGTCTGTTGGTGGTAAACTCAGTTTTTACTTGTCTAAAATAGCTTATTTGTAATAATTCTGGAAGGACGGTTTAAGGGTATAAAATGTTGTAGGATGATAATTATTGCCTCATTAAGAGGAAATTTTTAGAATTTTATTTTCCACAATTTGATTAGAAGTCTGTAATCATTTGTAGTTTTTTTTCCTACCTTTTACTAGCTACTGAATGGTCTTTTCTTTGTTTTTCTTCAGTTTCTTTTTTGTGTGTCTCCATAGAGATTATTTTTCTCTCCTTACTTGGATTTATTGTGCTTTCTGAATCTGAGAATTTGTTTTCCATTAGTTCTGAAAATTTCTCAGCTATTATCTGTTCTGGTATTGCCTTTCTTTCATTTCTCTGCTTCCTTCTGGAACTTGAGTTAGTCATATTTAAGTCCTCTTTTTGTTTTCCATATTTCTTAATACTTAATTCATATTTTTTAAAAGGTTTCATTTATTTGAGAGAGAGAGAGCACACAGAGGGAGAGTGAGAGTGAGAAGCAGTCTCCTCACTGAGCAGGGAGTCCGATGCAGGGCTTGATCCCAGGACCCCGAGATCATGCCCTGAGCTGAGAGGAGACACTTAACCAACTGGGCCACCAGGCGCCCCTTAATTCATATTTTTTACTTACTATATTATCTGAAGTTCTTCAGAGTCTAATTCTGTTTTCGTTTTTGTTTTTCCTTCAAAATTCTGCCAAACCTCACAGCTTATTTCCTTATACCATAAGTCTGGACTGTAGCAGGCTTTATTGGTAGGAATTCTGTGAGCCTTGGACAGAGGATGTAGTTCTTCAGATAGTATCTACTTTTATTTCTGCTAGGTTGTTTCAGCTAGGCATCCTGGTGTGCCAATAGCACATGACTGCTTTAATTTTTTGGCTTGGAATTTTCTAGAAGATGCAGGTAATCTACATTTGAATCTCAGATATGTAGAGGTCGGGCCTAAGATGATGCATTTTCGGGAAAAAATCTTTTTCATTTATTGCCTAACTGACACAAATGAATTTCCCTCAGGTGAATCTTTTCTAGTCTGCCTTTTCTTTGAAGGTATAAGCCTTCAAGGCTATGCAGGGATCCGAGCTCTTGTTCCTCACTTTGCTTAGGCCCAAGATCTTTCTCTTTTTCCCAAATAGCAACTAAAAACCATTCCTCTAGGTTACCAACCCCAGTGAACACCCTCAAGGAAACCATAGCTTCAATACTAGATTAGCATTGCTGGCTTCTCACTCCTCGTTTATTTTTGGTTCTTGTAAGTAATCTCTTACTTTTTAAAGAGCTTAACTATACCTTTAAAAAGATGTTTGTGGTATTTTATTTAGAATATCTGTGTAGGTGTGTTGGGAGGTTTTGTTTTTGTTTTGAGAGTTTTTGGTTTTTGTTTTGAGGATAGTCTACTATATTGTCAGAAATAAAAGTCAGCAATGTATCTTCAAGTAGTATTTTTTACTTAGACAAATATACTAATATTCTTTCTCTTCCATCATTTTTTTTATAGATTTTTTTTATTTATTTACTAGAGAGAGAGAGAGAGACTGAGAATGAGAAGGGAGAAGGTGAGAGGGAGAAGCAGACTTCCCGCAGAGCTGGGAGTCTGATACGGGACTCGATCCCAGGACTTCGGGATCATGACCTGAGCCGAAGGCAGTTGCTCAACCAACTGAGCCACCCAGGTGCCCTCTTCCATCATTTTTTAAAGATTTATTTATTTTAGGGCACTGGGTGGCTCAGTCAGGTAAGTGTCTGCCTTCAGCTCAGGTCATGATTCCAGGATCCTGGGGTCGAGTCCTGCATCTCACTTCCCAATCAATGGGGAGTCTGCTTCTTCCTCTCCCCCTTCCCTCAGCTCGTGCTCTCTCTCTCTCAAATAAATAAGATCTTTAAAAAAAAGATTTAGAAAGAGAGCAGTGCTCTTGAGAGCATGGGGAGAGGGGCAGAGGGAGAGAGAATCTCAAGCCGACTCCCTGCTGAGTAAGTAGTATGGAGTACAAGGTGGGGCTCAATCTAACCACCCTGAGATCATGACCTGAGCCTAAATCAAGAGTTGGCCACTTAACCAACTGTGCCACCCATCATTTATCAGCTTTGAAAGTCTTCCCTCCTCCACAGACATGCTAAATGTTTACCTAAATTTCTTCTAATTTAGTTATGGGTTGGTTTATTTAATGTTAATACAGAATTAATATTATAAATAATCTGTTTACTTATATACTTAATACTCATCAGTAGTTCAAGAGCATTTTAGACAGGAAATAAAGGTTGGAAGGGAACTTATATTTAGAGTGTTATGAATTTTATATTCACTCTCATTTTAAGCCTTACCACAGCCTTATGAAATAGGAATTATCTTGATTTTATGAATGGGTTAACTGAGGGGCTCAGAGAGGTTAAGTACTTTCCTTAGGGTCACACATTTAAGAAGCAGCAGAACCAGGATTGAAATCCTTTGATCTTTCTAGTTATTCATGCAATTTACCATTAAATGTGAACTTTGCTATTCAGGGCTTTTTATCTGCTTATTACTTAGTTTTACATTTGGTTCATATAGAACTAACTGAGAGGCACGGGAAGTGGGAAGAAGGGAGACACACTGCCAATTGTCAAAGTAAGTTTGAATAGCAGCAGACAGAAAGAGGGGCTGGGACCAGAGACTAGACATGTTCACATGGTATGCATACAGAGAGTATGCCAGAAAACCACAGAGGCAATCGAGGCAGCAGATGCTTTGTGTCAAATTAAGGAAGGAAATCACATTTATAGAATACACAGTGTGCCAGACACTGGGACAGGTGGTGATGCTTTATTTAGGTTATCTCATTTAGGCCTCCCCACAGAGCTGGAGATGAGTGTTAAGGTTGACAGCATGCGGTAGCAAGGTCTCAGGCCCTGAGGGTTGAGGGTTAGGATTCCAGTTCTTGAGAAAATTGAGGCTCTTAAGGGCTCTGACTTTGGTTATTTTTTTTTATTTATGATTATAACATTAATAAGTATTGAGAAAACTTGAGAAGTAAGTCTAAGGAAGTAAATACAATGAACCATAATCTACCAAGCAGTGGACGTTTGTTAATAAGTATGTGCATTTTTGTATAATTGTTTTTCGCACAGCTGGTATGACTATATATTTTATTTTGTATCTTGTTTTACAAGTAGCATTTCATGAGGATTCCCCCACAGCTCTAAATACTCTTTTAAACATTTGCTTTTAGCAGGTAATGTGTGTACATATTCATGTAGGCACCGGCTTATAATGAAACACAGCAGTTCCCTCTCCTATCTCTAAATTCTACATTCCAGCAGCAATGATGTAACTCTTGTATTTACTCCTTCTGGAATTTGTCCTCCTATTTCTAAATAATATCAGTTTTAGATATTATCTATTGGTTTCCTGTTAAGCTGAAGATTCCATAATAGTTTCCCTCATCCCATTCTTCTAATACTATTATGTTTCAATTTTTGTTTTTTTTTGTAACTATAAATATTATTTACTGAGCCAAGAGTTATAGTAGGCTGAAACTTCCCTTTTTGTACAACTCTATTTGTAGCTTCGGAATTAATAATTGCTTCGTTTATTTTTAGTTTCGTCACTTCTTCTCAGAGACTCCAGCAGATTTATGAAAGCCCCCTCATGCTGTTTTCCATGTGATCAAATGCATCAGCTTGTCATCACAGAGCATCCCCTGTCCCCCTGCTCCATCCTGTGCCTTCTTTCAGATGCCTTCTAGATTTCAGATGCTTTCAGACAGCTGCATCTCTGTCTTCATGGGTGTCTTTTCACCATCACCCTAGAAATTCCCTTCATGTTTTTCCTGCTAGATCTTACTCTCATTTTCAGTTGGGTAGAGTAACTTCTTGGAAAAAGGTGTATAGAGATATGTTTTTTGAGGCCTCTTGTATTGGTTATCCATTGCTTTGTAATAAATTACTCCAAAACTTAGTGACTTAAAACAACAATAAAATCTATTATTTTGGAGTCTCTGTAGCTAGAAATTTGGGGGCAACTTAGCTGGTTGGTTCTGGCTCAGGGAGTCACGTAAAGTTGCAATAAAAAAGTCAGCCAGCGAAGCAGTTATCTAAAGGCTTGCCTGGGAGCTGGAGGATCTGCTCCCAAGGTGACTTACAAGGCTGACAAGTTTTTGCTGGTTGTTGGTTGGAAGCCTTAGTTCTATGGGCCTCTCCAAATACTGCCTGAGGGCCCCCAGGACCTGGTGACTGCATCTCTCAGAGTGAGTGATCCAAGAGAGCAGGACAGAAGGACGATGTTTTTTATGACCCAGATTTCTGCCACATTCTACCCATTAGAAATGAGTCACTAACTCCTATCCACATTCAAAGGAGTAAGTATAGGTGTGGAGATTGTAAGGGAATCGGATTTTGAAGACAAATCTATAATTATAATACTTTAAAAAAGCTAAATTACTTTTTGAACAAAGAAGGTTCTACAGGCACCTGAGCAAGGGAGTTTGGATGCCCCTTTCTTTTCCAGGTGTCCTCTAGCTGTTGTGTTAATGACTTTCTTTCCTACTCAGGAAAGGTCTTTGAGGATCTTACGGGGTTGAGGATGAGATAGAAGGACAAAGAAATAAGACTGAGAATAGATTCAAGGCACTTCTGTCTGTACTCTTTACACTTTTACTATCTTTAGAGATGTCTTCAAAGCTTCAAATATTTCAGGCTCATTGTGGTTTTTTTTTAATTATAATCAGTGATTAGTGGACTTATTTTAGAATTTTTGCTTGACCTAGGGCAATTTTATCAATAGAAATGAAAGAGATTGTATCAGTTAAATTCTCATATTCTTGAAAACAAAAGGTTTATCACTTCCACTCTGCATTAGGAGTCATCTTTGGTTGGAGAATCTGATCTGTTCATAGTTGTCACACTATCGTGACTGTGGCTGCGGTCTGCTCTCCCTTTTCCTCTGATATATAATGTTTCCCAGTGCTTGTAGCACAATGTAGATGAGCCTGAAATATTTCATAAGGCTTTACCAAGGGTAGGAGAACAAGTAAAAGGAAATAAGCATGGAGGGTAGCATGCAAGGAGACGATTTTTCATATGAGATCTCGTTTTAGTCTTCAGCTTTACTTTCTTTTGCTCCTGGCTTGCCTCAAATTGACAAAAGCCACTTTCTCTCTACCACTCAGGAGAACCTTCAAGCATGTGTAGACTCTAAATTTCGAACCCAAAAGAGAGGATTTCATGATTCACATTGGGAGTGCTGCCAAATGGGTGTGGCCTGTGCCTTCCACAAGAAATCCTAACTGTATTCCAATAGTTTCCATGAGACAACGATCATATCTAACTATATATATGAGTAGCCTGTCCTTACTAGAGTAAGTGTGTGATGGGTGGGTTGGGAATCTGTCATAAGCTTTTTATATAATGAATCTACATATCACACTTTTGTACATTTTATCCCTTTGAAAATAAGGGATATAGTGTTTCTAATTAAAAGAATAAAGGGCTAGAATTAGTAGACCTGGATTCTAGTCTTATTTGCCAGTAGTAAATTGTCTCTTTTAGCAAGTCCCTCAATTTTTCTGTAGTTTTGTTGTGAGATCTCGATATAGTCTATAGTTTTATGATTTTGGCTATCATTAGATTTAAAATTATTATAGAATTCATACTTGAATCTTTTTGTGATACAGTAGTCTATTTTGTATGATACTGAGATATTAATAAAGAAGACAGGCCCAGTTACTGTTGTGATGGGAAAACATGATCTATTTTATAATGCTACACTTTATAGGACAGGTTCTCTATTATACTGACAAGTAGGACCTGCTTATATTTAAAAGGGGCCATTGGAGCTTATTATGAATTATATGTAAACATTTACCCCCATATCCCATATAAATTTAGATGTTCTTAAAACAACTTAATTGCATGTATTTAAATCTATACTTACATTCTATATTTTCTAGTTTTATTTCTTTCATGTATTTGGCATTTTACTTAAAAAATTTCAAGTTAGCAAATAAAAGTATCATATATATGTTCAAGTACTTTAAGAGTAAGTTATTTCGTACTCATAGTTAAGACTGATTTATTTCTACTTATGCATAATCTATTTTTTTTTTCAGAGTGAAAAGCTTTTGTTATATGATACAGTCCAGAGTGAACTGGAGGAGAAGATAAGAAGGCTTGAAGAGGATAGGCACAGCATTGATATTACCTCAGGTAACGGGAATGATGTGTTGGTGATGGTTTACCTTAAGTGACGCTGAACCTGTGGTTTACTGTGACGTCTCATAATATCCTCATCCCCTAATACATTTTGTAAATGAAATGTCCTAATGAGAGGAGAAAGGGGGAGACTTCTAAAGAATTTGATAGGCTTGTGATTGTTGCTTTGATTTGAATTCACATTTCAGAAGGACATAAAAAATGGAGCACATGAAAAGGGACAAAGGAGAAGTGTGACAGCAACTACAGGAGTAAGAATAGTACATTATAAGAATAATAAGAATATTTTTATAATATAAGAATAGTATTAGAAGACAACTACAGTTTATGTTCTTCCCTCTAAGTCTTGAAAGATCAGGTAGAAGAAGGAATAAAAACCTTTTCTTTTTGGTATCACACAAACTGGGAATTTTTGTCTTAGAAAAAGGAAAAGATTATTTATAATTAGATCAGTCCAAGCTTGAAATTGCTTTTTCAGGGGTATTATGGAAAGACTTTCTACATTAGGTTGAAGATATACTGGGTTATCCTACAGGTCTCGCATGTATATTACTTTACTTCTTACCAATTGTATTTTCTCTGGTGTAGAATAGGCACAGTGGAGTCAGATAAGCTGAACTCTAATGCCACTGCCCCAGTCCCTACTACTTGGGTGCCCATGGGCGACGGTTACTGTAGCTTTTCTGAATCAGTCCCCTCATCTGTAAAACTGAAATAATAGGAATACCTGCCTCAGAGATAGCTTTGAGGATTAAGTGACACAATGCATGCAATGTATATTTAATAAAGTACCTGACATATGTTCATCAGTTATTAGTCATTAAGTGCCAAGTTGATTTTTACTTTAATAAAGGCAGAGGAAATTTTATGTATAGCTGCTCATGAAATTATATAGTCATATGTGTATATACATAGCTTCCAGTGAAATTTTGCTACCATGAAAATACATAGCCTTTTCACCCCACTTTTATCTCCAGAGATTAGCTAATACTGAATTTTTATTTACTTGCCAGAACTTTGGAATGATGAGCTTCAATCAAGAAAAAAGAGGAAGGATCCTTTCAGTCCTGATAAAAAGAAGCCAGTTGTTGTTTCAGATATCCTTTTCTAAATTTTTTTTTTGCCTTGGTATACATTTTTGCATTGTGCATATCTTTGTAATTTTTATTAGTATACATTGACTTTATTTATATAATCCTGTAATAGGTAAAAGATTATTTCCAAAACTGAGGCAGAAGAATATAATTTAGATTAAGAGGGGTAGGGAAGGAGTAGAAATTTAGTCATGATCTCAACTTTGAAAATATGGCTTTGTAGTTCACAAAGGCTTTGATATGAATATAGCATGATTAATTCACATGTATATTTTTAAACATTTTTCAGTGTTTCTGAAGTTGGAGTGTCGTTATTTATTTTACATTTTTTGTTTGTTTTTTGAGAGAGAGAGAGAGAGAGGAGCAGAAGGAGAGGGAGAAAGAGAATCTTAAGCAGGATCCATGCCCAGTGTGGAGCCTGGTGTGGGGCTCGATCTCATGACACTGTCATCATGACTTGAGCCAAAATCAAAAGAGTCAGACAAAATCTTAATGGGCCCCCTGACCTGGAGTGTCTTTAACTTAAAGTAGTATGTGCTTTCAATCTTGATGTTCCCTGTGCTACCTTCCCCTTACCCCCCTGACTTTTCCCATCCCCACCTCAAAACAGTGATTAGGTTGGTGGTATATCTTAATCAGTGATATCCTAGAATTAAGAGAATATGGTTATAGCTGAAGATATTTATCTGGAAAAAATATATAAAAAATATGTCTGGATATATCTATCCTAGTACCAGAATATATTTATCCTGATAACTGAGTTTTTTGGAGAAAAATTTGAAGTCAGAATTCAGCATGCCAAAAGGATTATGTCCACAAATCGTTGTTCCAATTCTCTGAAAAATAGAAGTTTGGAAATAAAATTCAAAGTGTGAAATTCTTACAGCTAAATTGACCTTGACTTTTCCACGTCCATATATAGTTTATATGCTACAAGATCTTGATATTCTTGAAGACTGGACAACAATTAGAAAGGTATGATTAAGGAGCAATGGAATACAAGTTATCTTTTTAGAGTCTACTTTTGAAGATTCTGTTGTTTTACACTGATAGATCAAAGTATGATTATTATTAATATGCCTTACTTTGCAACATTCTCTCTTTGGCAGTTAATGCTAATACAGATACAATCCACTGTTGTGGATTGCAAGAATATATTAAGAGAGACATGTCAGTAATTTTTATTTTTTCCTGCAATAATGTAATTAATAATTCATGCAAAAGTACAGAAAAGCATTTATTTAGGTTGCCCAAAAGTAATAATAAATAATCTTTCTGTGCTTAGTCCTTTGCCTAATCCTGGCTTTACTGAGGGCACTCAATAAATATTTGTTGAATGAATGAAAGTGAATATTTGAACTCTTATGTCTTGCATTCTCTCATTAAACATTCAAGAATTACAGGATTTTCTGTCCTTATTTCAAAGTGGAGACTTATTTTTTGTATTAAGTTTTTCCATTTTCAGAAACTTCTTAGTTGCAAGAGATCAATTCAGGTATTGATAACACCTCTAGGTGAAATGGTTATTCTTTACATTCCTTATCGTCTTAGACATTAAAATTTATTAAAGCATCTGAAGAATGTATTTCACCGTTAGCTACTGGGGTCATTAGTAGTGCTGTAGACATTAAATAGATCCCAAAATGTACTTTCAGTCTATAAACTAAATGTCCTTTTTTTTTTTTAATTAAGGCAATGGCTACACTGGGTCCACACAGAGTGAAAACAGAACGTAAGTCATTTACTCTAAGTTCAGGAATCTTTGTGGAGACTGGTTGAATCAGGGTTGTAAAGTTATCCACATACTAAACAGCGCCCCCATCAGTGGTTTCATTTCATCAGTGAACACTACTCCTGGGATTACAATATTTTAAAATTCTACTTAAAATTGGCCCTAGTAACTGAAAATGCACCTGCTTCCCCTTCTGGCACTTATCTAGTTAACTGATGATTTACTATACATTCTATAGCTTCATTTTTTCATATTAAAAACTTAGTGAATTATACAAGAAATGTAAGAAATTAAATTCTCTTGTCTTTTTTTTTTTAAAGATTTTATTTATTTATTTGACAGAGAGAATGGCAGCGAGAGAGGGAACACAAGCAGGGGGAGTGGGAGAGGGAGAACAGGCTTCCTGCTGAGCAGGGAGTCCGACACGGGGCTCAATCCCAGGACTCCAGGAACATGACTTGGGCCGAAGGCAGATGCTTAACAACTGAATCACTGAGGCGCCCCTAAATTCTCTTTTCTTTTTAAAAGAGGTTTTATTTATTTGAGGGAGAGAGCGAGAGAGTGCGCGTGAGCATGGGGGAAGGGCAAATCAGAGGGAAAAGCAGACTCCCTGCTGAGCAGGGAGCCTGATGTGGGACTTGATCCTGGGACTGTGGGATCATGACCTGAGCTGAAGGCAGATGCTTAACGGACTGGGCCGCCCTGGCATTCCCCGTTTACTTCTATAGATTTACATTTGTTATCTAAGAAACATTTTTAGTGGGTTTTTTTTTTTTTCACATAGATGCATGGATTGGTGTTACTTCTTAATGTTCTGCACTTTTGTTCTTCTGACAATGTTTTATTAATATAACAGTTTTTGAACTGATCCCTTTAGCACCTGTGAAACTGGAGAAACATCTGCACAGTGCTAGATCTGAAGAAGGAAGATTATATTATGATGGTGAATGGTATATACGTGGACAAACAATATGTATTGATAAAAAAGATGAATGTCCTACAAGGTAAAAATGATCATTTCAGCATTGCTCAGTATTTACAACATTATTGTCAATAATAATGTAGTGCATTCATAATGTACCATTAGTTGCCTATGGATCCTTCTTTTCTTTTGGCATATGATTTGATTAGCATGTGTGTTCACCAGTGTTAATATTTATAGACCAACATCACATAGTAAGTTCTTGAGCACAAGCATTAACACAAGAGGAAATGTTAGAATTATTTAGCCCAGGTAAGTGGTCCCATTTGTTAGTTCTTATAGTAGATGAATTGTTAGGATTTTAATATTATGATCTTTATACCAGACTATTATGAGTTTTGGTTGGATATATTGATCATTAACTTTTTTGGGTGTGTTATAGTGTTTTAGATACAAAGAGTATGTATCACTTAGAATAGGAAAGGGATAGAAAATTCATGAAAGCCTTAAGAGTCACAGTAATTATGGTATAACTTGAAAACTGAAAGCTGCCTTTTAAAAGACTCAATCTGTCTAAGCTTAAATAACTTTTCTGTAATTATATAGCCTTCTAAGTTTTGGGGTTTTTTTAAGATTTAATTTTTTTTTAAGTAATCTCTACACCCAATATGGGGCTCAAATCCACAGCCCCGAATCAAAAGTCACATGTTTCACTGACTGAGACAGTCAGGCTCCCCGATAGCCTTCTAAGTATTATCTGGTTGTAGCTTTTGGAAAGTATTAATGCTAATCACTGCTTTTGTTCCTTCAGTAGTTTAGGGTTTAATTCTCAAGAGTGGTATCTTTTTCTAGGTATGAATGGTAAATGCAATGTTTGTATTTAGGGAAGAATACTCATTTTCCAAATACAGTGGATTTACTTAGACTGTAATTTCATCTGTAAAGTTTTATGATACTAGGAGGATTGTGTACAGTAACTTTCCTCATAGAAGCCCACTGAGCTAATTTCTAGGTTCTATGTGCTATCCCTAGATTCTTTGCTTTATCTTACCGCTTTTAAGACATTTTACTGACTACTTAGCATAAATGTGATTTAAAAAGAGATGAAATGCTTTGAGTATTAAACACAAATCTTTTTAAAAAAATATTTCTACATAAAGATAAGTAGTGTCAAAAAAGAATCCATACAAGTACCATAGATGATTTGACACTGGAAATTAGGGATTGGTATTTCTAAGATTTCCTACACTAGGTGTTAAATGTAAATCATGAATCACTAAATTCTACTCCTGAAACCAGTATTAGGCTATATGTTAACTTAAAATAAGTGGATACTCTGAAAAAGTAAAACATTAAAAAAAAACATTAAAACAATGAAAAGATTTCCTACAACCAGAGCTGATATAAATTGGAGGTGTAATACTATATAATTCGTGTTTTTAGCTCCACTTGTTTTTGGGGGGTGGGTTGGAGTGGGGAATGTAGTAGGAACGATGTGCATTTAATAGTTCTAATAGTAAATATGACCAATTCTATTAAGGAAAGAAAGGAGATTGTCTCTTAAGTGTTGCTGAGTGTGATGTTTTCGACAATATGCCCTGCTGCTAGTGCAGCATTGTGGTAAATGACAATTATGTACCTGAATCTAATCTAGCAGTCCAGCTATTTTGGTTTTATGGCTAGCACTCTAAAATGAGTGGTGGAGGCGTATTGCAATTCATTCATTCATTCCTTTTTTCCTCCCCCTTTTTAGTGCTGTAATTACAACAATTAACCATGATGAAGTTTGGTTTAAGAGGCCTGACGGAAGCAAATCTAAGCTTTACATTTCACAGCTACAGAAAGGAAAATATTCAATTAAACATTCATAATCATGATTTAAGTGTTATCTAAAGCTACCTTATTAGTGTTATCAAGTGTGATGTGCCATGGGAGTTAAAAATGTATTCAATAACTTAATATTCTCATCAAATCATGAGAGACTGTGTTTGTAGGTAGTACTCTAAGTAGACCTCATATTGATATGTCAGTGAGACCGAAATAAAAACTTAATCATGATCATTACATTTATTTGCCTTTTAGGTCCAATGACCAATAGGTATATATGGTAGGGATTTCTTACTAAATTCTTTTCTTTGATTTTTAAAAACATTATGCAAATCTGTTTTATCTTTAGTGAACTATGTTGCTAAATGGCTATATTTGTCTGCAATTTCTTTGATTTTCCGTATCTTTGTCACTCATGGTGTTTGTAAATAAGCCTGATAAAATGTTTCTTATAAATGGTTTCTACTAGTACATTAGTGTTAAATGAGAATTGAAATTTAAACATATATACGTGAGTATGTATATATGGCATCATCAGCTTATTTAGAACTGATGGCCTTTCTTTACAATCTTGTTTTACCCAAAATGAAGCTATTGGGTTTGAAAGCTAAAGGGAGCACTTTTGTAGACTAGCAGCTTTCCTTCTCCTCTTCTTTGATTGTATGGTGGTGACCTATTTTTACAAATTATACTTAATGTTAATTAGTAAAATTAGTGTCAAGTAATAACATTCTTCTACCTGTATTTCTCATGAACCTTTCAAGGGCATGTATTTATGCCTGGTATTTATGATGCAGTACGTAAGTGGTTAATAGTAACTGACGGTATTGTGGTGTGTGCTGTTCATGTCTGGCCTTTTGAAACAGATTTTTAGTAAGCATTTTCCAGAGGTAAAACTAGGTTCTTATCTTAATTTTATTCCTAGGGCAAAGTAGACAGGGATAATGTTCTTGAATCTATTCCCGAATTAGAATTTTTCTCTTCGGTGTTTCTACACTTTAAGGCCACTTGGTGCAATTTAGAAAGTATTGGCCTCTCTTCCCTTAGCCACATGCAAAATTAACTTCTAAAACCTCAGGAACAGTACAAAGAACTGAAACCCTCAATATGGCAGCACAATTGGCTGTAGTATATATTAGGGTACAACCAAATCAAGTTTTCCTGGTGGTCTTGTGCACTTTAATTTCTGTTATAATGAGACTGAAGAGGATGAGGAAGGGAGCTACTTACTAACACATAGGGCAGAAATATCTGCATTATTCCGTTTGTTTTCTTACTCTTTTACCTCTGCAAACATCTACCTGTGCAGATCACTACTTCACAGTTGCCAAATGTTAAAATATTTGACTTCTGAAATTCGTTATCAACAAAGTTATATACTTTGTTCTGTTTCTAATTAACCTTAGCAAATGTACATAATGTCATAATCCAGTAGTATTTGACAGTACTTATGTATACAATGTTTCATAAGCATTTTTAATAAGATTTGTATTTTTAAATTTAGTATATAATAAAAAGATGTGTTTGAGTGTCACTTATAGTGTCTTGAATTACTCGTGTGTAAGTTCTTTATAACCTGTCCACTTCTAAGAAGATTTCAGCCAATTTACATTAATAGGTACAGAGAGTTGGAGTGTTGAACAAATGTTTCTACCTCTCTACACCATGGTTCAACCTCTGTTGGGGGTATATTTAGATATTCAAGATGGCTAAGTTATACTTAATATAAAAATATACATATATGTTATACTTTAATAAAAATGTAAAATTCTAAATAGAAAATCTTTATTTTAAAAACTATGAGTGCATTTACTTTGAAAACATATAACTATAATCATCTCTAAATAAAATATAAAATAAATTTGTAAGTATTTTTGTATTGGCAGTATGCCATTAGACTCTGATCAAAAGGTTTAGGAGGACCATTAGAATCTGTGAAGTGTGATATTATTAGTTGCTGCTGCTGTTGTCACGTTTATAATTAGCCTCTGTTTTAGGATCAATTTACGGGCCTTTCCTGCCACAGCTCCCAGTATTTCATAATCAGCCCACCCCTTCCTGCCACTTTCCATTACAAAAATAACCCAACCAAAAAAAAAAAATAATAACCCAATCATCACTAATCCAATGGATCACCAATAATTATTAGTAAATTAAGAGCACACTCTTCGGGGTGCCTGGGTGGCTCAGTCATTAAGCGTCTGCCTTCGGCTCAGGTAATGATCCCAGTCCTGGCGTTGAGCCCCACATCTCACTCCCTGCTCCACAGGAAGCCAGCTTCTCCCTCTCCCACTCCCCCTGCTTGTGTTCTCTCTCTAGCTGTGTCTCTGTCAAATAAATAAAATCTTAAAAAAAAAAACCAAAAAAACACTCCTTATTCTGTCCCTTTCTCTCATTGGTAGCCTGAGCACTGAGCACCTTTCATTGCAACCTTCCTCAGGTTGTTCTGAAATACACATTGTTACTCAGAACTCAAACACCACTCAGAACTATGTACACCTCACTGATAATTACTTGAAAAGAAAAACAGGGATATTGGCTGTTATTTCGAAGATTTTGTTTGTGGACCCAGTAAGTTCAGTACACTAGAACTGAACTTAAATTTATAAGGTAAAAAAGTAGATGCAGGATGAATATACTAGTTAGGATTTATGTAGTCCCATGCCAAATTGGAATATAAACAAACTATTTTAATTGCTAAAGATAAGGAAATCTAAAATATTTTTTTAAAAGACCATGAAAGCTTAGAATGGGGTTAGGGAAAAATGCATATTCCTTATATTGTCTATATGGATAAACTATAGGACTTGTGGCTGATAGGTTAGATGGGATTAACTGAGGCAGTTTCCCCCATTGGTCACTGTGGCCCTGTCTTGCGCTTTACTTCACAGGCCCAAAACTTGAACTTTATTTAGATATCCTTTCATGGGCTGAATTGTGCCTCCCACCTCCTTCACCAAATTCATATGCTGAAGCCATTACCCCCAGCACCTCAGAATGTGACTGTATTTGGAGACTGGGTCTTTAGAGAGGTGATTAGTTAAAATGAGATCATTTTAGGGTGGACCCTAATCCAATCTGACTGATAAAAGAGGAGGAAATTTGGACACCAGACATGTGCATATGGAGCAGATTGTGTGAGGACTGGGCAAGGTCACTACCTGCCAACCAAGAAGAGAGACCTAAGAAAAAACCAAACCTGCCATCACTTTGATCCTGGACTTCCAATATCCGGCCCTGTGAGAAAATAAGTTTCTGTCATTTAAGCCTCCTGGTCTGTGGTACTGGGTTACTGCAGCCCTAGCAAAGTGGTAACATATCCCAAGGTGACCGCTCTCTGGGAGGTTAGGCTGACCAACTCACAGGGGATTGAAGGGGCAGCCAAGTGTCAGTTTAATAATTTAAATTGGTAAGTATAATTGAGAAGGAGACCTGACTCCTCAAGTCAGTTCTCTCCTACGAAAATCCATGTGAAAGCAAACTTGTGATCAGGAGACTTGTTTTGGTGAAACAAACAGAGTCATCAGTTCTCTGGTGAGCGTATCCCCTTTCTGTCATTGTGCTGGACACACTGCTATCATCTTACTTTTGACTTTCTTTTTTTTTCCTGGCGCCCTGCTGACCCAGATCTCTCCCCTATTACTGGGCTGTGCAGGCCTTGCCCACTTCCCCCTCTAAGTCCTTTCTGTGCCGTAGGCTTTCCCGCTCTGGCCAGTTTATTGGACCAGAATGGACCCTGATGCATGGGCAGCCAGTGGTAGTACCTGTAATTTTTAATGCTTACCATGTATCAGGAACTGTGTTTGATGTATAAACAGAATGTTGTTATTTAATACTTTTTTTTGTTCAAAACAAAATGAACATAATTAAGGATTCTAATATGTTTACTCTTTATAAATTTATCATATATTAGGAATTTCTGGTCATGGGTTTTTCACAAGGTATGAGAGGCAAAACACTGACAGAATTTACATTTGGAGTGTTCTAAAACTGAGTTGCTTTTATCTCAAGTTGTTAATCTTTCTGAAAAATATGTGTTTCTCTCTCTCCCTTCCTCCCCCCACACCCACCCACCTATTCATCCATCCATCCATCTATCCATCTATCAATCACTAGAAAGCAACTTTAAGTCTAAATAAAATTTCTTTGCTCCTAAACTTGAGGCTAATGTATTCTCTTTCAAAGACATTTTATTAAAGGTTAAAGGAAAATGTTATGTAGTAACAGTCTTTAAAGTACTTTCCTTATCTGTTTTCCTGTGTCTAATTTAGTTTTGAGGTGGGTGACCTTGCCAGCACACTGTTGCATTCTCTTGAGGACAGAAGTGCCACAATTCTAGTCCAGAAGCAGGCCACATGGTAGCTTTTCATCTCTACCAGAAAGATTACAGTTTATGTTAAACTGCTTAGAAAACCAGATCCTTGAGCAGAGGCTAAATGACATCTGCGATTAGAGGGATGGGAAAAGAAATATCCTATTTCACTTATTATTGAAAGAATTCAAAAATGCCATTGTTAATGGCAAACCCAGTAAGGTGCTTTCACTTCCTTGAGGATAAATTTATGATTTCAGTATATTATGTTTAAGTACATCTACAGGCAACTGCACTTATTAAGGAAAACTGATTTTAAAAAAAAGACTTCAGGCACTGTTAAAATTACTTATTGACTACAGCAGTTTTTGATTTGAAGCTTATACCCCATGGTGTTGACTTATATTTTAAAATTATATATGTAATAAACCATCCCACTACACAAGGCCCAACTTGGTTTGGGTCTTTCCTACACCAGCTTGAGCTGCAACCTCTTATGCCCAAGAGTTCTGTTGGGGGTCCTCAGGCATATAGGAGGGGGAGCTCACTCATCCTCCTTCCCTTTCTTTAGAGCTCTCCTCTCCTCTTCCCGGTGCAGCTGCTCAAGGGAGTTCTCCGCACCGGTCATGGTCCAAACCCACTCTGAGCACAATGCCAAGGTAGGAGACCCCAGAAGGACAGGCTGCACTCTGGCCACTCTGCCTGCAAGATGCCTCCTGTACTCAACTGGTTCTCCGGACTTGCTTTTTCTACCTCCATTTTGAACTATAAAAGATGCTGCAAGATTCTATCCCTATACTGGTTGTTTTTCTGCAGGTAAATAAAATATGGCATAGCACAACCTATTATTTACACTAAAGGAATAGGATGTGTATTCTGCTGTACTTCTTTTCTTCCCTTTTTAATTTTTATTTCAATTTTTAAAAAATTTTATTTATTTACTTATTTGAGAGAGAGACAGACAAGCAGACTCTGCGCTGAGCTCAGAGCCTGACCCAAGGCCCAATCTCACAACCCTGATCAAGAGTTGGATGCTCGGGGCGCCTGAGTGGCTCAGTGGGTTAAAGCCTCTGGCTTCGGCTCAGGTCATGATCTCAGGGTCCTGAGATTGAGCCCCGCATCGGGCTCTCTGCTCAGCAGGGAGCCTGCTTCCACCTCTCCCTCTGCCTGTCTCTCTACCTACTTGTGATCTCTTTCTCTCTGTCAAATAAATAAATAAAATCTTTAAAAAAAAAAAAGAGTTGGATGCTCAACTGACTGAACAGTGCAGACGCCACAATCCTTTTTAAATATAATATGTCTTGGTGATCATTCCCTATCAGCCCCCAGAGATCTACCTCATTCTTTTTAGTGACTGCAAGGTATTCATTTTATGGAATAACCATATGGAATTCCATGGTATAGAATTGATGAACATTTAGATTTTTCCTCTCCTTTCTTCTCTTATCAAACAAGGCTGAAGTGAATACTCTTGAACGTAACAGTTTTGACCTTGGGAAAGAGTATATTTGTAGCATAAATTTCAAGTAGAATTGTTTGGTCAAGTGGTAAGGGATTTTTATAGTTTATTAGGTATTGCCAAACTTCCCTGCAAGTAAATTGTACCAATTTACACTCCCAGTAACAGTATACAGGGGTGCCTATTTCTCTTTATACCAGAAACACTGATTCTGGTGATAATTTTTTCTTCCACCTTCTCTTTGTTTTTTCTTTAGGCTGCATGATAACCCTCATCCAAGCCCTTTAGGAAGTTTTCCCTCACTTCATTGACTTCAGCTACCTCATATGTTCTGACAATCCTAAATCTAAATCTCTGCTCTCACCCAAGGTATATATTACAAGTTACCTGTGGGGCATCTCCTGCTAGTGGTTACATGTTTTGAACTTCACACATACAAAATGAAATACTACCTCTTCTTCAAGTCTCTCCCCCAACCCCAGTTGTATTCCTCCTCTGTTCCCCCCCTTGATTCATGCTGCCATCCACCCAAATTCAGGCCCTGGGCAGGCTGTGGCAGCTGACTAAACTCACGGGCTTCGGAGCAAGACTAAGTGTGTGTGAGCTCTGCAACTTACCAGCTCTATGATTGTGGGCAATTTCTTAATCTTCCTGTGCCTCCGTATGTCCTCATCTGAAAGTGAAAATAATAATTTTAAATGTTTCATAGGTTGTGATGTCTCAATGAATTAATACATACCATGTCCTTAGAGCATGATAAATCCTATGTAAGGGCTATTTATATATTTTGACTCCTCATATTTAATTATCAGGTCCTATAGATTTAACTCTGAAACATTTTCTGAAATCACCCTCGTTTGTCCTGTGTCCCAGATGCTGCCCTAATTCAAGGCTTTAGTATATTTTATTGGGATGATTGTGATGGCCTAGTTGGTCTTCTTGCTTCTTGCCCTTTTTCTTTATAGCAAATGTTATATTTATAAAACCCAGAATTATTATCATTATCATTATTATTTTACTCCCTGCTGGAACTCATTCTTTTGTCTGCAGGGCACTGCAGTTCCACTTTTTCCAAGAAAGGCTTTTTCTCCAACCATGTGGCTCCAATGAGAGCACCCTTTTCTCTCATGGTCTGCCAGTCTCGATCACAGTTGTTTGGACGAGGTGAGCATGTAACTCCCCCCCCCCATTAGAAACCTTTGCTGGGATCTTTCCAGCTGTGACTGTAGAAATAGAACCCATCTCCCTCTCCTATTGAAACCAGGAAGACAACAAAGTTTGAGAACTACAGGCAATTAATTTTCTTGTCCTGTGTAGAAAGGCAACACAGGGAGCAGAAGAGACGGAGGTCAGACAGGTAGTTTCCTGGCATTTAACTTCCTGCTTCCAGGTGACTCACACTCCATCTGTACCACGATCTTTCTCATGTCACATAAGTCTTCTAATAAATTCCCCTTTTGCTATTTTTTTTTTTTTTGAGCTGGGTTTCTGACCCTTGCAACATTTATCACAAATACTAGGGCTTCATATTCTGTTGATTTTCTTAAAAATTATAATAAACTTTTGTAATTTCACCACAAATTCAAGGAATAAAAAATAAGGATATTGGTAGAGTTTATATGTAATATATATGTAAGAAAGAGAAAACCACGAACTGCCTGGTACTCACTCCTAGGCCTTGGAGCTCTCCTGTTGAACATAAACAACCTTATAAAGCACCAACATCAAACAAGGCCACTCTGTGACTGATGAAGTGAGACAAACAAAACAAAACCAAACCAAACCGAAGACCTCCCCCTCACAAGCTTCTCTAAGTCTATATAGAAACAAGGTCAGTCTGCAGACAACAAAAATACAAAACCTCCCCCTATTGCTAATATGACTGACAGCTGCTTCTTTATCAATTACATCTCTGGCCTCATTTTATTCCTCCTGTCTTATAAATAAGATTAATCAAGGGGCGCCTGGGTGGCTCAGTTGGTTGGGCGACTGCCTTCGGCTTGGGTCATGATCCCGGAGTCCCAGGATCGAGTCCCATATCGGGCTCCCGGCTCTGCGGGAGGTCTGCTTCTCCCTCTGACCTTCTCCCCTTTCATTCTCGGTATCTCTCTCTCTAATAAATAAATAAAAAATCTTTAAAAAAAAAAAAGATTAATCAAGATGTCCAATCATAGAATTGCCCCCACTGCCTGGCACTTTTGACCCCTATCAAAAAAATCTCCTGGGCGCCTGGGTGGCTCAGTTGGTTGAGCAACTGCCGTCGGCTCAGGTCATGATCCTTGAGTTCCGGGATCGAGTCCCACATCGGGATCCCGGCTCCACAGGGAGTCTGCTTCTTCCTCTAACCTTCTCTCCCCTCATGCTCTCTCTCACTTTCTCTGTCTCTCAAATAAATAAATAAAATCTTTAAAAAAAAAAAATCTCCTAATACAGTACAATCCTGTAAGCCCTTTTTAAAATACCTTCTTTCTCAGACACCCACAGTTCCATATGGTATATGTTCCCTCACTACCAATGCGCAAGAGACCCAGCTTGTTTAACTATAGGTAAGTTCAGGGTGGTCTTTGGCTGGAGGGCATCAATACATGGAACGCTGAAAACAGTTTTTTTGTTAAAGGGTTTTTCACTAGATTTAACCTAAAGATCCTTACATATATTTTGGACAGTCTTCTAGGAGCTCCCAGTGTATAATTATAGTTATAATGAGTGATAAAACAAACTCTAGGCTTTGATTTTCAATTACATGTTATAGAAGAATCATAAAAGACAAGACAAAATGAAAGCACATTTCATGAAAGACATTTGTACTGCAATCTTAAGTTAGAGAGCACTTTGCTTTCAAAACCAGAAAATAATGTTAATATTTCTATTGCATTAACCAGGGTCTCCTAGAAATGTAAAAGCTCTAGTACTAATGCATTTTGATTAAAACCTGAAGGTGGCAGTAAATTCCTAGAAAACTAAGGTACTTAGTTTAGAATTTGTATTTTTTCTTCTAATTATTCAAATTCATATAGTGAGACTGCAGTTGCATTTAATTCTATTGTGTACTAATTAAGGGATCTTCAGGAAGAAGATGAAGGTCTAAACTAGGATTATATTGTTATTACTGTTTACCAACTGAAAAGAAGTCACCCTGTAAAAGGCTTAGTAACGTTGCAAGAGATTATATGCTTTAGAGTTACTATAGAAACAAAGTATGTGATTAAACAAAAGGAAACAATTAGAACTTTTAATACAGATCAAAGTACTCTGAAGGGATGTGGCATTATATAGATAGTTTCTATTTGTCTATTAAATTTATAACCCCATTGGTAAGCTTTTTGCCCCATGCTTTCCCAATTTTATTCTCAATATTCTTAAAATAGAATCTTGTATGGTTGTGTTTTCCCCAAGGATCTACTGATAATCAAAGACCTCTAGACTTAATAATCAGGAAGGGCCTAACCAGTAATTTAATACAGAAAATTCACAAATAGCAAATTAATAAATATTAATTCATACTGGAAAATGAGTTAATTTATCGATCTTTTATATAGGCATCTAAAACTAGATTGTTTCATATTTTCTTCTCTTGAGGGTAAACACTATCACTGGTACATTGAGTTATATCCAAAGTTATTGTGAAGTTTTAGTGACCTCAGTACATAGGCACTTTGAAAATTAGGAACTGTAAAATTTCTATAATCCTTTTAGAAAAAAGTTAAGCAAGTACTATATATATTAGTGTGTAAATACACAAAATAGTTAATTTTGTTGAGCAAGATAAGCGATGTTGATATTTTAAATATCTCCCTATAACTATGCTAATACACAAATAACTGTCAGTTTAGAAATTAATGGGTGACTTGAATTTTCAAGATGTTATTTCATTTCTCCATTTAATCTTATTTGACTTTATTTTTAAGGCTATACTATAGTAATAAACTGTTAACCGTGGTAAATGTAAATTTAACTTTATAAATACGAGAATTTATCTTTCTACTTCTTTATGGTAATCTCTTTTAGGCAGTTAGAAATTTTACATAAAGACTGAAAGAGGATTAGTTATGAGTTTGCTTTGACCAGGGAAAAATGTAAAGTTAGAAGCACAGACACACAGCATATATTTATCCCAGAAATACTGACACCTGTTCATAATAAAAATGTCCAAAACAAATATTTTTAACATAACAATTATTCTCAACAATTATAAATGACTAGGCCATTTCATCTTCAAATAGTGCTTAGATTTGTTTGTAATCCTCAAAAACTTGTAGTAAAAACAAAACAGGAAAAAACTGTAGAGTCTATATAATTTTGAGGTATTTTAACTTTGGTGCTTGAGTTCTATTTGGTTAACTGGAGAACATAATAGTAAATGTAAATATAACCCCCTATGTGTGATCACCATCTTAAATATATGTACCAATGAAGTCTGCATTATTTCGTTAATTGTTGACTAGTGGTGGTGAATACTGGCTGCCAGCAGAGGGCGCTTTGAGGTTTATCTGTTAGAATTTCAACACCTTGGGAGTTGATGAATATAGACTATTTGTCTTCAAACTGATTTCCTAAGAGTAAAGACATTTCTAGTATTTCTTTATTCTCTCTGATTTCTTATATAATTTTACAAACACCGATACTGTCTGGCAAGGGATGAGAAGGCTATCTAAAAAACCCAGCAGCAGTTTCCAGCTGACTGAATGAGCAGACGTGTAAGAAATGGTCCCATGGGGTGAGATTTAAGGAAACTCCCTGCATTTTTTTCCTCTCAGCTCCTTTCAAACTCCATCACCACTATCAGCAGTTCTCCCCTACAGATCTGTATGGAGCCCAGAAATAAAAGCATGTGGTTTTAAAACAGTCTAGTTTAGTCAATAAGAAAATGAACACCAAATGGAAAAAAGGAAGCCCAAGGGGGAATCACTGCTGAAGTAGCCTTCTGGGAAGTGGCTGTCATACTTCTTGACAGAGCACATATCCTAATACATTCATGTGTATGTATACACACGTATACAACCCATACATCTAAAACAAAAGTATCCTGAAGCAGTATTTACCTTCACAATGTATGAAAAATATATATGATTTCTGTTGCCTTTTCTTTTTTTTCTAAGTAGGCTCTACACCCAACATGGGGCTTGAACTCAGGACACTATCGTCAAGAGTTGCACGCTCCACCAACTGAGCTAGCCAGGCACCCTGAGATATATATGTATTTTAAATACTTACATGAAATATAGAAAATAAATTCTAACAGGGCTTTTCAAGGAAACTGACAAACTTGTTTTAGTAATGTCTGTGGAAGAACAAAAGGCCAAGAATAGTCACAATGCTTCCAAAGAAGAAATGGATTTAAAATTGAGCAGGAGAGAGACAGCAGAGATGAAGAAAAGAAAAGGTTCAGACTAAAGTGAGGTTTGGCAGTAGAACCAAGAAAAGCTCAGAAAACAAGGCATCCTATTATTGAGCCCCATACAAAAAGAACTAAAGAGGGAACTCTGGTTTTAGAGAAGGTTTCGCCTTGCTTAGTGTAGATGTCCAGTAAAACCATTTTTATATAAAAATAACAAGTATGAAGGTCAAATCCCATGCAAAATTATTATAAGAAGAAGATAAAAAAAAGAAGATAAAAAGAAGTAGAATAACTTGTTTCTATGCCAGAAAGACATGCCCATGATATAGATCAAAACTGTGATCTACTGTGCTCACCTAAGCGAGCCTACCTATCAGATAGGCAATTGGAACGATATACAGAGAAAATTAGCATGGCTCCCGCAAGAGGCTGACATGCACATTCGCAAAGTAGTCCATACTTAAAGAACAAAAAAAACCTGTGATCTGCTATTTCAAAATAACTAAAAGATATTAAGAAAATGTTACAAGACATGAAAAAAACAAAATACTTTAGTCTTCCCTTATTCACAGTTTCGCTGTGTGTTGTTTCACTTATCTGAAGTCAGCTGCCGTTGGGAAGCAGGTGATCGTCCTTCTGGCGTATCATCAGAAGGTCAGTACCCTCCTAACACTGCATCTCAACACCTACACCATTCACCTCACTTCATCCCATTCTCTCATTAAGAAAACTTTGCTGAAATACAAAAGATTTGAATTTCACACTGAAAGCATAATTGAGAATACTAAATTAGAAGGACCAGTGATAAGACATACTCTAGTAAAATTACTGAAAGAAAAGGAAAAGGAACAAATTGGGGGAATATCTAGGAAAAAAGAACATGTGACTTATAAGGAAAAGAAAATTAGTTTATCACTGGATTTTCAACAGAGTGCTTTATCCCAGAAGAAAAGGGATTAGCATATTGAATTATTTAAGGAAATAAAGTGTGAGCCAAGAATTTTATATTCAGTAAGACTGACTTCAGAGATAAACATCACGAATTGCTGTCAACAAACAAGAACTCAGGGAACATTATTCCTAAGGAATCTACAAGAGAATGAGCTTCACACAATCAAAATGACTAGAGAGACATCAAAATAAGGACTGATGAGGATTAAATATATGGTTAAAATAAATTTCAAATTAAAATTCCTCATTTTTCAGCTTATACCTATAACTTCATTATGATCTGCTATTTCATACAAAGTCCACTACCAGTTTTTAAAATTATCTCACCAAGCATTGGGTCACAAAAATCAAACTTGAATAAATGGATGATTCCTATCTAATTCAGCAAAGAAGTCACTTGTGTCATTGATGAATTAGAGTCTTTTAAAGATATTTATTTATTTATTTAGAGAGTGTGCATGAGTGGGGGGAGGGGTACAAGGAGAGGGACACAGAGAGTCTCAAGCAGACTCCCCAAGAGTGGGGAGCTCAATGAGGGCCAAGCCCACAATCCTGAGACCATGACCTGAAATCATGAAATCAAGTCTTGATCATGAAATCAAGAGTTGGATAGATACTCCACCCACTGAGCCACCTAGGCACCCTGAGTGAGATTGCTTTTTTTTTTAAGATTTTATTTATGTATTTATTTGACAGAGAGAGAGAGACGACAAGTAGGCAGAGAGGCAGGTGGGGGGGGGGGGAGGGAGCAGGCTCCCTGCTGAGCAGAGAGCCCGATGTGGGGCTCGATCCCAGGACCCTGAGATCATGACCTGAGCCGAAGGCAGAGGCTTTAACCCACTGAGCCACCCAGGAGCCCCTGAGATTGCTTTCTTTTTTTAATTTTTTTAATTTTTTATTTTTTTGAGATTGCTTTTTAACATGAATGTTGGTTGCTATTTTTGTTTCTGTTAACGAGTAAGACAAATGTGGAACAATGAGGACCTGTAAGAGAAGCTCACTCCTTTGTCAATGATGCAAGTCACCTCTGATGAACTGGGTAATAGTTTTCAAATATTTCCTCATTTTCAGGGTGCTATTCAAAATGGCTACAGGCACCATACCCTTTGAAGTTTAATTTGTATTACTAACATTTTCTGTCTCACTTTTTAAAGTCTAGACAATTATAAAAAACAACAAATCAAGTCCTAATTTGTATAATTTACCAATTTCTGTGAATATTCCCACTATGGTTGATATCAGGTTACCAATGTGATGTCACTGAACGAGAGTTGAGAAACCTTGTGCAGTGCTCACCAGAACAGAGTAATATAATGTTTCCACCACGCATACAGGACAGATGTAAATAACAAGAAAAGCATAGCTAGTCATAGCATGTAACAAAATAATTAGGAAATGAAGAGTTTTGAGTATTTTCTACCTTTACTTTTAATATACATAGTGGTTAAGTTTATATAATTTAGTTTTGATAATGTAGGTGTTTAAAAACCAGACTGCAAAGTTCCTGAATATTTAACAATTGGCCGTCCTGAGCTTGTATGAGCTGGTCCAGCACACCACTGGATAAGAGGGAGAAAGCGTAGTAGGTAATTGTCTGACAAAGTAAATGGAGTATAACTATCTTAAGAAGAGCATGTGAATTCTTAAAATGCTTTCAGGAACCATACTGGTGGTAATATCAGTATTATTAATCTAAGACTGCTGCATGTGTAGTATAAGATAAAATAAATGAGTAATTTTATGGGATATATTAATTTTATCATCCTTTACATTTTTGACAATCAGAATTCTCATATGGAAAAAAGGAGATATAAAAATAATAGAAAAGAGGTTACATAAAAGCTTAAGTTGGAACTGGAACTCTCATTCTGGATGCAACAAATGTTTTATATAGATTTCTTAGTTCTGTTTGCCAAACAGGCCGAAAAATAGTGATCAACCCAGTAACAATAAGTCCTTTGTGCCCAGATTGTGGTACAATCTACGATTCTTAGGACAATTTTCATTAAAAGAAACTGGAGCTTCTTAGAGAAACGGTCAAATCTAGGAGTTGGGCAAAAAATGAACAAAACAAGCCTAGAATACCCTATATTACCAGATGGAGAACTATCAAATCCTACTAGTCAGTGATTCAGGGACCAGCTTTAATTGGCTCCTAATAATAGTCAAACATTGGACAATTGGAACTCAATAATGACAAATATTACAAAAGACTGAACTCCATCAAAATATTTAAATTGCAAAGTTCATAATGATTGTGTGTGTGTGTGTGTAACTTTTGGAAATGATAGAGAAACAATTCATTATCTTGAAAACTGATAAAGGGAAGGAATCCCAACATCTATCCCACCTTTCCTAGATGAATCCTACCACTTGGTGATAAAAGAGTAGATGAGGGGCGCTTGGATGGCTCAGTCGGTCACCCATCTGCCTTCGGCTCAGGTCATGATCCCAGGGTCCTGGGACTGAGCCTCGAATTGGGCTCCCTACTCAGTGGGGAGTCTGCTTCTCCCTCTCCTTCTGCCTGCCACTTCCCCTGCTTGACTCTTTCTCTCAAATAAATAAAATCTTAAAAAAAAAAAAAAGAAAAAAGAGTAGATGAGGATAAGTGTGTTACTATAAAGATAATTCAACAAATAAAATGACAGAATTTGCATATCACAATTTGGCAATTTCTAATGAAAGGCTGTAAGCACAAAACATCAATGGCTGCTAAGTTCACAAAATAAAAGGATCATCAGAATTATATGTCTCTTACAGTTCTGAACTTGAGTCTGATCCGGTCTCTGGATCCAGCTGAAAATCTGCAGAAATTCAGAGGACAGAAGAAAATCTTGGGTTCTATTAACAATATGCAATCAGCAAAATCCAGCCTGTGGAAACTTTACAGGTCAAATGGCCCAGGTTCTTCAAATGAAAAACTGTAAGGCAATGAAGGGATAGAACTTAAAGAGGAGGAGATACTTAGAAGATGTACAAATTTTTTTAAACCAGGCAAGACGAACTGATAGTGTGATGGGATCCATGTTTGGGTGACAAAACTATTTTTACAAAGCAAGGAAGTGCTTGTTACAAAAGCCAGATGGTGGTTATTTATGTGAGAAGAAGGGTTGTGACTATGATGGAACACATGGAAGTAGCTGCTGGAGCCGCTGGCGACGATCTACTTCTTGACTAGGGTGATGTTTGCCTTATGATAATTTCTTGGGTTATACACTTGTTTCACATGATTTTTCTGTCTTCACTTTTATTTTACAATAAAATGATTCTAAAAAATTATTTCCAGGTGGGTTTTTGTTCCAATTTTAGTGTATGTGCTCCCGAAGCGAGCACCCAGGTGGATTTTTGGCTTGCACCAACATACTCAACCATCTTACCTATGAACCAGACCTCAAATTTTTCTCTGTCAGCTAATTGTAGGGAACATCTACTAGGCCAAGGTGTGAGCTGAGGGAGAGGTGTTGGTGCAACAGAGGCAGGCAAATGGCTACATGTTTGTGTTATTTACCCGTGCCCTCTGGATCTGTGCCGTCCTTTCTGTCTCCCCTGCCCCAACTCACATATTACTGTATGCAACTCTTGCTGAATAGCTCTGGTCACATAGTCACTTACTCTCCCACAGTCAGGTGCTCAGTCTCTATAAAGGCCCAATAGCAAGTCAACAGCTGCTTTTCAAATGACATATAATTTTCTGTTGTTCTTCCAAAACACTGGAGGTCTGCAGTCCAGCTCTCCTATTTGAGACTTGCCAGAGATGGCAAAGCATCCTTGTCTACCACGCACACGTCTAGCACACAGTATTTGCTGAATTGTAACCTATAAGCCAGGGTGGCTTGTAGCATAGACTAAGTCTGCCATGGATCCCCTCTCTTGCCCTTACTGGCAGCATTTGGAGTCCTCTGAGCAATGGATTGGATTCCCAAATGTGTGTGTGGCCTCCAAAATCTGAAGATGGCTTCCATTCATTGTGCCTTTCTGAGTATGAGATGCAAGGTTCAGTAAGGTGTTCTTATCCTTAGATAGTACACCTCAGCATGACCCCCATCCGGTCTCACCCAGTACCCTAACTTCATTATTGGGGCAGGTCCTCCAACCACTGCAGGGTATTCTTCGACTTTCTAATGCACACTGTTTCTTATCAGAGCATTTAGAGTACTTGCCTTCTCCCCCCACTCCCAACCCCCTCGGTTGATTTAAAAGATAATTCAATACAACTGGCCAGCATAGCATTTTGTGAAATATCCAGGCAATCCAAATTCCTTCCACCTATACTGTAAGAGAGCAGGAGAATTAATTTAACCAATATAACCCTGGGACAAGACCATGAATGGGAATTGATGTCTGGTGCAAGTGAGTGTGAATTGCTTCTGATCTTTTTTCCTGGTAAGGATTTAAAAGACTACATTTGCCAGATTAATGGCTACACACCACGTGCCAGAGCTTGTCAGTCTGTTCCCTTAAACATAGCACACATCAAAATCACAACATAGCAGCTGCGGCTGGGGCTATCACTTGGCTCAGTTTATAGCAGCCCACTGTTCTGCCATGATCAGTATAAGTTTTGCTGATACCGGACCTGTGCCTTAAAGAGATATGATGAGGACCACTGCCCTACCTCTTTTACCTTTTTTTCTTTTTTTTTTAAGAGAGAGAGTAAGCGATCGAGTGCAAAGGGGCTTGTATGGGGGAGAGGGGAGAAAGGAAAGGAGAGACTCTTAGGTAGGCTCTATGCACCAGACGCGGAGCATGCCGCCCCCACCCCCTCCCTGCTTGCTGGCAGCTGGGGCCCCATCTCAGGACCCTGAGATCATGACCTGAGCCAAAATCAAGAGTCAGAGGAGGCTTAACCCACTGAGCTACCCAGGGGCTCCTCTCCCTTGAATTTTTAAGGATGTCATTACTCTTTTACCCAGGCTACAGAATTACTTTTAGTTTACTTTTAATTTACCGACAAATTATTCTGAATCTTAATTTTCAAGTCATACATATGCTTGATTTGTGTTGCTATGAACAAAATCTACAGCAGACATCTTAAAAACTAAAAAGTTTCTAAATTTTCTGATTACTGTAAGAATTAATAAGATTTTATACAAGGTCTAGTTTAAATCTATTGGTAGATTTATATAAATAATTGAACAATATTCCACAATTCTACAAGTTTTTTTTTTCACTATGAACGATTTTCTCTTTTGTACATATTTTGATATGATTGTCAAGATTATCTAGAAAAAGAGAACCAACAGGATTTATATAGGAAGAGATTTTTTACATGGAATTGGCTCACTTGATTATGGAAGCTGAAAAGTCCAACCCTCTGCAAACCGGAAATCCAGGAAAAACTGATGGTGGAATCCTGTCACCAGAGACGGGTTCTTGGGCCTCACAACGTGAGAAACTACCAGGCTGGGCCCAAAAGTCAAAGGGATATACAAGGCTTTATTGGCGCTCAAGCACCAGCTAAACGGAGACACGGCACAAACACAAAGTTATTTAGGAGCCTTCCGGCAACAGCTAATAAGACACTGCCTACATACAGAAAAATTCCCTTTAGCGTCCAGTACGCTTATGAGGGAAAAGGGCGGGGGCGGGAGCGCTTCCTCCTGTTGGTTGGAAGGGCCTTATTCTGATTGGTTGCAAGCGCTTGGTCTTGATTGGTTGGGAGGACCTATTCTGATTGGTTGATATTGGCAGGCAATTCGGGAAGCTCATTGGTGGTTTTTGGAGCTGGTCCCCTTATTTATAGCGCTGCATTGTCGTTGCTCTCTGGTTGCCGAATGGGTTTCATTTGGGAGTTCTTCCCATAGTACCTCACTGTCTCAACCCCACTCTAAATGGAAAGGCCCTGAGAAGCAGGGGAGTAGATGACATAAAGACTCTTCCGAGGGAGGGAGAAGACTATGTTCCAACTCAGCATTCGGGCAGGAAGTAAAAAGGGCCAAATTCCTCTTTCCGCCTCCATTTTGTTCCACTTACACCTTCACTGGGGAGAGCAACCTACTTTTCTGAGTCCACCAATTCGAATGCTAATCTCATCTGGAAAAAGCCTCACAGACACACCCAGGAATAATGGTTAATCTAAGCACCTTCTGGTACTTAAAATGAGTCATCATAAGCAGGTAACACTCTTTTTTCCTTCTTTGATAATACTTGAATTGTTTCCAAGTGAATTTTTAAATTCGGGAGTTTTAAAGCTTTCATTTTTAAAAATATGATTAGAAATTGAGATGTTTATTTGGATTTTGCAGATTTGATAAAATAATATTTAAAGAAAACATTTATTACTAGGTCTGGCATATAAGTATTTCTTTTAAAAAAATAAAACAGTTTAGGGGCGCGTGGGTCGCTTAGGTAAAGCGTCTGCCCTCCGTTCAGGTCATGATCCCAGTGTCCTGGGATCAAGTCTGGCATCTGGCTCCTTGCTCAGCTGGGAGACCACTTCTCACTCAGCTGCAGCTCCCCACTCTGCTGCTGCTTCCACTGCTTGTGCTTGCTCTCTCTGTCTGTCAAATAAATAAATTAAAAAATATATATATACATATGTATATGTATATATATATTTTTTAAAGTAGTTTATGGGGCACCTGGGTGGCGCAGTTGGTTAAAGCGTGTGCTTTTGGCTTAGGTCATAACGTCCTGGGATTGAGCCCCACCCTGGGCTCCCTGCTCTGGGAGACTGCTTCTCCCTTTCCCTCTACTGCTCCACCTGCTTGGGCTCTCTCGGGCACTTTCTCTATCAAATAAATAAAAAAAAAAATCTTAAAAAAAAAAGAAAAGTAGTTTAGGGGCACCTGGCCAGCACAGTTGGTGGAGCATGAAATTCTTGATCTAGAGTTGTTAGTTCAAGCCCCACATTGGGTGCAGACATTAATTAAAAAATATAAATCTTAAAAAAATAAAGTAGTTTAATAAAGTCTAAGATTACTTCTTATTGCAGTGAATGCTATTCCGTTTTTTTTTTTTTTTAAGATGTATTTATTTAAAAGAAAGTGTGTGCATGTGATTGGGGGAAGGGCTGAGGGAGAGGGAGAGAGAGAATCTCAGACTCCACATTAAGCATGGAACCTGAGTCGTGGCTGGAATCCCAGGACCCCAGGATCATGACTTGAGCTGAAATCAAAGAATCAGATGCTCAACCTACTGAGCCACACAGGCGCTCCTTAATATTATTACTATTTAAATCTCTAGATCTAGCACTTGAACACAGATCTATAATTTTTTTGCTTTATAATTGTTTTCTTCTAATAATAAAGCCATCCTTTTATAGAAAAATTTGTACCAGTTATGTTATAATGTTATAGTGTGTTATAGTGTTATAATGATTATACTAGAAAATTGTCCCATTTCCTAATATCCCTTGTAGAAAGCACAATGAAAGTTTGTAATGAGACATTTAAAGGTCTTGAAAATCTTAATACTTTTTTGCTAACACAAGAAAAAAAATGCTTTCTTAGTTCTCTTCATAGCCAACTGTGAATTGTGTTAATGTAAAGTTAAACTGTGGAACATTCAACATTAATTTTCACAGTGATTGTATTGATCATCAGATTCCAAAAATCAAGAAAGATGCCAGTAAAAAAAATCGAATGACTCTTTCTTAGCTAATGTGTGTATTTGTCACGTGTGCTCCACCGGGTCTCTCAGACCACTGATAGTTGGCTGCAGTGGTTGTTGGAATACGCACATTTCTTGCTAAGGATTCTTGTTTTGCACTCTGATATTTTTTATTCTACCATGGTAGTCAGTTTCCAAGATGGATCCCGTGTTCTCAGCTCATGGTCTTCACATCCTTGTGTAGTCCTCTCTCACACTCAATATGATTGAGCTGTGCAGCCAATCAGGTATTATCTAAATGATGGTGTGTGACTTCTGAGGCTTGGTCGTAAAAGACAGTGTAGTTTCTGCCTTGCTGTCCCTTGGATCACTCACTCTGGGAGAAGCTGGCTCCTGTGTCATCAAGACACCCTATGGAGGGGTCCACATGGCGAGGAACTAAGGCATTCTGATAATAGGGTACCTTGTTAAATTTGTGAGTGATCTATCATTTCAAGAATGTTATATAAATGAAATCATACGCTATGCAATTTTTTGGCTTGTCTTTTTTAACTCAGCATAATTCTCTGGTGTGGGACCACAGCTTTTTCTGTGCTATTTGGTTGGAGTAGAGTGATAATTGTCTAGAAGTTTTCAGTCTTGCTAGACTATCTTTTTTCTGGTACTTTGGCTGTAGAGGGCAGGTTATTGTGGGAGCTTTTTTGGTGTGCACCCACTGACAATAACAAGTTGATGCTTCTTCAGCTCCAAGTCTGAGATTATATGAGACAAATAAAACAAAAACAAAACCCCAGGGAACTCACCATCATGTTATTCCTCAGATCCTAAATCCTTTAGCCAGTCTGCATGTCTTTTCCACCTTACAGAGTCTTCTTATGTTTGTTTTGTATGTTTTCAGTCTTAGTGGAAGAAATAGAGAAAATTATGCCTGCTCCATCTTCTTGAAAGTAGAAGTCCCCAGGGCTGCCCTCTTCCCTACATGAAAGGAAAATGATTTTTTGTGGTGTAGCCTTCTGCTTTTTTGTCCTTATGGTTTGAATATTTTAGTTGCAGGAGAGAACACGTTGATCTTTATTCATTTGTCCACCTCTTATTATTCAGTTAAAACAAGTAGAAATAAACTAGCTCTTTGGATTGTCCATTTTACTTCTTTTTTTTTTTTTTTTTTAAATACTTACTTGGATGGATGGAGAGAAGTTCATGAGAGAGTCTGGAAAGTCACGAGCAAGCAGTCTTGCTCTGGCTCCTAAGGTATTTCTAGGAACCTCATACTCAGCGAAAACCTCTTCCATCACTGAATTCTACCCCCAAAGTCTGATAAAATGTTTTCTACTTGACAAGTTTAACATGGGCTTTATTGTCTAAGTAAACACAGAGCAAGTGTGTTTAGACAGTTCTATATTCCTTGGCCTTGAGTCATGGTGCCCCTTTTGAATGACTGGTTGGTTTGGGGGAACTCAGCAATACAGTACAGAGAACTTTCTCTAATTTTAGGTAAAGCCTTTGGGTCTATCCCGAGTAGTGGACAGACTGGAAAGGATGTTTGAATTAGCACAAAGGCAAAATTGAACCGGGATCCATTCTTCATGCAGGGTGTGGAGAAATCTTACCCCACCAGTGCAATGAATTATTATAAGATCAGAATTACCCACTTTTAGTATAAAAAGACATCCAAGCTGAAGGTAACATCTTAGACTCCTAATGTCAGTATTTTTACTTGACTTTCTCCTTGTGCTCCCCAATGGAAAACAGCATCAATGTTAAACTGTATTGTGGGCTTTCGCCCACAGTCATTTGAGCTTCCCTGTCTCTACCTCCTTTATCTTTGCTTTATTTTTCAGAATATGCATTATTTTTTTCTATGATCTCTCTATGCTTTCTATTCGTTAATCTTTTCCCTAAGAATACCTTGGTATATCCCGTTTTCCTACCCTTCTCCCAGCCTTCCTAAGATCGATTATATCACAGTCACCTAATATTAGTGACAACAACTACTTTTTATATTGTCCTTTGTACCCAGAACACCTTCTCTCAGTAGTAACTGTAAAAGAAGCCAGAGAACAAACTGTCCTTGTTCTTCTAAGGTAATTTTAAGGCTTTTGTTGCAAGTGTTAGTCTTGTTCTACCTAACCCACTTTCTTTCCCTTTTTTCTATTTCAGATGGGTATTTACTTGTCTTGCTTATCAAGACCTGGTCATCCCTACACCTATGCAGTGTAACTTTCATGACTTTTTCTTGGCAGTTGATATCTCAGATTCCTTTGGCTAAACTGATCTGTTTTGTGACCTGAGGCTTACTCAAGACCAGGAGTTTGTGGAATCTTTACTGTCTGATTCCTAGACTTTGGCTTATTTTTGAACATCACCTCAATGAATAGCTTTGGGTCACTAAATGTGTTTTTCTGCTCTTCACCCTTATTCACGCAATCACATGTGGCAGCTTTGTGAAATGCAAACTCCTTTTTGTCAGATTTGAACTTATGACCTATCCAACTCTCCCCGGGCCTACATTTACACTTGGAAAATTTGACTTTCCACATCCAATAGATCATGAAACCCTGTCAATTTTCTGTTCTAGAAATTTCTAAAACCTACTCCCTCAGGATTAGGCAGGACTGCTTCAGCTGCAAATTAACAGAAACACAATTCAAGCTAGCTTTGCAAAAAAAAGGAAATTTATTCTTTATTACTAGAAAAGTCTAGAGATTCATTAGAGTTAATTAGACCCATATATTCAAACAATATCTTTAGGAACCTGCCTCTCTCCATCTCTCAACTCTGGTTCCTTTTGTAAGGCTTCACTCTTTGGCAAGCAGAATTTTTTATGGTTAGAAAGATGGTGCTCTGTAGCTCCAGGCTCACACAGTTCCTAGACATGCCTCTGGGTAAGGAAATGGGGGACTGGGGTGCAGGGGTGGGAAGGAGACCTACTTTGGCAGGATTTGAACTTTTTTACCTTGTGCTAACTGATTAGATAATTGGAAATTCAATCTGTAGAGATATGAGTCCAGTAGAAAATAAAAACCCTGTTAATCAGGGAGAAGGTGAGAAGGTATAGACAACAGTATCCAATACTGTCCAAGGGATGAGCAGAAGAAGAACTGAAAAGTGTCAACAGGATTCAACAACATGGAAGTCAGTGATAATCTGACAAGGGGAAGTTTGTTGGGACAAGGAGCCAGAATGTGGTGGGTTGTGAAATGAAGGGGAGCAGAAAGGGAGGGAGCACGTAGGAGGGAAATATTGGGAGACTGATGGGAAGGAGCCAGTAGAGTGAGACATTTTGAAGATGCAGGATACAGTAAGGCACTTGAGAAGTCATAAGAGGTAGGCCACTTCTTCCTCTGAAACAGGAGGGAAGAAAAGAAGATTCAGACATAGAGAGATTTGTGTTATTGTTCTGGTGGCAGGAATTTGAGGGGGTCCTCTTGATGGCTTTTGTTTCTCTATGAAAACAGAAGTCTGATTGCCTTAGATTGCCTGCTGAGTGATTCTGCACGGCTGAGTGAGGAAGGGGGGGGATGTGTGTGTGACAGAATTCAGAAGTTTGAGAAGAATAGAGAATATTTTTATCTATGTTACAGAGATATGGAAAATAGAAAAGTAAGACAACAAGAGAAGCATAATTCTGTAGTTTCTTTTCAATGCTGAGAGCCCGTTTGAGGTTGATGACCATAAAACTATAGTAGCTTCCATCTACTTTACTGATTTTTCTCCCGCAAAGCTCATAGGACACTGGAGAAGGTAGGGAGTTGGTGTTACCCAGCGCCAGAAGGACAGTGGGAAAATGGAATTTAAAGCTGTGTTCTTAATCTGTAGTCTGTTCTGCCTTCTTTGACAACATTTTCCATTTCTTCCATAGATATTGATCTGATCAAGTATTGCTTGTCATTTTTATTTTCTTAGAAAATTCTATATTTCATATATATTTTTAAAGTTTCAGCATGAAGTTGTAGACAGTATTTTGTAAAGAAAAGAGTCTTCTAGATCTATCAGTATAGCCTTTGTTTCATTCCTTACTTTCTGGATATGTTTGTTCTTTTTTCTTGATTAGCTAGAGGGTTTTTTTGTTTGTTTGTTTTTCTTCCTCAGAGAACTCATTCTTAGATTTCTTTCAATTCCAGTTTTTTAAGCCACATTTAATTTTGTTCATAACTCTTTCTGTTTCCTGCATTAGACAGCTGCTGTGGGGGAAGAGGGACACATTTCACCCATCCTCGTGCCTCTAATAACAGTGGACTCTGATGTCTTCCACAACCATGAGATTTGATTCATTTTTATGAGATTGTCTTAAATTTTAATGTGTGATCATTTCCCTTTAGACTCTGTAAAAGAAACTAGGGACTTCATTAAATTTGCCTTAGTTTTTTGGTTTAGGACTTAAATGTATGGTTTTGCAACTTCCAACAAATTAGTGGAAAATTTTACACATTTTATAGGTTAGAAAACTGAGCTTCCTGTGGCAATGTGGGAAAGGGAGGAGATACCAAAAAGCTCTATTTTATGGTTTCTGAAATTGGAAGTAAGAGCTGAAGTTTGAATTGTTATCCAGCTATCAACTTGGTGGCTTCGGGTATAGCTTCAGTGCAGAGTACTAGGTGGTGTGTATATAGCAGAACTGAAGAGGTTAATTTTCCTTCTGCAAAAATGTTTTGGTAGAATGTTAGTGAGTGGGTGGGTTAGTGGGCATTTAGGCATTCTTGTACTTCAGGGGAGGAGGTGAATATCATGGCCTGCATGAAAAGCCATTTGGCAATATCAAAAGCCTTACATATATGCATACTTATGTGTCCCAGAAATACTGCTGCCAAGAAAATATCCTATGACAGTAATACAGACAAGAGGGCAAAGATATATTTATATACAAAGATATTTATTGCATCACTGTTTTGAGTAGAAAATGGAAACTGAAAGTTTTGAATAATAGTGATTTGTGTAGATTCTAATATAGCTATCTAATAGCTGACACATTATGTAAAAACAGGAATGTGTGTGTATAATATATATATGTGATTATAATATATATAAGTTACATTTAAAAGCCTAGAAAGGGTTTTAGTCAAGGTAGCAGCAGGATACAGATGGCACACTCAACTTGAGTAATGTGAGGGAGTTCAATACAGGGATTATTCACAAGGTGTAGGCAGAGTATAGAGAAACAACAAGGAGTGGTATAGAACCTGGAGCTGGTGAGGGTGTGGAGGATAGGATGTTCTTACCACCTGCAGATCTGCCTGAAGGGGTTAGAGGAAGGGGCTATGAGGCAGGGAGAGCTGTGTGGAAATACATTTTGAAAGATTTATGACTTTTTCTAAAGGCATGTGGCTTTCCCACAGCAACTGTACAGTGTGGGTGCTAGTTAATGAATGTCTTGGCCTCTTCTTCCACCCCCTTGGCCTCTTCTTCTCTTACCAGTGTTCTTCATTCACTGAGCTCAAGCAGAAATCAGGCTGCAAAGGCGTTCTTTGATGCCATCTAGATAGATCAGTCTCCTAAGGCACAGATGAGGGTGGCAGGGTTGAGAGAGGGTCTGGAGGGGCAGATAGAAAATATCCAGATCAACAGAGGTACACCAGTATGTTCAGAGAGGTTATCCTGGGCAGTGGGATTATGGGTTGATATTCTTCTAATTTTTTTTAAAAGATGTTATTTATTTATTAGAGAGAGAGAGGAGGTGAGAGCGAGCATGAGAGGAGAGAAGGTCAGAGGGAGAAAGAGACTCCCCATGGAGCTGGGAGCCCGATGTGGGACTTGATCCTGGAACTCCAGGGTCATGACCTGAGCCAAAGGCAGTTGCTTAACCAGCTGAGCCGCCCAGGTACCCTTCTTCTAATTTTTTGAAAATGAACGCATAAGACTTGTGTAATTTTTTTAAAAAGTTTAAAAAGTTTTTTTCTTCCCATAGGCATTATCTTAATCACCTGAAAATTATGAACTTGCTTTGCCAAAATTCAGTTGTTTTGTACCTATACAGCTGAATGCTCTCTCTTAACCCTTACTTACTTAAAATATCCTCAGGGTTTCTTTAGTTAGAAAACAAAAAGTTTGCCTGATTCCGCAATGTTAGCATTTGGGGGTGGGGTGGGGAATTGGATTTATTTGGGAATGCTTGATTGCCTTTTGATGAAATTCTTGGGACCACTGTGACATTTAATGTCATTATATATAAAAGCAGCCTGAGTTTTTCAGAAGAAAGGAACTTTCAAAACAATCTAATTCTATAATCCTGATGGAATATAGAATTTAGTTGGGTTAATAGGTAGCATCATTAAAGCATTATTCTTGAAATGAATTTATTAGGCCAGTTTAAGATAAAATAGCTTACATTATGTCCTTCAGTGGCAGGTAAGGGAACATTTATATTATTGATTTGTGAATACTGCTCCCCCATGGAGCAGCTTTAATGTATACTAATGTTCTTCCTTTATTTTGAGATCTTAGGACCTTGATAATAATGTATAGTCATTCTTTTTTTTTAAAGATTATTTATTTATTTATTTGACAGAGAGGAGAGAGATTACAAGTAGGTAGGGAGGCAGGCAGAGAGCCTGATGCAGGGCTTGATCCCAAGACCCTGAGATTATGACCTGAGCTGAAGGCAGAGGCTTTAACCCACTGAGTGACCCAGGCGCCCCAATGTATAATCATTCTAAAAATGTTGATATTGCCTATAGTTAACTAAAAATGAGCAATGTCTTCAAAAGGTCTACTTCAGTAGAAAGTGTTTTGTATAATTAACTGTGCATTGTTAAATTATTGATTTTTTTAATGGCACGGTTTTTTAAATTGCATTTTCTGTTAGTGCCTTTTCTCAGGAAAAGATGGGACTATGTGTATGTCATGTAAAGATGTCATCTTTCAAAACCAGTGATAGAAAAAAAAAGGCTTAACGTCAGCCAGAGAAGAAAAAAAAAACCATTGTATTAGTTTTCTATAGTGGTAGTAAATTACCTTAGGAACTTAAAGCAACCCAAATTTATTGTCTTACAGTGTTATTGGTCAGAAGTCTGACATGGGTCTCACTGGGCTAAAAACAAGGTATTACCAAGGGCTGCATTCCTTTCTGGAAGTTCTAGGAAAGAATTGGCTTCCTTTTCTTTTTCAGTGTCTGGAGGCCACTCACATTCCTTGGCTCATGGTCCCTTCCTCCATCTTCAGACCCAGCACATAGCATCTCCATGATCCTAATTCCATAGTTACGTTTCTTTTTCTCACTCTATTCTGCCTCTCCCTTCCGATTTTAAAAACCCTTGTGATTAGATTGGACTTACACAGGTAATGCAGGATAATTTCCCTATTTTAAGGTTATCTGATTAACAACCTTTACTCTCTCTGCAAATTTAATTTGCATCTAACCAAACATATTCATAAGTTTCAAGAATCAGAACATGAGGGGCGCCTGGGTGGCTCAGTGGGTTAAAGCCTCTGCTTTCGGCTCGGGTCATGATCTCGGGGTCCTGGGATCGAGCCCCACATAGGGCTCTCTGCTCAGCGGGGAGCCTGCTTTCCCCTCTCTCTCTGCCTGCCTCTGCCTACTTGTGATCTCTCTTTCTGTCAAATAAATAAATAAAATCTTTAAAAAAAAAATCAGAACATGAGCATCTCTGAGAACCATTTTTCTGCTAAACATATTCCATTTTTCTGTCTCCCAAGTGTATCTGTACATGTCCCACATGTAAAATACATTTACCCCATCTTATGATCTCCAATTATAGCATCAACACAAAGTAAAAAATTTCATCTAAATCTCATTAGCTCAAAAGTCCCAAATCTCATCATTTAAATCAAGTATGGGTGATTTTTTTTTTTTGCTTCCCATATGCATATTACAAATAGAGGAAAAAAGGTAAAGATGACCATAGATTTCTCATTTGACATAATGCAAGTGAGAAAATAGTGGAGCAACTTACTTTTAAGTAGTGAGGGAAAAAATTGTCAGTCTAGAATTCTATACCCAGCAAAAATATATTTATTTCATTCAATTCAAAAGAGGGTAGAAAAAGAAGAAAAAAGGAAAACAACAGATGAGCCATATAGAAAAAACCAGTAATGTGATAGACTCTAATAACTTAACCATGTCAATGATGGCATTAAATGTTAATGGTCTGAATACCCTAACTGCAAGGTACATGATCGTATTGAATAAAAGCAAAACTCAATAATATGATGCTTACAAGAAAGACAGTTTAAATATGAAGACACAAATAGGTAAAAAGTAACAAAAGGGAAAAGGTATTTCATGCTAATATTAATTATATAAAAGCTGGAATGGTTATTGATAGCAAACAAAGTAGATTTTAGAACAACTATTAGTAGGGATGAAGAATATGATTTCATAATAATAAAAGAGTCAGATTATCATCATAATAAAAGGCATAACAATCCAAAATATTTATGCAGCTAGGAAAATTCAAAATACAAGAAACACAAACTGATGGGACATCAAGGAGCAGACAAATGCACAATTATAGTCAGAGATTTAAAAAACTTTCTCCTTAAAAAAAGGAAAAAAAAGGGGGGCGCCTGGGTGGCTCAGTGGGTTAAAGCCTCTGTCTTCACCTTGGGTCATGGTCTCAGGGTCCTGGGATTGAGCCCCGCATTGGGCTCTCTGCTCAGCGGGGAGCCTGCTTCCCCCTCTCCCTCTGCCTACTTGTAATCTCTTTCTGTCAAATAAATAAATGAAATCTTAAAAAAAAAAAGAATAAAAAACTTTCTCCTAATGACTGGAACAACTAGACAGAAAATCAGCAAAGACCTAAAAGATTTGAACAATACTAATACTAATACTTCAACTAACTGACATTTTTTAAAACTCCATCCAAAAAAGCAGAATGCATATTCTTTTTTTTTTTAAAGATTTTATTTATTTATTTGACAGAGAGAGAGAGACAGCAAGAGAGGGAACACAACCAGGAGGAGTGGGAGAGGGAGAAGCAGGCTTCCCACAGAGCAGGGAGCCCAATTTGGGGCCAGTTTCAGGACCCCAGGATCATGACCTGAGCCAAAGGCAGATGCTTAATGACTGAGCCACCCAGGCACCCCTGCATATTTTTTTCATATGCAGCAGATCATTTACCAAGATAGATGATATCTTGGGGGCATAGAACATGTTTAAATGAGTTTAAAGGTTTTCATATCGTAAAAACATATCTTCTCTGGTCACTATGGAGTGAAGTTAGGCATCAGGAACCAGAAGATCTCTGGAAACCACAGAACACATTTCTAAATCCTAAATAACCCATGGAACAAAGAAGAAATCAAAAGAAAAATTTATAAGTATTTTGAAGTGAACCAAAAGGGAAACACAGGATATCAAAATGTGTAGGATACTGCTGCTAAAGTAGTACTTGGTGGGACATTTATAGTACTATAGTACTCTAGTACATTAGAAAGGAAGAAAAGTTTCAAATAAAAGAACTCAATTTCCACTTAGGAAACTAGAAAAAGAAGAACACCTAAAATAAACTGAAGAAAGGAAATAATAAAGAGTAGAAATAAATGAAATAGAAAACAAAAACAGGAGAGAACAGTCAAGGAAACCAACAGCGGAGGCTTTGAAGAAAACAAAGTGATCAACTTCTAGTTAGAGTGATCAAGAAAAAAAAGAGACAAGACACAAATTACCAGTATCAGGAATGAGAAAGGAAGTCACAGTCTGTGTTATAGCTACATAAAGGATAAAAAACTATTTTGAACAACTTTAGGCCAATAAGTTTAACAACGTAGGTGAAATGGAACAATTGTTTGAGAGATGCAAACTACTAAAGCAGTCTCAAGAGAATTAGATTACTTCAATAGTCTTATATCTATTAAAGAAATTGAATAACCTGAATACCAATAAGAAAAAAAAATTACACCTAGAAACATTGCAAAGGCAAGGGACAAGGGCAAAAATGAACTATTGGAAGTTCATCAAGATAGAAAGTTTTTGTACAGCAAAGAAAGCAGTCAACAAAACCAAAAGACGACCGACTGAATGGGAGAAGATATTTGCAAGTGACATTATCAGATAAAGGGCTAGTATCCAAAATCTGTAAAGAAATTATCAGACTCAACATCCAAAGAACAAATAATCCAGTCAGTAAATGGGCAGAAGGCATGAACAGACATTTCTCCAAAGAAGACATCCAAATGGCCAACAGACACATGAAAAAATGCTCACCATCACTTGGCATCAGGGAAATACAAATCAAAACCACAGTGAGATACCACCTCACACCAGTCAGAATGGCTGAAATTAACAACTCAGGAAACAACAGGTGTTGACAAGGATGTGGAGAAAGAGGAACCCTCCTACACTGTTGGTGGGAATTCAAGCTGGTACAACCACTCTGGAAAATAATATGGAGGTTCCTCAAAAAGTTGGAAACAGAGCCACCCTACGACCCAGCAATTGCCCTACTGGGTATTTACCCTAAAGATACAAATGTAGTAATACAAAAGGGCACATGCTATATAAACTCCAATGTTTATAGCAGCAGTGTCCACAATAACCAAACTATGGAAAGAGCCTAGATGTCCATCAACAGATGAGTGGATAAAGAAGATGTGGTGTATATCTACAATGGAATATTATGCAGCCATCAAAAAGATGGAATCTTGCCATTTGCAACAATATGGATGGAACTGGAGGGTATTATGCTAAGTGAAATAAGTGAATCAGAGAAAGACAATTATATGATCTCACTGAGATGAGGAATTTGAGAAAAAAGATAGAGGATCATAGGGAAATGAAGGGAAAAATGAAACAAGACAAAACCAGAGAGGGAGACAAACATAAGAGACGCTTAATCTCAGGAAATAAACTGAGGGTTGCTGGAGGGGAGAGGGTTAGGAGGGATGGGGTGGTCGGTTGATGGACATTGGGGAGAGTACCTGCTATGGTCAGTGCTGTGAATTGTGCAAGACCGATGAATCACAGACCTGTACCCCTGAAACAAATAATACATTATATGTTAGTTAAAAAATAAAAAAACCAGTACAGACACATCTCTCATTAACATATATGCAAAAGTTCTAAATACAGTTTTAGCAAATCAAAGTCAACAATATACAAAAAGCATACATTGTGACCAATGGAGTTTATCCTAAAGGTATAAGGCTGGCTTAACATTTGAAAATCAACCAATAAAAATCAGTGAATTGGGACATCTGATGGCTCAGTTGGTTCAGTGTCTGCCTTCGGCACAGGTCATGATCTCAGGGTCCTGGGATCAAGTCCCGCAATGCGGAGCCTGCTTTTCCCTCTCACTCTGCCCCTCCCCCTACTCATGCTTGTTCTCTTCTCTCTCTTTCTATCAAATAAATAAAATATTTAAAAAGAATCAGGGCCCCTGGGTGGCGCAGTTGGTTGAGCGACTGCCTTCAGCTCAGGTCATGGTCCCGGAGTCTCGGGATCGAGTCCCACATCGGGCTCCCAGCTCCATGGGGAGTCCGCTTCTCACTCTGACCTGCTCTCTCACTCTCTCTCTTTCCTAATAAATAAATAAATAAATAAATAAATAAATAAAATATTAAAAAAAAAAATAAAAATAAAAAGAATCAGCCTATTAACAGACTAAAAAAGAAAAATCATATGTCCATCTCATTAGATACATAAACAGTATTGTACAAAAACCAACACCTATTCCTGATAAAAACTCTCAGCAAACTAGGAATAGAAAGGCACTTCTCCAACCTATAAAGACAATCAATGAAAAATCTAGAGCTAACCTCATACTTAATGGGCAAAGAATTAATGTGCTCCTTCTAAAATCAGGAACAAGGAAAGGATGTGTGTTTTCATCATTTCTATTCAATATGATGTTGAAATATATTGAAGGTACTAGCCAGTGCAACTGGCGAGAGGAAGAAAAGGCATCCAGAATAGAAAGGAAGAAGTAAAACTGTTTTTTTTGGCAGATGACATGCAGAAAACCTTGTGGATTCTACAAATATAATACTAAATGTGACTCTACCATGGTTGCAGAACATAAGCTATTCAATTATAATATATTAAATAACATCATCTTATGTACTATATATTACTATATTTCTGTACACTACTGATGAATAATTAGTAATTAAAATAAATAATATTTATATAGCATAAAAATGTAAAATACCTAGGCATAAATCTGATACAAGATGTGCAACACCAATGTGCTGGAAGCTGCAAAATATTACTAAACAAGTTAAAGTCCTAAATAAATGAAGAGATATACCCTGATCTGTATGGAAGACTCAATATTGTTAAGATGTTGAGTGTCCCCAAATCGATCTACAGATTCAGTGTAATCTCAATAAAAATCTTAGCACGTCTTTTTATAGAAATTAGTGAGTTGATTCTATAGTTCATAAGGAAATACAAAGAATACAGAATAGTCAAAACAATTTTGTAAAACAAAACAAAAATACAGTTCATGTGCTAATATGACCTTTGTTCAAGGCTTATTACAGAGCTGCAATAATCAAGATAGTGTGGTCTTCATAAAGATAGATGAATAAATCAAGTAATGAAGTACAAAGTCCAGAAATATACCCACATTTTGAAGACAATTGATTTTTGACAAAGGTGTATAGGCAATTCAGTGGTGAAAAATCTTTTAATCAAATGGTTCTGGAATAATTGAATATATGCGAAATATAAACCCTCCTTCAGTACTTTATGTCATGTATAAACATTAACTCAGGATAGATACAAATCTTGGGGCATCTGAGTGGCTTAATTGGTTAAGCATCCGACTCTTGATTTTGGCTCAGTTCAAGATTTCAGGGTTGTGAGATTGAGCCCCAGGTCAGGCTCCAAGCTGGGCGTGGAGCCTGCTTAAGACTCTCTTTCTCCTGGATGAAAGACCTAAATATGAGACATCAAAATCCTAGAGGAAACACAGGCAACAACCTCTTTGACGTTGGCCACAACAACTTGCTAGACACATCTCCAGAGATGAGGGAAACAAAAGTAAAAATGAACTATTGGGACTACATCAGGATAAAAAGCTTTACACAGCAAAGGAGACAATCAACAAAACTAAAAGCAACCGACAGAATGGGAGAAGGTATTTGCAAATGACCTATCTTGACAGATTAAAAGCTAGTATCCAAGATCTATAAAGAACTTATCAGACTCAACACCCTCAAAATAAAAAATCCAATCAACAAAGAGGCAGAAGGCATGAACAGACATTTCTCCAAAGAAGACACACCAATAGCTAACAGACACATGAAAAAATGCTCAACATCACTTGGCATCAGGGAAATACAAATCAAAACCACAATGAGATACTACCTCACACCAGTCAGAATGGCTAAAGTTGACAACTCAGGAAACAACAGATGTTGGCAAGGATGCAGAGAAAGGGGAACCCTCTTACACTGTTTGTGGGAACGCAAACTGGAGCAGCCACTCTGGAAAACAGTATGAAGGTTCATCAAAAAGTTTAAAATAGAACTACCTGGGGCATCTGGGTGTCTCAGTGGGTTAAGCCTCTGCCTTCAGCTCAGGTCCAGATTTCAGGGTCCTGGGTTCAAGCCCCATATTGGGCTCTCTGCTCGGCAGGAAGCTTGCTTCCCCCTCTCCCTCTGCCTGCCTCTCTGCCTACTTGTGATCTCTTTTTCTCTGTCAAATAAATAAATAAATAAATAAATAAATAAATAAATAAAATGTTTAAAAAAAAAGAGAGGGAGGCAAATCATAAGAGATTCCAGGGAACAAACTGAGGTTGCTGGAGGGGAGGTGGTTGGGGAGATAGGGTAATTGGGTGATGGGCATTAAGGAGGGCACTTGATGTAATGAGCACTGAATGTTATATGCAACTGATGAATCACTTAATATTATCCTTGAAATAATATACTATATGCTAACTTGAATTTAAATGAAATCTAAAAAACAAACAAACAAACAAACAAACAAAAACACGTGATGCAGTGCAGATCCAGGGCTGCTTAGAGATGTGGGAAGTAGGGCCAGTGCGGGACAGGGAATAGAGAATGCAAACAGGAATGAGGAAAAATTGCACATGCCTATAAATATATGTTAAAACTCGGCAAATTGTACATTTATTTATCATCGGTTTATTGTATCATATGGCAATAATTGTTAAACCAGATTTTTCCTCCAGAAGATGCTATATTCATGTTATTTGTCAATCGGTAATGGGTTATGGTTGTGATAAAAAAATCCTTGGCATATGTTTTTGAGCCAATTTTTATATGTAAAATGTTAGTTTGGGAGAACACAAAAGTTTACGATACCATCTTTTTTCAACATTGTCCTTTGAGTGAAATACTGCAGTCTTCCTATGCAATTATCTTTTGGTTATTATCCATGGAGTGTTAGCCAGTCGTTCTAGACCAACAACAAATTTCAAAATCTTTTTTCTTTCACTGTTATATAAATAATAGTGATAAACACTTTTCCAATGTTCCCTTTGACAGAATGTGAAGACACCTGAAATTGGTTCATTATCTTCTCTGACTTGTCTCCTTTCATATCCTCAGCAGGCAGCGCTGTGCATGTCACAGAATTCTAAAAAGCAAGCACACTGAGGTGGTATTTGGGCTGTTCGGTTCCTGGCAATCCCATGATGTTTTTATTCACACACAAAGGGGGCTTTTAGAAAGAAACTGCAGATTTGTTTACTACGTAATAATTCTTTTTTCTTTGATGCAAATAAAATGACATTTTTTGAAGCTTGGGGTGCAAAATGTACATGTGAATGTTAAGTGTTGGGGAGCTGTGGAAATTCTGAGTAGCAGAGATTCATGAAATTTGTCTTTGAGGGATAATGAAATTTGGGAGGTTCCCTCCCTGGTTTCTGCTTTTGGGCAGACTCTAGATGAGTCTAGAGATCGAGTCTTCACTTAAAGATTGTTCCGCAACTTTCATAACCAGGGTGTTTCAGTCCTAAAGGGGTGAAACCAACATTTTCACAATGTGTTTTGCTTCTATTCTAATCTGGTCTCCCTCAGTTGCTGGGTGCCTCTAATTTCCGCTAAACTATACGGTAGTTTATGGAATCTAAAATAATTGAATTGGTCCTTTTTATTGCATTTCAAGAATGCAGGCATTAAGAAAGTCTCTAAAGGTGTAACAGGGTAATGGACACATAGCCATTAATGGACATTACCTTTCTTTTTCTCTCCCTGTAGTCAGTCATGTACATTTATGGCTTAGAATCAGCAAATGTGACTGAAACTTCTGGTTAGACCCAATTGAGGTGGATAGTTGGTCTCTTTCTTTCTTTCTTTCTTTCTTTCTTTCTTTCTTTCTTTCTTTCTTTCTTTTTTAAAGATTTTATTTATTTATTTGACAGAGAGGAGAGAGATCACAAGTAGGCAGAGAGACAGGCAGAGAGAGAAGGGGAAGCAGGCTCCCCACTGAGCAGAGAGCCCCATGCGGGGCTTGATCCCAGCACCCTGAGATCATGACCTGAGCCGAAAGGAGAGGCTTTAACCCACTGAGCCACCCAGACGCCCCAGTTGGTCACTTTCTAAGACAGCTATTAAGTGTCTCTGCATTTCAGATGTCAATTGATATCTTAACATTTGTTTAATTTTTATTTTTTCCAGAATTAGAGTTCAGATTATATAAGCTAAGACCTTACACAATACTCATTAAATTTCTATACAAATGTATAGATATATGTTTTAAAATAATTGTTTTGGTTGAAACTTACTAAAAAAGGCAACATAAATTTTATCAGTTATATTCTGTACTATATTTTTCAAGTCATAAAATGCTTGGTAATCTGATATTCATATATTTTGCTTTATTTTTGCTCTTGGCTAGAATGATCCAGATACTTGAAATATTTGTGGCTCTTTTCTTTTAAATTTCAGAACACTTACTTTGAATATTATCAGAGTTCAGTTGTACAGATAAGACAAAAAAGGCCAAACTAATAATTACCTAAAGTTTAATAAAAGTCAAATTATATATAAGGTATATGTGTATCTCTTAAACATTTTTAAAGCTATCTTAGTCTGGGATCTTAAACTTTTCCCCTGGGCTCTTGAGATATCCTTTTATTTGGTTCGTTTTGTGCTCAGACCATAAGGTGGCTCTAGTCATTCCCATTCCCTGATGTTCGCATCCTATATAATCCCCTTCCCTTGAATGTGGGCAAGACCTGTGACTTGCTTCTAGCCTGTAGAATATGGCAAAGGTGAAGGGATTTTTCAGATGTAATTAGGGTCCTTAATCAATTGATTGCAAAATCAACTGATAATCAAGATTCTCCTGGGTGGGCCTGACTTATTCAGGTTAAGGGCCCTTAAAAAAGAGGGTATAGTCCCTCCCTAAGGTAAGACACTCTGCCCCTTGTTGGCGTTGAATAAATAAACTTAACTTGGCCATGTTGGAAGAAGCCCTCATGGCAAAGAGCTGTGAGTGACTTTTTAGGAGCTGAGTGTGGCCATCAGGAAGAAATTAAAACCTTCAGTCCTGTAGCTGCAAGAAAGTGAATTCTTCCAACAACATAAAGGAGTTTGGGAGTGGCTCTTTCCCCATTGAGCCTTTGGTGAGTCAGCTGACACGTGGGTTGCAATTTGGTGAAGTCTGGGAGCAGAGGGCTCAGCTACGCTCAGCTTCTGACCTATTGAAACTGTGAGATAATAGACTGTGCTGTTTTAAGCTGCTAAGTCTGTGGTGACTTGTTACACAGACAATAGGAAACTCATATAGTCCTCTCATCTCTACTTTCTTCTAATTTTTCCTTCTTGTTTCAGCTAGCTTGGCCTTTCTGAATGAAAATTTTGATAGTATTTCTCCTCTGCTTAAAATCGGACAATAGCTTCCTTTGGCCTAAAAGATGAAGTCTAAACTTCCCACGTGTGTTAAGAGTCTTCATGATTGGCCCTCACCTGACTTTTCCTCTCCTTCCCATGCTTTCCTTATGCATGCCCTATGCTTTTATCATCGAAACCACCATTATCAAACACTCTTTCACTCCCATTCCTTTTCATATGTCCTTTGTCTTTGGTTTACTTATCCTTTCCACTCCTTGGTAGGCTTTAGGGTTATTCCCCAGTGTTCGTATTCTCTTACTCCTGGGTAGATAGTAGGGTGGTACTTCTGTGCCCTGTCAAAGCTACGTGTGACCATGTGACTTACTTTGGCAAATGAAAACAGAGCAGAGGTGACACATGTGTTAGAGGTAGAGACTTGGAGAGCCAGTGCATTATTTACAACATCCCTTTTGTTGTTTAGAGCAACTGGTGATCCTTTAGATGGTGGAAGCTCTGTCAGTCTGGGTCCCAGAGAGAGAAGATATGAAGAGCCTCCAAGCTAACCTGGCAGGTTTTGTGAACAAATATAAATCTTTGCTGTGAATCAGTAAGATATGGGGTGTTTTGAGTCCTGTGGTCTATCTTACACTATACTGACTGAAACATCCCTCCTTCTCATGGACATATACATCCTGTAGGACTCAGCTCAAATGTCTGGCCTATCTAGGTAGAGTGAAAGGGCTTTCTTTTCTGTGTTCCAACAAATCTTACATTTACCTCTTTATCTCTCTAGCTTGTTTTATCTCATAGATTGTTGTGAATATTACTTGAGTAAATATATAAGGTGCTTATTAACAATGACTGGCACACCGTAAGTGCTCAAAAAGGATTAGTTATTATTATTATTATTTTATAGCAGTTTTCTTGCAATTACCTTTTAAGTATTTGTCTTCTTTTAGACTCTGCTCATTTGGAGAGCAAAGACTATGTTCTCCTTCACTGTTGTATCATAGACACCTGGTCCAGTACCTAGAACATGATAAATGTTTATTTAACATATATCAGAAATCCCTATTTCTAAGCTCCTTCATGTAGAACTGTAGTGCCAATGTGTATTTTGTTACCAAAACTCTCAGACAGTGTGAATAAGAAAGTTACATTTTCATAGCTGTTGGACAATGAGGAACAGTTACTAGACTACAGTGAAGATTTTAGTAAACTTGCATTCAGTCTGTGACCTTGGATGAGTTATTGAACTCTTTATGTAATCCTTTAAGGTTCTTTTTCCTCATTTGTAAAATGGATACCTACCTACCTAATGTGGTTGTTATAAGGAATTAATTAATTTTTGTAAAATATCACAGTGGCTGGCACATAAGAAAACATTTATTTATTATGATTTTTTAATGGCTTGACTTACATATATTGTGAAATAATTCCACAATAACTTTCATTGGCATCCATCACAGAGATACAATAAAAAAAAGCCAAAAAAGAAAAAAATTTTTTCATAATTTTTTGTTATTTGTTACTAGTTTTTGTTTTCACCTTTGGCTTTTCCCTGAACTGTTTGTTTAGGTACTGTTTACAAAGGTACAAGTCTAATACTTTCCCCTTTATTTTTCATAGAAATGATTAGATAATTAATAATTTATACTCCACACCTTGCATTTCACACTCTAATTACGAGTAACATGAAATAATACTGAGTATATTTAACCATTTGAATTAAAAATGATATCAGATGTTTCTATCATTGTATAAGAAATTCACTAATGTACTTAGCATTCTCAATGTAATAAAATTCTACAAAGAAAACTGCTTGTTCAAAGAGATGTGAGAAGTGAAAAGCACATCTTACATATCTTTCCTGCCAATATCACAATTACATCATTTCTATCTCAAAGAACCAAGTATTATCTGTATTAAATCTAGATGTACCATTTTTTACAGATCCTTGCATCTTTAAAGGTACCAAAAATACTCTCAATGGGTAATCTTTAACTCATTCTAGAAAGCCTGTTCAATTCTTTTCAAATGAAATTGCAATCTAGTTAAAACTAAGTGTCCCTTTAGAAACAGAATAGAAGAGTGAAGAAGATTAAAAAAGAAAACGGTCCCAAAATGTGACTCATTCCTCTGGTTTGCAGTTTTAAAGAGACATGCAAGGGAGAGCAGAATATAGATTTTCATTTCGTGGTGAGTGAAAAATTACCTTAGTGGTAAAGTGGATACCGTTTTGCATGAAATACTGCAATTTCTTGAAAGAGTAATCTAAAAACTTATTTGGATTATTGTTAGCAAAGTTCACACCAAGTTTCTTCAAAACACAGCTCCTAATCTTTTCCCAGACTTTTCACAGAACTATAATGGTAGAATGAGGAAAATATTTTGATATTAGAAAAGATTTCCTCTGCATTGTAGTGAAACCCCCAATTATCACAGTCCATTATTCTAGCAAAGTTTATATTGTGAACTCTTAGTCCTTTTCTCTTTCATATACCATGTTCCAAAATTAATTGCAATACTCTGAAATGTTGATTGTGGTGAATGAGCATTTGTTTTTATGAAACATTTTAAAAGTTAGAAATATCCTTAAGTGGTTGGGCCAGTTTTTAATCTAACTTTTAGAAGAAATCGAACTACTTTGTTTCACCGCCTCAAAACTTTTCTGGGACATGGCTTTGCTTTTTGTAAAGTAGGAATAGTTTGTTGCTACCTTAATCAAAAGTGATATGATGGATATTTGAAAAATATGATTCTTATAAATTCTTAACTAAAATGATTTAGAGAAAACTGTTTTGTTTATGTATCTGTTATTTTCATACCAGGAAATGTCCAGATTACATACTTCATATGTAGAATTGGTAGTTATGTATCTATTTGAATACGTAATAGCACTCGATTATAGTGCCACTGTCACTGATATGTTCTCGTGCCACAGAGGTTAATATCAAATATTTAAGAATCTAACTGTTAACAAGTAATGATGTGATGGTTTGTGTTTATAGCACTTACTGTACTCATCTAAGCAACAAAATAAGAACAAAAGCAATTTCTTCTAGGGTGCAATGTTTACTTTTCTATAAAAGTAAATACTGCACAAGAAGAATCATTTGGAAAAAGGCTTTTATGAACAAAACATTCCATGTTTCAACTTTCTAGTTTATAATTACATCTGCATTTTCAGGTATAATTGTCAGCCATGAAAAAGCATCATATTTTAATATGGGAAAAAGGTCATTGCTGTCACAATAATCCCTTACATAGGGTAGTGTGGGCGATGTGCTTGAGTTTGGAAATCAGACAGACCTGGGCTGCTTCCTTGCTTTCTCCTTCTTGCAGTGTGGGTTAGGCAAGTGACTCAGTGTCTCTCGGGTTTGTCACTTCTAAAGTGGCAATGATAGCATCTGTCTCCCAAGGTTGCTGTGAGGTTTAAATAAACCCTTGTTGAACATATTGCCTGGTACAGTGTAAGCTCTTAATATCTACTACTATTATTATTACAAGTATAGTGTTTTATACTTTACACTTTACAAGGTACTTTCACATACAGTCTCTCATTTGAGATAATTAGTTCCTGGATGACAGTACAAATTTTATCACAGAAAGAACTACGTGCAAATATTTAATAAGCATGATTGCTATTGGATTTGTTCAGATGGAAAAGCGGCAGATTACATTCCCTTTGCTTTGATGTAAGATCACAATGTGTTAAAGTACTATTTTTTTTTTTACCTAAATTGCACCTGACTTCAAATCATTTAAAGACACAGTTTCATTCATTCACCCTTGCCAGTCTTTATCCCACGAAGCTATCTTTTATCCCCACTTTATCTTTGGGGAAGAGAAATGTGAAAAAACTTCCGGAGGCCAGAGAGGGCAGTCAGCTCTATAACCAGCTCTCACTAGATGATGGAATACTCAGAATATGCTATCTTCTGCTGTGGTGCTTAATGAATCCTAAAATTTTCAAATCTTGTTGGTAAGCATTTGAATGCACAGAAATGAAAAGCAGACGCCAAAACAGTGGTGGTGTGAATGAAGCCTTTGGTAGTAGTCCTGACACTCAGTCTTGTCCATTTATGCCTTTAATCTTCTCAGTGATCAGCAAGTGTTAAAACCATGTGAAAAAGCACCCTGTAACCTCCAACCTTAAGAAGATGAAAAATGGTTTGGGGAGCAGTTAAAGGCCCCATTATACATGAGTATTTTTTTTAATACGAGATTTCCTGAAAGTACTTACGTTTAACCCAAAGCTTGAGAATTTTGTTCTCTCTTGGTCTGGATAGAGTTAGGTTCTTGCCAGAATGAAGCAGGGAAGTATTAGTAATAGTTTCAGAAGAACCTATGAGGACACTCTGCTTTAGGGGTATTTCTAGAGGCAGATGTTGATAGCTGCCATTTTCTCACCCCGAAACATGTTGGTGATAGCGGTGGCCAGTTTGCACACTCAGCAAAGGTTGCACTTGAGTTCACTGACAAATTTCAGTTTGTTCCTGGGGAAAAAATATTCTAAGAGCCTTGTGGGAAAATGGGACGTATGTGGAGCCACTATTATTCCATTCCGATTTCAGCACAGTGCTATTTATGAATGGCTTCCTTTTAATTAGGTGTTTAATTTAAAACAGGACTAGTGACTATAACAACCCCCAAGGCACAAACTTGGAACGTTAACCATTTGATGGTGGGGCGGAGGTTCAAAAAGCCTTTTAGTCATAAGGTTATAATTGATATAGCACATGAAAGAATTCTTTATTATTTTACTGGATAATTAAGAAAACATTATGGAAAACAGCTTCCCCTACTAAATAAAACCTAATTTGTTTCTCAGAATTACATTTTTTTTTTTTTTGGTAAAAATTTCTACCTCAGTTGAACATTTATTTTTACTTTTTGAGTGGGGGTAAATTAGAAGGGGGTCTTTAATTTGGGTACTTAACGAGAAACCTTATTTTGAAAAGGAAAAAGTAAAAGTATTTTTAAATTTCTTGTTCCTTTGCAGGTAATTTCTAAGTCTAAAGCCATGATGTAGGACAAAAGCAAGTGGAAAGGGACATTACATTATTAATGGTCACAGGAACAAAAGCACACTAAACTGAGTCATCAGTAAATTACTAACACCCTTAAGGACTCTAACACCCTTAAGGAAAAACATAGCATGCTTGGCAAATAATGCTTTAAGGGTTTATTTAACAATTTTCTCCCCAGATAAAAATTAAAAGTGTTTCATGGAGTCATTCTGAGATAATCTCAGAAGTATTAGCAAAAAGGAACTGGTCTGTTTTATACTTCATGGGGGAAAACGTTCTTATTTTAGAATAGCATTCTGTGATTATTTTTAATGGGAAAATAAAATATAGGTGACATCTCCAAGAATCAATATCCTCTTTTCTCCATTCGTGGTGTTTTGCAGGCTGATTAATTTGCAGAGGTTGGGTTTGATTGCTGCTGAAGTAGAAAGCGTTATAGATTCTCTGTTATTCTTCACTCCACTTGGCCGAGGTCTATGGTTCTATCTCTATGTATTTATGTACCTTTCCACGTGGTGCTTAGCACTGTAGCTCTGGGCCTCTCCTAAACATATTGTGAAAATCTATTGTACTGAACTCTCAAGTCTCTTGCTGTGAACAGGTAACTACTCTGCCCGCTGCCACTACCCCCCTCCGCCCCCCAGGAGAGCTGTTCTGTTAGGTAAAGGTAAATGAGCCAGACAGAAACAGGCATTTAAAAAACAGCTTTGTATATTATATGTTAATAAAAAAAAAAAAGAAAGAAAAGAAAGAAAACAGCTTTGTGTGTATACGAAGGATGTATCCAGCTAAGTTTTGAAAGCGAAAAGGGGAGGCACTGAAGGTCATACAATTTACATAATACCTATAGCAATTAAAGAAACGAGGACAGAGGCAACTTGCTCAATATCGAACGTGTGGCATTTGTAAATGGTTGAATGGAGGAGCTCAGTGTCTCCGATCTCTGACGCCCTGGTGCACTGTCCCAGTGTCCCCTGGTGCACTGTATCCCAGGTACAGATTTTTTTTAGTTTCTGGTGAACAGTTAATTACATGAACTATATCATCAATATTCTTTATATCACCTCTTTTCAAAAGTTTGAGAGAAATAAAGCATAAAAAAAAAGTTGGTGTTTTTTTGTCTAGACTAGCCAGAAATGTTTCTGACAAATCACTTCTTTAATCAAATATTTCTTTATATTTGAAGTATTTCAACTTTAAATAGCTGTATTACTGAAAGTCCTCTGACTTTTAAGTGTATGTATTTTGAAGTTGTGGGGATGTGTGTGTTGAAAAAACTGGGTAACATTTGTATAGCTCCAAAGGTTAAATTGATTTAAATACAGACTGAATCTAGTATAACATAAAAGCCTTTCAATATACTTGATCCATTTTTTAGTCATTTGATAACTTATTGTACAGCTTACTATAGTGACCATCAAAACTGCATTAAAAATGAAAACTCTTTAAAGTCATGCCATTTAGAAGGATAACTTGATTATAAGCTAAATATATCTCTTATGCAGAAAGAGACTGATGCCTTAATAATTATGGTGATCTATAAATAATGAAAAATTGAAAAATTCCTCAATTGGGGTTATTGAAAATATTCATTTATAATATTTAATTCATTGCCTTTTCTGAAAAATATAGTGTTAAGTATTTTGATATAAAGCCTACATATAAAATACTCTGAATTCTTTCCCAGAAGCAAATCCAGAATCATATTGGTGAATAAACACCATTATTGCTCCAGCAAACAGCTACCTAAGAAATCTGCTCCCAATTAACCTTATAGACAAATGAAAAACCATCTTCTAAAAACGGACACATTTATTTCTGTACAATTGTGAATTCCTTAGCATTTCTGCAATGTTGAAATAAACTGTTTTCAATCTGTATTTATAGATCAGAGTTGGGAGCAATTTCTCTGTCCTTTACAAACAGCCTTGACTGCCTACTCTGAGTTCAAAACTGCCTTAAAATGTGTCATTTTTTTGTATACAAAAGGCATTCTAAAATTGTATTATGCAGTTTTTGTGCTGAAAGAATGACCCTTGCCATGCTTTGTTTACTGAATGTCAAATTTTCATTTGTATTACAGCTGTGTACCATAGCAGTTTCGGTTTTGTATGAAGGGCAACTAATGCACAAAACAGTCAAACCACAGAGCAGTAATTAGTCTGGAAAAGATCAAAGTGTGCTCTTCTAAATCCAGCCAATTTGCTCTGGGTGTGCAAAACCAATAGTCTTTCTTTTGCTAAGGTCTCTTATTAATTTTTGCTTTCGTTTGTTGCAGAGCAGCTGCTTTACTGTCAATCCAACATCCTGCTTAAAAAAAAATCCATTTTGATGCCACAAATGCAATTTCAATGGGTTTAGGAATAATAACCAGCTTTTTTTTTCCCACTCCACTTCTAGGAGATAGAAACTTGAAAGTTTTCAGCATCTGTAAAGTGGGGAAAGAAAGCCACATAAGGCAGAGCCCTGTTTGGATTTGTTGCTCTAGAAAGAGCTGAAGCAGTGTGATCTGTAAATACTTCTGCTTTTAGTGCTTTTAACTAGCTCTACCCTTATCACTATATGTCTATTGCTCTCTTCTCCTCTTAATATGAGGGTTTTTTTTTAATACTTATGGTCACATTGTGGTTTCTCATGGAAAAATAGAATCATCCAGTTATTAATTAAGTGTGATCCAGCAGGAAAAAAAAATCCTTAAACGCATAGTTTGCGCATCAGGATAAAAACCCAAAAATAAGTACTATCACTTGCTATTTTTGTGATGTAATTATTATTATTTCTTAGTGAGTATGGAAGTGGTAGTTGAAAGTGATGAATAAACTTCATCATAGGAAGGGTGCCTGGGTGACTCAGTGGATTAAAGCCTCTGCCTTCGGCTCAGGTCATGATCTTAGGGTCCTGGGATCAAGGCCCGCATCGGGCTCTCTGCTCAGCGGAGAGCCTGCTTCCCCCTCTCTCTCTGCCTGCCTCTCTGCCTACTTGTGATCTTTCTCTGTCAAACAAATAAATAAAATCTTTTAAAAAAAATTCATCATGAGAGTTAAGTGAATAGAACTTCTGAAGGAAAGAGTACGATATCATCACTTACAAAATGAGATAGGATCTTGGAGAACATATTTTAAGTATAGTGTATGCATTTCTCCCCTTCTTCATTTTTGTCATTTCTCCGCTCAATAGTCTCTCTGGCAAAAGGAGGGAGATAAACTGTTTAGTTTATTGATTCCTATTAGTATGGCACCTTTTCTGTAATTGTTACCTTGACCTCTGCTCAAGTATTATGTGTGTGTGTGTGTGTGTGTGTGTGTGTATTTTTAAGTAAATTTCTTGTATGTTAACATGTATTAGCTGAATGAATATATTTTTATGTGTCTGGTGTTGCAGCAATTTTCCTGGCTTCACAACAAACCATTTAAATTTGATTCTGAGTTACAGTCCACTCCAAACATGTGCCAAATATTTGTTTTAGTGTCAATGTCACTAGCTAACTAGATACTAAAATACAGCCAAGTAAAACAAAAAGTGTAATGATACACAGAATTAGCATAATGAAAAGAAGCATATACAGCAATTTACAATAATTGATTCATAAACAAATATGTAATGTCTCTGAAACAATGAAAAAGGTTTGTTCCAGAATGTTTTCAATTGAACAGGAATTTAATGCTTTGGAAAAGCAACAAAATGATCATACAGAAAAGTTAAGGTATCTCTTTCTTCATGCAACAGGTCAGTCAGGCACTAAGTCCTGATTTTACTTTCAACTAATCATGACATACTAAATGAACCTGAGCTTCAGAGCTCTTCATCTTTTTAGAATATTTGTTCATGTCTTATTAAAATCTATTGTTGCCTCTATCACCCTTGTGATACATACCATTTTTCCCACTCCATTCTATTACTTGAGGGGCTCTGAAGATGATGATGTGTGTGAATAAATCTATACTAGAAATGAAATAAATGTATCCAACCAACATTTATAACTGCTATTGGATAAAGTCTTCATTTCAACTTCAAATAAAATCCCTTTGATTACCTTTCTCCAACATCATATAGACTTTAACCTGAATCTCCCTTTTAAGAAAACTTGAGGGGTACCTGGATTGCTTAGTTGGTTGAACACCTGACTCTTGGCTTGGCTCAAGTCATGATCTCATGGGTCATGAGACCAAGCCCTGAACTGGGCTCCATCCTCAGTGGGGCAGTTTGCTTGAAATTCTCTCTCTGCCCCTCCCCCTGCTTGCACTCTTCCTCACTCTCTCTAAAATAAAAAATAAATAAATAAATATATACATACACACATATACATATAAAAGAAAACTTAAAGCATTTATTTGCAAGTAAAATGGCCCCAGGGAATGTGCACACAATCTTATTTAGAAAATTCTGAAAATCTTTGGACTGAGACTTTTTTGGGAAAGATTTACTTATTTATTTGAGAGAGAGAGCAAGCAGAGGGAGAGGCAGAGGAAGAGGGGAGAGAATCCTCAAGCAGACACCCACTGAGCACAGAGCCCCACACAGGGCTTGATCCCACGATCCCAAGATCATGACCTGAGCAAATATCAGGAGTTGGCCACTTAACTGACTGAGCCACCCAGGTGCCCCTGTACTGAGATTTTTCTTTTAAATTGAAGTATAAGTGACATTTAATGTTATATTAGCTTCAAGTGTATAGTGTAATTTTTCAGTATTTGTATATGTTGCAAAATGGTCACCACAATAAGTCTAGTTAATCTATCACCATACATAGTAACAGAATTTTTTGTGTTGAGGATTTTTAAGACCTACTCTCTTAACAACTTTCATATTTACAATACAGTATGGACTGAGACTTTTAAAGAAGATATCAGGGAGAATGAGATGTTCTAGAAAACTCAAAACATTTTCTTTTTTCCAAAAAAGAAGAGAAGCTAATATGCAAACTGTGGACTGATAGTCTCATTTTCAAGCTAGACTGAATTATTGAGAGGGCGGTTTGTGAATCCTTGCAAAAGTAATTATCTCTGGCCAATGCAGTAAGGCAAGAAAAAGATATAAAAAATTCAAGGACTGGAAATTCAAGACAATTAACAGACTCTTAAAACTAATAAAAGAGTTCAGTGAGGTTGCTATCTAGAAGACCAACAGTAACAACAACAAAAATACCAAGAGTTCTTCTATACTTGCACTAACTAAAAATATAATGGGAAATATTAAGTCTTGCATTACAGCAACAAAACTTGAGGTATCTATCTAGAAATTGATCTAAGAAAATACTTTTGAAAAATATTAAAATTCTATTAAGAGACATAAAAACCTTTTGTCTAATATGATCACAGCTTTTTTTTTTTTAAAGATTTTATTTATTTATTTATTAGGGAAGAGAGAGAGTGAGAGAGAGCATGAGAAGGGAGAAGGTCAGAGTGAGAAGCGGGCTCCGCATGGAGCTGGGAGCCCGATGTGGGACTCGATCCCGGGACTCCAGGATCACGACCTGAGCTGAAGGCAGTCGCTCAACCAACTGTGCCACCCAGGGGCCCCCTATGATCACAGCTTTTAAAGAAGAATCTGAAACATGGTAGGCACTGAAGAAAGTATTCATTGAATAAATGAATGAATCTGAATAAATGGAGAAAGATGCCATTCTCATTAATGGGAAAGTTAAGACTGTAGAGCACTCAATTATTTGTTTTATTTTTTCAGAGCAGATCAAAAAGGAGAAGCTATAAGGAAAAGAAAGGGGATTGGAAATGTTGTATAAGGAAGAACAACAAAAGAAGGAAAAATAAAATAGTTGAGATATAGGTTACTGATGATGATAGGGTGCCATAAAGCAATCAATTCAGTAATAGGTGCCTAGGAGACAGGAGGGGCAAAAAGACATGCCATGAAATTTTCGGTTAATAGACATAAGCAAGTGATAATATGAAGCTGGAACCTCTGGTCGATGTGCTTGATAGTCATCACCATCCAAGGAGAGCTCCATTAACCTTTTGATATGTTGACTTGAGCAAGGTAAAATGAAGTAAGGACAAGGAAAAAGTCCTTTCTTAGGTCCATATATGTAATGGCAAATACACAGCATAAAGAGAAGTGCCTAAACAATATCACATGTGAAAAAGAATTAAAAGTTAATTTTAAACTCAGTGTGAATTGGCGGGATGCCATAACTGACTTTTCCCCTTCTCAAAATAAAGAAAAACAATTTTTAAGCTGCATTAATAGAGTAACAAAGTGTAATCATACAAGCTGACAACTTTCAACTATATAAGCCCAGCCTTCTGCCATCAGTATTGATCACCTACAGCATCTTAGATTTAGCAGGTATATTAGTTTTTCCTCCCAACACTGCTATTTTCTTGGTATTTTCTGTCCGGGAGGGCCTGTCTTGGTGAGAACACTAGTACCAATCAAGTCACTCTTTCCCCAAACTAGGGAGTCAACTTATCCTTATTTTGGTCTTTCTCTGACCCTCACATACAGTTGGTTTTCCAACTTCTAGTCACCTCAGCCACTGTCCATCTCTCTGTCAATTGCTACTGGTTTTTAATTTGGAACTAGTTATCTCTACTGTCAAATAGTTTCCTAATTCATCCATCTCCAAATTTGCAAGGCTGTCTACACCATTTCTAGAGTATGCATTCAAAACACAAATGTGATCATGTTATTTCCTAACTCTAAAACTTTCAGTGGACTTTCATCCAGTCTTCCCATTGTCTATGTATCATATCTATAAGATGTTTGGAAGGGTGCCTGGGTGGCTCAGTCAATTGAATGTCAGACTCTTGATTTCAGCTCAAGTCATGATCTCAAGGTCGTGAGATCGAGTCCGAGATCGGGCTCTGTGCTCAACACACAGTCTGCTTGTTTCTCTCCTGTTCCTCCTCTTTCTATTTCTCAATCAGTAAAATTTTTATTTTAAAAAGAGTGGAGCACTCTCGCCACTCTTGTTCAACATAGTACTAGAAGTCCTAGCAACAGCAATCAGACAACAAAAAGAAATAAAAAGTATTCAAATTGGAAATGAAGAAGTCAAACTCTCTCCTCGCAGATGACATGATACTTTATATGGAAAACCCAGGGACTTCTGGATGGCTCAGTTGGTTGAGCACCTGCCTTTGGCTCAGGTCATGATCCCAGCGTCCTGGGATCGAGTCCCACATCTGGCTCCTTGCTCAGCGGGGAGCCTGCTCCTCTCTCTGCCTCTGCCTGCTTCTCTGCCTGCTTGTGTTCTCTCTCTGTCAAATAAATAAATAAAATCTTTAAAAAAATTAATAAAAAAAAAAAGAAAAAAAGAAAACCCAAAAGACTCCACCCCAAACTACTGGAACTCATATAGCAATTCAGTAATGTGTCAGGATACAAAATCAATGCACAAAAATCAATTGCTTTCCTATACAATGACAGTGAAAATATGGAAAGGGAAATTAGAGAATTGATTCCATTTACTGTAGCACCAAGAACCATAAGATACCTGGGAATAAACCTAACCAAAGAGGTAAAGGATCTGTACTCGAGGAACTACAGAACACTCATGAAAGAAATTGAAGAAGACACAAAAAGGTGGAAAAGCATTCCCTGCTCATGGATCGGAAGAATAAACATTG
>CM052797.1:72536439-72573036 GCA_028533885.1 Nasua narica
CACATTGCCTAATTTCAAACTTTACTACAAAGCTGTGATCACCAAGACAGCATGGTACTGGCACAAAAACAGACACATAGACCGGTGGAACAGAATAGAGAGCCCAGAGATGGACCCGCAACTCTATGGTCAAATCATCTTTGACAAAATAGGCAAAAATATCCAGCGGAAAAAAGACAGTCTCTTCAATAAATGGTGCTGGGAAAACTGGACAGCTATATGTAGAAGAATGAAACCTGACCATTCTCTTACACCATACACGAAGATAAACTCGAAATGGATAAAAGACCTCAACGTGAGGCAGCAATCTATCAAAACCCTAGAGAAGAACATAGACAGTAACCTCTATGACATTAGCCACAGCAACTTCTTTCAGGACATCTCTCCAAAGGCGAAGGAAACGAAAGCGAAAATGAACTTTTAGGACTTCATCAAGATAAAAAGCTTCTGCACAGCGAAGGAAACAGTCCACAAAACAAACAGGCAACCCACAGAATGGGAGAAGATATTCGCAAATGACATTACAGACAAAGGTCTGATATTGGGGCGCCTGGGTGGCTCAGTGGTTAAGCGTCTGCCTTTGACTCAGGTCATGATCCTGGGGTCCTGGGATCAAGCCCCACATCGGGCTCCTTGCTCAGCGGGGAGCCTGCTTCTCCCTCTCTCACCCCGCCTGCTTGTGTTCCTCCTCTCGCTGTCTCTCTGTCAAATAAATAAATAAAAATCTTTAAAAAAAAAAAAGGTCTGACATCTAACATCTATAAAGAACTCCTCAAACTCAACACTCATAAAACAGATAATCACATTAAAAAATGGGCAGGGTGCCTGGGTGGCTCAGTTGGTTGGGCGACTGCCTTCGGCTCAGGTCATGATCCCGGCATCCTGGGATCGAGTCCCACATCGGGCTCCCAGCTCCACAGGGAGTCTGCTTCTCACTCTGACCTTCTCCCTTCTCATGCTCTCTCTCACTCTCTCTCTAATAAATAAATAAAATATTAAAAAAAAAAATGGGCAGAAGACATGAACAGACACTTCTCCAAAGAAGACATACAACTGGCTAACAGACACATGAAAAAATGTTCATCATCATTAGCCATCAGAGAGATTCAAATCAAAACTACACTGAGATACCACCTTACACCGGTTAGAATGGCCAAAATCAACAAGACAGTTAACAACAAATGCTGGAGAGGATGTGGAGAAAGGGGAACCCTCTTCCACTGTTGGTGGGAATGCAAGTTGGTGCAGCCACTTTTGCAAACAGTATGGAGATCCCTCAGGAAATTAAAAATAGAGCTACCCTATGACCCTTCAATTGCACTACTCGATATTTACCCCAAAGAAGCAGATGCAGTACAAATAAGGGCCACATATACCCCAATGTTCATAGCAGCAACGGCCACAATTGCCAAACTGTGGAAAGAACCAAGATGTCCTTCAACAGATGAGTGGATAAGGAAGATGTGGTACATCTACACAATGGAATATTATGCCTCCATCAAAAAGGATGAATATCCAACTTTTGTATCAACGTGGACAGGACTAGAAGAGATTATGCCGAGTGAAATAAGTCAAGCAGAGAGAGTCAATTGTCTTATGGTCTCACGTGTGGATTATAAAGAAAATCATGGAGGGCATTGTGAGAAGGAAGGGAAGGGTGAATGGGAGGAAATCGGAGGGGGTGATGAACCAGGAGAGACTGTGGACTCTGAGCAACAAACTGAGGGTTTTGAAGGGGAGGGGGTGGGGGGGTGGGCGAGCCTGGTGGTGGGTATTGGGAGGGGCACGTATTGCATGGAACACTGGGTGTGGTGCATGAACAATCAATCTTGTAACACTGAAAAATTAAAATAAACATATTTGGGGAGAAAAAAAAGAGTGGAGCATGTATATTCAATATAAATATGTAAAATGAGTATATAATGTAAATATTTCATATATCACAAAACAAATTTAAAAAGGATGAAGTATAATAGGAATTTAAATCATTCAAAATATCATGTATTAATAGAACAAATAAAAATAACTTATTTTTGGGGTGCCTGGGTGTCTCAGTGTGTTAAAGCCTCTGCTTTTGACTCAGGTCATGATCTCAGGGTCCTGGGATCGAGCCCCACATCGGGCTTTCTGCTCAGCAGGGGGCCTGCTTCCTCCTCTCTCTCTGCCTGCCTCTCTGCCTAATTGTGATGTCTCTTTGTTAAATAAATAAATAAAATCTTTAAAAAAAAAACCCCTATTTTTGCAATGTGCTTTAATGTGTTTCATTTTTTAAAAATTTGGCTTAACATTTTTTTGATATAGTGATTCAAAGTTCAGTTTATTTTGAGATTTGCTTTTGATTGCTGCAGTGGTTTAACACAGGATACTTCAAAAACACATAGAAGTGCATCATTGGCTATAGCTAAAATATTTATTTTTCAGTCCCATCCATCAGTTATTCACATCTTTTTTTCTGAAATTTGGTAATGAATTTTTTTTTTTTTGGTAATACATTTTTATCTTCCATAATTTCAATCAGTTGTTCTTGTGAGCTAACTAAAAGATGTTACACTTCAGTATTTTTTTTAACGTATAATGTATTATTTGCCCCAGGGTACATGTCTGTGAATCATCAGGCTTACACATTTCACAATACTTAGCGTAGCACATACCGTACCTCCCCCAATGTCCACTCTATCCCTAACCCCAATCCCCCAGCAACCCTCTGTTTGTTTCATGAGTTTAGGAGTCTCTTATGATTTGTCTCCTTCCTGATACCATGTTGTTTCATTTCCCCCCCACCCCTCCACGATCCCCCGCCCTGCCTCTCAAATTCATCATATCACAGAGATCATATGATAATTGTCTTTCTTTGATTGACTTATTTCACCCAGTAGTGTGATTGCTGGGTCATAGGGTAGCTCTATTTTCAGCTTTTTGAGGAACCTCCATACTGTTGTTCCAGAGTGGCTGTACCAGCTTGCATTCCTGCCAACAGTGTAGCAGTGTTCCCCTTTCTCCGCATCCTCCCCAACATCTGTCATTTCCCGAGTCATTAATTTTAGCCATTCTGACTGGTGTGAGGTCGTATCTCACTGTGGTTTTGATTTGTATTTCTCTGATGCTGAGTGATGTTGAACACTTTTTCATGTGTCTGTTGGCCATTTGGATGTCCTCTTTGCAGAAATGTCTGTTTATATCTTCTGCCCATTTCTTGATCAGATTATTTGTTCTTTGGGTGTTGAGTTCGAAAGGTCTTTATAGATTTTGGTTACTAGCCCTTTATCTGATATGTCTTTTGCAAATATCTTCTCCCATTCTGTCAGTTGTCTTTTGGTTTTGTTGACTGTTTCCTTTGCTGTGCAAAAGCTTCTGATCTTGATGAAGTCTCAATAGTTCATTTTTGCTCTTGCTTCCCTTGCCTTTGGTGATATTTCTAGGAAGAAGGTGCTGCAGCTGAGGTTGAAGAGGTTGCTGCCTGTGTTCTCCAGGATTTTGATGGAATCCTGTCTCACATTGAGGTCTTTGATCCATTTTGAGTCTGTTTTTGTGTAAGGTGTAAGGAAATGGTCCAGTTTCATTCTTCTGCATGTGGTTGTCCAATTTTCCCAATACCATTTGTTGAAGAGACTGTCTTTTTTCCATTGGATATTCTTTCCTGCTTTGTCGAAGATTAGTTGACCATAGAGTTGGGGTTCCATTTATGGGCCCTCTATTCTGTTCCATTGATCTATGTGTCTGTTTTTGTGCCAGTACCACACTGTCTTGATGATGACAGCTTTGTAATAGAGCTTGAAGTCTAGAAATGTGATGCCACCAACTTTGGTTTTCTTTTTCAACATTCCTCTGGCTATTCATGGTCTTTTCTGGTTCCATATAAATTTTAGGATGATTTATTCCATTTCTTTGAAATAAATTGATGGTATTTTGGTAGGGATTGCATTAAATGTATAGATTGCTTTAGGTAGCATAGACATTTTCACAATATTTGTTCTTCCAGTCGGTGAGCATGGAACGTTTTTCCATTTCTTTGTGTCTTCCTCAATTTCTTTCATGAGCACTTTGTAGTTTTCTGAGTACAGATTCTTTGCCTCTTTGGTTAGGTTTATTCCTAGGTATCTTTTGGTTTTGGGTGCAACTATAAATGGGATCAACTCCTTAATTTCTCTTTCTTCTGTCTTGCTGTTTGTGTATAGAAATGCAACTGATTTCTGTGCATTGATTTTATATCCTGACATTTTCCTGAATTCCTGTATGAGCTGTAGCAGTCTTGGAGTGGAGTCTTTTGGGTTTTCCACATAAAGTATCATGTTATCTGCAAAGAGTAAGAGTTTGAATTTTTCTTTGCCAGTTTGGATGCCTTTTATTTCTTTTTGTTGTCTGATTGCTGAGGCTAGGACTTCTAGTACTATGTTGAATAGCAGTGGAGGTAATGGACATCCCTGTTGTGTTCCTGATCTCAGGGGAAAAGCTCTCAGTTTTTGTCCATTGAGAATGATATTCACTGCGGGTTTTTCATAGATGGCTTTGATGATATTGAGGAATGTACCCTCTATGCCTACACTGTGAAGAGTTTTGATCAAGAAAGAATGCTTTACTTTGTCAAATGCTTTTCCAGCATCAATTGAGAGTATCAAATGGTTCTTGTTTTTTCTTTTATTAATGTATTGTATGACATTGATTGATTTGTGGATGTTGAACCAACCTTGGAGCCCAGGAATAAATCCCACTTGGTTGTGGTGAATAATCCTTTTAATGTACTGTTCGATCCTATTGGCTAGTATTTTGGTGAGAATGTTTACATCCGTGTTCATCAAGGATATTGGTCTGTAATTCTCCTTTTTGATGGGGTCTTTGTCTGGTTTTGGGATCAAGGTAATGTTAGCCTCATAAAATGAGTTTGGAAGTTTCCCTTCCATTTCTATTTTTTGGAACAATTTCAGGAGTATAGTTATTAATTCTTCTTTGAATGTTTGGTTGAATTCCCCTGGGAAGCTGTCTGGCCCTGGGCTCTTGTCTGTTGGGAGATTTTTTGGTGACTGCTTCAATCTCCCTACTGTTTATGGGTCTGTTCAGGTTTTCTATTTCTTCTTGGTTCAGTTTTGGTAGTTTATGTGTTTCTAGGAATGCATCCATTTCTTCCAGATTGTCTAATTTGCTGGCATATGGTTGCTCATAATATGTTCCCATCATTGTATTTCTTTGGCGTTGGTTGAGATCTCTCTTTCATTCATGATTTTATTAATTTGAGTCCTTTCTCTTTTCTTTTTGGTAAGTCCGGTCAGGGGGTTATCAATCTTATTAATTCTTTCAAAGAACCAGCTCTTAGTTTTGTTGATTTGTTCTACTGTTCTTTTGGTTTCTATTCCATTGATTTCTTCTCTGATCTCTATTATTTCTCTTCTCCTGCTGGGTTTAGGATTTCTTTGCTGTTCTTTCTCCAGCTCCTTCAGGTGTAGGGTTAGGGTGTGTATTTGAGATCTTTGTTGTTTTTTGAGAAAGGCTTGTGTTGCTACATACTTTCCTCTGAGGACTGCCTTTGCTGGGTCCCAAAGATTTTGAACAGTTGTGTTTTCATTTTCATTTGTTTCCATGAATTTTTTTAATTCTTCTTTAATTTCCTGGTTGACCCATTCATTCTTTAGTAGGATGCTCTTTAGCCTTCATGTATAGAGTTTTTTCCAACCTTCCTCTTGTTATTGAGTTCTAGTTTCACAGCATTGTGGTCTGAAATTATGCAGGGAATGATCCCAATCTTTTGGTAATAGTTGAGACTTGATTTGTGACCCAGGATGTGATCTATTTTGGAGAGTGTTCCATGTGCACTAGAGAACAATGTGTATTCTGTTGCTTTGGGATGGAATGTTCTGAATATATCTGTGATGTCCATCTGGTCCAGTGTGTCATTTAAAGCCTTTATTTCTGGGACACCTGAGTGGCTCAGTGGGTTAAAGCCTCTGCCTTCAGCTCAGGTCATGATCTCAGGGACCTGGGATTGAGCCCTGCTTCGGGCTCTCTGCTCAGTGGGGAGCCTGCTTCCTCCTCTCTCTCTGCCTGCCTCTCTGTCTACTTGTGATCTCTCTCCTCTCTGTCAAATAAATAAATAAAGTCTTTAAAAAAAATAAAGCCTTTATTTCCTTGTTGATCTTTAGCTTAGATGATCTGTCCATCTCAGTAAGGGGGGTATTAAAGTCCCCTACTATTATTGTATTATTGTTGATGTATTTCTTTGATTTTGTTATTAATTGGTTTATATAATTGGCTGCTCCTATATCAGGGGCATAGATATTTATAATTGTTAGATCTTCTTGTTGGACAATCCCTTTAAGTATGATATAGTGTCCTTCTTCATCTCTTATTGTAGTATTTGGCTTAAAATCTAGTTTATCTAATATAAGGATTGCCAACCTAGCTTTATTTTGATGTCCATCAGTATGGTAAATTGTTTTCCACCCCCTCACTTTCAATCTGGAGGTGTCTTTGGATCTAAAATGAGTTTCTTGTAGACAGCATTTCAATGGGTCTTGGTTTTTCATCCATTCTGATACTCTGTCTTTTGATTGGAGCATTTAGCCCATTTACATTCAGTGTAACTATTGACAGATATGAATTTAGTGCCATTATATTGCCAGTAAGGTGACTGTTACTGTATATTGTCTCTTTCTTTCTCGTATATGTTCCTTTTAGGCTTTCTCTTTGCTTAGAGGACCCCTTTCAATATTTCCTGTAGGGCTGGTTTGGTGTTCTCAAATTCTTTTAGTTACTGTTTGTCCTGGAAGCTTTTTATCTCTCCTCTATTTTCAATGACAGCCTAGCTGGATATACTATTCTCAGCTGCATATTTTTCTCATTTAGTACTCTGAATATATCATGCCAGTCCTTTCTGGCCTGCCAGGTCTCTGTGGATAGGTCTGTCGCCAATCTGATATTTCTGCCTTTGTATGTTACAGTCTTCTTGTCCCGAGCTGCTTTCAGGATTTTCTCTTTGTCACTAAGACTTGTAAGTTTTACTATTAGATGGCGGGTTGTGGACTTGTTTTTATTGATTTTGAGGGGGGTTTCTGTGCCTCCTGGATTTTGATGCTTGTTCCCTTTGCCAGATTAGGGAAATTCTCTACAATAATTTGCTCCAATATACCTTCTGCCCCTCTCTCTCTTTCTTCTTCTTCTGGGATCTTCATTATTCTAATATTGTTGCATCTTATGGTATCACCTATCTCTCGAATTCTCCCTTCATGGTCCAGTAGTTGTTTGTCTCTCTTTTGCTCAGCTTCTTTATTCTACATAAATTGGTCTTTTCACTAATTCTCTCTTCTGCCGCATTTATTCTAGCAGTAAGAGCCTCCACTTTTGATTGTACCTCAGTAATAGCTTTTTTGATTTCAACTTGGTTAGATTTTAGTTCTTCTATTTCTCCAGAAAGGGATTCTCTAATATCTTCCATGCTTTTTTTGAGCCTAGCTAGCATTTTGATAATTGTCATTTTGAACTCTAGTTCTGACATATTACTAATGTCCGTATTGATTAGGTCCTTAGCCGTCAGTACTGCCTCATGTTCTTTTTTTTTGTTGTAAGTTTTTCCACCTTACCATTTTATTGAGATAAGAATAGATGAATGAGAGATGAAGAAAATACTAAAAGGGTAGCAACAACCCCAGAAAAATATACACTTACCAAATGAGAAGAGAGCCGAAACTGGGGGTTGAAGAAAAGGGAGGGGGGGAAGAAAAAAAAAAGAGAAAAAGAAGAAAAAAAAATATAATATTAGACTTGTGATTAGAACAGAGCCCCACACTTGATTTGGGGTGTTTTTTGGTTTGTTAGAAGAAACTACCTCCCAAATTTTTAAAGAAAGAAAAACTTACAAATATACAAAAATAAGGGTAATCATGATGAAGGGATGGAATATGAATGTAAAGATGAAAATTAAAATAGATTCTAAAAAAGGATTGATAAGAGGCTGTTTGAAAAAAGAAAAGAAAAAAAAAGAGGAAAGAATGTGGTCAGGCTGGAGACTAGAACAAAGCCATGTGCTAGATTTAGGGAATGTTTTGATCTATTAGAGGAAATTGTATCCCAAAATTTTAAAGAAAAAAAACCCCTATGCATACAAAAAATAAGGTTAATTACAGTGAAGGGATAAAATATGAATATAACAGTGAAAATTAGAAAAGATTTTTAAAAAGATATTGATAGGATGCTAGTTAAAAAACGTTAAAATAGGAAAGAGGGAAAATAAAATAAAAAATAGAATAAGAAAAATATCAAATTAAAAAAATTTAACTCTGAAGGACTAAAGGATCATGGGGGAAAAAAGCAATGAATTCTATGTGTTGCTTTTTCTTAACTGCAATTCTCATTGATGGATGAACTTGATCTTGGCTGGATATTCTTGCTGATCTTCTGTTGCAGTGATTCTTGAATGTCTTTGCCCGAGCCAGAATTGCCCCGCCCTTGCCAGGGGCCGGGCCAAGCAATCTGCTCACCTTTGCTCTCGGGAGCTTTTGTTCCCTGAATGCTTTCCATACAGCTTTGGAGGACGAGAGTGAAAATGGCAGCCTCCCAATCTCCAGCCAGTAGGAGCCGAGTGCTTGGGGCCGACTCCTCAATGCGCCCTCAGAGAAAAGCAGCCAATCCCTCCCATCCCTGGTCTCCAGCTACGCTCGGAGCTCACCCGGCCTGTGACGGAGTATCTCTCTCTGTGGCACACAGCCCCGTCTGGAGTCTCCAAACCCAGGAGATTCCTACAGCTGCTCCCATGCCACTCCTCTGGAAGGAGGAAGGAAGGGTTCTCTCTGGATATGCCCCTTGTGGGGTCCCTGCCTGAAAAGCAGTGGCCCAACTGTACCTCGGATCTCGGTCTAAGGTAAGCCCGAGCTGATAGCCCATTGCTCAGCTCTGTCTCTGCTCTTGGCTTCCCCACTCTGATATCTGGGAGCTCTGCCACACTCAGACACCCCCGGTCCCTCTGTGACCCCATGGGTCCTGAAACCACACTGCTCCCGTGAGGGCTAACCCCCCTGCTTAGCCTCTGGAGTGATGTCCCTCAGCGGAGCTGACTTTTAAAAGTTCCAATTTTGTGCTCTGCTGCTCTGCAGCTGCAGGGAGCTGGCCCCTCCCCCCATGGTCTCTCTTCCTGTAATTTTGGATTCAGTTCTCCGCAGGTCCTGCCTTCCGGAAAGTGGTTTATTTTCTGTTCCTAGAATTGTTCTTATTCTTCTATCTCCTTTTGAGTTTGTCCACTTTGGTGTTTTTTTAACAAAAAGCCCCACTGAAACCTTTTACTTATAAAATTTTACAAGTTAGAAAATTTAATTTTCATGATTTTAAGTGTGCAGACATGAGAACAATACTTTTGCATTGCTTTTGGGTCATGAAATCACACAATAATGGAAATACTACCATTTCAATTATGCTCTATCATCCATACATGTTACTTTTGAGAAACAGTTGCTTTTTCACTCATTGCTAAACTCTCACCTTTATTCTGAAAGGAAAGATTGTCTATTTATTAAAGACTTAATTTTTTAGAACAGTTTTAGAACAGTTTCCCGTATACCTACTGCTCCCACACGTTTCCTCCATTAGCAATATCACTCACCAGGATTACATCAAAATATCAAAATGATATCAAAATATCAAAAATGCGTGCTCGCTTCGGCAGCACATATACTAAAATATCAAAAATGCTATTTATCAAAGATGAATCTGCACTGACAAATTATAATCACCCAAAGTCCATAGTTTACCTTAAAACTCACTCTTGCTGTACAGTCTTTGGGTTTGGACAGATACATATTAACATACATCCATCATTATACCATCTTACAGAGTCTTTTCACTGCCCTAGTCATCTGTGCTTTGCCTGTTTGTCTCTTCCCATCTCCTACCCCTGACAACAACTGATCTTTTTACTGTCTCGTAGATTTTTTGTACTTTCCAGAATGTCATATAGTTTGAGTCACAGTATGTACCCTTTACAGATAGGCTTTCACTAACTCATAGCCATTTAAATTTCCTCCATGTCTCTTCGTGACTTGATAGCTCATTTCTATTTTTTGCTGAATAATATTTTATTGTCTGGATGTACCACAGTTTATTTGTCCATTCACCTACTGAGGGACATCTTGGCTCCTTCCAAGTTTTGGCAATTGTCAACAAAGCTGATATAAATGTCCCTGGGAAGATTTTTGTGTGGACATAAGTTTTCGGCTCCTTTGGGTGCATACCAAAGAGCGTGATTACTGGACCATACGGTGAGAGTATGTTTTGTTTAATTTTGTAAGAAACCAAACTGTCTTCCAAAGTGGCTGTGTCATTTTGCATTCTCACCAGCAATCAACAAGAATCCTTGTTACTCTACATTCCTGCCAACATTTGGTGTTGTCAGTGTTCCAGATTTGGGCCATTCTAATGGGGGTGTAGTGAAACGTCATTGTTCTAATTTGCATTACTCTGATGAAATATGATGAGGAGACTCTCTTCACATGCTTGTTTGCTATCTATATCTTTGGTGAGGTGCATGTTTATACTTTCTGTCATCTAGGTTTTCTCTTATGTTACCTTCTAGAGTTTTGCATTTTACATTTAAGTTTATGATCCATTTTGGGTTATTTTTTCTGAAAAGTGCAAGGTCTGTGTCTAGATGATTTTTTTTGCATGTAAATGTCTAGTTCTTCCAGCACTACTGTGCTACCTTTGCTCCTTTCAAAGTCAAAGAGCAGTGACTATATTTATGTGGGTCTGTTTCTGGCTTCTCTGTCCTGTCCATGGAGCTCTTTCTTTATTCTTTTGCCAAAACCACATTGTCTTTATTACTGTAGCTTAATTGTAAATCTTTGTTCTTTTCCTTCAATACTGTGTTGACTATTTGGGGTCTTTTGCATCCTATAAATACTTTAGAATCAGTTTGTTGATATTCATGAAATTATTTGTTCATTTTGATAGATGTTTATTTATTTAAAAAAAAAAAACCCATGTGGGGGGTAGTATGATAATGGCAAATTATTCTCATCATAGGAAAGGTAAGCAAATTTTGACTGTTTGTAAAAGGAAAATGTGCAACTCATCTTTACATATGAAAGTTCTTTTTCAGTTCTTTGCTATGAGATAACAAATCTCTGTGTAATACCTCAGATTTTCATGATAGTTTTTTTTGACCATATTAAAAGGTGATATTGAAATATTATAAAAACTTGGACATTTTAAAGGTTCTGTTTTTATAAAATTAAAATTAATGCCATCAACAAAATAAAATGTTCATCTGCTTCGCCATTTTTGTGCTTAAATTTGCCTATAATAATGCAGTTAATGAATTTTGCTATGGTGCTAACTTTGTCACTTTACCCTAGGGCCTTTTTTTTCTCTTTAGTCAACTTTCTATTTGTATCCACTATTTTCCTGACATAGTGTTTTCAAAAGATATCAATACTAATGAGAAAATATATTCTTCATTACTTTTCACTTTACTGGCTCAACAAAAAGTTTTTCATGTATTTCATTATTGAGAGTATAACAAATAGCAAGAAGAAACATGTTAGAAACATCCAGAGTTTTATTCTCAAGTGTGTAGCAAGTGTCTAATACTTACTTCTTCAAATATTTAGCTTTGTTTTCCATTTATTTATCTGATGCATTTTTTAAAAGATTTTATTTATTTGAGAGAGGGAGACCGAGTAAGCATGAGCAGGGAAAGAGTATAGGGAGAGGAAGCAGCAGACTCCCCACTGAGCACAGAGCCTGAGGTGGGGGCTTGATCCCAGGACTCTGGGATCATGACCTGAGCAGAAGGCAGATACTCAACCATTCAACTGACTGAGCCACCTAGGCACCCCTTATCTGATGCGTTTTAACCAGTCACTGTCTTAGGTTGGGTTCCCAAAGAAGCAGATCTTGAAAGAAGGATTTGAGTGTAAGTAGTTTATTTGGGGGAAGGCGATGCCAGAAAGCATGGATAATGGATGGCAGAAGTGAGAAAAGGAAGAGAATGATCCAGTAAAGGAGATGTCACCAAGCTGGGTATTGCTCTGGGCAACTGGGGCTCACTCCCGCTAGAGAGCTCAGGGGCTAGCACAGAATTTCTCTGAGGAGTTCCTCTTGAGGCACAGTAAATATTCTCCAAATCTTATCTGTCATCAGCAGACAAAAGTTACTGAGTACTTCTGGCCTACCTATTTGTGGATCTAGAGAGCCCTCAGATGGAGCGGCAGTATATTAAGATGTCTTCAAGGCTCAGGGATAAGGTATGCAGAAGGTATGTGAGCAGGGTCACTGTGTCATCTGCTAAGGTCAACAGAGGCCTTTAGCATACTTTGGACCATGTTTCCTAAGAAGGAAAGAACAAGTATTTTTAACCAAACTTGTTACTGTTAAGTAAAAGTCCTGCAAAAGAGGGGCGCCTGGTCAGTTAGGTGTCTGTCTTTGGCTCAGGTCATGATCTCAGGGTCCTGGGATTGAGCCCCGCTTTGGGCTTCCTGCTCAGTAGGGAGTCTATTTCTCCCTCTCCCTCTGCTTCTTCTCCTGCTTGTGTGCTCTTTCTCTCAAGTAAATAAAGAAAATTAAAAAAAAAATCCTGCAAAAGAAGCTATTAATCTATCAAATTTAGAAAAAATTTGTAAGGTCTTCATATTCTATATGTAAATCCATATATTAGTCTTCTTTATGCATGTGTGTGTGTATATATATATACACACACACATGTATATGCATATAAATGTCAATGATTTAACAGATCTGAATGTGTCATTAGTATTTTTACCTGACAAAGAGATTATACAAGGAATAGAAGGAGCAGCTCTGCCCTTTTCTTAGGTCTTACTTTGCTTACCCTGTTAGTGTTATCTTCAGTTTGGGGTTTCTTTGAAGAGATCTTTCTTAAGTCATTTGTCTGTTTTATGAGGGTTATTTACTTAAAAGTAGATAATATAATCCATACATCTACTTAACTAGGCACCATAAAATGCAACATTTTTGATAAAAGTAAGAAGCATAACAGGGTGATGGCCAACTGTCCAGCCCTCCATGTTGTAGAATTTCCATTTTACCTGCTTTGCCTACGGTATATGACATGTGATGGTTTGATATTCAAACCTATTTATTGATGGAGGTTGCCAGTGTCAATTCAAATGAAATATTAGTAAAGCTTAAAATTTTCCTAATTCTTGGGGTAAAAATCAAATAAACTAGAAGTTCTCATATTTTACCCAGGTGGATCATTTTGTGCATCCGCTGTGGTATGTACGCCCCAATTTGGAGACCACTAGACTATGGGACGAAGTTCGGATGTTTTAGCGTGATGCACACAGTCTTCCATCATTTGGCCTTTGCCTACCTCTCTAACATAAGGTGTTGCTTTATCTTGCCTTACACCCTGCATTTCAGTTATAATGGACTTTCTGGAGTTCTCTCAATTTATCATGTTGAATCATTGCATCAGAACTTCCCAGAATGCTCTTTCTCTTTGGACTACATGAGAAAACCTTTTCTCTGGAACTTTTTCTGGCCCTTTCCCACTCCCCAGGAAGCACTGAAAACATACTCTTTGTAACATTCCTATATTGTCAACCTTAGTTTTCAGCCCTTATGTTGAACCTATTTGCTAACATTCTTGGCTCCTCCTATAGATTATCATCTCCCTGAAATCAGAGATGTTATCTAGTTTATCTTTGTATCTTTAGCAAATAGCTTCAAACAGGCACACAACCATGCTTGTTGAATTAACTATTGGGTCATAGTCCTGTCGAACACTGTCTTGGTCAGCCAGCACACAGAGGATTGTGTTTAGCTCGAGATGCCTCTTGAAGAAGGACTTAGAAACCTGATGTGTAATCAGAGGTAAAGAATTCCTAACAATGTTATGAGAGCAACTGTAGCCTGGGACCAATGGATAGAATAACCGGGAAGAGGGATTTGGGTTTACTATAAGGAAGAATTACTTGACAGTTAGAGCTGCTTGAACACACGATGAGTGGCTTTGGGATATGGTGAAGTTTTTTTTTTTTTTTTTTTTGTTTGTTTGTTTGTTAGCCAGTGGAGATGTTGAAATAAAGCCTGAATGGATAACCTTCTTGAGCAGACTGAATAAGCGCTTAAAGCATCTGGAGTGATCATGGTGAGTGGAGGAGAATTTAGCTAATCTTTGAAATAATTTGATATGTCGAGTGATAGGTCTAAACTTTAATAGATATTGTTTCAAAAAAAAAAAAAAGAAAAGAAAAGCAGTGATGCCATTTTAAGTAAACAGTTCCTCTATGATTCAGAGTGTCTGGATTTGGGTGAGACACCACCATAATGCTGCTTTGCCTTCTTATGAGCCGGGTTAAGCAAATCTTTGAGCATGTACTGATGGTGTTATTTTTCTTAGTGAAAATACAGACATTTAAGTTGCTTCCTCTTTTCATCTGAGAAGTAGGATACCTTCGCTCCGCCTAACCATGGATTTAAAATTTATAGTCTGAGAGTCCATAACAAAGTGATAGTGTCTCTTGAGTACTGGAGAAGCAACAGGTACCTTAATCTTCTAGACATTCAGGGCTGCCTGAGACAGAATTATACAACAAAATATTGAATCAAGTAAACTTAATTCAAGGCATATATAATAAGCGCGTATCACAGGTTTAAATAACACTGTTGATAATATAACATAATCTAATTTTTATAACACCTTTGAAAGGTATGAGTCTTATAAGGTGGAAACTGAGGCTCAATAAAGTGGAAGGCACTTGGCTCAGTGTTGTATAACTAACTGGTTTCAGAACCTAGGCCACAATCCATCACAACCGATTCCCCTTCCATGGGTTTCTCCCTTTCATCACACTGCTTCAAAAGTATAGCATGTAGTCCTGACCCTGAAGAATTTTTGCAGTCTCCTGGAAGCATAAGACATATCCAAAAAACAATTAGAGAAAAACAAAAGTAAAATCAAGTGTAGTAAGTGCGTTATAGCTGAGGAGGAGTTTGGAAGGTCAACAAGGTGAGAAATCACCCGCTAAAGGATATGAAGACTTTCATTAAGAGCAACTTTGAATAATAGCTCTGAAAGACAATTAGGCTTACAAAAATTTTTTCTTTGGTTCTCAAAGTCCTTGTTGGCTTTGTCCACATTCACCCGTGCCTTTCCTTTTCTTTTTTTTCTTTTTAGTTTTACTACTCTCTATCATACTGGCCAATGGGACACAAGCATCTAATTGCAGCAAATTCTTATACATTCCAAGTGACCCCCACAAAAACAGGTTGCCATGGTAACCAAACAAAAAGGGACTAGAAAACAGAAGCAAAGTATTTACTTAATGTCTGATGGGCTCTCTGCACGATTTTCATTAGACCTGTTTCTGGCTTTCTTTTAGGTTTGGGTGCTAGTCACTGCTTATTTTTTTAAGCTGTTAAAAGATCGAAAACTTTATCAGGCCCTTTAGTGTAGCAAATTGTACCAAGCAGTGAAGTCACAGCAATTGATTTTTTAAATACATGAATCTTATTTAGAAATGTTGGTTTATTACGTAGAATTAACCCAGAAGCTTGCAACTCTTGCCAGGGGAATTGGAGAGAACAGCAGGGCCATTTGATGATAGTAAAGAGTTGTTTAAGAATGCTACAAAAAAGGGAGGTAATAGTAGATTTGAAATAATTTTGTTAAAGGTCCTGCTATCTATTTTTGCCACATCAATAATAAAAGTCTAATCAGTTGGCATAGATAATTGCTAATTATCTTAGGTACAAAGTCTTTAATTAATAGGCTATATAATTAATACAGTCTAGTGTGTTCCAGCTAGTTTCAATCTTTTGGTGAAGAAAGATTTTGACAATGAGACACAAAGTCATTTAGGCTCATAAATTATGTCTGATATTTTTTGAATTGGGAAATGGGACCCACTCCCTTCATCCCTACTTTTTTCTTGGTACCTCTTTGAAGTGCAAAAACATGAGAACTTCAAAGGCAGTCCAGGAAGATGGCATTGTAGCCTATCACAAGCTCTGAAGGTGGAGACGAATACACTGCATGTCACTAGGTGGTAGGTTCACTTGGGATCTTGGCACAATGGGCTGTTCCTATAAGAAAAGATAATCAGAATCTGTATACCATAAATAGCTTCAGCTGACACCTGCTCTTTAGACTCACACTCAAATATACCTTGAAAAAAAGTGATTCTACAACATCAATGACATTTGTAGGAGTAGAAAACAAACCTGGAGGCTTGTTTGGAAGCTTAGTTAGGCAGAAGGGACAAAGTTACTCCATAAAGGCATGGGTCTTCTGTGCAATGTTCTTGCTCTGAGATACAGGCCTACCCACTTGCATATACAAAATTAGCTTTGTAGTGTACTAAAATGCCTTTTTTGGGGGGGAATCTTTCTGTGTTAATTCTCTTAATCTAGCAGCTGAGCGTGGGATTCTTGGAGGAAGATTCTCCTTCAATGAAGGGATTTGTCCCTTAGGAATAGAGTTGATTCAATGCCAAGCTGATTCTACTCTAGGGTCATAAGGAAAAAAGGTAAGAAAATATAATGTAATTATATAATGAACACTTGTTTATAACAAGTGACAAAAAACATAGGAGAATGTTCATTATATATGTCTGTATTAATGCCTCACGTGTGATCTATACTATTTTTGTGCTTTGGGATGTCTACCTAATCATTCTTTCTGGATTGTGCTGTTTCTGTGGAAGAAGTTATTATGGGTTTCGCCAGTATCATGGCTACCATTGTAGCCATATAGGAAGATTAGAGCCAATGTCATGGCTAATTCCTATTTGAAGTATTCTGTGCTGCAACCTCTAACTCAGTCATTCTTTGGAAAGGAGTGGTAGGTTTGAGTGAATTTTTGGAGTTAGCATCCAATAAGAACAGACATCATTGAGTTCCAGCCTGAAGGTTAGTTGAGGCAGATATTTTGCTCTGAGGGCAAGGTTGGTAGATATAGTCCCATCCTAAAGTTCCTGATACCCTGTACGCTTACAGAAAAGGCCAGGCTTTAAGGGCCTGAAGTCAACATCAAAAGAATCCCGTGAAGAGTTCTTTACTGGAGTTAGGGAGATTAGGATTGTCCTTTGTCTATCTCCAGTGGAAAAAGTAGGCTGGAGAAAAGAAGGGTTTTCTTTTAAATTCTTTCTGATTTTTCCCACAGCAGCATTTAAATACTTGGTTTTCTAACTTATAAAATGATTGATGTTTTCCTTTCCCTTGCTTAACAAGAATTTATTCAATGTTCCATTTTTGTCTAGTTAGCAAAGTGCTAATGAGTTTTCCTGGGTGTAGTCTTAATTAATAGTCTTAATTATCGGAAACATTTATTTAGAGTCTTCAGTAAGTGGCCTAAGGATAATTTGAAAAGTGACTCCCCTCCCCCAGACAACAAACTACCGCCATCTCTGCTTCCACAGCAGCCTTTCCTTGAGTGCATAAAGGATCTAGTAAAACAACATCAGCTGCTTTCCATTTCTTTTTATTTGTTAGCCAGAGTCTGGTGAGGCTCCTCAGTAATTCCCTTAAGTATCCAAAGGAATCCCTCTCTTTCTTTGGCTTCCTCTCTCCCACAGGGCCCATTATCTCTATTAGCCTGCTTTAGAGAAAGAAGGGACATCCGTGGCATGGTCTAACTTCTCTGAAGTCAAGGATTCCTTCAAAAGCAAAGTTTGGTTGACTAGGGGAGGGGAGCGGGGAAGAAGGAGGGAAGGAATTGTAAGCAGAGGGACAGCTGGGGATCGGCCCATTGTTTCTGGGCACTTTGTGGAGCCTCTTTAGGGGCACTGAAGAAAGTAGAATCTTAGAGGCATCTTTTAAAAATTGCTGTTGAAGTTTCTTCTTTTTTTTTCTTAATTTATTTGAGAGTCGGGGGTGGGTGGGGGCAGAGGGAGAGGGAGAGAGAGAATCCCAAGCAGACTCCCCACTGAAAGCAGAGCCCTAACTTGGGGCTTGAGCTCACGATCCCAAGTTGATGACTGAGCCACCCAGGCGCCCCTAAATTTCTGACTTCTTAAGCTGATCTACACAAGGAATAAAGATGAGAGAAATAATGCAAGCCAGGTGGCCAGGTATGAACCTAATCCAATTTTCACTTAAGTTTGTAGTAGTTTTGAAGTGACCATCATATTCTCTGTTTGGAAATAAACCAGAGGAACCAAAATGGGTAAGTTCTGACATCTCATGGCTGGAGTTCCCTGGAGCAAGATCTAAGAACCCTCAAATGCTACCCCTGTTAGAGGAGTGTGAGCTTTACAGATATCAGTCCCAACAAGAATTCATGTTTTTTTTTTTTTTTTTTTTTTAGTTTAAGTTTATACCATAAATAGCGTTAGGTAAAGTATGATTAAGAAGGAGGGAAATTATGGAGAGAGAAGACAGCAAATTTTTTCTTGATTGAGTGATTTGAATTTCATTTTTCAAAAATTAGCCAGTAGTTTCTCTTACTAGCATGTCATGCAAATATTTAGTTTATCTTAGGGATTTGAGGGCAAAATTCCACTTCTAAGGAATAAAGGATTGAGGCTCAATTAACTTTACTATTTAAAAAATAATTATTTTTCTGAGTATGAAAATAATCCACATCCATTATAAAAAATTAGGGAAAATGGGTTACCTGGGTGGCTCAGTTGGTTAAGTGACTGCCTTTGGCTCAGGTCATGATCATGGAGTCCCAGGATCGAGCTCCATATCAGGCTCCCAGCTCCGTGGGGAGTCTGCTTCTCCCTCTGACCTCCCCCTCATGCTCTCTCTCACTCTTTCAAATAAATAAAATTAAAAAAAAATAGAAGACTTCCTTTAAAAAAGAAAATTAGGCAAAATAAATGAATTACACATTACATAAAAATTATAATCATTTGCAAAATCTTCTCTAGTTGCTTCCTAGCATTAGAAGACGAGAGACAGTGAGGGAGAAACCTTCTTTTATGTAGATGCAAAGGAAAAAGAAAAGAGATATTTAGGTTAGAGGCTATGTGGGACCCATCACCTTCTCTCTAGTGCGCAGGAACCACTGTCCTTGAGTCTCATTCATCATAAACCCCTTAATATATGTGAGCGACAGGACTATGTGAGAATCAACTTGGGGCTGTAGTCCTAAAGGAAGTCTCCTCTGAAGACAGCTGCCCAGCACCAGCTGCTGGCTTGGCAACCAAATACAAAGCGCCAGAAAGACCTCTTTGCAGGCCCCATAGAGACAATGTGGGCCCCAGAGAGTTCCTTCCACAAAAATCATCCCTCTTTAACCTGGATCAAAATGAGTTCTCAGGATCTACTCTGTACTTGGGAGATCCCCAAGGTTAGCATTCTGGAACATTTAAGAATCTCTTCCATGTGGGTTGAATTCCATTTTGGGTATGCGTGTGCATCATGTGCTTTATCCCCCAACAAAATGACAGTTTTCCAAAATTAGCTGAGATGATGAGATCTCCTATACTCTTTGGTGTGTTGGTATTTTTGATTCAGGAGTGGAGAAATGGTTTTGAGGGAGCTGAAGAAATGAAATTGTTTTTGTATATGTTGACTTGTAGTGAGTGGCCAAGCAAAATGTCAGGAGTTCCTGGAAGGCTGAGGTTCTCATGACCATGGGCTGGCTCTGCAAACCATCACCAGGATTTAAGGATTAGGAATCTGGGAGGCAGTGGTACTGGTTCATGTTGGTGGGAAGTTTAGGTGATTGTGGGACTATGATTTTGGGCTATTCTTCCAGGCTGATGTGTGGGAATACTGTATATCTGTGAATAATTCAGAAATCCAGAGGTCTTCAATGAATTGAAAAATAGTTTTGAAAATCCTGAGTTGCTGGTTGCTTGTATGTTTCTTCTCAGATATATTTAGAAGGAAAAATGGGAGTTGTGCCATTCCTTTCTTTTTCCTTTCATTTGCCCTGATTATAGGAGGAGGGGCTACAGGATTAGTTTATTCATCATACCTTCATAATTTCGTTGCAGTTCAAGATGTTCTCTTGTGAGACTTAGCAACACGGGGTTGGGATGTGACATCTGTTTTGCATAATCAAATTATTCTTTTGCTGAGCGAAAATGCCTTTTTAATGCTTTGGGGGTGAGCCTTGAGACAATGCTCTCTCTGCTTCTGTACAGTCTGTAAGAAAATAAAAGGGCTTTAAGAAAGCCTTTCAACAGGAGACGTAAACCTTAGAACAATTGAGAACAAACAATGCCCATAGCCTTTCCCACCCAAAATGTCTCCTGCGAGCCTGCCCCAGAGCCAGAGGGAGAAGGAGGTGTCTCTGCACATTTATCTGCAGGTTGGAAGCTGGAGAGAGGATTGCCTCACAGGTGAACTCTGCACCGTGATTTCACACTGAAGTGGCTGCATCTGTGCCCCCCGTTGCTGGCATGATTGGAGCATTAGCCCTGGCTCAGCCTTTGCGCCATTGATAACTCTGCTTAACGTCACCCCGGGGGAGGCTTTATTGGAAGCCCAGTCACTTTGCCTCGGCAATGGTGTACATTGGCGCCCCATTCAACCCTTTTTTCTGACATTAGCACATTTGAATGGGCCACCAGTGAAGCCATTCAGTGAGAACAGGCAACCGGGGTTTCTGGGTGGCCTGGGGCTGAGCTGAGAATTCTCGTTAATGGACTGCCAGACTTAGCCTATTGAGGTACATGAACTCAGTGACCAAAGAAAAGTGAGACAAAGATGTCCCTCACGGGAACATGCAGGTCAGAAGTGGACAAAAGCAGACATGGACCAGTCAGAGCTATTTGATTACTGAGCTGAAAAGGGAACACGGATCCCCGTGGGGGGGCAGCGCGACTGATTTGACAGAAATCTCAAAAATGCCCGCACACTCTGAGAGCAAGGCATTTACCAGAATTGCAGGTGGTGTGTGAAGTTATTTTAAAAATGTTTTTTCCTTCCACTTGTCTTTGTGGTAATTTCCTATTTGGTAGTACTTAGAAAAGGCCCCCAGTAACTAGAAAGAAAAGAAAGGGTCACCCAATTGAACTGGAAAAAGCATTCTTAAAAGGGAAAGGTGATCATGGGCAACATTCCCCATACTACTGTGCTCAGTTAGTCTCAAGCTCTTAAGGGACCAGAAAATGTGCTTTGGGAACCAGAACTTTTACACGTGTAGGATTATAACTTTAATACATGAGCATAATTTTGAAAACTTTTACTCTAAGATACAGGATAAAAACAAAGGTTTTTTAAGTTTTGCAAAAAGATAAAGGAAAAGAGCAATTGAAAAAGGGTGATGGATCATTTTGGATCAACATGGTCAATAACAGCGCACTTAATTGTGATTGACTCCACACTGTTGCTTCTTGCCATGTAAGTTTCTGCAGGAAAGACATTGGTCCCTCAAACTTAAATATATGACCTGTGCAAATATCTAGAGATCTAATATTCAGATGCTCATGAAATTTGAAAAGTGTTCTGTAATTTTTCCAAGTGACATTTTAATAATAGTATGAACAATTCATGGCAACCCAAACTTACTTATTAAAACTTGATTAAAAATTTTACAACTTCTTGGGAGGGGGCTGGCGGGATGGGGTAACTGGATGATGGATATTGGGGAGGGCGTGTGATGTAATGAGTACTGGGTATTGTATAAGACTGATGAATCACAGACCTGTACTCCTTAACAAATAATATATTCTGTTAATTCATTGAATTTAAATAAAAAAATAAAATAAAAAAATCACAACTCCTTGAGATAGCAGTGTATTTTAAAGATTTATTTTTTTATTTATTTGAGACAGAGAGAAAGAGCATGAGAGGGGAGAGGTCAGAGGGAGAAGCAGGCTCCCTGCAGAGCAGGGAGCCCGATGTGGGGCTGGATCCTGGGACTCCAGGATCATGACCTGAGTCGAAGGCAGTTGCTCAGTCAACTGAGCCAGCCAGGCGCCCAGCAGTATATTTTAAAATGTTCCAAATTTTGGTTTTATAAGATTTTGGGAACCTAAAAATACCTGTAATTCTGTTCTATAACAGGAGCTCAGAAAGAAGTGTGTTTTTTATTGTGTCATGTATAATATCAACTATTTTTATGAAGAATGTATTCAATTTTAAAAGTGTGACTGAAGGGGGCACCTGGGTGGCTCAGTGGGTTAAAACTTCTGCTTTCTGCTCGGTTCATGATCCCAGGGTCCTGAGATTGAGCCCACATCGGACTCTCTGCTCAGTGGTAAGCCTGCTTCCCCCTCTCCCTCTGCCTGCCTCTCTGCCTTCTTGTGATCTCTCTCTCTCTCTCTGTCAAATAAATAAATAAAATCTTTAAAAAAATAAAAAAATAAAAGTTTGACTGAAGGAAAAGAAAGAGTCACATCTTAACAAGAGAGTCATATCCATCTATATTGAAACAAAGTTTTATGAGGGAGGCCACTTCGGGATCCATTTTAGTCTTTTGTATCCATAGTGTGATTGAGACCCGCAAAGGTTTAGTGGATTGCCAAAGGCCTACCTAGTACCTGGACTTAAAAGAGATACTCTCTCTCGTTATGTTTTATCTAGAATTGTTTCATTAGAGTAGGAATCAGTCTTTATTTGTTAAGGGCTAGAATCTTTAAATTTAGGAGATGTTCTACCTCATGATGAGTTTACTAAAGGTAAAATCATTTATGTGGCATCTATTTATCTTTATTTGTTGTGATACTTTGATTAAATGTTTTCCCAACATTTTAAAGCTCTAGTAAAAGTTAATAAGAATAATGTCAAAATTTTGACTTCCCTGAAAAAAAATTGACACCGTTTAGCTTTTCTCGTTTTAACATTTTAAAAGCCAGTTCCCGGGGGTGCCTGGGTGGCTCAGAAGTTGAGCATCAGACTCTTGGTTTCAGCTAAGGTCATGATCTTCCGGGTTGTGGGATCGAGCCCCACAGCAGGCTGCCTCCTTGAAGATTTTCTTCCTCTGCCTTTCCCCTCACTCGTGTGCATGCTCTTTCTCTCTCTCTTTCTCTCTAAAATAAATGAATCTTTAAAAAAATCAGATTCCCTTTCTTTCCACCTTCATGATAAGAAATCTTTAGCTTTCTTTTGTTATATGCTGTCTAGTCCACTTCTAATATTTCTCCTTGAGGGTACTTACATGGTAGAACAATTTTATCTATTTTATTCAGAGCAGCTTGCCTTTGGAAACTTCACAGTGAGTCCTCAATTGCTTTCTAGTGAAGAGGTCCAGAATACGCCACCCCCAGATATGTCCCAACGGCGTAAGGATTATCTTGATCTGATATTTGAGAGGCGATTGGGAAAGACAGAGGAAAAGTTCTTTGTCCTCCCCATTTCTGAGTAAAAGGAGGGCAGAAACTTTCATTCGTAAAGGTGTTCCCACATCCTGTACGAGGAAGACCAGAGATAGCACCAAGATGAGTCTACCTAAGAAACCTTAATGAACAGCCACCTTCCCACAATTTTCCGTTCCTAGAAGTCCTGGTCCCCCAGCCTGTGTCTAGCCATTTCTCCACAGCTCATCACTCTTGGTTGAAATGATCCATAAACCTCCCCCAAATGCAGTCTAACCACTTTTTTCAGTTTTCACTTCTTTTCCGTGATGCCCCCATGCATGATGTTAATATTAACATCAGTACACTTGGTGTGCCTTTTTCCCGTTAATTTGCCTTTTTTCTGTTTAATTTGAAGGACTCTGTGTTCTGACCTGAGACAGTAGAGGAAAAGTTTTTTCTTCTTTACATGAAGTAATCACTAAATTCTCCCTCCCTTTGCTCCACCAAGGCTTATCGTATCTCTTTTTCTCCTTTGGTTTCCAACTCTTTAACATGCTGTTCTTCAATGTCATCTTACCCAAATGGTTTTTAAATCTCATTTGCATTATTCTTTTCAGTTAAAAATTTAAAGTCTCAAATGCCTCACTGTTAGTTAGAAATGTCTAGCCAATGAGTAGGAATGGTCCCACTGTAATATCACCTTTGTTTAATTTGGAGGGCATGTCTCAGGTTTAGTCAGCAGAAATGGCAATTTATAAAATTCAAAGCCATCTTTCCTAGAAGCAATTAATCTTTGGGTTTTCTTTTAAAGGACATTGGCTTTAAATACCTAAATTTTGTTTGAAGATACTGTCAAAACAAAATTGGCATAAATCAGTCCATTACTATCTGCTGAAATTTCAAAGCTTTCTCATATACAAATTAACGGAAATAGGAGTCAATTTGGATTTCCATTCATTTTATTTTCCACCCACGAAATTGCTGGGTTCGGATTTGTTACTATATCAATAATATAATAATAGTTTCCATGTAGCCAATGATACTATGTATGAGGGAACTGTGTTAAGTATTTGACATACCTTCTCTTACTGAAGCCTCGTAACCACCGTTTGAATTAAGCACTTTATTATCTCTGTCTGACAGACAGGGAAACTTGAACATTGAGAGGTTAAGTGACTTGTCCATGATTATGTGGCTGTTAGTGGGGAATTAGTTTTTGGAAGTAGTCTAGTCCTGGTTCCTTTGAAGAAGCAGGAACCTCATTAGTAATTATATCTTACTGTGCACTGTGAGTACCTTTTCTTTTTATATTTATTGATGACACATTGTGACTTCCCAGCAGTTCACCGTCTCTAAGGGCACAGCCAAAGGCAGGGAAATGAAACCTAGATACGTCAGACCACCAAGGTTGTAGCCAAGACCAAAGGGGGGCTATCGTGGTTGAAGGACTGTGGGACATGCTCAGCATTCCATCCTCACCTGGGTATATTTTTATCAGGAACTTGTTTTTCAACATTGACAGCTGGCTAGATAGATGTGCTAAAATGCTTATATTCTCATATTCTTATCATGCATGCTGATTCTGATTTCCCCTCCTACATGTCTCCATTTCTTCTATCATTCAAATGGTCTGCCTTTTGATTTGGTTTCTTTAAGGCACAAATGAAAATATTTTCTGAATTGCAAAAGTCCAATGGTCAAATAATGCACTATAACTGTTCGCGCTGTTCTGGCGATGATTGTGCTGTGAAACCTCACCCAGACTTCCGGTTTACTCGCCTTTATAGTTTTCACCAACTGAAAAAAGAGCAGCATTAGGTATAATTATCCATTTTGATAAATTGAAGCCCAAATCGATCACATTTTATATTAACAACGGATGAGGTTCCGGACTCACTACCCTCAGACATAGGATTTTGGCATATTGACTGTTTCAAGCTGAAGGAGGCTGAGAAGCAGCAGGTGCAGGAAGGACTTTCTGACCTTCCCCTGAAGCAGGTCATGAAACCTCATGTGAGAGGTGACTTCCCTATACCCAGAGGAAAGGAGCATCCTTCTCTCTGAACATGAGGGGACACAGAGAAGGAGCTGAATGAACAGGCCTTTGCTAAGCTTCCCCAGTTCACTACACTTACCCCATGCCCTTTGTCCCATCATATATTCCCACAATTTTCCACTCTTCATCAAACCTAATATAAATATTCTTCAGTTTAATTATTTCTTTGGGTCTTCACTTCCTTATAAGGCTCCTGTGTCATGTAAAATGTATATTAAGTAAATGCGAACGCATTCCTCTTATTAATCTGTCTCTCGTTAGAGTAGTCCCAGAAGGACAGAGGAAAAAGATATTTTTCCTCCCCTATACAACCTACATGAAGGTGTTACAAATGATCTGATTGTTCAAGAAATTGGAGGACAAGCACTAATCCTAGGAGAAGGCAGGCATGTTAGAATACACACCTGCCTCCCTCTGGTACTCCAGCTTCCTCCAAAGCGGGTAGAAAGTAGGTAGCAGTAGCCTGTGCCATTTCACTAAGGAGAAACACAAAACATAAACGTTTTACAATCACCATGGGAATTTTAGAAAATATTGAGGTCTAGGTCCCACCCAAGACCAATGAAATAAAAATATCTATTCCAACGTGGAGCCAGAGTTGAAAAGCCCTGATCTAGCCTAGCGTATAGAGGAAATATCACCATGAATAACCAGGTGGAACTACGTTCTTTAGGAGATACAGAAATTTGGGTTAAGCCCTGATCCCTGCCTTTAAGGATATTTTCATTTGGTTGAAGACACTTTTGCCACAAAAATGGTTACTGATAATATAATGCAGGCACTCATTGTTAGTGAGTGAGGTCAGAGTTTCAGCAGAGTGTGTAGCAGGTAATGGCGGCTAAATAACCCCCAAATCCTATCCTCATTCCACCAGGTAATCACAATAGCATCTTCCTCTGTGCCAGACATTTTTTATAAACCTCATTAAATCTTCTCCACTGCGGACTGGTTAGATATCTGCATTTCACTGCAGAAACCTGAAGCTCGGAGATGTTCCTTGCCTAAGGTCAGAGAGAGGCATTGAACGTTGGTCTGTTGGGAACCATCATCCATCCTCTCTAACCATTAAGTTACTCTCTTTGGTCTTGGTAGGTGCACAGTCAGTAGTCATGATGAGCTGCATGCCATAAAGTGTTAAACGTTTTAATATCTTTACATTTCTTATTTTTTAAACTATATATTTTGAAAAAGTCCAAATCACAGTACAGTTGAAAGAATAATACATCAAATGCTGTGTATCTTTTATCTACCCTAATCAATTATTAGTATCTTACTCTATCTGTTTTATTTTGCTCACATTTATTTACAGGCAAACCTGATTTTACTGTGCTTCACTTTATTGTACTCCTCAGATACTGTGCTTTTTTACAAATTGAAGGTTTGTGCACTGAGCAAGTCTGTTGACCATCTTCCCAACAGCATTTGCTCACTTTGTGTCTCTGTCGTGTTTTGGGGACTCTCACCATGATTCAAACTCTTTTGTTATTATTATGATTATTATGGTGATCTCTGATTCTGATTGCACTTGCTGAAAGCTCAGATGATGGTTAGCAGTTTTAATAACAAAGTATTTTTTGAAGAAGATAGGTACTTTTTTAGACATAGTGCTATTACACACTTACTAGACTACTTAATATATATATGCACTGGGAAGCCAAAGAATTCTTTCGACTCGGTTTTTTTTTTTTTAAGATTTTATTTATTTATTTGACACACAGAGAGAGAGAGAGAGAGCACAAGTAGGCAGAGAGGCAGGCAGAGGGAGAGGGGGAAGCAGGCTTTCCGCTGAGCAGAGAGCCGGATGCAGGACTGGATCCCAGGACCCTGAGATCATGACCTGAGCCGAAGGCGAGACTTTAACCCACTGGGCCACCCAGGTGACCCTCTTTTGACTCATTTTACTCTGATACTTGCTTTATTGCCATGGTCTGGAAGCAGGCTTGCAGTGTGCCGGTATGGCTGTGCCTGTATGTATGTATAGATGTGTCTTCTGTTGTTGTCGTTGAACCATTTAAAAGGACGTTGCAGACATTGTGACAATTCACCCATGAGCCCTTCAGCATGAACTGCCTGAGAATAAGGACAATCTCCCATATCACCACTGTACTATTCACACCTAAGAAAATACGCTAATTCAATTGTGTCATCAAATGTATGCCTTTTAGTTATGAGGTAGGTGCCTGGCTGGCTCAGTCGTTGAGCATCCAACTCTTGGTCTTGGCTCAGGTCTTGATCTCAGGGTCCTGAGTTCAGGCCCCGTGTTGGAGCCTACTTTTAAAAAAAAACTTTCCCTGCTTATACCCAATATGTCTGTTCAGTTGCTTTTGTTGACCCAAGATTCAAGCAAGGTTTATTAGTTTCATTTGGTCGTGATGTTTAGAGACTTTGAGACTATCAGTAGTTTCTTCTGTTTCTGATACTCTATTTTGAAGATCTAGATCAATTGCTTTGCAGATGTCTCCCTTTCTTGGATTTATCTCATTGTTTTCTCATGATTGGATTCAGGTTAAGCATTCTTGTCAAGAATACTGGACAGGTGATGGACATTTCTTATTGGATCCATCAAAAGGCACATATGTGGTTGTCCCATTATTCCTGGTGCTAAGTTTGATCATTTGATTACAGTGGTTATGGCACACCTAATTTCCTCATTGTAAAGTTAATCTGTGTGGACATATTTTTAAACCAATTAACCCGGTGATTGTAGCATCCCTTAGTGATTCTTACATGGTGGGTTAAGAAATGGTGATTTTTTTTTTCAATTCTGTCATTTTCTTAATTTTATTAGCTATTGTATTAGCTGTATGGCTCAGGCTGTCATAACAAAATACCTCAGGCAGAGTGGCTTAAACAGCAGAAAGTATGTATTTTTCTCACAGTTCCGGAGGCTAGAAGTCCAAGATCAAAGTGTCATCAGGGTTGAATTTTGGCAAGGCCTCTCTTGGCTTGTAGACACCTGCCTTCCAATATCTCTACAGGGCTTCTTCTGCGTGGTGTGTGGAAAGAGAAAACCCCTTGGTGTTTCTTCCTTTTCATATAAGGACATAAATTCTGTAGGATTACAGTCCTACCTTTATGACCTCATTTAACCTTAATTACCTCCCTGAAGGCCGTGTCTACAAATACAGTCACACTGGGAGTTAGGGCTTCAGCAAATGAATTTTGGGTGGGACACAATTCAATCCACAACAGTTGGTATTCTCCTGTAAAGTAGAGCTTTCCTCTTTTATTTTTCCCCTTTCTGTTCTCTTCCCTCTCCTCTCCCCCCACTTTCTTATTCTTTCCAGTTTCACTATGGACTCATACATTTGTTTTTCATTTAGCATATTATTTCTGTCAGTCATTTTGATGCTCAAGGTGGGATGTGGCTGCAAACCAGCACCAATATTCTTTTGACATGACTCTATTGGTGTTTAAGTGTTTCCTGGCTTCCTGAAACAACAAGATGTTCAAGGCTATGAATCAGTCATTTCTCCAAGGAAACTTGGTTTCTCTTAGTGGGAGATGCCACTGTCTGTATGATTGTTATTACTAACTATGATTACCTTGTAACTCTGTTATTTTTAATACAGTTCTCCATATTATAGCTATAGAAACTGTATCAATAGAGACTTTATTAAATTAGAGACTAAGTCTTCAAGAGTACAATCAGGGGGCGCCTGGGTGGCTCAATGGGTTAAAGCCTCTGCCTTCAGCTCAGGTCATGATCTCAGGGTCCTGGGATCAAGTCCCACATTGGGCTCTCTGCTCAGCAGGGAGCCTGCTTCCCTCTCTCTCTCTCTCTCTCTCTCTGCCTGCCTCTCTGCCTACTTGTGATATCTCTCTTTGTCAAATAAATAAATAAAATCTTTAAAAAAATGAGTACAATCAGGTATTTAGTAAGGATTTGAAAAGCTTCGAATGGCTTGGAACATAATATATACCTAGTAAATATTGATGAATGAGTGGCCTTGAATTATGGGGTTTGCTTGGTATGCTGGGAGGGTCTTCTAACCCAAGGGAATTTGCGCAGGCTATAGTGAGTGCAGGAGATTGGGATTCATTCTTGTATTTTACCTACATTTTCAGCGTGTAGCTTCCTCTCTTGTTATTGAGCAAAATCCCGATTCCCGTGTCCTGATCTTCTCTAAACTCTTATGGTTGTTTTCCCAGGAAGCGATTCTGTGGAACCTCTCACTCCTCATCTGTGGTTCTCAGTTCATCCCTTCAGATTTCTAGGGGTATGAGATAACTTATCTTGAAAAGAATACTTGAAAAGAAATATTTTTCCTGGTTCTACAAAGTAGCTAGCTAAGGAATTTTTTTTCATAGATGAAGAGAATCCAGTTAAAACGAAGCTAGGAATACAGATTTCAGAGCTCTTGAGACTCGTATATTTAATATCTATTCTGAGGAACAAGGATTTAGCCACAACCACTCTTTAAGGATCTATTTACTGTCAAAGTTTAATTGGATTTTGATATAGCAGTTCTTTTTGGTGGGGTGAGGATGGGAAGGTGATTACAAAGTAACAAACAAAATGTAAGTGATGGTACCTTTGATTTTTTTTTTTTCTTTTCTTGCTCGTGGTTCTTTATAGATACTGGGAATAAACCCCTTATCCCCCACAGTGGTCTTAGAAAACAAGGCATACACTTCAACTACTTCTGCTGTGAATAATCCATTGAAGCCAAACAGTATTATGCTAGATTCATCAGTGTTCACGCAAAGGTCATATCCTTACATATCTCTTTGAATTTGTGGGACGCATATGGTGTACCACTTCTATAGAAGAAATATTTTCATTTTAGAATTCAACTTTTGTAACCTTTGGCAACATGTAGTATCAATGGCTCTTTGTTGTTCAAAAAAAAAGTAAAACTGTAAGCTATCCCCAAGGATATGCAGGGTGTTGCTATAGCAACAGAATCTGCCTCCCAGCACCACAAGAGAAGCTATGAATAAAAGATGGTGTTCTAAGGACAACAGAATAGAAGAGGTTGTTTCGATCCTTCTAATACCTGAAATTTGCTGTTATTTTGTTAAATGCAAAATAAAAATCTTGGGAAAAGGCCCAGTTCACTAGAGGGATGAATTTCTGTATTGTACTTCAGATGTCATGGGGAAAAATACATGCCGATTAGAGTCAGCCCATGGTAGGAAGACCAGGGAAGGGCCAAAATATTTGATTTATGTTTTTCTGTATGTTTATTTTTTTTTCCTTCAGATAAAGGAACTCAAAGACAAAGATGCTACTTGGACATACAAAAAGTAGGGCTATTTTAAATTCTGACCCCAAATAGTCTTCTGGTTCTATATTTGAACATACGTACATTTTATATAAAAGAGAAGGCAAAACAAAATGCTCTAATTTCAGCTTGCATTGTCTCTTCTGAATCCAGTTACTTCATGTATACTCACTTTGGTCACTGAGTTCTAGTTCCTAGTACTGTAACTGCCCATCTACCTACCAGCCTAGCTAGGTTTGTGACACTGGATGTTTTAGGACCCAGGTCTTAAGGTGATAGCTAAAGGTTTCTCATGACACAAAAATGAATGAACTTTGAATCTCTTTCTTTCTACAAACACATACACACACATATCTTCCCACATGTATTTTCATATCAAGTTTAGTTTTTCAAAAACATATTTTTATCATGTGAAGCTATTGGTAAACAGTTATTCAGAGAAGAGGTAACAAGTCACCCCTCCGGAAGTGCTTATTTTCAATATATTGAGAGCTACATGAAATTATTGCCAGAGATATGACTATCAGAGGAAAGGGATTGCTGTAGACTGAATTGTGCCCCTCTTCCCCCTTCATACGTTGAAGCCTTAGACCTGAATGTGACAGTATTTGGAGATAGGGCCTTTATGGAATTAATTAAGGTTAAATGAGGTCATAGTAGTACAACCTTGATTGATAGGATTAGTGTACCTATAAGAAGATAAAAAGAGACCAGAGCTTTCTCTCTCCCTGGGTGTGCACATGCCAAGAAAAGGCCACATGATCACACAGCAAGAAGGCAGCCATCTATAAGCGAGGAAGAGAAGCCTCACCAGAAACCAATCATGCTGGTAGGCTGATCTCAGATATCCTGCATTCAGAACAGTGACAAAATGAATTACTGTTGCCTAAGCCACTCAGTCTGTGACATTTTGTTATGGCAGCCTAAGTGGACTAATACAGGGATTAAACATTTGTTATAATTACTGATGTAGAAAAGACGATAGGGTTCAAAGCCCATGGCCCAGAAAGAATTCTTGAGACATCTTTGATGCAAAAAGGTGGTCTTATTAAAGCATGAGGACAGGACCCGTGGCAGAAAGAGCTGCACTGGGATTGTGAGGGGTGACTGATTTTATACCTTCAAGATGGGAAGAGGTTAGGGACAGCACAAGTCCCTAAGCCAGGTTTCCAGGATTCTGAGAAGGCTAACTAGTGTTAGGACAAGGTCATTTATTACAGTCTTATAAAACCTTAGTCATGAGACCCTTCAGATGTGTATCAGTGGGCCGTTTGGTTGGGGGATGATTGCCAACACTATCTTGGGGATACAGATAAAGGAATTTCCAAAGGAATTTTTTTTTAAGATTTTATTTATTTATTTATTTGTTTATTTATTTATTTATTTGACAGAGAAAGAGATCTCAAGTAGGCAAAGAGGCAGGCAGAGGGAGAGGGGGAAGCAGACTCCCCACTGAGCAGAGAGCCCAATGCAGGACTTGATCCCAGAACCCTGAGGTCATGACCTGAGAAGAAGGCAGAGGCTTAACCCACTGAGCCACCCAGGTGCCCCTCCAAAGGAATTTGTATATGTTAAAGTAAACTTACAGGATCCTGGAGTCGGGGTTGGGGGAGCCGCGATCAGGCTAAGATTGCCTGTTGTCCTGAGCAAAATGTCACCATCGAGGCAGCTGAGTCCCTAGAGGAAGATCCCTCTGCCTGTTTCAAGGACTTGTCAGTGGGCTATAGGTAGTAAGGAAATTTAATAATTTCTCTTCTGCCTTTGTTTCCCACATCAGTTACTTCCTTTATTTTCTTTCAGAGTCAAAATTTAGCCTCTCTTTATAGGGGAACAGGCATACACACAATTCTCAAAGTTTTTCTAGGACCTTTCTTTTGTTACTGTCACCTTGGCAACTTGATAACAACTGAGGATCGAAAGATTACAAATGGAAAGATTAAGAATACAGTTATTAGACGTGTGTTAAAAAATCCCCACTATTTTGGCTATGATACCTAGAAAATAGGACTTCCTGTTTTAGTTGGAATGATTTTCCTACTGAAATTACGGGTAAATACAATTGTAGAATCTTAACAAAAAGGTAATATTTCATTTTTCAAGTCTTTTTTTTTAAGATTTTATTTATTTATTTGAGAGAGAATGAGAGTGAGAGGACACAAGCAGGGGGAGCAGCAGAGGGAGAGGGAGAAGCAGGCTCCCCAGGATCCTGGGATCATGACCTGAGCTAGAGGCAGATGCATAACCGACTGAGCCACCCAGGCGCCCCTCAGCTCTATCCTATTTTAGGTGTGGGTAGACAATATTAGGGAAGGATGGACTAACAGACTGTCTATTAGTACTAATATGAATAAATTCTGGACACCATTGTCAGAATTTCAAGAGATCTCCTTTTTTTGTTGTTAAATTTTTTCTTCTCCTTGGATTGTCCAGTAATTTAAAGGCTCTGAAGATTTTTTGATTAGCAAGGAGTCTATTCAACTGAGCTGATTATATGACTTGGTTGTTTCTCCTACTTTTAAAAATAAGCAGTACAGGGTGCCTGGCTGGCTCAGTGAGTAAAGCATGTAACTCTTGATCTCAGGGTTGTGAGTTTAACCCGCACATTTGGTGTGGAGCCTACTCAGAACAAATAAACACACACAAAACTAAACAGCACGCTAAATAATAATGGGTGGTGGAAACATAGGCGATTTTTTTTCTCCTTACTTTTCCACTTATTTTTCTAGATTTTGTATAATAAACACTCATTACTTTCATAATGAAAGATAATTTTTTTAGTGAAAAATAATACAAGTTTTAAAATACTAGGTAAACAGAAGAACCTATAAAAATCCTCTCTGCTTTCAAAAAGAATTTTATGGGGTTTACAGTAAGAGACACTGCCTGGTACAATAAAACTAGACAAGCCCGCAATTAGAAATCTAAAAGCGTACAAAGAAGAAAGAAGTAAATACCTTGACCTTGAGATTTAATGTAGTTATGGTAACTCAACATTAAATTTAGCTCTGAGCTTCCTGGTAGTCAAGAGAAAGAAATAGTGCAATTCAAAAATTCTCATTCCAGCACTTCGTTAAAAACATCTTTTCCTTGATAAACTCCCTAAAACAAAACAAAACAAACCCCCCCCAAAAAAAACCTTGCCATACTATGTTCTTATTTGTGTAAAACACGAGAAGAATATTTTTATATGCTTCTAAATACAAAGAAAATGTCTAGAAGATACTCTGGGAACCACTGATGGTAATACAAAGTCGTCAGACACTTTGCCTCCTTGGGACACTTTGCCCTTCTTTGGATGACAATGCTCCTCTCCCTCAAGGGAATGACCCCTCTCCTGTTTCAGTCATGAGTTGCTGTGTGTGCCAACTGCAGTGCTCCCTTGACCTAAACCAAGCCCATTAGAGCATTCTTGCTACAGGAAGAAAAAAAAAATCCCTTTACCTGTCAGGGGGCAGTGATGCAAGGACAAGATCCCTCCGTCACCTGAAGCCCTGTCCTCCTCTGCCTGAGAAAACTAAGAGACTAACTATACCATGCGTGTAGAGGCAGAGACATGACAAGAAGTTCACACTGCAGGTCCATTCCCTAGGGCCCTTGATTCTGTGCTGGTTTTCAGAATGATTGCTTTGATTCCTTGTCCTGCCCTAGTGGGCTTCAAATTCCTCTCTTGCATTGAGCTTCCTTCAAACTACAGGTCTGTCCCTTGCAATGGAAAAAATCTTGACTACTTAGATCCCTCTGGATTGGACTTGTGTGGGCAGGAAAAGAGGGATGTGGGAGCTTTCATATGGCTTGAAAAAATTTTTTTTCACAATAAACATATACTACATTTATAATAAAAATACTAATAGAAATAAAAGCAAGAGAAATTTATCATGAAAAATTTGTCTAAGAAACGTTGAGCAATAGAGACCATATCTACAGAAAATCAAATGTACCGGAGGCTTTATTCATGTGTCTATTTCTTATATTGGGCTTTGCTGAAGTCTGAAAATAACACTGAAGTGTTCCTCAGTGAAGGCACCAAGTTAATGTGGTGCTCTACATTTATACTAGAATATACTGTAGAATACTTAGAGGAGTGGACAGAGAACACATCTCAGGCTAACAGCCTAGGGATATAAGGGTCTTTGACAATTCCAAGTGAGCTTTTCTGATCAGACAACTGTGTATACTGTTGAAGGCACAGTGACATGCTTTGGATTGCAGATGAGGAGATGGTAGGGGTGACATTATTTTAGGAAAGGAGATATGCTGAATTGTGTTCTTACCTAAATGAAATATCACTTTGCTTGCAAATGGAGGAGGGTCATGAGGTCCCTGCAGGCTGGGGCAAATTTTCTTCAAGAGGCAACTTCAGATTTGCTAAAGTCCTTGTAAGTATGTCACTGAGACTTTAGGTTAGCCTAAGATGGATTATATTAATACAAGTATACACAGGGGAAGGAGGCTTGAACTCCACGCATTTCCAGTTTGGCTCCCTGATACCCATAAGGTTATCTTATGGTATGGTATGGCATCTAACCTCCCCGTGCTGGGTTCCTTTTGTGCAGCTATACATCCAGAGATCCAGCTGTTTTCTGGATGAATCTGTCTGAAAGTACTTCGAAATTGGTATGTCTGAAACTGAATGAATTATATATGCCTGAAAATATCTCTTTATTCCCTGTCTAGTTTTGGATACCTCTTTATTTCTAGTCTTCCCAGACAGTGACCTGAGAGTCATTCTAGATTTCTCCCTTTCCCTCACTCCCAATATACAATTGATGCCTCTCTTAAGTGTTTATAAATTTTGTCTTTCTCTTCTTCATCTCCACAACCTGTTTTTGGTTCCACCCTAAGTATTTCTCATAGGATTAATTAATTACTTCAACAAGTATTTATTGAGCATCTTTTATGTGTCAAGCACTGTGCTAGGCTCTGAGGATTAAAGGGGGGGCAAAACCAATAGCCCCAGCCCTCATGAAGTTTATAATCTAACATTACCACAGATCTCAACTGGTGTTCTTGCTGAGAGAACGCAGGCTCAGTTCAGCCCTCACTGTACTGCTCAAGTGCTTTCAAAAAGGCAAGTCCAGTATGCAAATCTGATTTAATTAATTGCTTTTAGGATAAAATAGAAACTCCTAAGCCTGGCACACAAGTCATGCCTGACTTGGCTCCTGCTGCCGTCTTCAGTCTCCTTTTTTTTTCATTTATAGCAGCTTTACAAAGAATGACTTAAGACTGACCCTTTCTCCAAAGCCACCACTGAACATGTGTCATTATTCATAGAAGACCTCATAGTAGGGGTAAAATGATGTGGAAGTTTGTATTTATCAAAAGGAAATGGAAAGAATATATATATATATATATACATATATATATATATGTATATATTAAATTTTTTGTTAGCATATAATGTATTATTTGCCCCAGGGTACATGTCTGTGAATCATCAGGCTTACACATCTCACAGCATTTGCCATAGCACATACCCTCCCTAATGTCCATATCCCTACACCCCCACCTCCCAGCAACCCTTAGTTTGTTTCGTGAGTTCAGGAGTCTCTTATGGTTTGTCTCCTTCCCCATCCCATCTTGTTTCATTTCTCTTCCCCACCCCCCCATAACCCCCTGCCCTGCCTCTCAAATTCTTCATATCAGAGCAATCATGTGATAATTGTCTTTCTCTGACTGACTTATTTTGCTTAGCACAATACCCTCTAAAATTCTATCCACGTCATTGCAAATGGCAAGATTTTGTTTCTCTTGATGGCTGCATAGTATATTCCATTGTATATATATACCACTTCTTCTTTATCCATTCATCTGTTGATGGACATCTAGGTTCATAGTTTGGCTATTGTGGACATTGCTCCTATAAACATTTGGGTGCATGTGACCCTTCGGATCACTACATTAGTATCTAGAGGGTAAATATCCAGTAGTGCGATTGCTGGGTCATAGGGTAGCTCTATTTTCAACATTTTGAGGAACCTCCATACAGTTTTCCAGAGTGATTGTACCAGCTTGCATTCCTACCAACAGTGTAGGAGGGTTCCCCTTTCTCCGCATCTTCGCCAACATCTTTCGTTCCCTGACTTGCTAATTTTAGCCATTCTGACTGGTGTGAGGTCGTATCTCACTGTGGTTTTGATTTGTATTTCTCTGATGCCGAGTGATGTTGAGCATT
>CM052797.1:72573536-72625303 GCA_028533885.1 Nasua narica
TATACAATGGAATATTATGCCTCCATCAGAAAGGATGAATATCCAACTTTTGTATCAACATGGACAGGACTAGAAGAGATTATGCGGAGTGAAATAAGTCAAGCGGAGAGAGTCGATTATCTTATGGTCTCACTTACGTGTGGAGTATAAAGAAAATCATGGAGGGCACCGTGAGAAGGAAGGGAAGGGTGAATGGGGAGAAATCGGAGGGGATTATGAACCAGGAGAGACTGTAGACTCTGAGCAACAAACTGAGGGTTTTGGAGGGGAGGGGGTGGGGGGGTGGGCAAGCCTGGTGGTGGGTATTGAGAAGGGCACGTATTGGATGGAGCACTGGGTGTGGTGCATGAACAATCAATCTTGTAACACTGAAAAATTAAAATAAACATATTTGGGGAGAAAAAAAGTAAATCTTTTACAAAAGTAAAAAAAAAAAATTACAAGCAAAGGAAATTTCCAAGCAATGAGTACCACCAACAATTTGTTAACTTGTGGAAAAAGTGCTTGATTGAAGTCAAACAGGTCCCATTCACTGTATTAACAGGTATTCTAAAGAGAAAGTGGTTTTAAGAGAGAAAAATGGAGAAAGGCCAAGGAAGAAATACAGCATGTATTGCCATCGTGTGTCTCGGGTTTACAGCTCATCACAAAACTGCGTGTGTAGGGGTGTGTTAAATTGTTACAGAAAAGATGCCAAGTGCTGAGCAGATTCATAATATAATAACAGATTATTACAGCAGAAACATTTTATTGCAGCCCAGGAGCCAATATTGTCTGATTTACAAAGACCTAAAACACACCTACAATTTAAAGTAGGCCCCCGGGGAAGCTCTTGGTGAGCCATCAAGCCCAAGGCAATTTATTGGCAGAATTAAATTCTGGCTAATTTCCTTAGTGCCAATGTGTCCAGTGCTCTCATTAACTGCACTAGTTACCGATGGAAAAGACACCGTCTTTCAGTGCAGGGCACTTGGCTGAAGTGGAGCCAGCCTCCTGCGAAGTGCCTGGGAGATTGGTTTGGAGTATTCTAAAGTGGTTTGGGGGTCCCCAGAGACTGATAGGCATGATATAGTGACTCCTGTCAGGGGCTCCTTTGGCCCCAGTGGAAAGTTCTGAAGTGAGACTGCTAATGCCAGGCTCGGTTGCTAAGACAGCTTGTGTATGTTATTGTGTGGGAAGAGGAGGATCGGCAAGCAGCACAACTCCCCTCCCCTAGCAGGGAGAACGATGTGAAAGGCAAAGCAGAGACGTGGAAGAGAGAGATGAAGTAACGGAAATACAAAGGCTAGAGATGAGTGTGGAAAAGACTCCAGGCGCAATCACTTCCAAGGCAGGAGAAACCGTAGTCGAGGATAATTGCAAGCCAGAGAGCATGCAGTGTATGAGTTCAGGTGTCTTGGGAGGGTGTAGAGAATCGAGAGGAGTGGGAGATGAGACAGAGATGCCAAGGTTTGCTGCAGCGAGCCGGGGGAGAGGGGACACTCCCATCAGATGGGGTGGGGGAAAAGAAAAAAATGCCTTTTCATTTACTGGGTGAGTGTTTACCCGCACAGCACAGGCTTTAAGAACTTTCTCTGTGACGACTTCTGCATTTGTGACAAAATCCCATTGTGCTATCGTGTTTTCTGTTTGCCAGTGTCATGGACAAAGTGGGATGCTTTTCATAAGCAACACACTCAAGTAGAGGAATGATGATGTCTAACTTCAGTCTCTAAATGGCTAAGAGCTTAATGCCTTGGGACAAGGTGGAGAGCCAGGATGTGGGAAGATTGGACTTGAGCCAGTCTGGAGAACGTGGCTGTCACAGAGATGTGGGTATCGTGCTTGTGGTAAAAGACGTGGCAGAAACATGTCAGATTTATTCTGGAGTACTTCACCTTTTCCTTGCAAGCAAGGGGAGACTAGCTTGTGTATCACTTCAGGCTTCTGTGTGACGTTATTGGGCATGTGGGGAACTCTGAGATGAAGAAGATACAGGGCGAATTGAGACCAGGGTGTCATTGGAGCCAACAAAAGAGAGTATAATTAGAATCCTGCGAGCACCACCGGAGAGTCACAAGCATAAAGAGGAGAAAGAAAGGAAGAGTCAAAGATGCTCCTAAGGATTGTAGCACAGCTCTAGGAAATTGAACAAGTTAAAGTAGATTTATCAGCAGATGTCTGGAGGAACCAACTAGAATAATTTGCTTCATATGCTTAAGAAAAACAGCTGCAGAAAATCAATAAAGGGACTAGTGAGGAATCAGGATGGAATAGGGAGGCATTTTTCAAAGGATCCTCCAAGCCCAGGAGGCATCAGAGAAAGCTATTACATCTATTATGACAGACTCGGTGTTTTAGGATGAGAAATTCCACCCTTATTGATTATAGCGTATAGTCAGCTACGGGCAGCAGATTGGTAAAATTTCAGTGACTGCGTACTGTTTATGGATTTGCCTCTGCTCTGTGGTTAAAGAGAAGAGACTCATACTCTTCACTTACTTTATTATGTGCTCATCTCTGTAATTCTTTGTGTGTTAAAATGGAATACTTGGGCAAAATATTACAAGAACTCTTTCGGCAGCGTCTAATTTGAAGACTTAAAAATAATAGGTGATTTTCTAAGAGGAGTTAGATTATTATATATATATATTGATATTACATGTAGTGATTATATTCTATACATATTTTTGTGTTGTTATAGAGCTGCTTTACTCTTAAATTATTAATACCTCTCACTTTCTAATTTCTACAGCTATAGGGCAATACTGACATTTTATTTTCAGGGTATACTTTTAGAGGTAACATTTAAAAATTGTGTTAATCTTTTCATTATTAGATCAGCTTTCCAATACAAGAGAAAAAGCATACTGGAGTATCTGGTTTTCGTTTTTGCTCTTGTTTTTGCTTCCTGTATCAGAATGCCTTTCCTATGTTATGGGAGGTTTCTGAAAGTTGACACTCGCTGATGCTTAATTTCCTCGCTTTCTACACAGCCGTGATCTAGAAATGTGACCGAGACTTGGCCAATCAGATGCAATCTATGTGCCCTAGACTTTGAGTTGGAAATGAGTAATAGAGAAGCAGGGAAAGTGGGAGTTCTTCTGCCCCCAGGAAGAGTGACAGCAGCAGCCACTTGCTGGGGGCAGCAGGGCCAGCAGTGCCAAGGCTGGTGTGAGGTGGGGTGTTGACTGCTTAGTAGCCCGTCGCTGGCAGGTCCTGTGGTATGATCTTGTTTAGCAGTGGTTCTGGTAGCGTGGCCTTCCTTGCTCCTGCTCGTTTTCTGCTCTTGGGCTTCCAATTTTCCCTGTAAGTTTCTGAGCTAACCAGAGTTTCTCCACTAAATCTCATTTTTGCCTAAATCAGTCAGTTGGTATCTGACTTGCCGTTACATTTTATGTTTGGTAGGTTTACCACACTGAGTTGAAAGGAACCTAAGTTTTTTTTCTTTCAGTCCTTTGACTAGATAATAAGGTGACCAACAGTCCTGATTTGCCAAGGACCGAGGGGATTCGGGGACACATGACTTGTGGGCAAGTCCTTGTGTTGAGGTGGTCAAACCTAAGAAGGTTATATGGTTATATGACCTCAGACATGTTTCAAACCTATATCTCTTACTTCATCTGGAAGATAGAGGCAAACCTGTTATTATGAAGGTCAAATCAAGCAGTTACTATGAAAGCACTGTGCGACTCGTGAGGGGCCATACAAAAAAAGCAAGGTGGCATTTTCCTTGAGGGGTTCTAGATGAGCATCCCCAGTGTGACTCTAACCACTGTGAGTGTGTTTCCAGGACCATCTGCATGAGAATAACCTGTTAAAATGCATAATCAATGTTAATATGCTTTTGAAAAATGCAGATTTCTGGGTTCCACTCCCAACTTACTGAGCAAAAATTTCTGGGCACAAGTCTCAAGAATCAGAGTTCTGAAAAGTTTTCAGTTGAGTCTAATCCACACTAAGATTTGAAGATCCCCGCCTTAAGCAGAGAAGGAAAAGGGTGTAGAATTCCATTTCCCCTTATAACTGGCCCCTGAGTCTGCCCTGAGGTCTGTGTTCCGAAGACCACATTCTGCATTCTTGCAGCACAAAGTGTGGGCTGAGGACCAGCAGCGCTGGCGTCACCTGGACCACCTGTTAGAAGCAGAGGCTCTGAGGCCCCATCCTAGAGCGCCTGAATCAGAAGCTGCAGCTCAGCAAGATCTCTGGGTGCCGCACAAGCATATTAGGACCCGTGAAGCACTGCGCCGTATTAAGTATTTGACAGTATTAAGTTACTGTCAAACAGAAGGGGAAGGATTTACTTGTCAGGTATACAAGTTAGGTTAGGCCAGTAACTAACTCTTCCCCATGCTCTCCACGAACGGGGAGTGAGAGAGACCCAGGAATCAGCTGAATGCGGATCAGAATGCCACCTCGTTTACTGAGAAAAGCTATGTTGGAAGACGTGCCTTAGGTGGAGTCAAGTATACCTGTTAACCCTTTTCTGAATTGAGTGTAACCTCCTCATTATCAGGCCTCCCTCGCAGCTCTGCCTCACTCAACTCCCATGAGGCCAGGGCACAAGAGCCCGACACCCTCTCCCTGCAGACCCACAGAGAAGGGCCGACAAAGGCTGAGAAGCTGAGCCACGGTGCCCAGGTTGCTACTTCCCACGCTGAGGGGAGCTGACCGGATTTACTCCTCGAGATGAGGGATGTCGGGAGTCCTGTCCAGGCAGGCCACTCCACCTGCTTTTCCATGGAACATCAGGACGCGATGATGTGAGAGCCCTCAGAGACTTGGGAGACCACGCATCACTTTGGGCAGCTAGCCCAGGGGGCCTCAGAGGCACTCTGACACATGGTCTGCTATGACATCTTGTGGAGTCTGGGTAGGCAGCCCCTCTCTCCTACCCAGCTGTCTCTTTCTTCTGTCTTCCTATTCCATGCTGGTTCCACAGCTGTCAGGGGTGAGGAACCCCATGGAAACCCAGCTGGTGGCTACATCTGCGGATGAACCTCTGGAGGCAGGAGCCATTTAACGAGTTGTGGATTTTTGAGGTGAGGGGGCTGCATTTCACTCCTTGGTAAGATTAGGTCACCTTGAAATCTTCCTTTAGGCCCTGAGGAAGCTGCTTTTTTTCCCACGCACAGGCTTCTCACCTCCATTACGCAAAAATGACTCTGAATTCAGACTGATTGCCTTATGCCTAATAGTGTGTTAGTGATATGCAAAACCAGGCATTGAACCCCAGTGTGTCTAGCATCGTCTAATCGTTTAATTAGCCATAATGATTTTATTATCTGGGTTTTAAAATGGGACAATCGTCAATTTTTTCAAAGTGCTTCCAGGTTGATTACATATGTAAAAGGGGAGGAGGTATGTAATATCTATATGCCCGGTAGCTGCTTTTTCAAATTACATTCATTCCTCTTTATTTTATTTGCAAGTGTAGGGAGTTCAATATAGTTCAAGGAAAGCATTGTGGTAAACAGCCAGCTTAAATGTGAGCAGTGTAAAGAGCAGCAGCTTGCAGAAATATTGCTATAGATACTAAGACCGTATCCTGCCTCGATGCAGACCACACATAATTGAATCATGTTCAATAGAAGGCCATTACAAAACCGAACTTATTTGCAATGCTAATGTGGGGAAGACAGCTGTCACAGGGAATTAAATATGATCATTCAGAGCTTGAATAAATGAGGTGTCCATTATCTTCTGGCTGTGTTGCAGGCTGCTTGAAGAACACAAATAAATGATACTGTTGCAGTAACCAGCCCATGGTTTTGTTTTTCAGTCATAGAAATATGAGAGCAATGGAGGTGGGGGTGGGAAGATAGGGACACAGAAAAGAAGCCTGGCAGATAAAAAAGGCAAATAGGCAGAGTTTTATTTTCCCCTACCTCTAAGAAACCATGGATGCAAGGACATAGTCAGAATTCTATTTTTGATGCCTGAAATAGACTTTAATTCTATTAAAGATCTTTTTCAAGATTCATCCCTTCTCCCTAAGACTCCAATCACAGCCAACTCACAAAGGAAGCTGAATGTGAAAGGGTAGAGTCGGTGTAAACAAAGCTAATCCTTTGTCCCTTCCCCAAGGCCTTCCTTCTCATCCAAATGGATAATAAAGATAACAGAGAACTTCTTCATGGATAATCAATCTGCCAATGAGCATAAAAGGTACTTGGATCAGTGCTAGTTTTAAAAATGCCATTAATTATCCAATTAACAGAAAGGGAAGCTTTTTTTAATATTGGCTTTAAGCAACGTATCTGTAAATTCTGTAAATTCGTTTTCTTACATTAATAGCGTGGAGATACTAAGCCGTCATCTCTTAGACACAAAATAGAAACAATCTTTTAAAAAGCACTCAAAAGTAAGACTCTCCCCAGATAGACTATCTAATACGAGTAATTCTAGAACATGTGGTCTTAGTCTAAATTACATGACACTGTGGTTGAGGGAGAAAACCCAGCTTCTGATGAAGAGTGGCTGGTAAGACTGGCCAGAGCTTCCGTAGGAAAGACAGCTACTGGTGCACAATGACTCCTCGGAAGTAAACACAGTCTGCAAAAAAGTCTTGTGTTCTTCTCTAAACTATTGGCAAACTTAGCAGTCGTCAGGAAAAAAAAAAACAACAAAAAGGAAATGGATTGTGTTCATATCTGTTTTTGTATATCCTGAGGAGCTTGGCATTGGACATTTTGTGTATTGTGGTGTATGAATTTAGGCAGCATATAAATTCAATTCAAGAAAGTATATTTGTAGCTTATAAGGACCGAGTGCCTTAGTGCTGCTGGTCTGTTAATTCTAATAGCTTGGTTTCAAGCATTTGTATAATATTTTAGAAATGAAATATAAATACCCACTAGAATTCTAAGCATTTCCAGTGTGACAAAACTGTAAATAAAGATTATTCCTCCAAATTCACAATATAGTATCTTCCCTATCAAGGCTTATATCTTTTTGGGGTGGTTAAAAATCTCTCCCTTTTGGGGTGCCTGCGTGGCTCAGTTGGTTAAGTGTCTGCCTTCTCTCAGGTCACAGTCTCGGGGTCCTGGGATTGAACCCGCGTTGGGCTCCCTGCTCAGTGAGGAGTCTGCTTCTCCTTCTCTCTCTGTGCCTCTCCTCCTCTCATGCTCTCTGTCTCTCTCTTTCAGATGAGTAAATGAAATCTTTAAAAAAAAAGTCTATTCCTTTTGAGAGAAGACTGTTAGTGGAATATTTATTGTGATGGAAAGAGGAAAAGAACATTGGCCTTAAGTTTCTAAAAAATTCTCTCTTGGGGTGCCTGGGTGGCTTAGTCAGTTGAGCATCTGACTCTTGATCTTTGCTCAGGTCTCAGGGCCCTGGGATCAAGCCTTGCCTCTGGCTCCAAGCTGGGCATAGAGCCTGCTTGGGATTCTCTCTTTTCCTCTCCTTTTGCCCCTCCACCATGTGTGCACCCTATCTCTAAATAAAAAATAAAAGAATTCCCTTTAGAACCTTGGCTTGGAAAGACCTTTAAAAAGTCATGACATTTTAATGTTGCTTCTAGAGAGCTGCTTCTAGACTATTGAATACAGAAGTTGTCTTGTATTCAGGATTTCTTACTTATTAGAAGCTTGAATAATTTAGTGTGGGACTAAGTAGGTGTTCTGGCCAGAGCCTCAAGCTCTTTTTGAATGGATTTGTCTATCTGATTGTAAATATCATACACATTTATGGTAAAAATTTCAAACAATACAGAAGTGTATCATGTAAGTGAAAGTCCCACATAGTCCTAGCCTTGGGAGGATAACTCTGGACAGCCTCATGTGCATCATTTCAACATTTTTCCTATGTGTACACAAATCTTTTCCCCCTGAAGTTGTACGTATGGTATGATTCCACATGTTTTCACTTAGTTGTATGTCATAGTCATCTTTTCATATCTGCACATATAGATCTACTTAATTTTTAAAAAATGAATAGTATTCTGTTGTGTATAATACTGTATACTAGAGTTTAACCCAAGAGTTGGCAAGCTATGGCCTGCTGGTTGAATTCTGCCCTCTCTGTCCGTTCATGTTTTATTGGAACGCAGCCATACTCATTTGTTTATGTATTACTGTCTGTGGCTGCTTTCATGCTCTAGGGGCAGAGTAGAGTCATTACAACAGAGATGGCATAGCCTGGGAAGCTGGCTATTTACTATATGGCCCTTTACAGAGAAAGTTTGCCAGCGTTTGATTTAACTAATCACCTATTAGTTGGATGTATACATTGTTTGTAATTTGTATCCTAAAAATAATGCTGTAATAAGTGTATTTGTAAACCCATCTGTGTATTCACTCACTATTTCCTTAGGATAAATTCTAAGAAGTAGGACTGCTGAGTGGTTCCTGCCTTATATTTTATACACCCTTAGGGTACTAGTTCATAAATTCCTATTATAAATGGTAACCCATCACAACCAATTCTTCATGGCTTAGATTTTAGAATCAGAAAGACCTGAATTTATATTTTGGGCCTACAGTTATTAGCTTGTGACTGTAGGATTGAATCAATCCTACTTAATTTCACCAACATTATCAGGTGTTGTACAGTTAAAGGTTAGCTCAGCAGGCCCAGGCTTTTCAAGGTCCGCACGTGCCAAAGAAAGACCTGACTTCAGAACTTGGCCCTTGACAGGTTCTGGCAGATAACCTCTGAGTTCCTGGACTATCCCACCTGAGAAGAGTGTTTTTGTATTTTGGTGCTTTGGGCCACGCTGCCAGCAGTTTGACCCATTCATACCAACAGTGTGACGTGGGGTGAATGACCTTGCGGGGCCACACTGACCTCTGCAGGGCTGGAAACTGAGTAGCTTAGGTCAGTCACACAGGTGCCGTAGGCCCATGGGACTCACCCTCATAAGAACCGTGGACACCAAGGCCTTGTGGGTGAGCTTCCCTGGGTGACCTGCCAGCCGTGTTGTTGGCACATGTCACTGCTGATGGAATGAAGCACTGTCCTCTCAGCTTGAGCAGGAGATGCTCCTGCTTCCTCCCGGACTCTGCCCTCTGCACCTTTTTCTCTGGCTGATCTTCATCTGTATCCTTTGACTGTGATGAACATAATGGTGAGAGAGCAACTTCTTGGAGATGTGCATTCTAGCAAATCTTCAAGACTGAGGGTGGTCTTGGGGAGTCCAGACACAGATATATATATAGTGAGCAGCTCGCATGTGAAATGACAGGGCTAGAGAGCAAGGCTTAAACTCAAGACAGAACCTTCACAGGAAGCACCGTCCACCAGACTTCCTGTCAGGCCAGGATATGGAAGTAATCCGGCTCTAATTTGTCTATGTCTGTGGCAACCTATGTCTGAGTCAAAGTTCCAGAGACTTCTAGCTTTGGGCACACACTGTCTGCCACTTCCTGTGGTGCCAGAGGTGACAGGAAGTTCTGAGCACGAAAGTCTCAAGCATCCTGGACTGTTGTTGTGGGAAAACAGTGTACACATGTCAGTCAGCAGACGTTTATTATTGATTATTTATTGCTGTTCTAGGCACTTGTTTGAAACCAAGGAAGCTTCATTGCCCTCAGGGTGCTTACATTCTGCTAAAGGTAATTTCTTCAAAAGGGAACTGATGTGCTATTAGGAAGGAGTGATGGGTGCTGGGTAGTCAAAAAATAACAACTATATACTTCAGTGTTCAAGTTACTCAGTTGCCTCATATACAAAATGGGGATAATAATGACCATCTAATCAGACTACTGCATGGATTATATGAGATAATCTTTCATTCTCAGTCTACAGAAAATACCCAGTAAATGATGTTTATTGTTTGTGGCTAAGAGTGGGAGCTCTAAATTCTGAAGTCAAACCAAGTACTCGTTAGTGTTGATTTTACGTTATTTAACTTCTCTGAGGAGGAACCTATATAGTCACATGGGGCCTTGTGCCTAGTTGAATGTTCTCCTGCCACGGCCTTCAAATCTCTAATGATTTTGAACAAGGGGCCTGTGTTTTCATTTTGCAGTGGGCCCTACAACTTATCCAGCTGGTCCTGTCTCTGAGCTTCAGTGTCCTCTTATAAAATGGAGATGATAATATATACCGTGTTTGCTATTTTTCAACCATCTCATTTTTAGAAAAGATTTTATTTTATTTTTCACAGATTTTATTTATTGAGAGAGAGAGGAACATTGTGCATATGGTAGGGGGTGGGGGGAGGCAGAGGGAGAGAGAAAGAGAAAATGTCAAGCAGACTCCCCACCGAGCATGGAGCCTGAGGTGGGACTCAAACTCAGGACCCTGAGATCATGACCTGAGCTGAACAAGAGCTGGCCTGATCACCTAGCCGACTAAGCCACCCACGCACCTCAAGATTTTATTTTTAAGTAATCTCTACACCTAACATGGTGCTCCAACTCACAACCCCAAGATCAAGAATCCCACAGTCCACTGACTGAGCTGGCCAGGCGACCCTGAACAGTCTCATTTTTAACACTTAGTTTAAAAGTTTTTCTTCTTTTCCATTTGTCTCGTTTTCGGATATAATATATCACACTGAGCACATATGGGTCCATTTCATTTATTTTCTAGAGAGAAACAGACTTCATTTCCTGTAGAAAGATGAAATGTTAGTGAGTTCATACACAGTCCCGTGCTTTGCCACGAAGAATCATACACTGGATGTTTTAGCGTCTTTCGCAGACTCCTCAGTGTTTTTATATGGGGAAATTGTTGCATTTAAAACTGAAGATGTAACAAAATGTGGAACAATTCATAAACTTATATAATAGGGATATAACCGGCCCTTGAAGATTGGTGCTTTGATGTGGAGTATGGTATGAAAGCCAACTTCAGTACTGTTACATGCCCTCTTAGAACTAATTCTTGCAATTTAGGTTCCCGCTGTCTAGGGCAGAGAAAAATAAAGAACCATGTCCCATGATTCTGGAGAAAATAAACTTGAATGAAAGATTGAAAAGGAATAAACCATTTCTGAGTGCCTCAAGCACAATAGCATAGTTGTCTTTTGAAATAGAGTACTTGTATTTAATTTTCACCCTTCAGCAGGTAGGAAGAGAAATGGAGAAAAGTGGAAATAGCTTTATAGATCAACGGAGGCCTATTGAGGTAATAGAAGATCTGACGTAAGCATATATTCAAATCCTAGCAATTTCAAAATTTTTGTGTTTGGATTTCTACAACACTGGAAAATTAGGTGTTGGATGTGAACTCTTGTACTATTTGGAGTCCCAGCCAAATTTCCTTAGGAGCTCTGAGGCTTCTAAATATGCCAGTAAGGGGCGTATGGGGGGGTAGGGGGGAGGAAGGTGGGAAGGACTTGTCCCTGCCTCATGGTGAGGTAAAAGCACACTTCAGGTTTGCTTCTCTCAGTGGCTATGTGAAGACCTATATGTAAATGCAGAGGATCCTTTAATTTGGCAAACAGGGTCTGTGTAAATTCAGAGAGAAGCTATATTCAAGACTTAAAAAAAATGTTTAAAAACTAATTTAAAAAATATCCATGGAAGCATAGTTTATAAAAAGTAAAAACATTGGAGTTGAGTTAAACAAGGAAATTACTAAAATTCATTAAATTAAAAAAATGTTCCTCCTTACTTCCTGACCATGTGATTAAAAATGAGAGAAGAGAAGGAAAAAGGAGTAGAGCCACATAAGGTGGCTCTGTGTTATGGGGAGTGGAGTTTGGGGAGCAATGAAAATGGCAGGCCCTTCTTCAGTGAGGAGATTTTAGTTTTGCAATTCATAAAATATCTGCTTTATTTTGCACCGAATTTAACAACATGACCCCCACTTGAGCTTTAACAAAAGAAAAGGAAAATGAGCAGTTAGCACAGGGTCCAAGGGTGGGAGTGTGAGAAGAGCATGTGGCTTTAAAATTCATTGTTCATTAGTTCATGTTTGTAGGCTGAAAGCTTCTCGTACAACCTCGAAGGTCAACGGTGTAATAATGCTCTTTTTTACCATAATTATTATAAATATTACCTTTTGCCACTTTGACAGAGCCACTTTGAAAAATTACTTTGGAAAACAGTTTTTCTTCAGTGCTCACCACCACCCTGCTCTAGCCAGAGTGGCCAAGGGAGTTAATGGCAGTGAATCATGACGGGAAGCTGGAGGATACAGAGTCGGATGGGGCACAGGCCACACACAGAGTATGTGTCAGGGAAGGGGGAAGTGCAGAGTAAGACAGTCTCAACCGTTTCATTTCCTGCAGTGGGAAGGTGATTGGATTTCAATTTGAAAGGTTTAGGGTTGCATCTGGGATTCAATAGAGCTGCCTATGGAACATTGAGTGACAGATCCTTTTTGTGTGTTAATGCAAGGTATATATGTGTGATATTTTTCAAAGGCTCCAGAGAAAACAACTTGAATCCATACCATGGAGTTAGTCGGAGTGTTAGGAAGAAATCCATATGGGTTCTACAGCATACATGGGGATTTAAGCTGGGAGAATAGTTTTGATCTTAGACTTTTGTATTTTTTATTAAGGTCAAGAGAAGGATGAAGGGGGCTAGTGGTCAGAGTGAGAGGCCTTGGAAAAACAGCTTCTTGACAATGATCGTGGAGAAGAATGTGCTAATTTCCTTTTAAATGGCGTAATTTTTTGGAAAATCACAAACATGAGGACAAAACTGAAAAATGAATACCTCCTACAGTATGGAGCATGGAAGATTTTCAAGAGGGCTTTTATATTTTAAAAATGAAATATTTAAATGAAATATTCCTGATTAAAATGTAACTTTTGGTATAATGTAATTAAGCAAATGGTTTGCTGCCCTGCTAACTTGGAAGTGTATTTCACTCCAAGCATTTATGAAGCTCTAGCTATGCTAGAATTCCTACTTGGTTTTGCCATTGGATGAATGGAGATCTTTTATACTCAATGTTTCAAACTTGATGGTGTCCCGCAAGTACGAACTAAGACATATCATCATAGTTGTCTGATTTATAGAGTGTTACATCTAGGGACAATTGCCCAGGCACAGCGGGGATTTAGGTGTCTGAAAGACACCCAATAACACTTTTAATCAAAATGAAAACCTTTCAATCATCTCTTCCTTCTATCTGTTGCTCCCTGATTGATACTGTCTAATACCCAGCCTTTTCTTCTTATCTTGTCCCTATCCTCAGTAGGCTGGGTAATATTTTGGCTTTTGAAGAAGGAAGATGTAGAGCACTCAAAGCGCCAGCAAAGGCACATGGACATGAAGGTGTGGGGGTTGGCAGAGTTGCCTGGTGTCTGGGGATGTGACGTCATGTTTTAGTGAGGGCTGCCAGGTGGGAGGTAAGCTTAGAAAGAGAACATTGTTAGATGGAACCAAAAGGTGGATTGAGGTCAAATTGTAAGGGCCATTCCAGGTCTGTGACCTGTGATTCTGAAAACGGTACTGGTGGCAGTGTGGACGCTACATTAAAGAGAATGAAGTATAGTAAGATCAGAAAACCAACTATGGTGTTGCCTGATGAGAGAAGACAAGGCAAACTCTGCCTATGTCAGTAGAAAGGGGAAAAGGGATGAGAAAGTTATTTCCTGGGTAGAGTTGGAAGGATTTGGTACAGGACGGGTGAGATGGTGGAAGGAAAAGGATGACCTGAACTCAGGTTCCTGGAAGATGGCCCTGTGGTTCATCACTGACGTGAGGGCCTTGGGAGCAGAGCTGTGCTGGGGGCGGAGGGGTCTCTGGGGGGGGGGGGCGAATCCGTTTCTCAGGGCTGCTGTAACATCACAGACTTGGTGGCTTCGCCAGTAGAAACTTATGTCTCACAGTTCTGAAGGGTAGAGTCCATGATCAAGATGTCATAGGGTTGGTTCCTTCTGAAGGCCTATTCCAGGCTTCTCTTAGCTTTTGGAAGTTCCTTGGTTCATGGCAGTACAGTTTCAGTCTTCACATGGTCTTGGCTCTTTGTGAGTGTGTGTGTCCAAATTTCTCCTTTTTTATAGGGACACTAATGACATTGGATTAGGGGCTCACTCTACTCCAGTGTTACCTCATCTTAACTAATTATATTCTGCAACGACTCAATTCCAAATAACATTTATTCTGAGGTACTGGGGGTTAGGACTAAATCCTATGAATTTCGGGGAGACACACTTCAATGCAAAACAGTGGGGTAGGTCACTCAATAATGACTAGCTTTAGATGTGTTGAATTTTAGGTCCCTGTGGGCCCAGTGTCAGCAGGCTGATGATAACAGGATATGAGCTGGACGCGTGGATTTGGTCATCATCTACACGCAGGGAATACTCACGTACTAAAGAATTTTGTGTGGAGTACTTTCTGTTGAGAATTTTCCAATGGATTGGAGGCATTTGCCTGGGGAAGAAGAGAAAGAAGGGCATAAATTCATTGAGTATGGCTTTAAGAAGTCAGCCTTTCCGCTCAGTGCTTAGATATCTGATCTCACTGAATCCTCAGCAGACCCGGTGAGGGAAGTTTGAGTGGCATCTGAAGCCCGTGGTCACACAGCAGGAGGATGGTAAAAAAAAAAAAAAAAGGAGATTGGAACCGAGGTTTATTTGATTTCACTAAAAGTTGCTGCCTCCGTGAGGGGAGAGAGTAGAGGACAGGGACGGGGCTGGGGAGAACACTGAAGAATTTGTATGGTTAAAGGGCTGGCAGTGGGAGCCAGGGAAGGGGCAGAGGGAAATGATAACTAGTCAAGAAAGCCACAGAAATCCAAAACAGAGCTTCAAGGAGCAGGGGGGAGAACCACAGTGTTAACTATTTGAGACAGGCTAAGGACCTAGAAGTGTCTCTTTGGTTTAGTGCCTCTCTGCTCTTTGAACGTCCATTTGATTAAGAAGTGAAATTATAACAAATTTTTGTCCACAGTGATTACAGGCAACAGATTCACTGTAAAATAAAAAAGAGAATTACTGTCAATTTTATTCCAAGTTCACTGCAGTCAATGTGCTGTTGGAGAAACATCAATTCTGACAAATTGCTCTATTCATATACATACTATCTCCATATATATACATTATGTAATGATGGCTTTGGAAGCAACTTTAATTCTTTAATTCTGAGCATTAGGGCCTGGCACCAAGGTCGTGGGTATACACTTGTATATGTGTGTATGCTGCTGTTTTGGCTGCTAAGAAATACTTTAATTTGTTTGAGCATGGTATGCAAGCTAGTGGAGAAATCTAATGAGGACGTTTTAAAGTGTAGGTTAAGGCATTTTAGGCCATGCAAGGTTATTAAGGTGATAAATAAGCACTTACTGGCTTGTTGCCCATACCTGCTTTATATTCACTTCAAAGACGAACATTTTCATTAAAAACAAAGCAGTTAAAATGTCAAGGTGCCCATTCTCTTTTTTCAGACTCTCCTTTTTACATTACAAAATAAGTGGATTGAGCGAGGTGTAAACTGCTGCTAAATAAAGGCTTTTCTTGGCATTCCTTGGAGAAATCAAATCCAAGACCACTGGTAAAGGGTGATTTACTATATCCACTACACAGACTATTTCTTCTAATTATCAGCATGAATGTAATTACTTACAAGCATCTCAGGCTCCTATGATCATGTCCCTTAGAGCATTTCATCTTTAATGATTTTCCTTGATAGAAAGCCAGTTGGAAGATTTGTTGCATAACATTGCTCAACCAGAAAGAAAAATACGTACTTCTCAGAAGAAAGATCTGTGTGCTTTCTTCTCAATGGTACTTATATTCTGCCAGAATTTGATTAGGAGCTATCTTGGCACAAAGATCACTAATGACCGAGTCAAATAACTTATATAGATTAAACAATTTCTTGGAAAAAATACAATACAGTATGACATTCCTTTTCCAAGAATATCGAAGTTCAAAATTGTTACCACTTACGGTGAATTGTTAAATCCTCTAACTTCTGAGGACAGAGTATGAGAGGGAACGGGGTCCGGCGGGAGTTTGTAGATTCTTAGTTGAGATGGTTTTAAGGGAAGAAATTGCTTGCCTGGAGGGGAGACAAAAATGTAAACTCATACAACAGATTAAGATTTTTAGAAGCTGTAGGGGACATCGGAGTTTACGTACTCTCCCTCCTTCAAGAAAGGAACTAATTACCCAGATAAATTACCATCCCGGTGCTTAGTAACTTGCCCCCTGTCACAATTCTGTTGGTATTGCAACCCGTGGCCAGGCCTCTAATTCCCCCCCTGTTTTTTTTTTTTTTCAACCATTATCACGTTCTCTAGGATTGATAAAAACATTTGTAAAAGCCTTCATTGGGGGTGCATAGGTGTCTCAGTCGTTAAGTGTCTGCCTTCAGCTCAGGTCATGATCCTAAGGTCCTGGGGATCGAGGCCCTGATTGAGCCGGCATGGGGCTCTCTGCTCAGCAAGCCTGCTTCTCTCTCCCACTCCCCTTGCTGGCGTTCCTGCTCTTTCCGTCTTCTGTCAAATAAATAAGTAAAATCTTAAAAGCCTTCGTTTGTCTGGCACAGTTGAAAACCATGTTTTAAATATTAGCTTTCCAGATAACTAAAGTTTGTCTCTTAAGCATCCCTTGAAAGTTTTTAGTGGAATTGGTCATCTATCTAGAAGAAGATGCTGAGCGCAATTCAGCTTTTCCTTGAGGAATTAGTATCATTAGGGGCATTCATGATTTTACCATGATAGAGTAGAGGTCACAGTTGCCCTCTGGCGTGGCTGAGGTGGGAGGACTGTTGCCAGCTGGTGGTGAGGCATGGCTTCTGCTGCCCTTTCTGTCACCATCTTGCCACCTCGAGCCCCTGCCCGGCCTCTTGCTGGTAGGCTTTCCCCGGCGGCTGGTGCTCCCTCTTGCTGCAAGTGACTGAAGGAAAGCCTCTCCTGCAGAATAAAATACAAGATTCTGTGATCACTACGCACCCGAAGACTTTAGCTCTCTCTTTGCTTGAAAACTGAGTCCACTAAAGTAAAATACTATTCATTATCTCTATAACCCTGTACTTTCCTTGAGATATTATCTGGTGATTTAAGAAAATTAATTTGACCTTTTCACCACAGACCATCTGAGAAGAAGGATTTAAATGTTGAAAACAAGGGCTTACCCAGAGTCCTTTATTTCCCGAAGAAATTTCCAATGGCTGGCTCAGTATCTCTCCTGCCTCCAGATTGTCGCCCGATGCTGGGAGTTGTGGTCATAGCTAGTGTTTCTTAAGCTTCCGCATACATCAGATTCACCTGGAAGTCTTTTTAAACCACAGATTGCTGCCCCCCCCACTAGAAGGGAGCCCCGAGATGTTGCAGTATTAACTTACGGGGTTGCTGCAGGAGATGCTATTGCTGGTGATCTGGAGATACACTTCGAGAGCCACCGAGGAAATCATCATTCCCCATTATTCTTCAGAAAGAAGGGGGGAACCAAGAGGAACGGAGACTCTGTGTGTGGACTTGCAGGCACCTGCTACCGGAAGACATATCCAGAGTGTTCGTGGAGTCTGCCGTTTGGGACCCTGGTCAGTGGCTTCTCATATCAGACAGAGAATAGAGTCAGCTCCTAACCTTTGATTTGGGAGTATCGAAAACCTATACTTTTGCTGGTGTCTTTAAGAGCAAATGGGCTTTATTCTTGCTTTCCCCTTCCAGAACACTTATTATTTAATTGGATTTTTTGCATATGCGTCTCTGGGATTTTTTGCGTAATTTTCAAAACCAAAGCATGATAAACTCCTGACGTTCACAGTCACAGAGAACTTGAGTACCCACCTCACAAAGCTCGTTTTAACTCCAGTTGTGTTGATTTAGATTAGTCTCTCTTCATTGCTTGTGTGTGTGTGTTCCTGTGTGCACAAACACATACACACATTCTACACAAGAACTTAGGATGATACTGCTTAATAAACTCGTCCTCAGGAACTTCAACATCCATACTATTGACCCTACCAACTGCTTGGCCTCAGCACATCACATGAAAGCATTGCCCCCCAGCCTCTTGTTTGAAGGAGAGCTCATGATTAAGGACAATGGCACTTTCTCTCAACCTCTCTTCTCCCAACCTGCTCAGCACCCCTCTGCCTCCTTTGGTTTACTCGCTAAGCATATCCTAGGAGATTATGCAGCATAGTAGAAAGGATATGAGCTTTGGAGTTAGATGCACACAGGTTTGAATCCTTTCCAACTGTGTAACTTCAGGTCTTGCGTCTTGGGTTGTCCTCGTACAACATCTGTTGTACGGGGATAACACCTACATTACAGTGTTGTTGAGAGGGCTAAGGTACTATTGTAATGCAACTAGCACATTAGCAGGTAATTAGCTAATGAGAAGTCATCACTCTGCAGATACTTCAGCCACTCACAAGGCTAGTTGCGCCTTGGATCTTACCTGACATTAAGATTTGCTCAGCCACAAGGGCCTCCGATCTGGAGTTCTTCTCTAGAGCCAGCTCCTGCCACGAGGAGGCAGGATGGCATGGAGATGCTGGGATCACAGCAATGGGGGGAAGCGAAGAGGATGGCAGAGACCCCAGGCTCAGAGCTAGTCCCTCTGGCTCACAGCTAGTACATCCAGGGTAAGATTAAGGAATTGACTTAGACAATCTTGAAAGCCCCTCCAGCTCCAATTCTCTGGAATTGGAGTGTTCTTTTCTTCCGTGACCCTCCACTCCCAGCTGAGTCTCTTCATTGTCATCACCACGACCTCAAGTTCCTCTGTATTTTCCGGCCCACCAGCTCTCATACGAACAAACTTGCTTTCTCTCACACTTTGGCTTCAGTCTTACCTCCTCTAGTTTTCTCCCGTAACTCCCCTGTCCTAGCCAAGCGTAACCACGCACCATTTCCTAGGGTTTTTGTTTTTGCTTTTTTCCAATGCATGCTTTTCTTTTTATTCTAATAATGTTATTTATTTATTTCATTTTTTTTTAATCTGTCTCCTGTATTAGAATATAAACTCCTTGAAAGCAGAAACTCTTGTTCATTGCCTTACCCTTGCGCCTAGACTAGGGACTGGTTATAGAAGGCACACAATAAGTTTTTGTTGAGTGAAATCTCTGGCTTCTCCTCATGCTTCCACATGTACAGGCTCTTTACCATCACCCCAGTCTCTGATGAAATATGACGGGTGGCGAGTCAATCTGAAACTTGACAGCATAGTCCTCAGGATGAGGTTTTGATCTTTTTTTTTTTTTTTAAAGATTTTATTTATTTATTTATTAGGAAAGAGAGAGAGTGAGAGAGAGAAGGTCAGAGTGAGAAGCGGACTCCCCATGGAGCTGAGAGCCCGACGTGGGACTCGATCCCGGGACTCTGGGATCATGACCCGAGCCGAAGGCAGTCGCTCAACCAACTGCGCCACCCAGGGGCCCCGAGGTTTTGATCTTGATGGGGAATCTGGCTGGTGCTGCGCCCCTCCTTTGGCAGTGAGCCGCCTGCCCAGCAGAGTATACTGAGCGGCTATTGGGGCCGATCTGTGTGCGTGCCTCCCCGATGGTAGGTTTTGAACCGCTGGCCACCTTCCCGGGGCTCTGTCCCACCAAGACAGTGTCTCTGTTTCTTCCCATCAGGCCTGTTGCTGAGATGCCTCAGGCCCTAACATTCCCCCATTGTAATGACATTAAGGTGAATTCTCTTCAGGGCAGACCAGGTAGCCCCAGTGGTGGAAAGTTAAGGAGGTGGAAATTAGGAGGCAAGGGTCCTCCTTTCAACCGCATGTCTGATGCTTGACTTCACACAAATCATTTACTTCAAAAGAACTTTTAAAGAGACTATCACACATAGACGGAGTTTACAAAGAATTCTGAAGATAGTTTCTGTTTTTGCAAGGTTCCGGTCTAGTTGGAAAGACAAGACACCTGTGAAACCTTTCGTTTTGTCTCTGAAATATTTCTCAAATGTGCTTCCTTCTTTCCATCTCCACAATCCACATGCAGCTGGTACTCTCCGTCGTCATGCTCTGTGCCCAAGTTCTAGGTGCCCCTCTTGCCTGGACTACTGCAGATTCCTATCTGGTTCCACCATTTCTGGTCTTGCCATTTCTGACTTATTCTCTTCTGTGAGAATCCAAATTTCAAAATCCAAATCAGATCAGAGTGCTGTCCTACTTAGACCTTCTCGCTGGGCATTGGATTCAACTAGACACCTTACCTTGACTTACTGAAGCTGCTTGCTCTCCCCGCCCACCTCTCCTTTCTCACGTTATGATGTTCTCTGCTTATTCCCATGAGCCAGCCACAATAGACTCTGATCCCTCAAACCTGAGACATCTTTCCCACTCCAGGATCTGTGTACATGCCCTCAGTCTGCCTGAAATTCTCTAATTCCGTGAGAATGGAATGTCCATGAGGCCCTGGTCATCACAGGGCTGGCTCCTTTTCTTCCCTGAGGACTCAGCTAAAAGGAGGGTCTCTGTTATCTCAAAGAGCCTTCTCTGAAACAACTTTCCTGGTCATGTGATGTGGGGCATCATAGGTTTCCTTCCTAGACCTCGTCAGAGATTGCACTGGTCATTTATTTGTCTGTCTCCCATCACTGGACTGTAAGCTCCCTGAAGTCTGGCACCATGCCCTCTGAAATGTTCTGTTCTTGCAACCTCAATACCTGTCCAGCAGAGTACCTGATATATAGCAAGCCATCAATAAATATCTTAACACTAAACAAATAATGGCAGGGCGCCTAGCTGACTGAGTTGGCAAAGCTTGTGACTCTTAATCTCGGGGTTGTGAGTTGGATCCCCAGGGCAGGGGTAGCGTTTACTTAAAACAAACAAACAAACAAACAAATACATTAAACAAAACAAAACAACAAATAATGGCTACCAGCTGGGCATGATGTTCTGTTGGACGATGCTATCTCTCTGTATAAGTTGGCAGATCACTGAGAGATTTTATTAATTGTATTTGTGATAAGTGTGCCCTGTGCTGATTGTGTACTTTTGTACAATTAAGAGCATTTAAAAACAATTAGATACTTTAAATTGACACAAAATCCTAAAATCAGTTTAAGTGGTATTCTCTGTCAGATATATTTGGATTTGTCAAGGCAGCTGGTATTTATCAAAAACTCAGATTCATAAAGTGTATCCCTAATTCATTTAAAATCGGTATTGAAACTGTAGTCTCCTTGTCCTGAGAAGCATCCTTAAGAAAAACAATTGAACTTCGAAGGACATGGCACTCCTTTCCTGAGGGCCCTGCCCAGTGCTACTCTGTCAGATCCCTTCCAGACAACTTGGGAGCTGAGGGTGGCTCTCTGGTAAGTTCTTCTCTGGGAAGCATCGGATTGTAGCAGTCTTGCCATGTGGTTACAAAGGACAGCTTTCTCTGTTGTATCAATGAACAAAAGAGGGTTATTTTGAGGGTTATTTTAAACGTGTGCTATGGACTACTTAATAAAATGCCTGCCTTATGTGGTTGTAGGTCATTGTACGAACATGCTCTATGTAGGACGGAGTGCAATGTATATTTCTGAAAGAGCAGCTGCCTCGTGTTTTCGGCTGACCTGATATTGATTCACCATCCTTGCTGGATTCAATGGCCCGCTTAGTGGCATCGGAACATGGGCTCGATGCCTGTTGGCAGCTCCAGCTGTCTGGGTGCCTTTCCGTTTTATCCCTTTGATTGTAGAGCAGTTTTGTGTTATTGATAAATTACAGGTATGGTACTCAGAGGGAGGAAAGGGGCAGCTCAGAGTGAATGGCGGTGCTCTTGGGTATGACGCTTACTTGGATTCATCCATTAGACAATCCTATGTAGTAAAAGGTGTGTTTATGGGATTAGTTATTAATCACAAAACAGGATAGGAGTTACTTGACTCCTAATTATGATGCTGGATGAGCACATAAAAATCATTGTAATAAACAATATCATCCCTGTAGGACCCTTCACACGAAATCAGTCCCGCCAGACAAATAATAGTTATTTACATAACATGGAATCTTAAAAAAAAAAAAAGAATAGATCCTAAAAAACTAGCAACCACCAAATAAGCAAAATGGAAGCTAATAAAAATTGGTACCTTAAAAAAATCACTGCAAGCTATGTTTTCTGTAATTATACCAAGCCCTAGAGTTTTAACCATGTAATAGTAATTTTTCCGTGTTTTTGCCGTTATTGTCCTTTTGATTTACTTAACTATGTCTAACTTGAACAAACAATGTTAAGTGGGGAAACAGATGCGATTAAATAGCCTGTAATTATGTTTTTAGTCAACTGCTACTATCACAGACTCCTCCTGCTACTCGGACCAGAAAAAAAGTGACCTAACTGATTTCACCAACTGCTTTGCCAGGCCCTGATGCAGAATAGATGGCCTTATTAAGCAATCAAAAAATCAGCCATTACAGAGGAATGGTAATCAGCAGTGTTTATACAGCTCACACGCTAGCCCCACAATACACAATCAGGACCATGAATTCTGCTAATTGGGTACCTTCTGCGTCCAGAGGTGCCTGCAAAGGGAAACAAAAGGGACTCGAAAATTAGTGTTTGTAGCAATTAGTTTCTGTCTAAAGGCTTAGCCCAGTTCAGGGAAACCATGATTCAAACAGGGATTATTATAGCAACTTTGGTATTTAAATGTCTTCTGCCATTATTTGAGGTAGGATTTAGCTTGGCGAAACTAATGCAGAATCGTCCTCTTTCTTTATTTACTTAAAACGATTTTTGTTTTGAACTTCTTAAAAATCAAAACCATTAAGCCATTTGCCGCTTTAAATTTTCTGGCATTCAGTGTTTTGTTGTTGTTGTTTTTATTGTTTTTTAAACCTATGATCTTGCTCAAGACAAGTTGAAAAGACTGTTAAATACATGTATTGTTGAGGAACTCCGTTCAGGGGAATAATACAGTGGGGTTTGTTGTGCCATTATTTCACTCGGAATGCTCCATAGTTTCATGGAGGAAATACAGGGTATAATTCTTGGTAGAGGAAAAAAAGGACAGCAATTATGTATCAGGAGATGATTGGGGAGACCTAACTTCAGACATTTATTTATAAATGTCTGTACGAATTTCCATTCTAAGTAATAGCACTAAAATAGTCCAGGAGGAGAATGTAGGTTCTCTGTGTATATTTTATCTGAGTAAACTAGCCAGGCATTTCCAAATGGGCTCCACTGAAAGCCCAATGGGTTTTATAAAATTCACTACAAAAAGCCTTTTGCCCTTTTCTTCCCTTTTAGTCTTTAGCATTTCTGATGTAATAATCAGATAGACAAATCTCTGTGCCTTGCTTCAGTCATTATAGACTCCCTGCTGTAGATGCTCAAAGGGCAAATTAACAGTAGCGCAATTCAAGGGACCTCTTCACCTCCCATGGAAAGCATCAGCTGCAGGTTCTTGCTTTCTTGAAGCTCTCTACATGGTTACGGAAGGATCATAATGACGACGACAACAACAACAAAAGATTAAGGAGAGGAAAGGAAGAACCTTGTGATCCAGAAAACCAAAGAAATATTGGATGATTCATTTCTGTGATTTAAAGGCGACATGAGCAAATGACAGTTTGTCTTTTAAAATTTATTAATAATTTGCTCTCTTTAATTACTTAAATGATGATTAATCAATGTGTCAATAAGTATAGTAAAATTTTTATTATTAACACCAAATTTTACATTATTAAGACAGAAATTATAGAATATTGGCACTTTGGAGACAATCAGAATGATAAGTATGATAGTTTTAGAGACACTGTAACAACATTTTACTCCTGACTGATTACATTACATATTGATATTAGTGAGCATCAGTGTGTAGTGCAATCAGTCAGGAGAAAATGAGTGAAATGTGAACTAATGAGAGCTAATTGTATCATATAATAGCAAGGACACAGAATTCTATCAATTAAATTAGTTTGAGATGAAACAAATATGAATATAATAATGTTTATAATAATGAGGCAATTAGAGCTAATGAAATAAATGTTAATAAAGACTAGGATCCCTAGCCCATTTCTGCCTTTCTCCTTCTGATTCCTTCAAACATTGGGTTGTGTTATAGTCACCAGCTTCTTTTCAGCCATTGGTGCTCTGTCTGTGTTGGAGACGTAGGGTTGAAGAATATAGCATCTTCACAATCTGCATGTTTCTTGATCTTTACTTTCAGAAGGCTCCTCATGGGCTGGCATACCTCTTGCCAAGGTATTCATCTGTGATGAATAAATCATGTCTTGTTCTGTGGAACTTTGGCTTTCATATACTGTCTTTTCTTGATCTAGGATAGAAAATTGGCACTTGTCATAAGAGTGGATCTTTTTCTTTTCCGCATATTGGAGAGTTGATGTCTCGGGTTTAGTGCATCTCCATTGTATAATCCAATTGGATTCTACTTATTAACTGCTTCCTTGGTGTCCTTAAGTCTTTGACATTCATTCCACTTAATTCCCTGATACAAAGAACACAACTGTGATAGCAAAGCCAGTTTCTTAGATATCTGGTTAGGAATGTACTCTCTAGGAGAAATTATACCCATTATTTATCAGGAGATGATTGGGGAAACCTAACTTCAGTCTGGTAGATTATTGGCATCTGTCGAAAAATTAGGATCCGTATTGTGTATTGCAGTTTAGATTTGAGCCCAATAGTCTATGTTGCTGAGCACCTCGTAGGGCAGTGGGGATTATTATTGGGGAAGATGAAGCAGCAGTATATTTTGATCAGCTTGGAAACTCATCCATTTAGCCAAAAAGACTATCTACCAAGGAGTGATGCATTCATACAAATTATGGATTAAGAACATTGCCTGAGAAATGAAAGGGAAAAATTGTAAATTTTAGAGATTTCCACTTGATTATCTATTTGGGTGTTACTCTGGTTGGTGTACTTATACTTGTCTTCAGTTTAGGCTAGCGTTAGTGTTGGTGAGTGATGTTTGACTCAAAGTAGGTGGAACTTTGTGCTGTGAAAGTTTCAACCAACTTTCCCATTTGGCTACCGTGTTGTTGTTGTTGTTTTATCATGTATATCATGTGTGTTTTTGCTTTTGCTTTTGTATCACATTAAAAAGACATCAGAATGAGCTGTGAGTTAATGTTTCACTTGTAAAAGGTTATGGATTGTGCTCAGCTGGTTTCTCAGGCTGACACAGAGTTCATGATTAGAAGAATGAAAACAAACATGAATTGAAAATGTCACTAACCTTTATTGGGCCCTGAGAATCCCAGAGCCTGCATGACAGGAGGTTTTCCTGTTTTCAACAGTATAAAGAAGATTGAAACAAAACAACACAGATCTTGGCTATTTACATCTTTTAATGAATGCTCTTCACGTTTGGGTTCCTTTGTCTGTCTCCCTGTTTTCAAGGGTTTCGCTGTGAAAAGTGTAGATGGTATCACATACTCTTATAAACCATGAGCAGACATCCGTCTACGATGCTTTTTCCTCTAAATTATGCTCAGTGTAAAGGGCATCTATACAGCTGTGCATGTATAAGGTAGACAATTATCTATTCAAAGTGTTCCTCAGCACTGAGTTGGAAAGTATTTTCAAATATACTATATAAGTAAAGCGCTGTGTTTAAGTGGGTGTGTGCTGAAGGGATATTTAAGATGAGATCTCACATCTTACATGTGATGGGCCCATTAGGCTTAAATCTGATAGTGCTGAAAATATTTTGTGGTTGGTAAACAAATACATTCACACCACAGGTCCCAGACCTTCACCAGACTGAAGAGAGCTAAAACAGACTTCACTGGTCTGTTTATATGAATTGTAGAGAAGTTAGAGATTAAACTGTGATCCAGGAGATAGCATATCTGACCAGCAATAACTTATTTGAGCTTTCCATTTCTGTGAAGATTTACTGTCTTTGTTTCTTTACAGTGACTTGGGCTTGGTTGTTCTTGGCCTAAATGTAAATAAACTTGCAGTAAATGAAACGTTAGCCTGTTTCTTCCCCTCTTAATTTCTCTTCCTGTGACAGCCTACCTGATCTGGCACATCTTGTGACAAATTCTGCTATACTTTTCACTGATTTTGTAGGTAACTTGAGAAAGTACTCCAAAAAGATCACTAGGGAAATCTCAAAATAAAACATATCCCTTCATCTGGACTGTACCTACGTAGAGGATGAGAAACTTTAGACTTTTACAAATGCATTTACTTGTTCCTGAATTAAAATGAGTTCTATGGACCCATGCTTAGTCCAAAATTCTACTATTTCAAGGTGTAACTCTGGCCTATATGGATTTAATGACATTCTTTGGCAGTGTATAAGTATTTGCGAAGCAAAAACCTGCGCCTTTTTAGTCTCACTTTATCTAATTATATATTGTTCTTTTAAAACAGATTTTGTTTTGCATCCTAAAAGATCAGAAGATTCTTTGGCCAGAAAGCATTTCCACTCAAAAATATGGAGCATTAAAAAAAAAATATGGAGCATTTTCTGTTTTTATTTAAAGGTAGTCTCAGTAAAATGATATCTAATTAATAATAATATGATAAAGCAAAACTTACACCCAAAGATTCAGCATTAAGACCAGCTTTATTTTTAAGCATAAAGTTAGGAAACTTACTTGGTGGAAAGAAAATTATTATTAGTGGTATTTTTTACACAAAAGTGATAATTTTGTTATTTCTGCAATTTAAAAGATTTATGCATAGAACATTCTTTTATTTCACAACAGTGAAGTAGGCTTTTTAAACTTAAAATCGTGTTTCCCATTTGAAAAATGTATAGTTTTTTCAGGTAAGCCAAATTAATCAGGTTTAAATCAGAAGGATTGGAGGTCAAGAACCAGCCTCTAATTTTAACCTTGTGCTTGATGAGTTATATAACTTTGAAAGTCTCATAGACTCTCTTTATTCAAAATTCCTTTTTATTGGCTTGTTTTCCCCCGTAGCAGTCAGAATAGTCAAGGTTATGCTGCAGTAACAAATAAGTCCTAAATCTTAATATGAGCTTGAAATTACAAAGGTTTAATTCTCATTCACATATTCAGTAAGGATCAGTTGTGAACTGTGTTACATCATTGCTGGTATTGTCCTAATGCTAGAACCTATGTTGATGGAGTAGCCTCTGTCTGGAACATTGGCCATTGCCAAGGCAGAGGGAAAAGAGAATATGAGGAAGCACATACTACTTGTTAAAGCTTCTGCTAGCACTATTGGTCAACGCAGACCAATCTAGCTTCAAGCATCAGAGAAGTACAGTTCCATCACTTCACTGAAGAAGGAAAGACACTGCTACCTACTAATAGTCTTAAGACTACCATATACTCTCCTCATCCATTACCTTACTTTTATTTACTTATAAATGTTATCACATTATAAAGTAACATACTGAAAAAATGACGAAAATTAGGAAAAGGTCCTCACAACCCTATTAAAATGTCTTACAAATCAAACTTTTATTCAAGTTTATTTAAATGCCTTATCAATGTGCGTAATTTTTATATAGTTATATGGATTTCTTCCTGTTTGTGTCAGTTAGACAAAGTTACAAATGATTCTCTAAATGCTAGTGAGTGTCATTGTGGAGGTTGGTTTTAAATCTTATGTTGCAGTGGGTTTCTAGCTTGTCTATGGCTGTAATTTCTTAGTTATAATTTCGAATAATGAAACTAATACAAAAGAGAAGTTAGAGATAAATGTATAAGATGGTAAAATATATTTGGAATATCTTGAACTACTTTACAGAAGATTCCACAGTAGTTAAAAATACTTTCATATGTATGAGTATTACAATAGACCCAGGTAGTTTTTAAAAAGAATCTGATGTGGGCCTGTTTTCCTAAAATTTCATTTAAATTATATTTAAGTTAAATTACATTATTTTCAATGTAAAACCTTATTTTTAGGTTCTTTTATTTGGAATATGGAAGGGGATTACAAGGCTCGATTTATGCAGGGCTGTCCAAAGCCAGGATTCCGTGAGGAGGAGAGCTAATGAATGAGAGGGTACAAATGTAAGAAATCTTATTGTACAATAAATCCAATTTAAAGCTTTAATTTTTGAAGTGTGCTCATGAAGTGTTACATAGGCTGATTTTCTTTAGTATTAATGTTTGTAATAGTATTATTCTGCTAAAAAGCTTGACTTTTGTTATGAATAAAATATTGATTTGTGATAGGTAAAGCTCATTGGGGTCTTATCAGTAGCAGTGCCATTTTTTTTCTTTCAACTCTTTTTGGAGAAGTTGTTGGGAATAATACTAATCTTGAGTGGGTTTGGTGGTCCAAGCAACATTGTACTCTAATGAGGTAGTCTTTGGATGGAAGGGATGGAAGTTTGGTAACCATTGATTTGTACATATATTGGCCTTGAGAAAAATTTTAAGTGCTGCATCCCCGGTGCCTAGAACAGTACCTGGTACCTAGCAGACAAATAATAAGTATTTGTTGAATGGGTGAATATCATAAGGTTGAAAGTAGAAACTTTCCTTACTTCATGTGGAAACTAAGAGATTTTTGTTTTAGAGTGATACTTTTGTCCAATCAATGTCCAGTGTCAGCATCCTTGGGGAGTCATTGCCTTGGACAAATTCTTGCCTGGAAAGATGTTAAAATAGAAACATAGATCATACCGCAATTTTCAAGGAAAAGTTTGTGCAGTGATAAACAGGCCTTAAAAATTTCTTTCATTGTCTACACCCATTAGGATGGATATAGTAAAAAAAAAAACAAAACAAACAAAAAAACTACCCCACAAACCCAGAGAAAATAACAAATGCTGGAAAGAATGTAGAGAAATTGAAACCCTCATTCATTGTTGATAGGAATATAAAATGGCATAGGCATTGTGGAAAATGGTATAGTAATACCCTAAAAAATTTAACATAGAATTACCAAATGATTCATCAATTCTACTTCTGGGCATATTCCCAAAAGAATTGAAAGTAGGGACTCAGATATTTGTGCACATATCTTCACAGGAGCATTACTCGTAACAGCCAAAAGATTGAAGCAATCCAAGTATCCATTGACAGATGAATGGATAAACCAAATGTGGTGTGTACACACAGTGGGATATCATTCAGTCTTAAAAAGGAAGGAAATTCTGATACACACCGCAACATGGATGAAGCCTGAAGACATTACGGTAAGGGAAATAAGCCAGTCATCAAAGGACAAATCCTGTATGATTCTCTTATATGAGCTACTAGAATATTCCCATTGAGACAGAAAGTAGAAAGGTGAGTGCCAGGTGCTGCGAAAGGTGGGAAGAGCATTATTGTTTAATGGATACTGAGTTTCAGTTTGGGAAGATCAAGTGTGGGAGAGGGATGGTGGTGCTGATTGACAGCAGTATGTATGTACTTAATGCCACTGAATTGTACACTTAAAATTGTTTAAGGGATAAATGTTATGTATATATTTTTTCATAACATTTCTATTCATTGTTAAGGTTGCCAGTGACCTCCATGGGGCTAAATCCAATGATCACTTCTTAGTTTTCACCATCGTGGGCCCAGCAGCATCATTTGATACAGATAGTGTTCCCCATTTCTTATACGTTGTTCATTGTGCTTCCAGTGAATCACAGTGTCTTGGTTTTGTTGTTGTTTCTTTTTGTTCCCTGTCTCACTGGCTAGTGCCTCTCAGTTTTATTTGCTGATCCTCATTTTACTGATACCAAATTTTGGAGTGGGGCTCCTCTTTGTGTGTCTAAACTTGCTCTTTAGGTGGTCTTATGACTTGAAATATCATCTGTATGTAGATGACCTAAATTTATATTTTCAGTTCCTGCTTTTCCCCTGACATTCAGACTCATGTAAATATTTTTAAAATGACATCTCTGTTTAGATTGATAGGCATTTCAAGTTTAATGTATAGAAAGCTTGATTTCTTTCCCCTCCTAATCTGCTTTCCACTCATGGTGAACCGTTTCTGTGAATGGCAAAACACTTTACCTAGTTTCACATGGCAAAGAAATCTTGGGATTATTCTTGGCTCTCCTTTTCTTTTATACCCTGTATCTAATCCATGAAAAATCCTGTTAGTAGTTCTACTTTCACAATAAATCCTGAATCTGACCGCTTGTGAACATTTGTACCTGTGGTACCCTTGTCCAAGCCACCACTTTCTTCTCCTGGACCATTGAGGTAGTCTCTCATCTGGTCTCCCTGCTTCTACTTTTATCTCTACTACCTTCCCCAATTCTCTTCTCTACCTAGAATCCCTGGTTCTCCTTGAAAAATCTAAATCTGATCATGGAGAATCCTCTGATTCTTCTGATCTCACTTAGAGAAAACTTTAGGAATAAGGAATCTGATTCTCTTAGCAAAATAGATATTCTTTTGTCAAGCAGAATTTTGGTCATGTTTGCTGTGTGACTCAGCCCATGTAGAATGATTCTCTGTGATGAAATACAATCCAGAATTCACAGAGAATGGGTATTTGGCCAATAAATGGTTTCTTTCTCTCCTTGCCTCAGTTCAGGCATTCCTCTCAAGTGGCCTACTCATGTGGTGGTGATAAAGCTAGTAAAAAAAGAAAAAAATCACACCCCCTTCTCTTATCTTTAATTATTTTCAACCCAGTGCCAAGATTAGAATAGGAGCAGGGAGATGTTTATATCCACTTTTGGCTTACTGCTGTCAAGTTAAGAGTAAATTAATACACTTGTCTTGCTTTCTTTGCCAATGATTTTTTTAAAGTGTTTTTTAAGTGTTCTCTCAGTAGGTCCTCTTGAGCCTTCAGTATTTTGGTTAAGACCAATTTACATCATGTTCCATCACTGACTTGCTTTTTCTCTCCAGGTTACTAAGAGTGAGCCTGGGTCATCATGGTCTCTGTTTCTCTTACCTTCCGAGGGTATCATACATCTGAGAGATGGGCTGGCAGCACCTGAACTGGGGTCATTGAAAATGAACCTTCTTGGGTTATTTTGTGGGTTGTCACCTCAGGTGCTCTGCGCAGCGTACTTTCTGGTATTTGATTCCAGTTTATTCTAAGTGTCCCCTATAATCGGACATACATCTTACGAGTTAAAGAAAATAGTTGTTTTGGAGCAGGTGGGGACGAGTCGGTTAACCACCCTCAGCCATGCATGGACCTTCATAGTGTGGGCAGGGAACCGAGACACTTTCAACTCCTCCTAAGAATATGCCCCCCACAGCCTAATAGTTAGTTACCTGGTTAGTGAACCGTGTATTAAATCTGCGAGAAGCAAAGATTGTAATTTTTCTAATACTTAATGGAGTGGCTTCACAGCAAACCCAATGGTAATTTTTCCTGCATTCACACTCCTATTTCAGCTCTGTGACAGGAGAGCAATGTCTCCTGATGTGTCCACGTTGTATTCCAGAGAGAAGCTCTTTCTCTTTGCAGGCTATAAACTGGATTCCCTAAAGCATGGGAAGCACTGACCTAGTTTTTCTCTGAGCTCTTGAGACCTTGGAGATGAATTTTTGCGATGTGGGAGCAAAGTGTGACAGCATTAGTAGAGGAGAAAAGCCTGGCTGGCAGCTCTCGAATTGGCTTCTAGAAGCGTCCCAATGTCTCAGCCTGACTCACAAGCTGCCCACGGCTGTTCTGAAGCTTCCAGCACCTTTAAATGGTGCTAATTATTTGAATATTGCTTGACTCCCTCCAACCCCTTTAGGTCTTGGAAAGAAAAGAAAAGATACGATTTTATTGGTGGTGAGGGTGGCTAAGTACACACCACTGGAAAATGACGTTTTGTATTTTCTCAGCCGAGGCAAGCCATTAATGAGCGAGCTTTCCATGTACTTTCCCCCAAATTTAACCAGGTGGGACCATGCCTGGCCCCAACTAAAGAGTTTATTTTATGCCCTGATATTCTGGGAAAAGGGGAAAATATTCCAGCAAGGAATCCAAATATGGTACATAGTTGTTTAGACTAGTCCTAGGGGTGTGCTATAAGTCTAAATTTAGGCATATCCTGGAATGATATGGCACTTGGTTGGTGATTTTGTGATGTTTGTGCCCTTTCTGGCCTCACTGGACCCAGTCTAGGTTTGTGTGCTTCCATTATTTTATCAGTGACAGTTGATTCAGAGTTTTACTTTGAGTATTATGAGGAATTCCCCTTCCTGTTCTTGCTTGAAAAGGCCTCTACTATCTCTATCATCTATTATCTATCTGTCTGTCTATCTATCTATTGTTTCTTTCATTCATTCACAAATTTTAGTGAACAGCCTCTAAGTACCAACCACTGAGTAGTTGCTGGTTTTATAGTTGCAAATGATTTCTGCACTCATAGAGCATATCATCTATTGGGAAAACATACAATAAACAACTGTATTTGTAATTATTTCATTCCCCTTGTAAGGAGTCCTTCATATGTTGGTTTAGATTTCACTTTAAAAAAAAATGTTTTTCTCTCTTGTGTTTTCAATTACTTTAATAAGACACAAATTTTCTTTTAAATTATAAATAGAAATCCTGTTCTATTCAAGTAGGGTTTATACATTTAAATTTGGCTTTTGATAAAGTTCAGCTAGGGACTGACTGTACTTACATGCTGTTGGAAATAAATATTCGAGATTTGGTAATATAATAAAACTTGACAACTATTTAGTACTTCTTTCTATAAACAGAAAATACTCTTCATTCTTAATAAATATTTGTTGAGGAATTTATTTGTGCAGGTTGCTGTGCTAGGGGATGCACTGTATAATTCCTATATAATAAGTGATATGAAACATGTAAAACATGTAAAAAATAACCATAATGTAAGATAATCTGTGATAAATGTCTTAAGAATGGACAAAAGAACAATGAAGACATCAGAGGAAAGAGAGGTTTCCATTTGATTACATGACTGATCAAGAAATTTTATGAAAGGGGTGATGTTTCAATTAGTTTTTGAAAGATAGGTAGATTTAATTTTAAAAATTTAATTATGACAACTCATTTTTAAAAACTTTGAACATATGTAAAAATCATAAAGAAGAAAACAAAGAGCAGAGCAGAGCTCCTCCCAGAAGGCCCTTTTGGAGGAGGGCTAACAACACCTCTTTCCCCTTTCCTCCTCTGTCCCCTTTCCTCCTCTGTCAGGGGTCATTGCACTTGTCCTTCACCCCAATAGAACCGGACATTCTGGAGTGGTTCCCTGCCTTGCTGAGTTGGAGAGTGGTGATCTGTTTTGTTGGAATGTTGCCAAGCTACCAGGAGTAACTGAGAAGGAAAAAGGGTGACATAGCTGCAAAAAGTGCCAAGGGTTGGGTTGGGTTGGGGGTGACCCGCATTTCTCCCATGTGGTGCAACAGAAGGATCTGAGAGTATCGCTTGGATGGAATGGACATCACAGAGGGCCTCCGGACTTGAGCTGGCTTGCCCAGCCATATCTGAGGACTGTTAGCCGAGCAAGGGAACCCTCCAGGCAAAAGGTCATGGGTGGACTGCTGAGGCGAGGCAGGGCCTGACAGGGGATGGCCAGGTCAGACTTGAGACAGATGTCCCACGTCACGGCACTGTGCAGAGGTCTCCAGAGATCCACGAGCACACCCCACAAGAGAGCTGGCATTTGAATCCAGCCACAGAGGTAGAACTTTGATCCGGTGAGGTTCAGTAACAGTGAGAACAGTGACGACCCACACGAAAGGGAGAGGGGTTCATTTCCCCTTTCTCCTTGCCCAACATTGCAAGGTAAGCAACTGGAAGAACTGGTCTGAGGGCATGGTGCGCAGCTTCTCCCACACCCGGCTTCCAGAACCAAGTCTAGCCAACACTAGGGAAGAAGGGACAGAGAGGGGTGGAAAAAGGTATCTGGTGGAAGGAAGGTCTTAATGTGGAGATGAGCATGGAGTTTTATGAGGAATAGGAGTCTTGAGAGCTGGAGTAAGAGTGTTGTAATACTCAAAAGGGAGTGAGCATTGGGACACCCGGGTGACTCAGTAGGTTGTGTCTGCCTTTGGGTCAGGTTATGATCCCTGAGTCTTGGGATTGAGCCCCACATTGGGCTCCTTGCTCAGCACGGAATATTCTTCTTTCTCTCTCTGCCCTTCTCCCTGCTTGTGTGCTCTCTTTCTTACTCACTCTCAAATAAATAGGAGGGAGTGAGCATTTAGGGAACTGGGCATAACTGTCTTTGGATGAGCATACCACCCAGGCAAAAGGGTGTGGGATGGAGCACTTCACCAAGGAATCCGGGGTGGAGGGAGCTGGGTGGGGGGATGGGGGAGTTGAGGGAGGGAAGGGGAACTGGGAAGTTGAGAGGAAATAAGATCACCTAGAGGTTGCTGGTTGTAGGGCCTGGTGCAGGCATGAGCTTTAACCTTGCTGTTCTCTGTACTCTGATGTGTGTTGGAGTTTAAAAAAAGTTTAAAAATATTGGCCATAACTTAGAAAAACCTGTTTTTTAGAATACTTTATGTTTGGATATATTTGATTCATTTTTTAGTTTTTGTTTTATTTGTGATTTTTAAGCATCATGATTTTATCTTCTAAAGTTCTTCTTTGGAGGCGCCTGGGTGGCTCAGTCCAGTTAAGTGTCTGTGTTTAGCTCAGGTCATGATTCCAGGGTCCTGGGATCCAGCCCTGCATCAGGCTCTGCATCCAGCAAGGAGTCTGCTTCTCCCTCTGCCCTTCCCCCAGCTCGTGCTCTCCCTCTTTCTCTCAAATAAATAAATAAAGTCTTTAAAAAAATTCTTCATATCTATCTTCACTTTTATTTTCACCTTTAATTCTTTTTTCTCTTACATTAAGAAATGTTACTTTTCGATGTATTAATAGAGTCCTTATTCTTGCCTTTTAACATTCTGAGTTTCTTATTTCCTATTCTTGGTATTTCAAATATTTTCTAAGTTTAAACTACTCTAAGCTTTTATTCTTTTTATTCTTTCTGCCCTTAACTGTTGCTCTTTGTCTTTCTTTCTCAATGGTTTACATTATTGATTTCAGTCTCTATTTTGTCATTCTTAATGTTCTCCTTTACAAGGTTTTTTTAGTGCAAATTTTCATCATGTAAGAAATAACTACAAACAAAATTGAATGGATGTCCTTTCACCATTCTCCCCAGAATCAGAATCCTCCACTCTCCTTTTAGTTTTCCAAACATTATTTAGTCTAAAAGTATTTCCTAAAAACTCTGCTAATCTTATTATACAGATCACACGTTTGATTTGCTAAATGTTGTGAATTCTTCTATCATACGACAACTGATCTCTGCATGTTTTCTAAAATACGCAGCCCTGCCACATCGTCTTTGGCAGTTTGTGTCAGTATATAATAGTTTGCTGTGTCTTGGACTCCAGTACCTGGTCTGATTCTGGCTTTTGTTGAGACCTATTTCGAATATTAATGCTATTCTGACTATAGTCAGTTCTTAATTATTTGCAATAATAGAAATCTAGAAGTAAGTTTAAAAATTATTATTATTACTGGATTTTGATATAAGTGTTCATGTTCATGTGGTTACTTTAATATTCTCTTCAAGTCGTTCTAAAGCGACGTGCCTCAAGAACTCAGAAAATTCTCTTTGGCGTGTTTTCAGTTTCCTTTTTTTTTTTTTAATTACATTTCCTTCTTTCTAACTGTCTCTATTCTGAAGAAGTGGTTCTGTGTTCTTTGAAACATTCTTTGAGGCAAAGATACTTTATCTGTTTTTAAAATTTCCATTAAGGGTTATAGAAGACAAACAAAACTAACCTAAAACTTCAACAAAACATACAACTAAGTATAAAACCATATGTAAAGAAAATAGGATTTACTTGGAACCCAGCTGTTGAGTTTTTCAGTGATAGAGTCATAGTAACCAAACTTTTGATAGTTGTGCAGATACAGAATTTTATTAATCTGCAGCAAGAAAAATATATTTTAAAGATATTTTTATTTATTTAAAAATAAATTTAAAAAATATATTTTAAAGATATATTTTTTAAAAATTTACTTGAGACATTACTCTCAAGTAAATGAGAGAGACATTTACTTGAGAGAGACAGAGATAGAGCATGAGTGTGAAGGAGGGGGAGAAGCAAACTCTCCACCAAGCAGGGAACCTGATGTGGGGCTTGATCCCAGGATCCTGGGATCATGACCTCAGCCGAAGGCAGACGCTTAACCGACTGGGCCACCTGGGCACCCCCGCAGTAAGAAAAATATAAAGGAGGGGCGCCTGGGTGGCTCGGTGGGTTAAAGCCTCTGCCTTCGGCTCGGGTCATGGTCTCGGGGTCCTGGGATCAAGCCCCGCATCTGGCTCTCTGCTGGGCGGGGAGCCTGCTTCCCCCTCTCTCTCTACCTGCTTGTGATCTCTCTCTCTCTGTCAAATAAATAAATAAAATATTTAAAAAAAAGAAAAGAAAGAAAAATATAAGGGAAGGGGAGCACTCTCCCTGGAGAGCTTCCTCAAAAGGCACCCAGAGTATTCATTTTCCTATGTTCCACCCTAACCAACAAGTTCTTTCTTTAAGGATAATATACCATTGATTAGCTTAAAGTCCGGTTTTAATTCTTCCTATTTCTGTCCTAGGAAATGTTTTGTCTTAATAATACCTATTAGGTATATCTGATTCTTAGGAACTGATTTTTAGTTAATTTTCAAGAATCTTAATTATGACCTTAAGTATAGCCTAAAATGAAAAAATTATTATACTAGTGCTTTGTAATAATATATAAAATAAAATACATTACTTTATTTGATCTAAGAGGCCGAATGGAAAACTACATAAGAATTATGAATATACAGATATATTTTTTTGCTCATTAAAATAAATGCTTTAAACTTTCTTGACTGGGGTATTTCGCCATCTGTTTTTGACAGGTTGAGTTGAGTAAAAGATCCCAGAAAAGCACTTGTGGAGAGCATTAACAGGTAATTGTGCCCTGGGCTAATGTTCAGCTAGGACTTGATGTATAAGTTCTCCCACTCCACAGTACGGCAAAGGCTCCAACATCGTCATGACATCATTTAATGACCTTCACTGATTCTATCACCACTTCAAATGTTAAGGTAATTCACAAATAATTAATGAGTGGATGCTTTCTAATTATATAATAAGAAAAAAGTACCATTTATATTTTAGAAGTTGATGATAAAGAGGTTTAAGATGATCAAAATTGTATTAAATTACCACTGTGATCACAACTCTACTAGCACAAACTCATTTCACATGACAAAGGATACTGGTGGCCGTCCCTAGAGTGTTGTCCTCCTACCCTAGCTAAGCAAACATCATTTGTCACTGAATTGAAATCAGCTCTAATAGTGTCGTGTCTTAAAATTTAAAACCCTTGAAAAAATAAAAATAAAAAATAAAATAAAGGGGCACCTGGGTGGCTCAGTGGGTTAAAGCCACTGCCTTCGGCTCAGGTGATCTCAGGGTCCTGGGATCGAGCCCCACATCGGGCTCTCTGCTCGGCAGGGAGCCTGCTTTCCCCTCTCTCTCCACCTGCCTCTCTGCCTACTTGTGATCTCTCTCTGTGTGTCAAATAAATAAATAAAATCTTTAAAAAAATAATAAAATAAAATAAAAACCTGTTTATCTACAGTGATTTTAATTAATGGGAAAATTATTGCAGAGCTTCGCTCAAGGCCTGTACATCTGAGATGGTCAATGAAAATTTGTCGGTGGATTAGACAGATCACTGCACCTCATCTGCTCACTGTCAAATGGCCCAGGTAGTCTGAAATACAGTATTGTAGGAACAACTAGTTTCATTAAGAGGCAAAAAAATGTTCATTTTAAGGTTCCACGTTTCTGTGGAAAACTATTACGTAGAAAGATTAACTTTTATATTTATTTATTTATTTTTAAAGATTTTTATTTATTTATTTGAGAGAGAAGAGAGATCACAAGCAAGGGGGAGGGGCAGGCAACCCATTGAGCAAAGAGCCCTCAGTCCCCCGACCCTGGGATCATGACCTGAGCCTAAGGCAGACACTTAACCGACTGAGCACCCAGGGGCCCCAAAAGATTAACTTTTATATATTATCTTCCCTTGCTGAAGGCACTGTCTTGCCCAGTACAACTTTTCTACTGTAGTTCACTGAAACATACTAAAAGTCACCCTGACTTTTAGTCATGTGTGCTCACTCACAGCACTTTTATTTTTTTTTTACTGTGAAAAGCATTTTTTAAAAAGTTTTTAAAATGATCTTTATATTTATGAAAAATAACGGAAGGGCCAAACCACACACTCTAAAGTTTATTTTTAGTAATCTACACTCAATATGGGGCTTGAACTCATAACCGCAAGACCAGGAGTTACCTGCTCTTCTGACTGAGCCAGCCAGGTACCCCACAAATCACACAAATCCCCCATTTGGCTTTTTTACAGTTAATATTTAACATTTCCATCGTCCATCATTAATAGTCTGCCTCCACACCAGAGGAGTGGGTTGGGCCTTGCTAGCGGAAGGCGTCAGTGGGTGCTCGTTGTCTGGAAGCGTCTTTGCTTGTTTTTGTGTTCTTATTGTCAACCACCACTCATTGCTTGCCACTACTTGTCACTAGCCCCACCAGACTGAAAAGCAATCGGATCTGTTCTTGGTTCCCAAGCTTTGGTAACTGCCATGGGCGTCTGATCAATGAACTCAGAATTTGAGATCTCAGATCTCAGAATGCGGGCATTTGGGATGCCCCATCAGCTCCCCGCACCAGTGTAATGTTGTTCTGAAGCAACTCCTCCTGGGCCATTTCCTATTCCTTCCAGTAACCGAAGGGCATTTATACCATAAACATTTTCTGTATCAATGAATAACCGACCATAAACTCGTGTAGCCTAAGCTAGGTCTTTTTTTTTTTTAAAGGGGAACCCAAGGGCACCTAGGTAGCTCAGTCCCTTGAAGCATCTGACTCTTGATTTTGGCTCAGGTCATGATCTCAGGGTTGTGAGATTGAGCCCCACTTCAGGCTTCATGGTCAACACAGAGTCTGCTTCAGATTCTCTCTCTCCCTCTGCCCATCCCCTGCTCACATGCACTCTACTGTAAAATTTAAATAAATAAATAAATAAATAAATAAATAAATAAATAAATAAATAAATAAATAAAATAAAATAAAATAAAATAAAATAAAATAAAATATCTTTAAAAGGGAAGCCCAGAAAGGAATTTCAAATTTGATTTACATTAAAAAGAGCAGATATCCTTAGACATCAGCAAATCTTGCTGAGGTCTAATGTTTCCTCCTGTTTTCAACACTTAGAAACTGCAGGGCGCTTCTCATTCTTGCACCCTCGGTAGGACTTGCTTTCTCTCATCTTGCTCTTACCTCCACCGTCCCTCAATAATCTCTTGCCGCCTTCCAGCTGGAACCCTCCCAACAGTGACGCCTCTCTCCCACAGCAAAGTGCACGTCCTGGGAGGATGCTTCTGTTCCGGTACCACCATGCGCCTCCCCCCACGACCTCAACTCTGATTCTAGGGCGAATTTGTCGTAGGAAACATTTGTACAAGGTACAAAGATACGGAACTGTGTACAAGGTACGAGACAGAGTGGGGAGAAAGCTGAAACTCCCTCAAATACATAATTTCTATCTCTCACTAATCACGTCTGTTTAAGCTTCAAAATGCTTTTGATTGTTCTTGTTGTCAATGGATGCGTTCTGTGCCAGTGGACCGGACTTTTAATGTTTTCTTCTGTGGTTGTCATTTACAACGCTCGTCCTTTTGCAGGAAGCATTACAACGAATATATTTGTGCATATGGGTTTTTTTTTTTCTTTTGTCGAATTAAATAAGATACTATATGTAAGGCACTGAGCACAGTAAATAGTAGTTTTATTTTATTTCCTAGGATAAATTTCTATGGTATTTATTATCAAAATGTACGTACAGTTTACTGGCTTGCTATTTGTAGGGTCACGTTGCTTTCCAAAAGGGTTATACAACAGTTTTAGCCACATTTTAAAACATATGTCAATAAACAGTGTCAGTGCCTCAAGTTTGTTAGGAATACCAGGAAGAATGACCTTTGTTCCTTTGTGTGTATTACTCTTTCTATGAATTGTCTGTTTAAAGCCTTGGCCTTGATGTTTTTCTTAAAAATAGCAATGCTACCACTGCTTATATTAGTTTTATCTCCTATTAAACAAAACAGGACAGTTTTTCCTATTTGAATGTCAGCTTTACCTTTGTGACTTCTGCATTTCAAGGATAGGAAAGTTTACATGCTCCATCGATCTGACAATCATTCTATTCTCTATCTGCTAATTTTCCAAAGCATTAGCTTTCCATATTTATGTCTCTAATTATTTTCTTAAATGGTGTAAAGTGAAAATCTAAATGATTTAATCACCCCCAAATCTTGTTCCATAATTCTCACCTATTTATAACATGTTCTTTTTTTTCTTCAAGATTTTATTTATTTATTTGAGAGAGAGAGATCACAAGCAGGCAGAGAGGCAGGCAGAGAGAGAAGGGGGGGAAGCAGGCTCTCTGCTGAGCAGAGAGCCCGATGTGGGGCTCGATCCCAGGACCCTGAGATCATGACCTGAGTCGAAGGCAGAGGCTTTAACCCGCTGAGCCACCCAGGTGCCCCCTAACATGTTCTTTTATAATGTATTCAGGTTTAAACAGTGTAGTTGGTCTATTTTCAACCTCTCCATTCTGTTCTACTGAGCACAATGTACAAATGTACACTTGTTTTAATTCTTTTGCTTTATAGATAGCTTCTGTAGAAGTCGGTTATATGTCCCCACTCAGACAAAGCCTGGACAGACTGTTCATGGTTAGTGCCATAAGGCATGATTGTGTTGAATTTTTATAATAATAGAGTTGTTTGGATTTTTATTTGTAACCAGACCTCGTAATAAATGACATTTTTATGATATATTTTATTGCCACACCTCTCATGGCAGGTTTTTTTTGGGGGGGGAAGGGTAGTGCTCTTAAGTACCAAAGTATCTCCAATCTTAAAAACTTCTCAGTTTCTCTAGAGCTTGTGGTTTAAACTACATAAAATTTCAGAAGCAACTGTGGCTTTCTGGTATTTGTCACCTAATGTCCCTTTTGTATTTTTTAAGAATTCCAAAGTGTACTCCACCTCCTTTTGGATTTAGAGATAACAATGTGTATGTTTATCTAAATTTTGCTCAGAGAAAAGATTTATATATTTTGTTCCCGGTTTTAGATACTTCATTTAATGGTACCTTTAGTAAAAGGTAGAAGACTGAGCATATACTTTATCTCTGCTCTTTTCCAAGTTTCCACTGAAATCATAGAATAAAGAATAACTTCCTAATTATACTGGAAAATAGGAAAGGTAACCCAGTGTCCAGTGTGAATAAATGGAGGAAATATTCACTTACATACAGAGTTAGTAAGAGTTTAATTGCCTTAGTCATTATTTGAAAGGCAAATTTGGTTATAGATACCAAAATTAAAATGTATTCTTTGAACTAGCAATTCAGCTCCTAGGAATATGTATTCTAAACTAAAAATATTTAAACATATGCCCACGGGCACCTGGATGGCTCAGTGGGTTAAAGCCTCTGCCTTCGGCTCGGTCATGATCTCAGGGTCCTGGGATCGAGCCCCACATCAGGCTCTCTGCTCAGCAGGGAGCCTGCTTCTCCCTCTTTCTCTGCCTGCCTCTCTGCCTACTTTTGATCTCTCTTTCTGTCAAATAAATAAATAAAATCTTTAAAAAAAATAAAATAAACATATGCCCAAAGGTATATAACCTGAATGATCATCAAAAGGAAAATCATTAAGTAAATGCATGAATGTGTACATCCATATAGATATTATTTGTATGATTATATTTTATGAACATTATATATATACAATAGTGTATGTGTGGCATTAACTGTTTTGAAAACATCTGCATACTAAGTTCTGAGTAGGGCTACCAGGAGAGGGGAGTGGGACTTGGTTGAAGGGTTGTAAAGAAGAAAGATGCGCTTTAACTTGTTTTTGCCGTGTATTTGTAGTGCTGTTTGAAATTTTTTCAAGTGAGCATCAAAAAATCGAATGATATGCACGAGGTTTCCTCTAGCTACTTTTGCTTTTCCATGAATCTGACATCTCTTGCATTTCTCTTTGCTTATTCTGATTATAGATTATTCCCTCTCGTGATTTTCATCAATCTTAAAATTAGTGTGACTCTAATTTTATGAGTAAATGGTTAGATGACCCTTTTCTCTTGCTGTGGTTTCTGAACGAGTATAGACCGTTAAAAACATACTATGAGTTATTTGTTCTGCATTCTCTTGAGACAAAATATTGCACTAGAAACTAGGTTCCCTTTTAAAATAACACAGTTGTTTTAATATTTAAGGGTCTGCAGTCTCCGGGATGCATTATCATATGTAGAATAGACATGTTGCACATTCATTATTTCTACAGTACAAACTGAAAAAAACACACAGAATGGGGAACCAAAGAACGAGCAAACGTATTTTATTTATTATGATAATCCTTCTCAAGTCCTCTTTCCTGCTTTTGATCTAGGTGAAAGCAAGCTGGGAACATAATTAAACCAGTGCCGAGTGAGACAGGAGATAGGATGCACAAAAACCCCTGATCCTGGCCAACTAGATTTTGAAGTTGAAGTTAATTAAGAGCAATATACAAATAATCTCTGCAAATGGTGACATTTATAAATGCATTTTGAATATTCTGAAGCAGTTATGTAAATCACCAAGAGTAAAGCTCCAGGGGAAATGTAAAACATGCAGGCTCACCTTTTAATACCTTTTAGTAATGTTTTCATTAGACTTAATGTTTGCCGGGGGACTGTGTATCTGGAGGTAATCTGATGACAGAAATGTTGTAGCCCTATGAGATGTGGAGCCCTAGAGGAGGGGGCTGCCAAGAACGGGACCTGTTGGTCAGGGTCAATGACAACAATAACAATAAGGAAACTGGTGACTCTCTCTGTGGTTCTGTGTGGGGGGTGGGGGGTGGGGGAGTTCTGAGCCTGTCCGTGATGGAAGAAGCAGAACTAACAATATGCCAAGGAATCAGCACTTGAAACAAGGGCGAGGCCTCAGTGCCCATGACGGTTAGCTCCTTAGATGGGCTTTGGGAATGGGGATGACAAAAATGATAACCGTGAAGCTGTATCATTTAAGTGACATACGACCTTCAGGGAATTTTAGTTCACAGGATTCCAGTAGGACAAGTAGAGGGCATGTGGTATTTGCCATTAATATAGAGCTGGGGAAACAAATTCAAAATATTAAATGATATTTCAACGATCATACAGTTGGCCAGTGGTAGGACAGGGAATTCCAACCATTCTCATTCTTACTTTTATAAGATATCTGCAGATTTTAGGGGTAGCAACTTTTGGCATAGCTGCTCTAGAAGCAATTCTGGTAACACATGAGATAATTTGATCATGAATACTTCCTAGCTCCCCTCTCCAAACATTGGCCTCTTGGTCCTTCCACATTTTTCCTCTTTCTCCCTTGCCATTGACAGAGGCAGATTATTAAGACCTTTTGCCATTTGCAACCACATGGATGGAGCGAGAGTGTAATATGCTCAGTGAAATAAGTCAGAGAAAGACAAATACCATATGATTTCATTCATCTGTGGAATTTGAGAAAGAAAACAGATGGACATATGGGAAGGGGGAAAGAAAAAAAAGGAGAGAAGGAAGCAAGCCATAAGGGATTCTTAACAATAGAGAACAAACTGAGGGTTGATGAAGGGCGGTGAGTGGAGCCTGGGCTAGCATGGTGATGGTTATTAAGGAGGGCGCTTGTTACGATGAGCACTGGGTGTTGTATGTGAGTGATGAATCACTGAATTCTACTAAAAGCAGTATTGCACTGTACGCTAACCACGTAAAATTTAAATTAAAAAGAAAAGAAAAAGAAAGGCTTTTTAATCTTGCTCTCCTCCGTGATTTTTTAAACACCAATTTTTTAAAGTTTGTATATATAGACATATATGTATGTGTATGTATATTCAGATCACTCTGGAAATTATTAGTTCTCTTACATGCTGTCAGCTCTGTCCTTGTTGAATACTGCTTTTTTGGGCAGGGGGAGAGGAGAATTGTGCTGAGCTATTTTATGTAGTTCAGAATTGGATTTCTAGAGTCTTAGAGACTTAGGGAACTGGAAATGTGCTCTACATTTTGCCTATCAACAAAGCCTAATCAAGAATGCATTCTTTGCTAGCAACATTCAAAACAGAGATGATTCCAAGCTGTGGCTTGGAAATAAACTCCTTTTATTGCATTTCAATTTATAGTGTTCTTTGCCTTCATTTTGCACAAATATTCAGGGAATTTTCCCATTTAGAAGAACCTGATGCATAAATGAAGATATTTCAAGTAATGCCATTCATGATCTGTAAGGAAAGTATTACAAATTGACGTGTGATACTATTCTTGAGTTCCTAACAACAATAAACTTAGAATATGTTTCTACATATACTCATGTCTCACAGGGAGATTGTTTTTGGATTCACAACAGTAATGGGACTGATTTATTAATCAGACCTCAATTTGCAAACTTGTGTTTGCAAAAAAAATTGTGTGTGTGGTTTTTTTGTATGTTTTGTGTGTCTCTGTGTTTTTGTTATTGTTGTTGTTAGCTTTCCTTTGATTTTCTCCCCCCAAGTAATCTCTCAGGCTATGGCTAGCTGAATTGTTCAAAATTAATTTTGAACCCTAAGACAAACCATGGATTATCAGGTTCATAGCAGCAGAATTGAGTAACATTTAAGAGCAATATAAGCAATTTTCAGAAAGCTCATGAGGATGGAGGTCTTGCTCAATTGAAACGATTCAGAATTTTGGAAACTAGTGTTTGACCTGCCCATCTGCTTGTTAGAATAATGCTTCTAACTAAACACAGAAAAAAATTAAGTGGAAAAAATGTTTCAATTCACAGAGCCAGAAAAAATAAAATAAATCTCAGATACTCACATTAAATTAACCCTGGATTTATCTTGCTAACATGGCAAGTCATTATATACTTAACACAATTGAGATACACGGTTTTGATGAGCAGACCATTTCTTGAAACAATATTTTCACAGTACATGAAATATAAGAGCTTGGGATAACACCAAATTAACCCTGAGGGAGACAGTCATTGAAATGCTCATGATTTTATATGGGAGGCTGAGCAGAGTAAAGCTGAAGATTCTAATATATAGACAGACAAGCTCCCAAGCTGTGAACAGATGTGTTCTCAAAGTCCATTTAAAAGTCAGTAGTTTCTAATTCAGCATTTTCTCACAATAATAATAGTGAATTCTCAAAACTCTTAGTTATGCATTAAGCAGTTTCTAAGTGCTTTCTGTGAATTGTTTCATTTAATTCTTTCAAAAAAATCCTAAGACTTAGGTGATAATTAACCTAATATTATAGAAGAGGGATCTGAGACACAGAGAGATTAAGTTGAGGTCACACAGCTTGATCTCAGGCAGTTTGACTTCAGAACCTGTACTTTTAACCACGTTACATATAGAGGTGAATGGTATTAATCGTGATCAGTTTCTACTCTCATATCTATTGCCATGTAACAATTGACACCCCGTCCCCGAAGACAGCTGTATTTTAGTCACAATTCTGTGGGTCAAGAATTCAGGAAGCGTTCCTCTGGGCAGCTGGCGTTTGCTCCAGATGGTGTCCGCAGAAGTAGCTAGATGGGGGCTGGGAGATTCCCTTCCACCGTGGTCACTCACATGGCTGGCCACTTGGTATTGGCTGTCAGGTGGGAGCTTGACTGGGGCTGTTGGTCAGGGCCCTCGGTTCCTCTCCACGTGGGGTTCCTTAGGCTTCCTCACAGGACAGTGGCTGTATTGCAAGAGTGAGGATTCTAAGCGGCAGGAAGTGGAAGCTGCCAGTTCCTTATGGTCTGGGCCTGGAAGAGTAGCATAGCATGATTTCTGCTGTATTCTATTGGTCAGTATTGTGACAGAGACCGAGACCACCCAGACTGAAGGAGAGTGGGTCTGCGTCTCCGTGGGCAGAGTGGAAAAGAATTCTTTAATCCACCCCGGGTACCCAGAAGAGACCATAAAAGCCCATATTATTTAACATGTGACCTAGATTAATGTCTTTACCTTTTCTTCCTCTTTCATGCGAATTTTAATGTTGTTTTACTTTTTTAAAAAATACAAGTTTTCTTTCGACTCTTAAGGCCTCTAATTCTTTGAGACAAGGATGCATTATTTTTAAAAGTAAAATACCGGGAAAATAGTTGGGATTCTATAGATGTTTATCATTCATCATATTTCCTTTTACTTTAAGGCAACTGTAAGATTTAACAAATAATGAAGAATGAGCTACAACTCAGAGGAACAAAATGGATTAAGTTGTTGGAAAGTACAAATATTCTTTTTTTTTTTAAGATTTTATTTATTTCACACAGAGAGATACAGCGAGAGAGGGAATACAAGCAGGAGTAGTGAGAGAGGGAGAAGCAGGTTTCCCCCTGAGTAGAGAGCCTGATGTGGGGCTCGAACCCATGACCCTGGGATCGTGACCCGAGCCGAAGGCAGCCACTTGACCGACTGAGCCACCCAGGCACCCCACAAATTTTCTACTTTATCTTTTACAACATACACGCTTTATTTCCCAGCTTGTCATTTCCTTGTCTGTCATCAAACTTCACACCTGTGAGCTCTGTTGGAGGAGGGGCCCTGTCTAACTCATCCCTTATACTGTATCCCCAGAATAAATATCATACCCTAGGAAATAGCAGGCTCTCAGTAAATATTTGAAGAAACTTAACAAAGGCGTATCACAGCATTTGCCATAGCACATACCCTCCCCAATGTCCATATCCCTACCCCCCCACCTCCCAGCAACCCTTAGTTTGTTTCGTGAGTTTAGGAGTCTCTTATGGTTTGTCTCCTTCCCCATCCCATCTTAAACACATCCTTTCTTAACAGAGTATTAGTTTTGTCTACCCATCTTCCTTTTGGTTTATCTTCATGGAGCTATTTTTTTTTTCACTAAATATTTGAATAGCGGGGGGGGGGGCCCTGTCTAACTCATCCCTTATACTGTATCCCCAGAATAAATATCATACCCTAGGAAATAGCAGGCACTCAGTAAATCTGGAATTTACTGAGTGCCTGCTGGAATAATATACCAATAACCCTAATTTCCTAATAGTTGTTTGTCTTATTGAGCATCTACTGTGCTGATTCCCAATGAAGCAGAAATGCAGCTGATGGTGTCAGTTGAGCGAATGTACTTGTCATTTTAAATGTCTTAATACACTTGTAAGCTGGGAACATGTATCATTCTATCTCTGATGAAGAAATTCAAAATGCGTACAGAAGTTAATATTAACTCACAATTGTGTATCTACCCAAAGTCCCTATTTATCTCTACCTCAGAAGGTAAGACCTCTTTGTCTTTCTAGTGAGAATGTATTTTAATCTAATTGCATGCCATTAGGCATTTTCCATTTAGCTGAAATTAATACTAATGCCAGACACTTGGCCTCAAGTATCTTCTCATTTTGATGTAGAGTTTCCCTCTTCATTTGGTCTTCCTTTTTTTTTTTTCTTCTCAAATGATAAAGAATAAATAAGACTGAATATGCAGAGTACCACTTCGTTTGAAAATTGCCTTTCTCAGTACCGGGCATAAGTTCGCACTTTTCCACAACCCAAGGCCCGCGGAACCCCTGCTGTTAAGCTGCTCCATAATACATAGGAGGTCTCTGAAATTCTGGTCTGAGAGTTCTTAGATGACTCAATCTTGCTCTAAGTTCAGAATGTAGCTTATTCACATATACAAGGAAAAGGCTATAGAAACTATTTTGGGGGGGTAGATTCAAATATTTAGTGGAAAAAAAAAATAGCTCCATGAAGATAAACCAAAAGGAAGATGGGTAGACAAAACTAATACTCTGTTAAGAAAGGATGTGTTTAAGATGGGATGGGGAAGGAGACAAACCATAAGAGATTCCTAAACTCACGAAACAAACTAAAGGTTGCTGGGAGGTGGGGGGGTAGGGATATGGACATTGGGGAGGGTATGTGCTATGGTAAATGCTGTGAAATGTGTAAGCCTGTTGATTCACAGACATGTACCCTGGGGTAAATAATACATTATATTTTAATTAAAAATTAAAAAAAAGAAAGGATGTGTTTAATCTTGTATTAATCAGATTTTCCAGAGAAACAGAACCAATAGGATCCCCCCTCCCCCGGCTCTCTAGCTGTCTCCCTCTCTCTCTCCCTTCTCGATACTATGTAGAAAGAGATTTATTGTGAGGAACTGGCTCACATGATTATGGGGGCTGAGAAGTCCCATGATCTGTCATCTGCAAGCTGAGAACAGGAAAGCTGATGATGTAGTTCTAATCCAAACTGGAAAGCCTCAGAACCAGGGGTGCCAACTGTGGTGAGTCCCAGTCTGAGTCTGAAGGCCTGAGAACTGGTGGCGGGGGTGGGGTGGTGATAAGTCTTGGTCCACGTTCAAAGGCCTGAGAAGCAGGAGAACTGATATTGGAGGACAGAGGGCAAATTCAGCCTTCCTCTGCCTTTTTGTTCTATTCAGACTCTCAACAGATTGGATGATACCCACCTGCAATGGTGAGGACAATCTTTACTCAAACAATTCAAATGCTAATATCTTCCAGAAACATCCTCACACACTCACCCAGAAACAATGTTTTACTGGCTATCTGGGCATCCCTTAGTCAAGTTGACACATGAAATTAACCATCATAATCTTCAATTAAAGCATTCTTATCTGAATAACTAATCTTCAGTACAGCAGCTCTCACGTTTGATTGTGAATCATTCGAATTCATTACTCCTCTTCCTATTCAAAAGTTTTCGATCTCAATTACATGCTTCAATACCTGTTTTGTCTTGAGTAGCCGTTATGATCTAGCAAAGTGGTGAGTAGAAAGGGTGTGCAACCCTGATGTTTATAGCAGCATTTTTTTTAAAAAGATTTTACTTATTCACTTGAGTGAGAGAGAGTGAGAAAGAACATGAGAGGGGAGAAGGTCAGAGGGAGAAGCAGACTCCCCATGGAGCTGGGAGCCGATGTGGGACTCGATCCCAGCACTCCAAGATTATGACCTGAGCCTAAGGCAGTCGCCTAACCAACTGAGCCACCCCGGTGCCCTATAGCAGCATTATCAACAGTACAACAGTAGCCAAATTGTGGAAAGAGCCCAAATGTCCATTGAATAATGAATGGGTAAAGAGATAAAAATCTGTGGCTTTTATATATATATATATATATATATATATATACACACACACACACAAACATATACATATACATATATATGTATATATATATGGAATATTACTGTAATATATATTATATATATAATTTATATGTGTTATATATATAATACTCCATATATATATGGAGTATTACTCAGCCATAAAAAAGATTGAAAAATTGCCATTTGTAACCGTGTGGATGGAGCTAGAGAGTATTATGCTAAGTGAAATAAGTCAGTCAGAGAAAGACAATTACTATATGATTTCACTCATATGTGGAATTTAAGAAACAAAATAGATGAACATAGGGAGTAAAGGATAGGCAAACCATAAAACAGACAGACTCTTAACTACAGAAAACAAACTGAGGGTTGCTGGAGGGGAGGTGGTTGGGGAGATGGGCTAAATGAGGGATGGGTTAAGGAGGGCACTTGTGATGAGCATTGGGTGTTGTATATAAGTGGTGAATCACTAAATTCTCCTCCTGAAACTAAGATTACACTGTATGTTAGATAACTGGAATTTAAATAAAAACTTGAACCTACAGAAAAGAAAGGAAGAAAGAAAGGGAGTGCAAAAGGTGTATCTAAATAAACTCATTTGGCTACTCATTTTGTGTCCTAATTACAATTCTGTGGACTATAAAATTAGAATTATTGGATAAAATGAAGCATAAATATTTATTGTCTGCAACTTATACTGTTTGTGGTCATTTAATGACTGCTATAAGTAATAAAGAATTAACTATTTGTAAGTATGAAGACATTGAGCTAACATTGAGAGACACAGGATGATGAGATAGAAAAGATTTTAAAATAAGAATTATTAAATCTCATTAAAATGTATAGAAGGTAGTCTGAAATCTTTATTTAAATGATGATGACGACAATGACACACAAAGGTAACAATAATACAACCCCAAACTCATACTCTAGTGCACATATTTGGAAATAATAGAGTCAGGTAGAAAAATTCAGACAAGTAACTAGTTTGAGTCAACTGCTCTCCTCTTCTTTGTACTTCCCCCTACCCCAGTCAAAAAGATCTAGCACTGAAATGGAAAATGTTGAACTAGGGCATTAACAACAAATCTCACTACCAATTTCATTACGGCCAATTGCAAATGATTTATCTCAGAGAACTGAAGAGCACCTTCATCCCAGCAGTTTCAATGGGGGGTTGTGTTTCATAAGCACACACAAAATATTATGAAAATGAGCATGTGTGGAGGTTTAATAGCTAATTTTCCAAGTTGATTATCTTGGCCAGTTCATTGGGATGCTCTTGCTTCTTAGCTGATTTAATTTGTTTCATCCTTTTTATTGTCTCGCTTAAATAGCAATTAGGGGAGATAGCACTCCATTTTGCCTCCTACTTGCCCCTTTGCTAAATCATGGTTTCACCCTCTGCCAGATAGTTACGGGTATATGAAGAGATGGCACTGGTGAAAGGCAGAGTGGGTGAACATACTTGACTCAAACCTGAGTAATCTAGGGAAAAGTTGCCAGTGATCAAAGTGTGTGTGTGTGTGTGTGTTGTATACCTTTGATAAACTCATCTATTCAGATATTCAGAAATGTGAAGCATTCCTGCCTGGAAATTCAGATTCACCTTTATGATGCCAACCAATATACTATAGCTATTTAAAAGCCAGCTTTCAACCTAGGTAAAATATCCTAACCCATCAATTTTGTACTTCTCGCTTTAAAACTATAAATTTTTTCTATGCGATGAAAAGCTATTAGATACTCTAATACTATTGTCATATTGTATATTGTCATTTAAAAAAAGCTTGTTAAATGTTTGCTTACGGGAGCCCCAGGTGAGCCGGAAGGGCCTTCCATGATACGTAGTCCTCCTCTAATAGACTTTGCACACTGCTCTTAAAACTGTATATTCTGATGAGAACAGTATTAGAGGTCTCAATTGAACATGTGTAGATTTTATGCCTTTTTAATAGATGAAAAGGTAGAATTAGACTCTGTTTGCAGACAGAGTCCCCAAGCTTTACTTGGGGATGAAAAGACAACATAAAACATAACGCAAACTACATGGCGCAGCTGACTGAAGACTCTTCAGGGCAGACTGGTTAATGAGGTTCGGCTGGAAAACTCGAGGTGGTGAAGATTTGGTGAGAGAGAGTGATTGACATGGCCTGGGTGTCCACCAGGGGGCTTCTCCACAGTCGGCTGGCCTTTGCAGCTTGGTGAAATCCACAAAAAAACACCAAAATAATGGCCCATATTTCCATCCTGTCCCTTGGTCCTCAGGTTCCTTTAGTTCAAAGCGTTGAGGAAAAATTGCAAATATCAGCTTCATTGGAACTTGCAGTATTAAGGAGAAAGCAGAAAGAAGAACGAAATCTTCAAAATAGTGTTTGCCCTTGGATATCTCATTATAAGGCACGCTAGAACTCTATGAACCTTTCACATTACTAATTTTCTTTGTTTATCTGTCACTCTCTTGAATTTGTGAAGGTAGGATCCACGCCCTTCCCAAATTGTAGTAAGATGAGGAAGTCATAATCATCCTTGGTAGTAGTGGTCTCACTCCCTTAGAAAGGCAAATGGAGCTCAGAAACAACTGGAAATATGTCCTCAACTCAGCAATTTTTGCCTTAATGTTGTCGTTGTCCAGCAGTGACAACATTAAATTGTAACGCTAAATTGTATAGCAGAGAGGAACTTGTCACATGAGTCTCTAGGGATTCTTTTTATTTTTTTATTTTTTTTCTCCCCAAATATGTTTAATTTTTCAGTGTTACAAGATTGATTGTTCATGCACCACACCCAGTGCTCCATGCAATACTTGCCCTTCTCAATACTCACCACCAGGCTCACCCCCCCCCCCAACCCCTTCCCCTCCAAAATCCTCAGTTTGTTGCTCAGAGTCCACAGT
>CM052797.1:72625803-72659756 GCA_028533885.1 Nasua narica
GTCCATGTTGATACAAAAGTTGGATATTCATCCTTTCTGATGGAGGCATAATATTCCATTGTATAGATGTACCACACCTTCCTTATCCACTCATCTGTTGAAGGGCATTTTGGTTCTTTCCACAGTTTGGCTATTGTGGCCATTGCGGCTATGAACATTGGGGTACATGTGGCCCTTCTTTGTACTGCATCTGCTTCTTTGGGGTAAACACCGAGTAGTGCAATTGCAGGGTCACAGGGTAGCTGTATATTTAATTTCCTGAGGAATCTCCACACTGTTTTCCAAAGTGGCTGCACCAACTTGCATCCCCACCAACAGTGGAGGAGGGTTCCCCTTTCTTCATATCCTTTCCAGCATTTGTTGTTTACTGTCTTGTTGATTTTGGCCATTCTAACTGGTGTAAGGTGGTATCTCAGTGTAGGGATTCTTATAACTAGATTGTAGTAACCTTAAAAAAGGTGTTTGTGCACTGGGTAAGGGGCCCAGGTGCGCCTCTGAAACACAGGAGACACTCCCTATTTACTGAGTGAACGAGAGGATGACTGCACAAGTGAAGAATCTGGACTGCCATCAGGAGGCTTCAAGGTGGCAAGCCCTCCTTCCCTGACTCTGTGGTATGGGAAAATGAGCAGCCTTCACTTTAATAGAGAGAGGAGGCAGCATCCTCAGTGGCAGTTTTAGCATGCAGGTAGAGAGAAAGTTCTGGGAAAAGACTGAGGGGTTAGGGGAATTTATTTACTTTGGATTGGAATTCTAGAATGCATCGTGGAAAGGGTTATCTAGGAGGGCAGCCTTGAGAAAGTCACTTGCCCAGGGAGAAATACAGAACCAAATCAGGATAGGAGGATGGGAGAGAAGCAAGGACTAGAGGGGTTTATACTTTGACAATTTAGGAAGACCTGGATGAAATGAAAAGTGGGATCAAATGGCCTCAGGCTTCCCCTTTGAACTTGTTTCCATTCTGCATTGTGTCAGGGAGGTGTGTGATCCCCTGATCTTCCTCTGTCCCATAAACTCCCAGAAATGCACAGCCTTGACAGAGACCAGCACATATTAGCTATTCAACACAAATTTATTGGTAGCATGAATTCATTAAGAAGTATAGAAGCAGAAAATGCAGGATACTGGTTTGAAATGGAAAGATCTTTCTTGCTTTTAACTGCTAGGCCTGCCGTGCGTTACCAGATCACTTCTGGCCAATTAGTTGGTATACTTGCAGCACTTTCTTGTGGAAGATAAATCTGACCTGTTCTAAAGTACTTGAAAGGACAGAACTGAGGACACATGTGACAAGTCAGAGGAAAGATTTCATCCTCAAATATTCTAACAGCTGAAGGTATTCAGAATTAAAAAAAATAAAATGCTGCTCTAAAAATGTAGAAAATTCCTGACACACACAGGATGCAAGTAAAACTCAATGACTATGTCTTAGGGGTATTTTAGTAAGGGTCCCTGCATTGGGAAAAAGCTAGGTCCCTTCCACCATTAAGAGCTTAGAATTATTTTTGTGTCTTGTATTATGATAGTCTATTACAATAAAGTAAAAACAAACTAGTTAGGAGAGGAGACACGGGCCAATTTCTGAAAAGGGCAATAAAGAAAAAGATCGCATCTATATTATTGAAATGAAAGCATTTGCCAATATGTGTAGTGCAGAAAAGTAGAAAATTCTGTAATATTGGGCTGTAATAGGGAACCAAGATGTACTCTACAGAATGTAGGAGCAAATCTAAATTAGGAAGGGAGAGACTAAAGGGGATTGGAGTTGAGAAAGGCTTCGTGAAGTGTCTAGTTGTTCAGCTGGGCCTCGGGGAAAGGGTTAGAACTGGGACCTGTGTAGGGGGAGGTCCCTCCAGGGAGGGCTGAGGCTTGAGTGCCAGCTGGAGAAGGAGGCTGCTGTGAGCCTGGCCTGCAGGGGGTTTCAGAAGGAGGCTGAGTGATTGGGTTCACTCAGGCCCTCTGTGTGTGCTTTGAATGGAGATGATGGGAACAATCAATGGTCATTTGAGGGAATGAAACACACTTAACTTCCTCTTGTCTGAAATCCTGCAGTACCCTGAGTTCCATTGGCCTGCCAGCGAGGAGACCCGGGAGTCCCAGCTGGGTCCCTAACTAGCTGTTTGGTGACGACACATCACTTTACCTCCCTGAACCTTATTTTCCTCAATTATAAGGCAAGGGAGTTGGTGAAATCAGTGCTTCTCAGACTTTAACGTACAAATGGGGGACATTATCCAAATGCAGCTCTGATTTCGAAGGTCTGGGGTAGGGCTTGAGATTCTGTATTTCTAATAAGCTCCCAGGCAGGTCGTGCTGGTAACTGTTAGTAGTGCTAATCCACTTGGAGTAGCATGGAACTGGATGGACACTACAAAGATTCGTTTTAATTATGTTCTCATACCACCTTTCATAGCTGCTTCATAGTTGTTTACAGTTGTATAGTTGTAAACAATATATAGTTTACATAACTAGGTTATAAGGTTAAGAGTAAGTTAATACTAAGCCCAGAGCTTAATCCGGGGTGGTCACCCGATAAATATTCATTTACTAACATACAGTTTCTCCCTTAGACCCTCACTGTGCTTATCTATGTTGATGGTTTGATTCTGACTTTCAAACATGTGCAGGTTTGGGAAATCTCATAAAAGTCAAAGTACGATATCAGAACTTCCCAAGATCGTGTCTCTCAAGGCTCCTGCTTCTTCCGGGATAAAAGGAAATAATGGCCCAAATAAATACCTGACTGTTGCATTCGTGGCGTTGGGGAAAATAGATTGGCTTGCCGTGTGCTGAGTAGATGGAATGGAGGTTTTCATTCCATTAACACTCATTCCATGCGTCAGTCTAAATTCTTGAAAGTATGCCAGTGAACCCCAGTTAATTTGCTGCGGTTGCCACTGGTGGCATTTTGCCTCTGCAGGTAATCAGCAATACTGTAATCACTTATTTCACAAAGAAAATGAGGTTGCATGGTTTATTATTTATGCTATGTTTTAATATTGTTACTGTTCCTTTTGTAAGAAAGCATGTTGACCTCTATCCTAAAGGACTGAGAAAGAGGAGACTTTAGAGTTCTCGAACTGGGTATAAGAGTATAGTAACAATACTGAATAATACTTTGTAATAATATTGAATACTACTGAAAATGGTGTTATTGCTTTTCGGATTGATGGTAGTAATTTAGAAGCATTCTAAAGAGGTTGCATTGATTGCGTACACATACCTGATTACTTGCGATTTTTACCAGACTTAAGATGGCTTCCAACAAATGATCTACGAAAGTAGTAAGATTTCTTTCAGTTCTCTGACACCCTGAAATCTGACCAAAAGTCATTTACGTACAGGATGCGTATAGTGGGAAAATGACATTCACCAAAGGATTCCTGAAGTTTGCCGCATGTCACTTAATATGTACAAGGCGATGTTGATGAAAGACAAGAAGAGGAAATATCAGATTCAGAGTCTTTCCATCAAAGTGATCTAATAGCCCAGTGATAAAATCTATCACACCACCTTGGTATGAAACCTCCGCTAATTAGAGAACTCCATTATGACACCAAGCTCATAGAGTATCAGTATCAGGCCGAATTTGTTCTGTCCAAAAATAGGCTGGTTGTACCCAAGCCATATTTAAGGATTACTCCATAACTTATGTGTGCTGGGAAAAATGTATTTGAATACGTACACTTTAGACAGGCATCTGAAATCTATATTCAACTAGATTAGGAAAAAGGAGGATTTAATGGAAAGATCTTGGAGGAGCTCCCATAATTGGAAGAAGAGTTGGGCAACCAAATCAGAGGAGGAGCTTCTTTTTTGATTTACACTTCTCTTGATGCTGGCTTTATTTTCTGCCACTGCTGACCAGCTTTCTCTACTTGGCAGTTAACAGGGTTATTGACACCTTATTTAACAGTTTCCCATTTTACAACTTTTTTTCCAACAAGGAGACAGACTGGCTGTTTTTCCCAGATGTATTTAAAAAAAAAAAATACTGGGGAAGAACTGCAATTGGGCATTTCAGGTGGTTACTTACCCTTGGACCAATCAGTTGTGACAAGGAGGGCTGGATCATCTAAGAGCATACCAGCTCCCATTGTAACCACATGGCTGGAGTGGGGAGGAGAGCAGTAATTTCCGAAATGAGGGAGGGATGTCTTTGCCACAAGATGGAGATAAATGGCTGGGCCAGGGCTCCTAATGTGTTGGTTGACAGTTTAATTTGGGGTAGCATCTTACCCTCTCTTTGTTTAATACTCCTTGTGTCCCCTGTGGTCATAAATCCAAGGTTGGGAATTCTGTTCTAGATGTTCCCTAGTCCCCATCCTATAAACTGAAGGGATTGTCATTCTCTGAACCTTAGAAAATAAAACTACCAGAGTGTTTTCTGGGCCCCACACTTGCCTGGGTAGTGGGGCTATTTTTGGTTCTGTAATTGATTAGCTTGAGTTACAGAAAGAAAGGAAAAGAAAAGGCTGACTGATGGTGTTTGCAATGGGCACTCTGAGAGTCTCCTAATATAAGTCCTCTTCCCTCTCCTCCCTCCCCTCTGCTGCCACTAGCCAAGGAACCTGTGCGGTCCTTACAAGGAGACTGTAAGCCACCCAGGACCCAGGAACAATAGCATGCGTGTCTTAAATTCTGGGAAGCTTTAACTATAGTCCTTACACAGGGCAAAAGCATAACAAATACCCGTGGATTTGATGTTAGCTTAAACCAAGCTTAACCTGTATAAAAAGTCAAAAACGTACTTGGAGCTGCATAGTGATTTGTAAACATCTTCAAATGTGAACATTTTGCATCTTGTTATTGTGTCCAAATGAGAATAACAGGGCTGAGTCCTCTATTTGTAGTTCTATTTGTCAACCCATAATGTATTTTAAGGAAGAATATTATAGTTGATAGCAATTTTAATTATTCACCAATAACGAATGAATCTAGGTCCCTATTTAAGAAATGCAAGATTTGTATGATGCAAGCATATTATCTCTTACAAGCAAACACTAATGAGTCCTGTGAAGGTAACAGACTCTAGAAACAGAAATAGAATCCAAACAAATGTGTTCATTAGTCTTATTTGCTTCTGATCATAGATAGATCTTGAACTGGACACATGTCCAGATTTGAACCTTAAAACACAGGTATTCTATTTTAACAGAAAACTTTACAATAAGTTGATTATGTGACCGTTTATTGCAGAAAAGAAGGGATTCCTCCTGATGCTTACCATGAAGATAATGCTTGTGAAGATAATGGGTTGCATTTTTTTCCTAAATGGAAATCTTTTTATTGTTTTCCTGATTTTATAAGTAACACAGTATCACTGTAGAAAATTTTAAACAATTCAGAAATGAATATTAAATGTAGATAGTTCACATCCTCTCCTATGATCCTGATCCCTAAAAATAATCATTGTTAACAATTTGATGTATATGGATCTATTTTATGTCACAAGCCCTTGCAGGGCAATTACTATATGCTAAACACTTACCTAAACACTTTACAGCTGTACCTCATTGAATCCTCCTAACAACCCTACAAGAGTAGATACTGTGTCTTTATTGACAGGGGAGGATATGGAGTCTCAGAGGCTCTCATAACTTGCACAAAGATACACAGTTCTATGTGACAGAGTTGAGATTCAAACACAGTCTGACTCCAGAGTCCATGTTTTAACGCTCTACACCTTTCCGGATCTCTGTTTATGCATATGATGAAATATATGTAACGTGTTTCCAAGTTCACCCACCTCCTGTGGCCATCCTTTCCTTTAACATCCACTTAAAATGGCTCAACACCTCATTCCATGCGACGTGGGAGTCCAGTGTGTCTCGTCTGCGGCATTTCTGTGATTTCCTGGAGGTGTTTGTGTGGAATCTGAATCCTACTGCCTGGCAGCATCGTGTGTAGGCATTTGTTATCCTCCCTCTTCATCTCTGGATGCCATCCTCCTTCTTCTTTTCCCCAGAGTACCACTGATAGAAATAAAGCAGCTGTGTGTAGAGAACTTTTCCTGAAGATCTGGCGGTAGAAGAGAGGATTATGAATTAAGGAAAAAAGAAATGAGTACAATATTTACAATGATTGTTCTCAGAGCCTAAGGGAAAATTAAAATGTAAACATTTTCAAAGGAGCTCCTCTTGGGACATACTCTGTCTCTCTTCTTTTTGTAAAATTTTATTTATTTATTTGAGAGTGAGAGCACAAGCAAGGTTGAGAGGCAGAGGAGAGCAAGAAGCAGACTCCCTGCTGAGCAGGGAGCCCAACATGGGGCTTGATCCCAGAACCCTGGGATCATGACCTGAGCCAAAGGCAAACGCCCAACCGACTGAGCCACCCAGGCGCCCTTCCATCTCTTGATAGTACGTACTTTCCTGTTTGGGGAACTTCTTTCTCTCAGACTCTGTCCCTCAGTTACTTTTTTCTCTGTCCACTTTCCTTACCCCCTTTACACCCAGGCTGTCATTCTCAAATATGTCATTCTTCCCTTACTATGCAGAGCTCTAGCTCTACTTCTAAATTTTCCTTTCCATTTCATGCTAAATAAGTGTTATCTTTTGCAACAAAAACATTTTATGGTGGGAACTTGTTTCCCCGGGGGTTATTAATAGGGACTGATTTCATTCTCCAGAAGATATTTTTGTGTGGAAACAAAGAATTCTCCAGCCCCAAATGTTTATAGTGCCAAGGCTGAGTAACCCTGGTGTACAAGAAGTGTCCACCTTCTTTTTGGGGATTGTTTTCTCTCAACTGGACAATGCAGTTTTGGTGGAGCCATAAGCCCTATCCCTACTCTCTGACTCAAACAGCAAGGACCTCACCAGGCTGGGTCCAAGTTTAGAGCCCCACTTCCATGGCCATAGGACCAGGAATGGACATTTGGATCATCCTGCACCAATCCTTGCCTGGGGATGTGTCCTATGGACTTACTCCTGCTTGTGTGGATGGCGGCTGACCAGGATATTCATGCAAAATTGTTTGTAATAGCAAAGATCAGTTACCACCCAAAAGTTCGCCAATAAGTGACTGATTAAGTTATGGTAAGGTCATACGAAGAAATAACTGGATAAGCTAGAACATTTCCCGGAATACTCTTTTTTGGAGGGTACCTGAGTTAGAATTGTCCCAAAGAGAAATTGGTGGAAGCCTTGGAAGATGCAGGTGATCAGCATCATGACTCTCTTAGGGGCATGGGAGTGAGCTGCAGTGCCAGGCAAACTCAGGAGTGCTGGTGGTTTTTAGCAAGCCCTCGCCTCTTTTTGCTCCATATCCAACTTTGCTCTATGTCCTTTTCTTTGTTCCACGTCTTCCTGACTGATGCTTTGCTGCAGACCCGCAGAAGGAACAGCTGCCCATAGACTCTGCCCTCATTTTCCTTTGTGGTCCTATTTTGGCAGCAAGATGTGCCTGGCTTCTTAGATTGACTGGTTGGTGATTCCTCTGAAATGTCACCTCCCTCTTTTGGATCTTTACTTCCCCAGCTACCCCCCAATACTTATAGAGAGTCTAATTCCTATAATATATCCCTAAGATCATAACTCTAAATGGTTTTGCTTCCCTGATCGAACCCGGGCTGACACAACTGTATAACCTTTGAAAGCAATGAGGCAGCTCTATATACTGATGTGAATTGATCTCCTGGATATATTAAGTGAAAAGAGCAAGGTGCTAAACTGATGAAAAATATTACAGATAAAGCTAGAGTCCATTTTGACCAATAACTCTAATCCTGATCCCCATTTCTTTTCCCCAGAGGTAAATACCGTTATTAACTCTAAATCAATTCTTATGGTGTAGGAAAGAGTCCTCAGCAAATTGCAACTCCTAAAGAGGTTGTTTTGATAAGGTTATTTTATTGACATATAAGTAACATAGACTAAAATGCACACATTTTAAGTGCTCACATGGGTGAGTTTTGGTAATTGTATAAACCTGTGTAGCCATCACCCCAAACAAGACATAGACCATCCCTCCTCATTTTCCTGGTCAGTTATCCTACTCACTTCTGCAACCACTGTCTCATTTCTTTTCTTTTTTTGTTTTTGTTTTAGATTTTATTTATTTATTTTAGAGGAGGGAGAGAGAGTGTGTGTAGGCATGCATGTGAGCAGGGCAGGTGGGGGGTTGGAGGAGCAGAGGGAGAGGGAACCTCAAGCAGACTCCACACTGAGCACAGAGCCTGATGCAGGGCTCGATATCATGACCTTGAAATCATAACCTGAGCTGAAACCAAGAGTCACCCAGGTGCCCCACCACTATCTCATTTCTATCTCTTTAGTATTTCCTGTGCTTGGCTTTCATATAAATGAAATTATATAGTATGTACTCTTTGAGCCTGGCTTTTTAAATTCAGCTTAATGTCTTTGAGATTTGTCCATGTTGTTTTATGGGTAGTTGATTCTTTTTATGGTTGCATAATATTCCATTGTATAGCTAGGCCACAGTCTGTTTATCCACTTCCTATTGCTGGGCATTTGGACCAGTTTGGGGCTATTATAAATTCTTATAGCATTTTGAATGTAACTGAAAGAGATTGCTAGGGCCATTATTTGTAGTATTTTAAAGACTGCAAACCACTGCCTTAATTTTCCCAGAGAACTTTACTTCTATGGCTCAGTGGGTTAAAGCCTCTGCCTTTGGCTCAGGTCATGATCTCAAGGCCCAGGGATCTGGCCCTATGTTGGGCTCTCTGCTCGGTGGGGAGCCTGCTTCCTCCCTCTCTCTGCCTGCCTCTCTGCATACTTGTGATCTCTCTCTCTCTCTCTCTCTCTCTGTCAAATAAATAAATTTTTAAAAATCTTAAAAAAAAGAAATTAGAAGAAGTTATAATTTGGATTTTTTTTCTCCAAAGTCTTAGAATAATTCTGGGTAAGAAGATGGATGAATTTATTCTTACTTTACAGATGATAGAGTCATGTCACGTCTTTAAAGGACTTCCAGAATCACAGAAGGAATCATTTGTGAATCTAGGAGCAGAGGTCAAGCATGGTGTCTTCGGAGTGCCATCTCGTAGACCGCAATGTGTATCCAGACCTATAGTCCTTGGAAAACATCAGAATGCTGGATCCCTGGCAAAGGCCACAAAGACAAGTCTAAAGCATAGTTTTTAAAGGTATGAATGGAATAATTCTAAGCCTGAACCAGAACATAATTTAACAGGAAAGAATATCCAATGGAAAAAAGGCAGTTTCTTCAGTAAATGGTGTTGGGAAAATTGGATAACCACATGCAGAAGAATGAAACTGGATCATTTCCTTACACCATACACAAAAATAGACTCAAAATGGATGAAAGACCTAAATGTGAGACAGAAATCCATCAAAATCCCAGAGGAGAACACAGGCAGCAATGTCTTTGAACCCCGCCTCCCTCTGCAGGAACTTCTTGCTAGATACATCTTCAAAGACAAGGGAAACAAAGGCAAAAATGAACTATTGGGACTTCATCAAGATAAAAAGCTTTTGCATAGCAAAGGAAACAGTCCACAAAACCAAAAGACGACCGACAGAATGAGAGAAGATATTTCCAAGTGACATATCAGATAAAGGACTAGTATCCAAAATCTATTAAGAACTTCTCGGGACGCCTGGGTGGCTCAGTTGGTTGAGCAGCTGCCTTCGGCTCAGGTCATGATTCCAGTGTCCTGGGATCGAGTCCTGCATCGGGCTCCTTGCTCGGCAGGGAGCCTGCTCCTCTCTCTGCCTCTGCCTGCCTTTCTGCCTGCTTGTGTTCTCTCTCTGTTAAAATAAATAAATAAAATCTTAAAAAAAAAAAAAGAACTCAAACTCAACACCCAAAGAACAAATAATCTAATCAAGAAATGAGCAGAAGACATGAACAGACATTTCTCCAAAGAAGACATCCAAATGGCCAACAGACACATGAAAAAGTACTCAATATCACTCAGTATCAGGGAAATACAAATCAAAACCACATTGAGATACCACCTAACACCAGTCAGAATGGCTAAAATTAACAAGTCAGGAAACAACAAATGTTGGGGAGGGTGCAGAGAAAATGGAACCCTCTTACACTGCTGGTGGGAATTCAAGCTGGTGCAGCCAAACTGGATAGCAGTATGGAGGTTCCTCAAAAAGCTGAAAATAGAGCTACCCTATGACCCAGCAATTGCACTACTTGATATTTACCCCAAAGATTCAAATGTAGTGATCCAGAGGGGCCCTTGCACCCCAATGTTTATAGCAGCAACATCCACAATAGCCAGACTATAGAAAGAGCCCAGATGTCCATCAACAGATGAATGGATAAAGATGTGATATATATCTACAATGGAATATTACACAGCCATAAAAAATATGAAATCTTCCCATTAGCAACAACATGGATGGAACTAGCAGGTATTATGCTAAGTGAAATAAGCAGGTCAAAGAAATTCAATTATCATATGATCTCACTAATATGTAGAATTTAAGAAACAGGGCAGAAGATCATAGGGGAAGAGAGGAAAAAATGAAACAAGACGAAACCAGAGAGGGAAACAAACCATAAGAGACTCTTAATCATAGGAAACAAACTGAGGATTGCTGGAGAGGAGGGGTGTGGAGGGATGGGGAAAGTGGGTGATGGACATTGGGGAGGGTATCTATTGTAGTGATCACTGGGTATTATATAAGACTGATAAATCACAGACCCGAACCCCTGAAATGAATAATATATAATGTGTAATTAATTGAATTTAAATTAAAAAAAAAGAAAAAACATAATTTAAGTTTTCTGTGACATGGTAATGAGAATCATTCTTGGAATTATGAGAGCTGAACCAACAGCTTCCAGATAATTGAAGTATAATAATAAACCCAAAGATGATTTCTTCTTTTTTCTGTGATTGCATTTAAGTGGAACTTTTACTTTTAACTCAAACTAGATCATTAAGACCTTTGGAACTCTGTGACTTAGAGTGTTTGGTATTTATTGGAAATTGAAATAAAAAGATTTTTGTTCTATAAACTTTTTAAAGATCCATGGATTATTTTCCTTTTACCATCTCATGGGGGCTGACACAATTAATGGCATCAAGAACATTTAATTGTTTCTTATAATGATGTAATCACATAATTATTCTAATAGGTTAAGTGATCAGCCTAATCTTTTATCTATTTTTGCAGCAGCTTTATTCTGATTTCTTCTTTGTGAGATAACTTTTAGTGCTTTAAAAAATTTGAAACTTTTATTAAATTAATGTGCTAATGAAAAATAGTATGTATTCTTCAATAACTGGAGATTTTCCAGAAATCTTCAAAAGATATGATACTAAAAGATCTGTTTTTATGATAGCTGTTGTTATATAACGATCTTGATGAATTTTGAATTTGTTAAATGTCCAGGCTGATGAGGTGCTTAGAAAACAATAAGAAGCATTTGATGAATCCATTTTCAAGGAAGGCTCAATTAATAGAACTGACTCTTTTAAATCTCCACCTAAAAGAGGACATTTCTTTGAAGAAAGGCTCTGGGCTCAAAGTTTAGGATCTGCAGTAATTTTTTATGCTCTCAGAGTCGGTCTTGAGCAATTTAATATCATTGTGTCAGATACTTATTTACCATTGAAGTAGGAATCATTATTTGCTGACACTTTATGATTTTTCTTCAAGTAGTCCTATTAGATGTGATAAGAATAAATCAACTTAATTTCAGTATAACGCTCATACTTTATTTTTCCAACAGAGGCAACAAAGCAGTGTTGTTCTATGTGCTACATCTAGCTTTTTTCCCCTTAGTTCTGTTTTTTCAGTTTGTGCCTTCATAGTAAAAATACGTATGGCTTCTAATTTAAAGGACATTCAGTTGGGAACCCAGAATAGTCTTTGAATATTCCTTAAATATTTTGAGTGGGTCAGTGCTTTCATCCAAATGCAGCGTCTGTTTGCATTTTTGTGCCATAGAATAATGGACAATGCATAAAAAAGAGGAAGAACAGACAATGCATTTTCAACATTGTTATTTACCTATAAGTTCTTTACCTTTATTTTTGTGTTCTCTCTGCAAGTTAAATGACCAGCCCAAGGTCAGAGCCAGACTTGGAACTTAGAATCTGACAGCCATGAGAGTGCTTTATTCTCTGAGCCAAGCCACGCTTCTTCAGTAAAGGAATCAGTGGAGGGCTCAGCTTTCCTTCCTCAAGATAACTGCTCTCGGAGACTAAGTCACACCCTTGTTAAACATTAAAAAAAAGTTGTTCGTCCTTGTTACTGCTTCATGACATCCTAACAGTGCAGACTGAAGGCTTCTTTGTGAGCGACGTCGACTGAAATCAGGCTGCGGTACAACGCCATGGGTCCGATTTTTAGTGGACCACTGTGTATTAATCGCAGAGTAAAAAGGGACTGAAAGTCAGGAGTGACAATGCATGTGTGAAAAGAAAACATTTTGTGATTTGCCTGAATGAGAAAGTGCTCTGTCCGGTGTGTTCTCTGACCTTGTGTGGATGCCTACAACACTTTATAATCTAAATCAGCACACATTTTAGAACTTGCTGACTTATAATACCATGAGCTACTGTTTACTGACTATTTGGGGTATCATTCTTGTCTTGATCTGTTTGACCACAGAAACCTTTTAAGGATGTGGTGCATAATCATATGCATGCTCTTTCTTGCCCAGCAATACCTACTCTGTGATTTGTGGAGCATGGTTATTAAGGACTTGGATTCTGGAATCAGAGTGCATTAGTTCTTCTACTTGCTAATTTTGGGATCTGAGACAAATTCATTAACCTCTTTGGGCCTCAGTTTCTTTATCTGTAAATGAGAATGACAATGGTTAGTACCTCATAGCTTTGTTATGAGCTTGAGATGACTTAATATACACAAAGCACAGAAAACAGTGTCTAGCACATAAAAAGGGTTCACTGTGGCAATTTTAAGACATATTTAATGTCATTGACGTTTAGGTTGGCCATGATTTATGGGTTCAGAAAACCTAAAGATTCTATTCACAGCTGGCCTAGGACTTCTGCGGGCAATTTTGAATTTTAATGGAGTGACATGGCTCTGGAAAGTTCCCAGTTGTTCAAAAGAGACATGTGCGAAATGGAGCTGAGCTATGAATATAGCCATTTGGAGGAATTTTGGCCTAAGGTTAAGGTGAAATAAATGGATTGACTCAGAGGTCATGACAATAGGTTGGCACTGTGTACTCAAAATTGTCTTAGCCAGAAATAATTAAAGACAATTTGTTGGAGGATTCCAAGGCTCAATAAAATCCTGACTCCAAAACCTCTTTCAGCAAAGTCCTTTAAAGTTGTAGTAGGTTCTTCGGCTGAAATCCAGTAACTCCAGCGTTAATTAAATAATCACATGGTTCTGAAGTACAAATGGTGATGGCAAATGTGGCTTCTGGTATCCAAAGAGGGCCCCTGGGGTGCCTGGGGCCGGTAGTCGGTTAAGCATCTGCCTTTGGCTCAGGTCATGATCCCAGGGTCCTGGGATGGAATCGCACATCGGGCTCCCTGCTCAGCGGGGAGTCTGCTTCTCCCTCTCCCTCTGCCATTCCCCCTGCTTGTATCACGCACTCTGGCTCAAATAAAGAAATAAAGAAAATCTTCAAACAAACAAACAAAGATGGCCCCCAAAGAAGTCTGCTTTCCAATATATACACTTGATCAGTCTTCTTCTCTCCATTATTCTAGGATGGCCATGAGACTCATTTTTGACCCGCAGAATGCAGTGGATGTGACACTCTAGGATGTCTGAGACTAGGTCATAAGAAGGGTTTTAGTTTCTGCCTGTTCTGTTGGAAAGCCAGCTCTGGAAGAAGCCAGTTGTCAGGCAAAAAGTCCAGTCATCCAGAGAGAGCCATATGGTGAAGCAGCGGTGTGCCAAGACAGTGGGAGAGGCCCACAAGGATGTAGAGAATAAGGGGATGCATTGGATATAGAGAATTTAAGAACAGTATTAAAATCAACTAAAATTCAGCCTGCTTATTATTATTACCATGCACGACCAATTCCAAACAGTAACGAAATATCCTTCCCACTCTCGCTGCCTCTGTCACTCACCCTATCTGCTATAAACCAGTGTTGTGAAGCCCACGACAGCGATATGGAAGGAGAGATGTCTGACCAGCCTCTGGAGGCGCCGGCCATCCCAGGCACCAGGCACAAAGTGAGGAGGCCATCTTGGGTGCCCAGCCTGCTCTGGCTTTCGGAAGGCTCCAGCCACTGATGCCATCTGACTACACTTGCACAAAAGATCAAAACCATAACCATTCAGCTGAGCCTAGTTAAACCACAGAACTCTAAGAGATAATATGAGTAGTTGTTTTAGGCTACTAAGTTTTGGAGTGGTTTGTTATGCAGCTGTTGATAAGCAGAAGAGAAGAGAAACATCTAAGAAGAAAAAAAGCCTCTCCCATCTCTTTTTTTCCCCTCCTGCTTGGGATAAAATAGCACTCAAGTACCCTGTGCTGTGTAGGGTATCTAGAGATCAACTTATCTTCATATTAACAAAAATACTTGATTTCACCACAAGATGGAAATTCTATCATATAGATGTTGCCAAGCAACAAGGGATTATAAACCTCTAAGGAGTGACCGTAGAATGCAAAGAATTTGGTCGGCCTACTAAGTTCCTGTGGCACTTCTCTTTTAAAACCTGGTTGTAGGAAGAAGTGATGTCTACGGGGAGGGGAAGAGGAAGGTGTCTTAGGGACCCAAAAAAGACAATGCACGCTTCATGATTATTAGCCTGAAATGATGAATGCACTAGAATGCCAACTTATAACCTTAAAAGTAGTCATTGTGTGAAATTTAAAAGGACAATAATTTTTAGGAATAAATACTAGGAACTTTGTCTCTTCTCAGCCTCACTTCATTTGAAGAAGCATTTGTAAGGGTTAAAACCTGAGATAAAAGCTTTGGATATTTATTACAACACTCAAATTCATATGCAATAATGTCTTTCTGAGCTGTACAAGCATATTATTGGGTGGTAAGCAAATTCAGTGTGTTTTGAGGAAGAGAAAATCAGTAGGTTGGAGGGGGGCTATATACTTTTCCTTTGGCTGGTCAGAGAGTAGGGCGGAGGCAGGGGCAATCTTACTGAGGGCTTTGAGATAGCTTAGTAGCAGGTACATATGAAGACACTCATGATCAGCATAAAATGTATGTCTCTTAAATCACCAGAGGTCCTTTTCATGATTTCCTCTAGGTGACCTTTCAGCCCTCCATTTTTTCCTGATAATTAGGGTTTAAAAAAATTTTTTTTTTATTTAAGAGGTGGGGGGGGAGGTAAGCTCTGTAGAGTCAAATAGGAATAGTCAAATAGGAATGCATTTTCAGTATGTTTTAGCAAAACCTGTGTGGAACCCCAAACATACACATTATGGGGACACCCCCACATATCCCAAGGCTTTCCTGAGACGTGGGTATTGAGGGAGAATAACTATGCAGAAACCCGCCCTCAGCCTGCCCGTGGTGCTGTGGTGAGCTCTCTCCCCAGTGAGCGTGACTAGGGCAGACCCACCAAATCCCGTGTAAGTGGTCAGAGCACAAATGAGGCTGTCGGTGGGTAGTCCTACCCTATTCATGAGCTCTTTCAGAACAATTTTCATTACTTTTTTTAAATACTGTTTTTGGCAAACACTTGCTACTTGAAATAAAAAATGCATGAGTCACCTACTGGGATAGGCACAGTGTGTGGTTCATTGAATTTAGCTAAATTGTGAGTCATCCATCAATAGTCCTCTTGGTGAACATACTTGTAATAATTTCACACGTTACAAACAAAAATTGGTATGATTTTCAAGATTCTTGAAGCTATTTCCCTTGGGGATTTTTTGGATTCTGTTTAGTGTGTGTGTGTGTGTGTGTTTTGTCTTGCTAGGTGGCGAGAAAATTGTCAGCCTGGTTTTCAGATGGATCCAAGGCTTGTTCCTGTCGTGTTGTAAAAAGAACTTTGATTTAGGAGGCTTGGGGTGGGGGATGGAGCCTAGAACGTGATGGAGCTGGAGACATGAGTTGGGGGAAATTAGCATTAATAATTCCTATTTGTCCTTGTCGGATCATTGACTTGTAAGATGAATTTTGATATCTGAAAAATGATCAGCCCCACTCTCAGAACGGTCTGAGAGCTGCCAGAGTATCCCGTGGGGCCCCTTGTCTCTGGGCAGGGGAGGGCGGGGCGGGGTGGGGCGGTCTCGAGTGTCTGTGCACCACTGCCCTCTATCGGGTGGCACTAGCGTCTCTCCGGACCCATGCCCAGATGGAAAGACTGGTCTTGGTCCTGGTCAGGGGGCCGGTGACCCAGGCAAATAAATAAGCATTGGACTAAGACCAGTTGGTTTTTGGTTTTTATAGTGGGCCTGTCTAAAAGAGACCATTTTCCGGCTAGAGCAGTGCGTCTAGGGTTTCTGGCCCAAAAGGCCCTTGCTTCCATTATGGTGTCTACCTGGGAAGAGGCTGGCATCTGCTGTTGAATGACAAGACAGATGCTGTGATAAAACTGTTTAGTCGCTGTTTTTTTCAAGAAGTGAAAATAATTGCGCGAGACAGTGTCCCTACCTGTTATTTTTCTCTCTCTGACAAGTGCAATAAAACTGTAAAGGGACTTTTGCCTTTGGCTGCCACCAGAGGTGACAGTTGGTATGTGGATATAAGATGAGAAGTTATGGTTCTTTGCAAACAGTTGTTAAGGTGCCTGTATCAACAGGATGTATGCAGGAGGCGCAGGAAACTGGCTGGGCACTTTGCTTCGTTTTGGCACATCTCTCTGCCCTCCTTTACTGTCTCCAGGACCTCCTTTACTGGGGGTTCTGACTTACCAGGGCTAGCTGAGTAACTTGGGAAAGTTGTGTAACTTCCAAAACCTCATTTTTCTTATATGTAAAATGAGGCACTCAGGACCGGTGATTTCTTGGGATCGTTGCATTTCCGAGATGCAGTAAATGATTTTTTTTCTCCCTGGATGATAATTTAAGCGCCAAAATTAATTTAAATATCATGCACACACACTTTTAAACAAGTCACTTTCTTTTGAAAAAGCAGGGTGTTCACTGTGATAATTTAGCACCAAGGTGTGAAGTGGTGGAAACAGCGGTGGCTACTTTTGGTGTTCTAGTCCTTTCATATACCAGCTGGATGGGACAGGCATCCTTGCCCAGCGGCCCCGCTAGAGTCTTTAGGGCCAGCAGATGGCGCACTTGCACAGTCCACACGTTTTCCAGGCTCCCGAGGTAAACGTACTGATGAGCAAGCATTCAGAAATAATGGCTACTAATGTTTGAATAAATTGCAATATTTTATAGGCTACTAAAACCATGACTTTTTGAGCTGGAACATTTACTAATATTTATAATTGTCTGGAAGATTGTTAATATATAACTCTGCTGCTAACAGCACCCTTCACCTGGGCATCAAAAGAACCCTTAATGAACTGGCTTATTTTTTTCAGGTGGAGAAATTAGGGTAGGGGATAAGTTGGTTAAGAGCCCCCAAATAATTCAAATCATACTTCCTGGCGATCTTTTAAAATTGTCATTCTTACTCTTCCTTTCTTTAATGCTAGCTTTGATTGTGGAGGGGAGTGTGTGTGTGTGTGTGTGTGTGTGTGTGTGTGTGTGTGTGCGCGCGCTCGTGGAGTGTTGACTGGGGCTGTAAGAAAAGGAATTAACATCTTCCTTACTCTGGACGATTATTACCTGCCACAGTCACTATATCTTTTGACCTCCACAGCCCAGATGTGGAAGACCTCATGATAATGCAGCTGGAGTTTATTGATTACTTGCTTTGAGCCAGGCATTGTCTAAGCGATCCTCATATATTAATCATTTCATCTTCCCCACAACTCATAGAGGTGGTAGAGTGGGTAAGTGACTTGGCTAGAGTAACATATATTTGTAAGTTCCTGGGCTCTGAATTAAAGCAATAAGGGCAAGAAATTGTTTTTTGGTGGTAATCACTCTGTGCCCACCTATTTTCCAGCTAATAGATCGTGAGCTGATTTATATTTTAACTTTTAAATTATGGGAAATGTACAGGAACTTTGGTTGTATCGTGTCAGACTTGGCAATACCAGCTTGTGAGGTTGTTGTTGGTTTAGAAGAGTTCCTTCCACAATCTCATGCTTAGGAGAAACTGGGCACCGGAAATGGTAATAAGATGTGAATGAAATAGAAAGTTTGGTGATTTAATTATTCCAGTCATAAATATATTCCAAGCACTCACTTTTTCCATTAGCCACCAGTGGCTTTGGGGATATGTAATAAGAAATCAACATTTATTTATTGCAGAAGCCTACGGAGTGCTCCCACTTGTGTGCCAGGTACAAGCATTAGTTCATGTAATGATTCACAGTTGTGAGGAGTTCTGTTTTACAGATGAGAAACCAAAATTAGGAGAGGTTAAGTGTCACAGATAGTAAGGGGCAGAGTCGGGATTCAAACCAGCCTGTAGGACTTCTGATCCATGCCGTTAACCTGTAGGCTGTGCTACCTCCAGCAGTAGGAAGCAGATATGTTGGCAGGAAGTAGAGCAATTTAATTGGAGTCAAAGACAGAAAGGAACACTTTTGGTGTTAATTTCCTCCTACCTAACAAAAATCCTGATATAGGAAAGAATTCCTAAAATAGAAAGTGAGAGTAAAGGAGAATAGGAACTATAAAGAACAGGAAACTGCAGGGAGACCTACAAATGTTTCTTTAAATGAGTTTTAAAATTTGCTTCGAACAATGATCCGTTCTTCATTTTCACTGAAGGCTAAACAAGAGGAAGTTGTGCATTTTCAGAGTTGTGTTGGAGTGCACATTTGATATCTTTACCCTCCCCACTCCTATAATGATGTCAGCCCCCGCTGCGTCTTTCTTAGGAGAAAAAGCTATCTTTAACTCTAACGTGCGTGCTGATCACCTGGGGATCTTGATAAAAATCTGGATTCTGCTTAGGTAGGTCTGGGATGGGACTCGAGATCCTGCATTTCCAACCAGCTGCTGATACTGCTTCTCTATGCCTGGCCGTGAGTGGCCAGACTCCTCCTCTGTGTGGTCCGGGCTTGGCCAAAGACAGTTCTTACCTGTTCTCCTGTCCCCAGCTCACAGAGAAACCTGACTTGAGGAGGAGGCAATGAGGCCAGTTCACTGAGAGACACTGAAGAGAAGAAAAAAGAGGGGAGAAGGGAGAAACAGAATAAGAGAGAAAGACTTGCTAACATACCTTGAATTCTGGACACCACCTATGTCCTAGAACATGTCAGGCAGACAAGCCAAAAACTTCCCTTTGGATTAAGCTAATTTGAGTAGTTTCTGTTGCTTGTGATTAAAAGGTTTCTAACTCAGAAGTGATTTAGGGGGCACCTGGGTGGCTCAGGCGTTAAGCATCTGCCTTCGGCTCAGGTCATGGTCCCAGAGTCCTAGGATGGAGCCCCACATCAGGCTCCCTGCTCGGCAGGGAGTCCGCTTCTCCCTCTCCCACTTCTCCTGCTTGTGTTCCCTCTCTCACTGTGTCTCTCTCTGCCAAATAAATTAAAAAAAAAAAAAGTGATTTAGGTTTGATATAAGAGAATTCTTTCCTCTGGCAGGAGGGTGGTTGCAACTCTCCACTGAAGATTATTAGGCATAGAAAAGATACTGAGGTGATTTTTAGGGGACTTCCAGGAGACATATTAAAATATTTAAAAACTAGTAGGGCATAGACAGTGACCAGTGAAAACAAAATACCAACCACAGTGACATTCCAGCAAGTACTAATTGAACTCCAGCCATGGTCTCCTGGATGCCACTTGTAGCAGTAAATCTGTTTCCATTTTTTTTAATATTTTATTTATTTATTTGACAGAGAGAGAGATCACAAGTAGGCAGAGAGGCAAGCAGAGGCGGGGAGGGAAGCAGGCTCCCTACTGAGCAGAGAGCCCGATTTGGGGCTTGATCCCAGGACCCTGAGATCATGACCTGAGCTGAAGGCAGAGACTTAACCCCCTGAGCCGCCCAGGTGCCCCTGCGGTATTTTCACAGGGATGGAATTCTCCAGACATATAATTTTTCAAAATAGGTTTTCAGTAATGTTTATAAAGATGCAGTGTACTTTTGCTGCTAATACATTTAAAACTTTGGGGCGCCTGGGTGGCTCAAGGGGTTAAGGCCTCTGCCTTCGGCTCGGTTCATGATCTCAGGGTCCTGGGATTGAGCCCCGTGTTGGGCTCTCTGCTCAGCAGGGAGCCTGCTTCCCTCAGTCTCTCTGACTGCCTCTCTGCCTACTTATGATCTCTCTCTCTCTGTCAAATAAATAAAAAAATCTTTAAAAAAACAAGAGAAAACAAAACAAAACACTTCAATTCTCCCCCAGTGTTTTTACTGGTTTTGATGCCAGGTGATCACCATTATACCTTCTAGAATAATCTTCAGAACTTCTTAAAAGTTAATTCCAATAGAGCCTTCATTTAAAATAAACTATCTTACATTATTCTAAATGTATTAAGTGGAAATGAATATTTCAAAAATGTAAGCCTTTAATCTTTAGGATTTTTGGAATGTTAGGTGAAGTTAAAAGTGTATTACAATTTGGTTTTATTAAACATGGTAAAAATGTACCAAAAGAAGCCCAACAAGAGTCAGTTTTTTTCAGTTATTACAACCATGGTGGACTCTATCTTGAAATGTGCTACTAACTTCACCAGAAATAGAAGAAATTCTTGTGGATTGGTGGACAAAGAACAATGGTGATGGGGAAATTCTTAGTTTGGTTTAAGCCTCCTCACTTTTTTTTTTTTTTAAGTAAGCTGTACACCCAAAGTGGGACTTGAACTCAAGAGCCTGAGATCAAGAGTCAGGGGCTCTACTGAATGAGCCAGCCAGGAGCTGTGGCCTAGTCACTTTCAATGGTTTCTCTGCTTGCTTAGTTTAAAGGCAAAAGCCCTGAGTTAGAAGTTCAGGGATCTGGGTTTTAGTCTAATGCCTTTTTGGCATTCCACCCTGTACCTCCACCTCTCCTTTCTCACCACCCCTCTGCCCTGAGCCCCAGTCTTTCTGTCGACAGCCTTTTGTACAACAAACCAAAGGGAAGGAGCCCTTGCTAGAAATAAGGTGCTATTCCTCGCTCTTAAAGTGAGCACTAAGCGAGCTCAGGAGCAGAGAGTAGATTCTCCAGGAAGAGGAAAAAGGCCTTGATGTAAGGAAGCAACATTCTGGAGCAGCCGGGCATTGTTCTAGTGCAGAGAATGGGTGGTTTCCAAATCGGGGACCATGGAAATAGTACCGGAGATCTGTGAGTCCTGAACACCCGTTGGCCCCCGTGGACACACACCACATGTAGGCCTCACACACACTGGGTTGCTATTTCCTAATACATGGAAGTGCTGCTTGAAGGATCAAATTCTGAAGTTCCTTCCACTAAATGATGTGGAAATGAACTCACAGTAGCTTTCTGTTGGACTTTTTCTTAATATAAATATAAGCTCTAAAATAGAAGATCCTGAGTTTCAATCCTGCAGCACTCTACTCCTTTAAAAGCTTAAGCATGTTAAAGGGGCACCTGGGTGGCTCGGTGGGTTAAAGCCTCTGCCTTCCGCTCTGGTCATGATGCCAGGGTCCTGGGATCGAGCCCCGCATCGAGCCCCGCATCGAGCCCCGCATCGAGCCCCGCATCGAGCCCCGCATCGAGCCCCGCATCGGGCTCTCTGCTCAGCGGGGAGCCTGCTTTCCCTTCTCTCTCTGCCTGTCTCTCTGCCTACCTGTGATCTCTGTCAAATAAATAGGTAAAAATCTTTAAAAAAAAAAAAAAAAAGTTTAAGCATGTTAAAAAAAAAATAAGTCCATAATTTTTTTTTCCAAACAAAAGAACTTGAAATCAAAGTATTTATGATGAGGTTATTAGAAGGACTGGAGGATCAAAGGGAAGATCCTGCCAATGGGAGGCAAGCCGGAAATCAGAAGGGGGGGAGGCGTGCGTTCTGTGTTTGGTGGGGATCTCCACCGCCGGGGGGCTTTCAGAGATGGCAGCCTGGGGTTTCTGCTCAGTCATTACAGTTCCAGACAACCGTTTTCATAACAGTTTATAGGTAACTTGGACTTAAAAAGATGAAAACTGAACTTCTTTCAGCAGCAACTTTTTTTTCTTTTCAATTCCCTGGACTGATCAGAGGGTGCTCCTTATATATTCTTAGGACTGTGAAGAATTACCTAGAGGCAAGATAAGAGCTCATTAATTAAATATTTCCGTACTGGACACTCTTCATGCCTGGCAGTTCTCTCATTATGTGCTCCTGAGGGGGATACTGGTTGTCAGCAGCTGATGTAAAATAATTTGCTCACTGCCGCAACTGGATGGGAAAAGGCCTGATAGCAGTTTTTTATGTCTATTAGGTAAATTATTTGAGAAAAATGGTTTTGCACAGAAGGGAAAGTCAAAACATCTCATGTGAAATCTTAAAATAATTTGCTTTTCGTGACAAGAAAAAAATTAACTTTCTTCAAATGTAAACATCTTTTGCTGTGCTCTAGGGACCCCTCCACCTTAGCATTTGCTGCCTCTTTCCTCAGGTACGATTCTCTATTTATTTTATAGGGTATATAGAGAATATTCTATATGCCCTGATGTACTATAACAGGAATGCCGAGGTTAAAGAATTAATTGTTTTTAGTGAATGTTGTAAACTGAGAAATCTAATACTTTGTGGAATTTTTGGTGGGTGAGATCTCCGGGTACTTTTCAACATTTTTTTCCTTGTCAGAGATGAACATATTTAAAAATCCATACCTATATCCGTGATCTACATTTATATCTATCTATATCCAAACCTGATAAAAAATTTTGCTTTATGATTTCATTTTTACATTAATTATAAAAGCAGAGTTCTGGCCATTTGGCCGATCATGCTCGTTTCCATAGATAAAACTGTGGATCACATCCTGATTCCATAGCTGATTACAGCCACATGCAGAAGAATGAAACTGGACCATTTCCTTACAGCATACACAAAAACAGACTAAAAATGGATGAAAGACCTAAATGTGAGACAGAAATCCATCAAAATCCTAGAAGAAAACACAGGCAACAACCTCTTTGACCTTGGACACAGCAACTTATTTGTAGACCTGTCTTCAAAGACAAGGGAAACAAAGGCACAAAGAAGTATTGTGTCTTCATCAGGGTAAGAAGCTTTTGCACAACAAAGGAAATAGTCAACAAAAACAAGAGACAACTGGCAGAGTGGGAGAAGATATTCACAAATGGCATATCAGATAAAGGGCTAGTATCCAAAATCGAGAAAGAACTTATCAAACTCAACACCCAAAGAACAAATAATCTAATCAAGAAATGGGCAGAAGACATGAACAGACATTTCTGCAAAGACATCCAAATGGCCAACAGACACATGAAAAAGTGCTCAACATCACTCAGCATCAGGGAAATACAAATCAAAACCATGATGAGATACCACCTCACACCAGTTAGATAGCTAAAATTAACAAGTTAGGAGACAACAGATGTTTGGGAGAATGAGGAAAAAGGGGAACCCTCTTACATTGTTGGTGGGAATGTAAGCTGGTGCAGTCACTCTGGAAAACAGTGTGGAGGTTCCTCAAAAAGCTGAAAATAGAGCTACCCTCTGACCCAGCAATTGCACTACTGGGTATATATCCCAAAGATACAAATGTAGTGATCCGAAGGGGTACCTGCACCCCAATGTTTATAGCAGCAATGTCCAAAATAGCCAAACTATAGAAAGAGCCCAGATGTCCACCCAAAGGTCAATGAATAAAGAAGATATTTTATATATATATATATATATATATATATATATATATATATATATATGGCAAATATGGTGGAATATTATGAAGCCATCAAAAAATATGAAACCTACCATTTGCAATGACGTGGATGGAATTAGAGGGTATTATGCTAAGTGAAATAAGTCAATCAGAGAAAGATAATTATATGATCTCACTCATATGCAGAATTTAAGAAAAAATGCAGATGATCATAGGGGAAGAGAGGAAAGAATGAAACAAGATGAAACCAGAGAGGGAGATAAACCATAAAAGACTTACACAGGGAACAACTGAGGGTTGCTGGAGGGGAGGGGGTAACTGGGTGGTCGACGTTGGGGAGGGCATGTATTATAATGAGCACTGGATGTTATATAAGACTGATGAATTGCTGAACTCTGCCTCTGAAACTAATAATACACTATATGTTAATTAATTGAATTTAAATTAATAATGATAAAATAAAATGAAGCAAAGGAAGGCACATCTTGAAGGTCATCAGAGACTTAACCTCCAGTGCAGCCCTGGATCCAAAGAGTCTTACAAGCAATTCCTGAAAACTTTCCTGAAAGAAACACTATTTTTAATACTTCAACACTTCACATTTGGGCTTTTAATAACTCTGATGCTCAAAGAAAACCATGTATAAAACTAGCTGGATATAAAAGTATCAGATTAGAAAAACAAAGAAGTGGGACTAAGGTTTATTCTGGAATACAAGTATTGTGGATGTCTTGATGCCCCACCCATATCTGAATTCTGCCAAAGTGAATCCTGAGCTCTTCTGTTCCGGGGGGATCTCCCAGCCTTGGGGTTCAAGCTGTCTACAGGCAGGTGCAGCCCAGAGGGGTGGAGGAGTTTATGCCTCCAGAGACGACTGTCAACCATTGGGATTAAAACTCAGTGAAGATGAATTACAAGGTGCATTGTACACAGTTCCTCTGAGGGAGCTCAAAAGAAGTTGAACCCCAGTTGCCCTCAGTAGTCATCAGCTTATTAATGCACCCTTTATTTTCTTCTCTTTCCCTGTCTCAGTCTCCCCATTCCTTCACTCCGGTTTTCTGGTCTACTCAAATAGACTACATGTACCAACATACCTGCATCTGCCTCTGCTCTTGGGAAACACACTAACATGTGGAAATGATTCAATATTAGGAACTCTCTTGGGGTGCCTGGGTGGCTCGGTCGTTCAGGGTCTGCCTTCGTCTCAGGTCATGATCCCAGGGTCCTGGAATTGAGCCCCGCATCGGGCTCCCTGCTCGGTGGGAAGCCTGCTTCTCCCTCTCCCACCCCCTACTTGTGTTCCCCCTCTTGCTGTGTCTCTCTCTGTCAAATAAATACATAAAATCTTAAAAAAAAAAAAGGAAATCTCTTTATGTAATTAATTTCATCAGTATATCCACAGAGAAAAGCAATAGAATCCTCTTAACAGATTTTCTAAAAATTCACTATAGTTCAACGTCCATTCTGATAAGAACTACCGTTAAAATTTGAATGGAAAAAATATCCTTACTATCTCTATCAGTTAGGGTTCATTCGGAAAAAAAAAGGAAACCACTCTAGATATGTAAAACAAAAGAAATTCGATATGGGAATTGATTACAAGCATAATGGAAAGAGGGGAGGAAGGTAAGGTCACTAAAAACAGTAACTGCAGTGAGTGACCAGTATCCTCGGGCTTGAGGGACGATGTTTCCCAGCAGTCAAGGGAATGATGCCACAGAGGCTCCTGCGTTTTGGTCAGCTGCTACGCAGGACTCAGGAGCCTGCACAGCCGGCCCCCCCCACCCACTGTTGTCGCTGCTGTTGGCCACTGCCACGGTCACTATTGGTATTGTTGCCATTGCTGCAACTTGACGCTGTCCTCACTGCTGCTACCACCAGATACGCCATCAGAAACCGAAAGTAGCAAGAGGGATCCTTCCATTCCTCTCGTCTCCCACCAGTGGTTTTCCACTGGCAAAAATGACCAAAAGTGAGAGTATCTGGGAAGTGCGGTTTTGGGTATTCCAGCCCCTTTCCTATCAAAGCACAAACTTGGTAATCAAAATCATACAAAACCTAATGGTAGCCTGGAATATTTTCCTTTATCATCAGGGACGAGACAAAGATGCAAGGCATCACAATTCCTTTTTAAAAATAGTTTTGTTGATATATACATATACAATTCACCCATTTTAGGTGTACAATTCAGTGATTTTTAGTATATTCATAGATCCATGCAACCAGCAGCACAGTCAATTTCTAGCAATTTTTATCACCTCAGAGAGAAAGCCTGTTCTCTTTGGCTATCACCCCCCCCGCTCATCTCCCTGTGTCTCCAACATCAAGCCCTAAACAACAATTGATCTATTTTCTGTCTCTTTAGATTTATCTTTTCTGGATTTTCATATAAATGTAATCGTATAATACTTGGCCTTTTGTGACCAGCTTCTTTTGCTCAGTGTATTTTCAAGGTACACCCATGTCTATTATGTATCAGTACTTCTCAACTTTTATGACCAAATAATACTGCATTGTAGGAATATGCCCATATTTCACAACTCTTATTTAATATTTTTTGTAAAACTGTAATTAGCTTGGCTAAGATTTTTCTTTAAGTTTCCTTTAAGTTGTAGCTCTTATTTGATATTTTCCTTTAAGTTATAAAAGTAAGCATGACTATTGGAAAATAAAAGAAAATTATCCTTATTTTCTGATTAGATGATTGTCTACCTTGAAAGCCAAAAGGATTAAAGAAAAATGATTATAACTAATTAAAGAGCTCTGCACAGTGACTTTCCTGTATAACAGCCAGTTAGCAAATACTGTGTAAAAATATTTCATCTATAATATCAAGAAATGCTTCTATACTTATAAGTAAAAGTCAGATGCAATGTGTAGGATACACACACACACACACACACACACACACACACACACATCTCAGAGACAGGAGACTTCCATAATGAGGAAGCTGTCATGTTACTTGAGTAAAGAAAATACTGTAAATGTAGTGTAAAATAATTTATGAATATGTTACTCTCAAATGAAAATCTTAATGATACTTACGCAGGAGCTTTATAAAATAGTTCTTAAGATTAGCCAGAAGAATAAATGGATGGAAATATATCAGGAAAATTAAAAAAAAGAAAAAATAGTGAAGTAAGAGGGAACTGTATTATTAGGTAATTAATATATTATAAATGAAAAATAATTTAAGCAGTTTGCTTATGTACCAAGAATAGACAGAATAATCAGTAAAATACAACATAGAGGCCAGAGGCATGTGGACTATATGAATAAGAAATTAGTATATAATGAATATATAGTATAACTAAGATTCATCATTATTATATATCAACAGGACACCTGACTAGTTATTGCAAACTTGCAGTCATGAATGTTCCTAGTTGCAGACATTTAAAAAATATATATTTTAATAAGCTTTCTTGTGGTACATTAGTTAACATTATGTGGCTTTCAGAATTTTCAGAGCCAAAAGAAAATAACTTCTATACCTAGCAAAAATATCCTTCAAAGAGAAGGTGAAATGAAAATATTTCCAGCTAAAAACTGAGAAGATTATTCACAAACAGATTTGCACTTAAAAAAACCTACTGAAGGAAGGTCTTTAGGCAAAAACAAAATGATCGCAGAAGGAAATAGAGAAACACAGGAATAAGTGAAGAACCACAGGAGAGGTAAATTGGTAAAAAAAATATAATGGAAAAAATTCTTTTAAAAAACCATAATAATGATGAATTATTGGGTTTTAAATATACACAATTAAAGAGGCATGAAAATAAGAGTTTAAAAAGGCGATGGTGAGGTCAACGTAGTTGACATATTCTAAGGATCTAATTTTGTCTGGGGAGTGACAGAAGGATTGAATAGGGATACAAAGTTCTAAAAAAGTATTTGCAAATAGAATCTATCAATTTATTAAAAAAGATAATATATCACAATCAAGTTGCCTTTATTTTAGGCATGCAAGGTTGCTTTAATATTAAAAATGTCAACCAATGTAACTCACCACATTAACAGAATAAAGAGGAAAAATAATATGATTTTCTCAGAAGATGAAGAACACACAGGTGGTAAAATTCAATACTTCCATTTATTATTTAAAAACTTAGGAATAGAGAAAGCTGCTTTAATCTCAAAATATGTGTCTTTAAAAAACCTACAGTAAAATCATAGTTAATGTTGAGATATTGAAAACTTTCCCTCTGATCCCAGGAACGAGGCAGGTGTCTCTCATCATCACTTCAGTTCAACATTTCCTGGAAATCCTCGGCACAGAAAAAGACAAACAAAAGAAATAAAATGTGTAAAAATTTGAAACAAATGAACAAGCAAATACATCTTTTATGAATTGAAAATGTCCTGATTGTATGTCTAGACAAACAGTATTAGAATTAATGAGTGAATTTCAGAAGGTCACTGGATATAAAATCAATATATAAAATTCAAGATATATGTTGAATATATACATATACATAGCAGCAAACAATTAGAAAATGAAATTTTGAAAATAGTATCACAATATCACTGAAACATTAAATAACTAGGGGGAAGATCTCGTAAAAGATATGCCAGACTTTTATACAGGAAACTATAAAACTTTAGGGGCACCTGGATGGCTCAGTCATTAAGTGTCTGCCTTTAGCTTGGGTTATGGTCCCAGTGTCCTGGGATCGAGCCCCATATTGGGCTCCCCACTCAGCAGGGAGCCTGCTTCTCCCTCTCCAGCTCCCCCTGCTTGTGTTCCCTCTCTCACTGTCTCTGTCATAAATAAATAAAATCTTAAAAAAAAAGGAAAATGGGGCGCCTGGGTGGCTCAGCGAGTTAGAGCCTCTGCCTTCGGCTCAGGTCATGATCTCAGGGTCCTGGGATCAAGCCCCGCATTGGGCTCTCTGCTCAGCGGAGAGCCTGCTTCCCCCTCTCTCTCTGCCTGCCTCTCTGCCTACTTGTGATCTCTCTCTCTGTGTCAAATAAATAAATAAATAAATCTTAAAAAAAAAAAAGGAAACTATAAAACCCATAAAACTATATAACTAAACGAGAGATGTATCATTCTCATGGATTGTAAAGTTCAATATTGTAAAGGCGTAGATCTCCTAAATTCATCTATAGATTCAATGCAATTCCAAATAAAATTGCAGCAAACAATATTTACAACAAAATGAGGTGACCAGGGGTGGGAGACACGGACATGTGCTGTGGAAGGAAAGACTGGCTGCCCAGCTCCTAGGAGCTCTCAGCGATTTCAGAATCTGCCTCAGCTCCAGAGAACTGCCTCGCCTGGAATTGCACCTTTCCCAGGCAGGCCGCTTCCAAGAGCTGAATGAAAGGAGGTATAAACTCGATGCCATTTGCGCCCACTGTGGGACAGTTGTGACAGACAATATTTTCTCCGGACCTCTGCTGGGTTGCTGGAGGCATTACCAGACTTGCACTGCAGTTCTACAAGTCCTTCTGCCCCATCATTCCTTTCATCTGTGTTGTTCCCTAATAAGCACTTTGCCTTCCAAACTCCATCATAATGGATGCTTCTGGCAATCCCCAACCTGAGACAGAAGGCATTTCTGTGAACTGTAAAATACTAGCAAGCAGGAAGAAAACCACTATCATGATACCTGCATGGGACCTGCATCTTCAGTGGGGGAAAGCAGAGGGAAGCAATTCAGTCTTTTACCTGAGAAGAGCAGATCTCCAAAGTCACCTGTGAGTATTTCCTAAAAAGCCCGATGAGCTAGGTTGCAATCCATGAAAATGATACATCCCCTCTGGGAGAGGTTTTGCAAGTCTAATAATGGGTTAGTGCAAGGGGATGGTGGTAAGGTCTGAAGAAGATGAAGAAGTCTAGCCCTTGTGAATTCTCAAACTGACCCTTCTTAGATAGTGTCCCAGATGAGTATGACAGGGATAACAGATGAGGGAAGAGCAGGTGTAGATAAAGGAGGGAGAAGGGGTGAGACCCGGGGAATATCAGAAGCTAAGCTGCTATAGTTTTGAATACCAAGAAAGCAACAGAAGAGGGAGCTCTATGAAGCTAGAAAAGCTGCCCCAAATTATGTCTCCCCATATAAAAGCTTTTTATTTTTATGATTTTATTTATTTATTTGAGGAGAGAGAGAGAGAGAGAACATGAGCAGGGAGGAGGAGGAAGAGGGAGAGAGAGAAGCAGGCTCCCTGCTGAGCAGGAAGCCCAATGCGGGGCTCGATTCCCCGACCCCGGGATCATGACCTGAGCTGAAGATAGACACCCAACCGACTGAGCCACCCAGGTGCTCCCCATATAGAAGTTTAGGAAAACTAATTCCATATGAAAAATAAGCCACAGAAATAATTGAGGTAAAATCCTACATAAAACTATAAGAAAAAAAATCACTGTTACAGATAATTAAACCATTTCAGAAAGGCCAACAGATGAAATCAACTCCTATTTCAATGTGAGCCAAAAGACATGAAGGAAATACAAGACATGACCCACTCCCCCCAGAAAAATCAGACTTAGAAAAACAAAGAAATGAAGTGGAAGGACTCAGAAAGAAATAGAAGAAGAAATACCATATGCTCCTGCTTTATGCAAAGGAATTGAAATCAGGATCTTGAATTACTCTCTTCACTCTTAAATTTATTGCAGCATTATTTACAATAGCCAGACATGGAAGCAACCTAAATGTTCAACCTAAATGTTCAAAAGATGGATGAATAAAGAAGATGTGGTATGTAAATTCAGTGGAATATTATTCAGCCTTAAAAAAGAAGGAAATCCTGCCATTGGTGACAACATGAATGAACCTGGAGGACATAAGGTAGGTGAAATAGAAGGAATGGAAGGAAAATAGCCAGACATGGAAGGAAAATTACTACATGGTACCAGTGAAATATGGAATCTAAAATAGTTAAACTCATAGGAGCAAAGAGTAAAATGGTGGTTGCCAAGGCTGGGGGGAGGGAGAAATGGGGAGGTATTAGTCAAAAGCTATGAAGTTTCATTTATTCAAAATGGATAAGTCCTAGAGATTTACTGTAAAACAGACTATCTATACTTAATAATACCGTATTGTATACTTAAATTTTTATTAGAAGGTAGATCTGATATTAAGTGTTCTTATCCCAAAGTGGTATAAATTAAATAAATAAATAAATAAATAAATAAATAAATAAATAAGGCAGGAGGAAACTTTGGGAGGCGGTGGACATATTTATGGCATAGACTGTGGCAATGGTTTCACAAATTTATACTTAATCTCCATTGTTGGGTATTCATCAACACATTGTATTGTATTCTCCAAGTTGTGTATTTAACTTGAATTCATATTCAAGATTTTTCTATGTCAATCGTACCTCAATAAAGTGGTTTTAAAAGACAGAAAGAATTAGAAACTAAAAACAATAACTTCAGAAATAAATACTAAACTAGAAAGACGGGGTAAGCATTTTAGAAGAGCATTTGAATATTATTTGTATTTATCATGCACATAGGGTTACATACTTAATCATGAACATTTAGACTCCCATTCTTTTTTTTTAAGAGTTTACTTATTTGACAGAAGCAGAGAGAGGGAACCCAAGCACAGGAAGTGGGAGAGGGAGAAGCAGGCTTTGCGCTAAGCAGAGAACCTGATGCGGGGCTCAATCCCAGGACTCTGGGATCATGACCTGAACTTAAGGCAGACACTTAACGGCTGAGCCACCCAGGTGACCCTACCCTAGACTTCCATTCTTAAGAAAGATCCACACACATACAAAAATCAGTGAAAAATGATAGATTATGATATCATGAGTTAGAAAAAAAAAACAAACCCAAGTTCCCTGACTCCAGAGGAAGAACTTTTAAGGTTACCCAGCCAATCTTTCCCATCCCCTTCTGCCTTTCTTGTACACATGGAATACTCTCTTGCCCAACTTGCCAAGGGCTTTGCTGCCACACTGACAGGGGTAAGAATCTTTCTGAGTGATCTCGGATGAGTTATTCAACTTCTCTAGGCTTCATCTTCTTGATCTGTAAAAGCAGATAATACATATAATCTACCAATGGTTTAATATATGAACTAATGTCTGTAAAGGATTTGGCACAAAATGTTAGCACCCTTTCTTGTCATTCATGAGTTGAACCTTCAGTTTATCATGTTTGGCTAGGCCACAGTACCCAGATACTTGGTCAAACATTATTCTAGATGTTTCTATGAAGATATTTTAAAGATGAGATTAATATTTAAAATCAATAGCCTGGGATGCCTGGGTGGCTCAATTGTTAAGTGTCTGCCTTCAGCTCAAGTCATGATCCCAGGGTCCTGGGAATGAGCCTGCATCGGGCTCCCTGCTTGACGGGAAGCCTGCTTCTCCCTCTCCTACTCTCCCTGCTTGTGTTCCCTCTCTCAGTCTCTCTCTCTCTGTGTCAAATAAATAAATAAAATCTTTTAAAAAAACAAAATCAATAGCCTGTTGAGGTAGATTCCCTCCACAACATAGGTGGGCCTCATCCAATCAGTTGAAGGTCTTAGCTTTAAACAGGCTGACCTTCCCCACCAGAGAAAAGGAAATTCTGCCAGCAGATGGCCTTTGAACTCGAACTACAACTCTTCTCTGGGTCTCCCACTACCAGGCCCATCTAGTAGGATTTGGACTTGCCAGCCTCCACAATCACATGAGTCAATTCCTCAAAATAAAAGTCTCTCCATGTGTACGCACACTATTGGTTCCATTTCTCTGGACAACCCTGACTAATACAGTATGCAGTATGTAACGTAATTACTTAATGCTACATTAAGAACATAAGCCTTTTAAGGTGGGAACTGCATACCTAGTGTCTCTTATAACTTCTACCTACATCCAGTATGTTCCACATGATAGGTTTTTACTTTTTATGAAATGAATGCTTGAACATACAAGTGAATGCCGCAGAGAGAATCTGAAGGGAGAAGTCTTTCATTGAATTTAGGAAGTTTTAGATGTATAAAGTTTATAAAAACCTTGGGAATAGTTTTCATTTAAATTTCCTTTTGATTTGTTACTGAACAGATAAAGTCTGAGGCTCTATAAAAAGTATAAATATTTGAAGAGGGGGAGACTTTGTTCATGAGTTGGGAACTGGGCAGAGACTTGGTGCTTCGAAGACTCGTATTGGAAATAGCACACGTAGCAAATATGGAGGTTGTTCTGTATGGCCACCAGCCGTGGGCCCCTTGAAAGATGCTCTAAAATCACAACACACATAAAATGGGAATAATATTATCTATTTACCTATCATCATTTTTTAAGTGACCGGAGGCAAAAAAAAATCTTTAAAAACCAGAGGAACAAGAGAAAAAGGCCATTTCTTGCACCGAATTTCCAATTTGAATAAAGAACTGAGTTTTAGAGTCTGTTACAAAGGATCAAAGGGACCAGATTACAAAACTAGAAGGAGTAAAAATGTGGTCTAGAAGCGGCAGATGGGAGTCTGCCTCAGAAAGCAAACTGAAGTTTGCCACTAAAGAGCTTTGGAAGAAAAGGATCACAACCCAGTGCAAACTAAAAGCTTTCGGCAACAATGAGGAAGAGAGAATGCTCCAGAAACTTGAGGCCATCCAAAAAGAGACTATCTATGAAACAATCTCTGAATTTTTCCCCACTCCTGGCCAAACCCTGTGCCCCAAAGCTATCCCCTTTCTCTTGCCTACCTCATCTTATGAATCCTGCTTATGACTGGAGGCCCTGGGGAGATAGTGATGCTGTCAAATTGATTATGTTCAGTGTGTTCTCCAGCGTTCGCCCTCTCTGGCTCTTACAAAGGCCATTCCGATTCTAAAGGCTGGGACTTTTGTAGGGACAAACGGCTGAGGGAACAGAGAAGCCGGCCTTGTGCCAAACCCTGAATGAAGCACATTCCATATAGAGAGTCTGAATGGGAGTCATCTTATCTTTTGCTTTTATGAAAACCTGCTTTCTTTTTTTTTTTAATTTTTTAACATATAATGTATTATTTTCCCCAGGGTACATGTCTGTGAATCATCAGGCTTACACATCTCACAGCATTTGCCATAGCACATACCCTCCCCAATGTCCATAACCCAGCCACCTTATCCCTACCCCACTACCCCCCAGCCACCCTCAGTTTGCTTCATGAGTTTAGGAGTCTCTTATGGTTTGTCTCCTTCCCCATCCCATCTTGTTTCATTTCTCTTCCCCACCCCCCCATAACCCCCTGCCCTGCCTCTCAAATTCTTCATATCAGAGCGATCATGTGATAATTGTCTTTC